>CM044887.1:2402416-3002416 GCA_024500025.1 Syzygium aromaticum | reverse complement strand
AATTCAAAACTCCACTCAAGATCCCTTTCGATTTGCAGCTCAGCTAGTTAGTGTGTTCATATGTGACCGTAAGTTCAGTCCACTCGATGACCCAAAATTTAATATTCTTGACCAAAAAACCCTCCAAGATACTCTTGTTCAACACACACCCTCATCATCAAACAAATTTCTTATTACCCCTCAGGATGCAGATGATATACAAGCATAAGGTAGATGCAATAACAATCTCGAGAAAAGAAAAGCGGCTCTTCAATGTGGATCCTACTACTCCTCTTTGATTTTCCTTTGCTTCACGGGATACAAGGAGACAAGGGCCAAAAAGAGGAAGCTAGTGAACATTAATCACCGATATTAAGCCGTGAAAAACACAATTTCCTAAACCCTGGTGATGGGTTTTCTTCTTTTAGCTGTCTCTTTCTCTCTCTCTGTTACCTTTTTGCCCTAATTGTGGTGGTGGGTTTGCCATCAAAGACATGCCAAAGCCAAAAGGAGAGACATGTACGAGGAAATTCACCCGGGTTTTGGGGAATCAAACATGGCAACATTAGACCGACCAACCACTCCACTCGCTCAAAAGCGAGGAGGAGATCTTGTTTGTGCTCGCGAGTTCAAATAATTATGTGTTGTTGTTGTTGTTTGTCTGTGTGGATTTGTAGCCAACATGCAATCAAAGAACACGACTCACTAAGCACTAGAAAGGCGAACATTAATGACCCTAATTAATAAGATTTTTCCTGTTGCTAATTTTGAGGGTGCGTTGTTCGTCGTGCCTCTGTGCTCCAACCAAGGGCTAATCTTGGGGTTTGCTATGTATTGTATTAAATACTCTTTTATTGGGAGACCAATTCCTAATTAGTCTTCCTTTTATCTAACATTTTGGTTCTTTACTTGAACTGCGGTTTTGCGATTGGAAAGTTAAGCATGCATTTTGTCAATTCTCTTTCAATGCAAACGCCTGATATGCCGAATGCAATCTCCTCCCAAACTTTAAAATTAAAGTAATCAAATAATCTTTTAATTTAATGTGATCGAGTCTTAAAAATTTTACTCAAAAGCATAATTAAGTCCTGAATTTATTTTGAAAAGTGAAGTATTTAGGCTCTTGCATAGGTGATTTTTGGTCCTATTCATCCAAGAAAACTTGATTGCACTTTTTAAGAAAGGTTCATGATTGGATTGTAATGATCAAAATGTTTTGGATTCGATTGCATTCCTTACATAAGTTTTAAAATATGCCTAGTAAGTAAATGGCCAATAATTATAACAATAACTTTCCCCAGTGATAAAAAGCCAATTAATGACAATAGTAGTAATAAGCTAAAAAAATAAGAATCACTCTAAATATACCCTTCGCAAACTACTATGTTATACTTATAAAAGATTAATCATTGAAATCAAGAGTTGCCCTAGTTGAGAGGAATTTCACTCATTTCTCAACAACCCATTCTTCTACCTTAAGTACCATAGTAAAAAAAATGAATAATCGAATGTTTGTTTAGATAATCTGTTAAGTTACGTTCGACATACATTGATACGTCCGATGTGCTTGGATTGGCGTACCTCTCTAGTATATGTCGTTACTTTCCCTTACGACCTTAAAATTTTTTTAAAAAAATCTAAACTTTGCTTATTTCAATATCTTGTGGTGCTGTGAAATTACTGCATCTCGTCATATTTCTTTTCTCTAAAATCATTACCCCGCTCCATATAATTGAAATGACCATGGTTATAAGAGCACTAGCTAATGATTCTCATTAGCAATATCAAGCCATCTAATCGTGGATTAATATAATATAAGATATTATTTTAATCTTCTCTGGAAAATTCGTATCCCTTTTTAGCCTAGAAGTCCTGACGAAGCTGGCTTATAGGCTTATTGACCACTGCCTTGGTAGGTCTCTGGACCTTTCTATTATTGGGAATTTATTCTAATTTAATATTTACATCTACATGTTGTTGAAGGGAGAGATCCACCTGTTTCCTCGAAATAGGAAATTAATTTTTAAATTCACCAATACTTTTTCATGCATTAGTTTAACACCTTCTTTGCAAAATTATGCTAATGTGTTATTATGATGACACAATACATCTAAACTCGAATTGAAATGATATCTTAATCTAGATTTTTTATTTCTTGTTGAGTTAATGTACCGGTTATATTTTTCGTAAGGATTTATTTGTGAATAATGTATTGCTAGCTTGATTTTTAGGTCTCGTATCCTTTTGGATATGCTTGTGTATGTGAGATTATATAGGATATTGCGGTAGATAAAATCGATACACTTTTATTTACTGGCTTTATAGTAAAAAATAATTCGACCTAACAAGTATTTTGCTTCAATGTCTCAGTTATAATTTATGAGGATCTATTTACGAATTATTTACCTAATGCAATCGTCAATTTTTTCACAAGCCTGTGCATTTGTCCTTTTTCCAGCTCATATACTTTCTTTTCGATGATTATCCGCATTTTTTCTCGCTATTACATATAGAATGAAGAAAATCAAAACCCTGTTGTTTTAATTTCACGTTACGACCCACAAATTTATGTCTACAATTTACAAAGTAGTATTTTATGTAATCGCTTTTATCACTTGCCATTGATACATGGAGAAATAAGCAAATTAATACTTAGATTTTGTCAAAATTCAAATCCCTATTAGTTTCCCTCTATGTATGCAACACTTTATTCCAAAGTGATCAATTTCTTTTCCAAGACACCAATGCAACGGATGCGTAAAACGTTTTCTCATATTTAAGACAACATACGATCACACACATATACGTATGTATATTATACTATGATCGAAACAATTATAAATTTTAAAATAGGCAAGATACCAAAGCATTTATAATTTCTGATATTTGAATATAGAATGGCTTCATTACCCAAAAGATAAGACAAAAGTGAGGGGAGCAAATATTGTCTATACATTTCAGGACAACATCGAAATGATTTTGTCCCGAACATACAAATAACCTTTCGGTTAATGGGCGCCTCTTGATTTATCAGAACCGACCATTGGAATTAGGAAACTACTCACGTGCAACCTCCATTTATTTAAATTTATAAAATCAACTTTTTCTATGAAAACAACATTCAAAACAAAAACTTCGAACAAGGGGAAGAAAAAGAAAGGAAGAAAAAAGAAAAAGGAAGAAAAGGGCCACGAAAAAAAGAGAAAAGAATTTAGCAAAAGTTTCAAAGAATGGGCAACCCCCACGTGCCATGAAAAGGTGCATGGTGGTGTAGTAAAGAAGTACCTCACGTGCAAAGGATCCGATGATAAATTCGACACTAGCAAGAGGAAACATTTCTTATTGCATAAGATACATATAACTTGAGGTACTTTATAATTCAAAAATTACTCAACAAAAAGGGAAAAAAGATTGATTCATCGAACCCTTTCTTTTTTTTTTGCTTGATCACGTTATTACTGTAATTGTTACGCAAATTACTTTTCGACAATTTATTTGTGCGGACCCGTAAAAAAAACAATTAAAGAGAAAGGTTTTCCTGGTGCTTTGTACCGACAAAATTATTCCTTTCTATATTTCTTTTTCTAAATTTTTTTGAGTGTGTGATTATGGGTTTTTTTCTTTCCTTTTTTCAGTTTTTCTATTTATTTTTGGGAGGTGGTCAATGGTCAAAGAAGAAGGAGCAAGAAGAACAAACAAGAGTTTTGGGTCAGCGGGTGAGCCGCACGAGGGGATCTCTTTGCCCCCGTCCAAATGCTCTTTCTATTTATAACTCCAACCCTCCTCCACATGCACCCTTCTTTATTATATTCACACCCGAAGTTTTATAATTTGTGCAAAACATATACTACTCAACATCATAGGAAGTAACTCACATGTAGAGCCCTTTCTCTAAAGGAAAGATCCAAAGCTATGCTAGTGCGGTTTTCATGTACAAATTATAAGCGTGACGGACGGACGTATATAAGTATAGAGCCTACGTATCGAAGCTCGCAAGGAATCCCATGAATATCACGAGATTTCGTACACATAAGTAGACTCGTCGTTGGTTACCTACAATCCATATACAGGTGGGACTGGGAGTAGTTAATTTGGTGTGCATTATAAGTCCCCGCAAATCCATCTGAATATGGAAGAGTTTGAGGGGATTCGGAGGAGTTGATGCTTTTATTAAATACATTTTTCTTTCCCATAATACAATTATGTAAAAGGCCAGTAAAGTTAAAGTCATATCATATAAATATATTACTCTTCATTTCCTTTCTCTTCTTTTGTCTAATGAGGTACATCATAAGAGTCAATTCGACTTACTTCTTTGGTGTACATGTTAACCTTATGTGCAGCTCCAAGAACTTGGTCTTTTCTCAGAGAAGAATAACAGAGAAAACTCTTGGGAGTAGATTGTTTTGGTCACCTAAACACTGGAAACAAATTTGGATCAATTTGCCCAAAGATTAACCCAATGTTTTTATCAACTCGACCATCTGGGACCATCAAACATTGGATTCAATCCATCATTAACAAAAAAAATCGACCGTGGCGTTGGCTGTTGCACTGTCATTTCAGTCCCTCTCGAAGCTCTCAAAGAAGGCCCTATAATATTATCGTCCTGACACCAAAATGCATTTCTTTCTTATTGGTAGCAATACAATACTTTACACGTCCCCAGGACTCAAGCTCACAATGTCATATGCTCACAGAAATCATGTAGTGACCCACTTTATTGATAAGGAAGAAACACTGAAACTAATCATGGGGCAAATAACATCTTAATTTTGAGCATTACTTGGTGTCAAGGCTTCTGAGTAGAGAACATGATGAAGGACTGCTGAATTTTGCTTGTGTAATTGGTTAGACCACATGATGTGCACAAATCCTCAATCTCTTCAGCAGTCAGATAGCTGTAATTCTGTGCAGTTCTCTGCCACACAACCAAACATTGTCACAAACAAGCTTGACGCGCACATTATGAGAATAATAGTGGCTTTTAGACAGCCTTAGGGAAATCACTCCGTACAGAAGAAGAGTTGGAAATGCACCTAGACAGATGCTAAGACCATGAATGATGAAACCTTACGGTCTACGGTGTTGTCTAAGTGTATTTCATTTTGTCTTCACAATATAATCTACGACGGATTTTAACATGGGATGAGAACGTCCAACATACATCAGAAAGTGTAAGAGTACATGGCACGTGGCAAACAGATGCTGCCCTAGTATCACAGAATATAGTAACTGCACTATGCAGTTATACAGTTTAAGGTATATGTGTATGGATCAGAAGAACCATTTGCTTAAGAAATTTCAACTTTGGAAAGGAGAGGGTCTGATACAGCCTAGATAGAATGGTTTAACAAAGACAGTGGGCAAAAAAGGAGATCAAGACTAATCCGTTCATTAGAATATCAACTACAGGAATAACTTACTCATGCTCCATGAATTTTGTTGCTCCTACTCAAATTGACATGTTTTTCCAAGGCAAATATGAAGTGGTTCTTGAAAACAGACAAGAAATCATTGGTGGATGTATATACTACATCCAGAGCAACTGGGCTCGCCACCAGTCCACAAGATGGATTACTTGTCAATACACACGCATTAGATGATCAGAATCTAAACCTCTATCACAGACCTTAATGAAACGGTAATCCACTGGTAAGAGATTTTTATGTTTTCATATCATCCCTTCATGTTCCAAGTGGAGTAGCATTATGCGCAGGTTAAAGTGTACAAAAGTGGTCCCTTGCTTATTTCACACGGTTCTAGAAGTTAATTAGAAGAATAAAAATGGGTCTACTGTGCCCAGTAGATGTACCTGTCTGAAAGGCAGCAGTATCCAGGGAGTGGACGGAGTGTACCGGAGAAAAGTGGTTCCCACAAAAACTCCGCCGCTTCTTAATACTCGAGTAATTTCTGCAATCTGCCGATACGTGGCAGAGGGGTCAAGAACTTTATATCAGCCATTTGATGGGGAAATATCAGGAACTCATTCCACAGCTAAAGCTTGTTAAAATTTAACCTGAAATCCCCAAAATTTCTTTTCCATATCTCTTTTTTCACATCATTGTACTGTAATTAGACAAACGAAATCTATCATTGAGTTAAGCCACATTTGGCCATGATGAATTTGATTTGAGCACCTTTTTTAGGAGTTGTTGAACCATGCAAACCAGATCCATGAATTATTATTATTTTTCCATGCAGATATCAAATGACTAACTACTAAAATTACCCACAAGAAGTTATTTGAGACAGTACAGATTCCACAACCCCTCAACCCAGCTTCTAGAATTATGCTAGTTATTATGTAAACGATAAAGATTTCGAACTCCCCAAGCACACCCCATCCCTTCTTCCACCGCAGCATCCAGATACTGGGTCAATATGGCCTGGAGGGGTATGTATGTGACTCCACGAGTTTACTAGAGGCCTCTCATATCTCGATCTGCCAACTTCTCCCAAACCATCAGCTTCACTAATACACTTGTAACCCTTTGCATAACTGCCTGAAGGTACTAAGCACCTCATATAATTTTGTTGCGCAAGCTTCATTCCTAATTAATTTCCATGCCATAGCTGTGCTGTGGATCTGTTCTTTGTCCCAATCTCCACTGCTTCTATTAGCATTACCACATAAAATAACCTCTCTGCTCAGGAGGAATTGTTGCTTGACTTCTTTACAGCAGAGACTACCGGCTCTTGTTGCCTGATCCTTCATCACTCATATTATAAGAAAACATAGCACTAGCATTTCATTATTTGTCTGCATTCTCAACCTTCTTCCATAAGCAGGTTTTCAAACTCACCTAAGCTCCATGTTATGTTACCATCATATTCAAGGGGAGGTGCATTCAAGTCCTACATGTTCGCGCCCTCTCTCTCTCTCTCTGTGGAGGCAGACATAGCACAGTGTCTGAAATTGCCTCTAGCTGTAAGGCCCCTACAAATCTGTCAACTTTCGGGTATCTGTGGAAGGTAATTCCCCCGTTTATAATGACCATTGTTGGCAAATCAAATGCTCATCTTTGTTGAAAGTGAATAACTCAATAAAGATGTCTAGGGCCATGAGAAGCAGCTGGCCAGTTTCAATTTTTATGTTGATAATAAGCTAAGCCATCCTTCCACAAAAAGACTTTGCCAATATAACCATTAAAAATAGGATGGCTTGGCCAAATTCAAATCGATAATGGCTGTGCAACAGTCAACTATCTTTTGCAATCAGTAAAATCTCTTGCAAGTTTTGATAAGAATCCCCACTATTATCCAGTCAGAATCATCTTCAGAAGATCAAAATCAAAATACTAACCTAAGCTGCTTGGAATGACATCCATCCGTGATACAACTACAAGCCTATGATTCATTTGATGGCATGTGTCCTCGTTACTTATTTGAAATTCACTTTACTCTTTCTGAATTCTATAAAGCACCAGAATATAATTCCAGTATCTAGTCAATTTCCAGGATGCCCATGTGACTTATGAGACAGGATGGGCTCAATAACACTGATCTAGATTAAACGAGAGACAGGAACGTACAGCGTTAGAAGGAGAAGGCCAGCAATGCAATGCTGCCCCAGCATGTACAGCGTCAACTGAACCAGATGAGAATGGAAGCCTTGAAACATCAGCTCTAACAAGAGCCAGATTCCTGCAATGTCCCAGAATGCCAAGCCATCTCCTCTTTAGTATTAATTTCACAAGCAAACAAGAATAACGTTTCACTTGATAGCTTCCAAACTTTCAAGTTCCTATCGAATGGAAGAACTCACGCTTTTAAAACAGCATCATCCTGTTTAATGAAATCATAGCATTGGCGGAGCATATTTTCAGAATAATCAAGAGCAATTACTCCAGAATAAGTCCCGGATTTTGCGAATTTTCTGGAAAATAAACCACTTCCACAGCTAACATCTACTAGAAGGCCACCCTCTGCAGGTTTGAAGTACTCTTGAGCCATTTTAAACTGCATTGAAATAATAGATTACGCCATTAACAGCTTATCATGGAAATCTAGCAAGAACAATAATCTTAGACAACTAGAGTTGGCTTGTTCCTGCATAACAGGTTAGAAATCTTGCAAGAACAATAAGCTTAGAAAATTAGAATTGGCTTGCACCTGCATAACACATTTAGTGGAGGAATTTGATATTTTTTTATAGCCTATGGAAGAACACCGCATGCACATTTTACAAGGTAAAATTTTCAACGGCTCTTGCAGTCTCAAAATGACCTTCCAAAATCCTCATGGCTTATATTTTAATGGATAAATTAACCAGAGACTGTACTTCTTCATCTTGACCAGGAAAGCCACTGCGGTTAAAATTTTGACGCCAGCCTCTCTCGTATAAGAATGAAACAAGGGGACTCCTAGCAAAAGCAAGAACACAAGGTGAGGAATCAGATAATTCACAGAAAATTTATTAGTGAATCTCAAAGGCAATCTAGAGAGGATGAAGTAGTGCAGAAATCAAGCAAGAACATACATCATGTACCTTGCAATCAAATAAGATGGTGGGTTAATTGAGAAGAAAACTATGATCTGAGAAAGAGGAAATTCCAAACAGCCCACGTATTTTTCTCAATGGGTGCAAGAAAGATACATATCCTTTGGGAAAGGGCATTCTCCTATTTCTAATATAAATGTCCTTGCCAATAATTCCAGTTGAAGCGACATGACAAGTTGCCACAAACCATAGAAGAATCTAAACCTGCTGCCTATAAAAGAGAGGACTCAATTGTCACGGTTCGACATACGATGTGCGGACTGGTTCTCCCTTACCTGTTTTCCACCCCAACCAACTGAACATAACTTCAGATATGGAGATAACCCTTATACCAATAGTCCAAAAGGTAATAAACAATGACAATCCATAATTCAAGTTGAAACGGCCTGGTCGTAGACCACAGTTAGTGATACCTGAATAGTTCTGTCCGCGCTGGCTTGACTTCAACGTAGTCCCTTGAACCAGCAGTAAGAGTAAGGTCTAAAAAGTTGTTTTTGCTGGAATATGACTTATTGCATTTTTTACACTTAAAACCAGACCTATACACGGCCTCCCTGAACAATTTTGATGTTATGAGTCAGAACTAATCCCATCAAAGCATTACGCAGAATCAGTTGTCTAAACCAGATAATGAGTTCCAGAACTTACAAGTTTAGACCAGATGGGCCTCTTCTTACTAAGGGTTTATAGCATATTGGGCAAGAAAATATCTCAACCTCCAAAGTTTGATCTTTCTGAGTTCCCGCGTCCTGAGATATGATAATTTGATTCATAACAAGTATACTAATGGAAGAAAGAAAGAAGCTGGCACAGAAGGATGTCAGCGAGGGCATATGTCCCAACAAATATGGCATTTCAAAAAAGTTTAGTTTGTTGAGTACATAACTAAAGGAAAAGATCTGTCATTAACAGACTAGAAGATCCAGCACCAAGACATTTCAGCTGCAGCAAATTCATTGAAAAATACTTCAGAGTCAAACTTGTATGGCTCCATTACAGAAATCATCCGCAAATGCATCATAAATTAAATTGCTTCTACAGAAATGTCTGTACTCGCCATTCAAACCTCAAAATCAAAACGCAACAATAAAAATTTGACTTCCTAGTTTGCTAACAAATTCAGAGGGGCAGTACAAAATCTTGCCTTTCTAAGTTGATGTTGCAGCTCTATTGAATTTCAAACATTTGCGGTTAAGTAGTATAATCCCGGTGAAGTAATAAGTCGAGATGGGTTCAATCGATTATCACAAAATCACACTTTTTGTGGACTAATAAGGCTTATACAACCAGAAAGTCACCACATCACAAAATCAGATTGACTACCTTGAAGAGCAGGCCACGGGAAATACACAAACAGAAAAATGCTGCAAAATTCAGCAAGTAGGGCTCAATCGACGTTTTTACCGGTTAGGTGTCTGGCTCTGAGGTTGTTCTTGACAGTTCTCTATGTCATTCTCATTGCAGTTTACTTCTTTTTCGTGGAACAAGAACGCGAGAATTGCAATAAGACCACACTAGAGAACACATAGTTACAGTTTACCAACAGCCTCAAATAACACTGTTTAGCTTGAACTCCATAGCAGACCGGGGATAAAAAACAGAGACAAAGAAAAGAAAGGGCGTAACGTTTGGAAAGTGTACCGGCTCAACAGCAAGAGCAGAGCTGGCTCGGACACTGAACGAGGGGAAGCGAGCGGACGAGAATCGGGGACGCGGCTGCAGCCAGGAATCACGAGGAAGAAGAGGGTGTTTACCGAAAGACAGCCGGTGGTGCATCGAAGAGGAAGCCATGGTCATCAAGATCGTTGCAGAGCGTGGCGTCCCTGTTTTGTGAGCCGGGTTTCTTGTTCTTTAGTTCTTGTTCATCGTACTTCGCCAGTCGGGTGAAGTTTGGTTGTTCTCGACTGTCGGGTATGTGGAAACGCAGGCTCAAACGAAGTACCTTTAGGCTCCTTACAAATTTTGCGATATTATCGTAAATATCGTATCTTTGCTTCTTGATTTCCCCGACAAAAGAAACAAGGACAAGAAGAGTTCTCTCTACTGCCTCTTCTGGAAGCTTTTAACTTGAGCAAATTATGCTAATTTTATGTGGTTTGGTCCTTGAATTTTGCAATTCGACCAATGATCATTCTCCGCCGCGATTCTTGTGTTCATCGACTCGATAAATAAACCATCTTTGAAGTAGCTAGCACGGATCACCTAGAGGGAGGGTGAATAGGTGATTTTAACCAGATTATGCGGAAATGAAGGAAATCAGTTGAGTCTGAATATTGTTCAAATTCAAAGCAGTTTATAAAGACAGTGCTCCTGATGTGCAGTGTGTAAAGTAATGGAATAGGGATAAAAAAATTTGCACACAAGTTTATAGTGGTTCAGCTTATAGCAAGCCTACGTCCATTCTCCCACGCTACAGCCTACTGGCTGGATTTCACTAATCAAATCAATGAGAAGTTACAGCAAGTTGTGCCGCTATAACTCAAGCACTTCTTCCTGAAGCTGGTGCTGCTTATACCAAGCCGATAGATCACACTATCTCATACCTAAGCACACACTGTCTACACCTCTCAAAAGATTACACTTTTAAGCTCACGAAAGACAAGAGATTGAATCGGAGTATGCTCAGACTTTGGACTTATTGATTCTTGATTTCGTTCTATACCTTATGCTTCTTGTTGATCTCCTTTTATACTTCTCCACTTCCAAACTAGCCGTTGGACAGTCTTCAGATAATCATCTTCCAATATTCACCTTTGGACAGATTTGTATAAAATGGATTGAGTAGCCGTTGGTTGATAAAATCTGAATCCCGCTGATTCTGGTCGCCCATACAATCAGAATCTTGGTTTCCATAAGTAGAGCTTTGTCCATTGTAAATGCATGTTTGTTGTAATCTTTGATTGTCAATCAATTTGATTTAGATTGATATCAAAGATTTCCTTTTGTGAAATCCATACCAGATCACTAGCTGTTATGTTTAGTTCTGTATTCTGTGTCTGAAGAAATTTTTCGTCTGCGTCTGCTTCTTCGTCTAAAGAATTTCTGCGTCTGCAAAATTTCTGCATCTGCGTCTGAAAAATTTCTGCGTCTGCACTTTGTGTCTGAACTTTGAGTATGAAGTTCTTTCATAATAAGACATTCAAGGACAGTTTTGTCAACTTCAAAATTAATAGAAGTTTTCCTCAACAATCTCCCCCTTTTTGATGGTGACAAAACTTTTCTGCAGATTGAATTAGTTTGAAAGCATATTAAGCGCATTGAGTCACAGATTAAATTTGAAAAGAGCAAACTCGTTTGATTTCTGTGTCTATCTCTTCCTTTGTATGTAACCTGCATATGATTCGACATATTAATATATCAAATCTGCATAAAATGTATTAGCATATAATTTCTCCCCCTTTTTGTCATCAGCAAAAATAGAATAGATCAATGATATTAAGCAATCAAGCAGTTTAAAATGTAATTAGAATTACAGACCAAGAAGAAAAAGAGATAGTTTTGGAGAGAAAAAACAGGCTATTTTTTAGGCAAGAAGAAAAAGAGATAGTTTTGGAGAGAAAAAACAGGCAATTTTTTAGGAGTGCGAACGAGTTGAAAATTTTCAAGAATCGAAACAGCTTCTTCAATCTTGGAATTGCATTCTCCCATTGCTTTGTCCAAGTTGGTGGAGCATAAATCAATGGCCTTTGTAAGTTCTGCTTTATCTTGAGCTGCCTGAATATTCTGAATCTGATGATTTTCCTCAACAATGTAATGGAGATTTTTCAGATCTTCTTTAAGAGTAGTTTGTTTGGCCTTGATCTCGAGCAGTAGAGAGAGAATAGTTGCAGTATCTGAAGACTGTTCCTGGACATTTTCTGGTATTGATTGATCATCTCCTGAGGCTGATGCTGGTGGATGCTCCCCCTGAACAGGTGCCTAGTCTGTAGAAGGTATAGGATCTTCATGAACTGTGTCTGCAGTGCGTCCTGTTTCAAAGTGTTCTGTTTCTGCATCATCGCTTTCATCATGCAGAAGAAACTTTCTCTTCTTGCTATACACTTTGATTAGAGGAGGAGAGACAAGCATCTTGCTGGCTGTACCAGACTTTTTCTTTGGCTCCTTTGCTTTTGTCTTTCCAATAGATTTTCCCTCTGACTGTTGAGCCTCTTGTCCTTGTACTCTTCCCTTGATATCTTCAAAATTTTTCATTTTGGAGACCATTTTTTCTCCAACATACATGTAGGGGATAGGGTTCTTTTGCAAATCAGCAGGAATAGATATTTTAAGGAACATGAATATGCGAAAGATTAAAGCCCCATAGGGTAACTGTCCATTGTCCTTCTACAATGTTCGATACATATGAAAAATGATGACATGAGGGAGAGAAAAGGATTGACCTTTTAAGATAGTCCAAATGAGCTTGATTTCGGATCTGGAAAGGTCAGTTTTAGAGGCTGCCTTCGGCTTTAAACAGTTGATAATGATCTTATGCAAGATCACCGACCGTTTTGATAAGTCAGAATAGGAAATATGTCCCTTAGGAGCAAAGTTGGGATTCTCGGAAGCAACCCTCGAAGCCTCTTCAACATTCACTGCCAAAGGAATGAACTTGGAATGTCTTGCTCCAATTATTTTTGCCAAATCAGTCGCTTGTAAATCAAACTTCTGATCACCAACAGTAAACTGAATCCAATTTGGTGACAGAATGGAGAGATTAGAATAGAAGTATGCGGTTAATTCGGCAAAAACAGTACCAGACTGAAGACAGAATTCATAAATTCCTAATTCTTGAAACAGATGTTCTACTGAGATTCCTGCCTTCTCTAGATATCTAAAATCCACTATTCTGTGGTTAATGACTCCCCAAGCAAGCAACAATTTATAGAACATGTTGTGCTCATTACTTCTGAATAAACCACCTGTGCCAGGTAAGCCAGATGCGATTCCTACCTTCATCTCAAAGGTATCAAAAAGTCGTGCATCATCATCAAGAACCACATATTTTGAGATACTGACTGGTTTAGGGCTTGTGGGAGTAGATTCTTTTTTAGAGGGAGTGGAAGTTTCTTCAACTTTCTTTTTGCCCTTTTTGGAAGATGATGCTTTTGGAGCAGAGCTTGTGGGAGCAGTTTCATTTTTAGAACAAAACAGAGTATAAGTCTGGACAAGATGTTCTTCTGAGAAGAGATTATTATCTCGCAAACACGCACGGAGAACCGTTGCAGAAGCATTACACTGTTTTAACTTCTGATATGTTTTCCATACAAACTTAATACTCCGGAAACGAAAGTCAGTTTTACCGGTAGATTTATGAGAAGATGAATGCCTCGGTGGTGTCGCTTCAGAGGGAACTTCGGGATGATCTGAATCTGTATCGGAAATATTCAGATGCTCCGCTGGTGCAGTAGATTTTGATTTTTAGTTGAGAATGCGTGAAGATCTTCTCTTGAAAGGCATTTTGAGCACTTTTTTAGCCGAAAGATTTGATCTTTAGAAAAGAGAGAGAGGAGAAGCGGCTCTGAGTATCGGAAGGTTTTGAAGAGAAAGAAATTTTAGAAAGAATAAAAAGTAATCCCAAGAATATACTTTATAAGCATAAAGAGACATGATAAAATCATGAAAATATATTATGCACAAATAAATTAGAATACGTACCTGATTTGTTTCCAATATAATAATATCTTAGCAAAAATATTTCCACCAAAGTTTGAAGTATGGACGTACCTTTCTTTAGAGTCTGAAGAGGACATTTAGACTGAGAGTTGAGTCTGAAAAATTCATGTTTAACAGATGATACACTAAAGGGGATAAACAATGCACAGTTTATGTCTAATGAACTCAAACGAAGATTTGTCAAGAGGTTTTGTGAATATATCAGCCAATTGATTCTTAGAATCAATGAATTGAATATTCACATCACCATTTTGAATATGATCTCGAATAAAATGATGCTTGATTTCAATGTGCTTAGCTCGAGAATGGAGAATGGGGTTCTTTGTCAGATTGATTGCACTTGTGTTGTCACACTTGATTGCAACATTTGATTCTTCAATGCCAAAGTCTTGTAATTGTTGCTTCATCCACAGAATTTGTGCGCAACAACTTCCCGAGGCTACATATTCTGCTTCTGCTGTGGAAAGTGCAATTGTATTTTGTTTCTTAGAGTACCATGGTACCAGCATATTCCCAAGCAGTTGACATGTACCTGTTGTACTTTTCCTGTCCACTTTACATCCAGCTAAGTCAGCATCAGAATATCCAGTAAGAGTAAAGTCTGAATCTTTGGAATACCAAAGACCTAACATTGGATAAGTTCAAATATACTTGATTATTCTCTTAACAGCAGATAAATGTGATTCTTTTGGATCTGATTGAAATCTTGCACACATGTAAACACTGAAAAGTATGTCAGGTCTTGATGCAGTAAGATACAATAACGAACCTATCATGCTTCTGTATACCTTCTGATCAACCTTCTTACCATTTTCATCTTTGTCCAATTTGGATGAATGAGATATGTGAATGTCTATTTTCTTGCAATTTTGCAATCCAAATTTCTTGACAATATCCTTGACATACTTCTCCTGGCAAATGAATGTACCATTTTTGGTCTGTTTCACTTGTAGGCCAAGAAAAAATGTTAATTCTCCCATCATACTCATCTCAAACTCGTTCTGCATATCTTTAGAGAATTCCTTGCAAAGCAATTCATTAGAGGATCCAAAGATTATATCATCAACATAAATTTGAACAAGCAGAAAATCTTTATCTTTTTTCTTGATGAATAGGGTCGTATCAACCTTACCTTTGGTGAAACCATTTTGAAGAAGGAAGTTACTTAGTCGTTCATACCAAGCACGTGATGCTTGCTTCAAACCATAAAGAGCCTTCTTGAGTTTGTAGACATAGTCAGTCTTCTTTGGTTTTTCGAAAACCAGGTTGTTGTTCAACATATATTTCTTCTTTGATATATCCATTCAGGAAGGCACTTTTCACATCCATCTGAAACAATTTAAAGTTATGAAAACAAGCATAAGCTAATAGTAGCCGAATGGCTTCTAACCTAGCAACTGGTATATATGTTTCATCATAATCTATGCCTTCTTCTTGAGAATAGCCTTTTGCTACTAGTCTAGCTTTATTTCTTATAACTTTCCCTTTGTCATTCAGCTTGTTTCTGAATACCCATTTTGTTCCAATGACTGGATGATCTTTAGGTCTTGGCACAAGCTCCCATACTTGATTGATTTTGAACTGCTGAAGTTCTTCCTGCATAACTTCAATCCAGCTTTCATCTGATAATGCTTCATCAACTTCTTTTGATTCTATTTCTGATATCAAGGCCAAGTTGCTAATGTTTTCCTTGTACTTAGATCGAGTCTTGACACCATCTTCTATTTCTCCAATTATAAGGTTCTTCGGATGACTGGATTTGTGTTTCCAGTTTCTGTCATATTTTTCCTTCTGAATAATATCAGACTTTGAAGGTTCTGGATACGTCTGGATTGTATCTTCTTTTACTCCTTCTGTACATTTGACAGTGTCTGAAAATTGAGCTTCTGATAATTCTTGATTGTAGGAAGATGATTCAGATTCATCTTTGTGAGTCTGAATATTTTCTTCAAACTTGACATTCATTGTTTCTTCCACAGTTTGAGACCTTTTGTTGAAGACTCTGTATGCTTTACTCGTAGTGGAATATCCAAGTAAGAATCATTCATCTGCTTTCTCATCAAACTTGCCAGTGTGGTCATTTGGATTCTTAAGAATAAATCATTTACAACCAAACACTCGAAAATATGAAATGCTAGGCTTTCTACCTTTGTAGAGTTTATAGGGGGTTTTCTCAAGAATAGGTCTGAGAAAAACTCTGTTCATGATATAACATGCTGTAAAAATTGCATCTGCCCAGAAATATGAAGGAATCTTGTTCTCAATCAACATAGTTCTTGCCATTTCTTGCAAGGAACGATTTTTCCTTTCCACAACACCATTTTGTTCTAGTGTGTATGGAGTAGAAAAGTTGTGTTGAAAACCATTCTCCTCACAAAAATCTGAAAAATTTTGATTTTCAAATTCTCCCCCATGATCAGTTTTAATGCAGGAAATGGTATAGCCCTTTTCATTTTGAACTCTTTTTGCAAATTTTGAGAAATACGAAAATGCTTCATGTTTATGAGCAAGAAAGAACACCCAAATAAATCTTATAAAGTCATCAACAATGACAAGACAATACTTCTTACCACCGAAACTTTGTGTTCTTGTAGGTCCAAACAAATCCATATGAAGAAGCTACAAGGCATGATTAGTAGAAACATGGTGTATAGATTTAAAAGAGCTTCTTACTTGCTTTCCTAGAGTGCAGGCATTGCATAACTCTGTTTTCTTGTATTTTAAATCCGGCAAACCTCGCACCAGTTTCTTGTTTGAGATCTTTGAGATTTGTTTCATACTGATGTGTCCCAATCTCCTGTGCCATAGATCTTCATCTTCTTTGATTGAGATTAAGCAGTGAATGGAACTTGGATTGACATCTAGAAGATAAATGTTGTCATGTCTTCTTCCTGTAAATGTTTGAGAAGAATCTTTGCTTGTTCCTGAGCATGTATCTTCTTGAAAGTTGATTCTGAAACCCGTATCACATAGTTGGCTTATGCTTAATAGGTTATAATTGAGTCCTTTTACCAAAGAGACATCATTGATTGTCAATCCTCCTATTTTAACCGTTCCTTTGCCAATAATTTTTCCTTTGGTTTTTCCTCCAAAGGAAACTTTTCCACCATTCAGACTTTGTAGATCAATGAATAAGTTTGGAACTCCTGTCATGTGTCTTGAGCAACCACTATCTAGGTACCACTTCCTTTTTCTCTTCGTGGTAACCTACAAGAATTATAGCATCTCAAGTTTTCTTTGGTACCCAAATTTGTTTGGGTCCTTGAGGATCAGTATAGGCTGTCTTAACAAATTCTCTTCGAACAGGTCTCCAGACCTTAAGACATTCATTCTCAAAATGTTGTGGATCTCCACATTTTGAGCATTTGAGAACACTTCGGCCAACAGGTTTTACAAAGTTCCTTTTGAAATGATTTTTGTAAACTTATCGAGGAGGTCTTTGTCTTAATCTGTCCTTGACCTTTGGAAAATCAATCAAGCTATCACTTTCCTTCACAAATCCGAGTCCAGATTTGTTGTAATAAGGAATTTGGATAGAAAGGATATGTTTCAAAGTTTCTGACCATTTTGAAAACTTGGAAGTAATTTCAAAAATTTCATTTTTTAAAATAGCATTATCTTTGGAAAGAAAATCTCGACTTTCCTTGATTTGTTGAAATTCTTTTTGAAGGAAATCGATTTTTTCTTTTTGAGAAACATCATGTTGCCTCAGTGATGAATTTTCCTTTTTCAGAGAAGAGATTCTTTTAAGAGCAGCTTTAAATTCAAGGCATAAATCGTCAATGTAATTCGATACTTCAATAGGCATTTCAGAAAGCTTTACCTCGATTTTTACTTTGGGATCAGAATCTGAATCTGAATCTGAATCTGATTTTGCCATAAGACATATATCATCGTCACTGTCTTCACATTCTGTGTCACTCCAAGTTTCTGCCTTTAAGGCCTTCTTTGCTTTCTCAAATTTGGTCTTCTTTTTCAGAAGAAGACAGTTAGGCTTGATATGTCCTCGTTTCTTACAGTGAAAGCATATAACATCGTTTGATTTTTCTGTATCATTGGTAGACTTCTTTTTCTCAAACAGCTTCTTTCCTTTGAGGTTTCTTCTTCTGATCTTCATCTTCTTATACTTCTTTATGAAGAGAGCTAGTTCTTCATCGTCAACGTCTTCATTTTCAGAATCTGCATCAGAATCAATGTTAGTCTTTAATGTAATTGACTTATTACCTTTGGATTGATTCTCCTCATTTCGATGTTCAATCTCATATGATTGCAGAGTTCCAATCAACTCATTTACTGATAGAGGCTTGATCCTTTGTGTCTCACGAAGAGATGTTTTGATATTATCCCACTTCATTGTGAGTCCTCTCAATAATTTGTTGACCTTCATTGCATCTGGAACTGGTTGTCCTTAGTATGCAAGACCGTTTACTATGTCAGTAAACCTGTCATACATGTCAGCAATTGATTCTTCAAGCTTCATCTTGAAGGATTCATATTGACCAAGCAGCAGATTGATCTGAGTTTCCTTGGCTCGATCTGTTCCTTTATAAGTGATGTGAAGCGTATCCCAGATTTCCTTAGCTGATTCACAAGCAGCAATTTTTTTATATTCAATAGGAGATAAAGCACAATATAAAGAATAAATTGCTTTGGAATCTAAAGTCACTCTTTTGGATATCTCAGTTTGAGATAAAGGAGGATTTTCTGCTTCTGCATTTTCAGAAGATTTTGGCTTGACTCCTCTGATGATGACATCCCATTGCATGTGATCAATTGACTTAATGAATGCTTTCGTCTTATTCTTCCAAATGCTGTATTCCTTGCCATCGAAGTACGGTGGTCTGTTGTTGCTTTGACCTTCAATGAGACCTGGAGCACCATAGCTAGCCATATAGATCGTTAACTCGGAAGTAAAACACTTCTATAAACGAGCAACCTGCTCTGATACCAATTGAAGTAGCTAGCACGGATCACCTAAAGGGGAGGTGAATATGTGATTTTAACCAGATTATGCGAAAATGAAGGAAATCAGTTGAGTCTGAATATTGTTCAGATTCAAAGCAGTTTATAAAGACAGTGCTCCTGATGTGCAGTGTGTAAAGTAATAGAATAGGGATAGAAAAATCTGCACACAAGTTTATAGTGGTTCAGCTTATAGCAAGCCTACGTCCACTCTCTCACGCTATAGCCTACTGGTTGGATTTCACTAATCAAATCAATGAGAAGTTACAGCAAGTTATGTCGCTATAACTCAAGCACTTCTTCCCGAAGCTGGTGCTGCTTATACCAAGCCGATAGATTACACTATCTCACACCTAAGTACATACTGTCTACACCTCTCAAAAGATTACACTTTTAAGCTCACGAAAGACAAGAGATTGAATCGGAGTATGCTCAGACTTTGGACTTGTTGATTCTTGATTTCGTTCTATACCTTCTGCTTCTCGTTGATCTCCTTTTATACTTCTCCACTTCCAAACTAGCCGTTGGACAGTCTTCAGATAATCATCTTCCAATATTCACCTTTGGACAGATTTGTATAAAATGGATTGAGTAGCCGTTGGTTGATAAAATCTGAATCCCGCTGATTCTGGTCGCCTATACAGTCAGAATCTTGGTTTCCATAAGTAAAGCTTTGTCCGTTGTAAATGCATGCTTGTCGTAATCTTTAATTGTCAATCAATTTGATTTAGATTGATATCAAAGATTTCCTTTTGTGAAATCCATACCAGATCACTAGCTGTTATGTTAGGTTCTGTATTCTGTGTCTGAAGAAATTTTCTGTCTGCGTCTGCTTCTTCGTCTGCAAAATTTTTGCGTCTGCGTCTGCAAAATTTCTGCGTTTGGGTCTAAAAAATTTCTGCGTCTGCACTTTGTGTCTGAACTTTGAGTATGAAGTTCTTTCATAATAAGACATTCAAGGACAGTTTTGTCAACTTTAAAATTAATGGAAGTTGTTCTCAACAATCTTTAGTTAAATGACAACTCTATTCTCACTTTCAATGTGGCTAGAACACATCTCTATTATTTAAATAAGTCTAAAATGCACTCAATTGAAATAGTCGGCTAAATTGGCCACGAAAGGGCATGAAAATTGGGATCTAAACACACAACCCTACTCCATCTTATTGGTAAGGAATTTTGGATCTGTTTGTTGGCTTTCAATGTTTTCTTGTTTAGTTTTGCAGGTTATCTTCATTGGACTTCTTTATCATTTACAGATTGAAAGTATTTTCACTGCTCATTAACTAAAGAAAACCTTCCCGATAAACTTTAAGCGCACAACGAATCATTAACTAAAGAGATTTGTAAATGAAACGCACCTTATCTTGAATTTATGTTTTTTCCCAACCAAATGTCTCTGCTCCCAATCAGAGAGAGAGAGAGAGAGAGAGAGAGAGAGAGAGAGAGAGAGTTGAGGGTGTGGATCTTGATTGCGTATGCAGTTATAAAAGAGGCGAAAATAGCATGACCCTAAAATCACCAATGCTTCAAGTGCAATTCATTTACTAATATATTCATTGGCTTTCTATATTTTTTTCCCTAGTTTTGCAGATTATCTTCATGAGATTTCTAGTTGCGTTGTGTTTGTATTTTCCAATTTTTTTTCATTTATTAGGCTTCGAGAAAGATAGTGTTTAGATCCCAATTTACTCACCTTTTTCGGGCCAACTTAGTTGCAATGTTAATTGAGGGCATTTTAGACTTTTCGGTTAATAAAGGGTGTGTTTGATCCGTATCGAAAGTGCAAATAGAGTCGTCCTTAATTAATCTTATTTTTTCTTGATGGCTTGTGCGGCATCTACCTCCATGTTACAATCCACACATTCTCTTTGGATTCTCTATAACCATTCGGCAGTCATATAGAAGCATAAGGGGGTAGACTCAGATTCTTATTGAATCAAGGAATCCAGCAAGAGCACAAGAAGCCATTGAAAATGGGCTCATTTCAGTTCACCAAATGAAAATATGTCTTCATCACCCTGATTCTGCAAAGCGTGGCTTGAGGGGAGGGTCGTCTCAAGAAGTTATTACATTTAAAATGCCAAAAGAATCACGCTTATTTTTGCTTTCATACGACTTGCATCATGTAGACTTTTGCTGAACAATCCAAACATATGACCATATCATGAGCCAATTCCCTATTCTGTAACATAAAATATCACAAGCAATGTGTCGAATTCATCGCTGATCATAGGAAGGATTATGTCTTTTGTTCAGTGTTTCTCAGTGAGGCCTGCATAATCAGTTGGTCCATAAGGTTGGAACCAATCGGCCAAAACCCCCTTCTTTCTTCTGGGATTGCAGTTCATGTCCTTGCACAGCTGGTCATTGTACCAAATGTTGGTGGCTCCAATGCATGACCTCCGAAAGTTCCTCCCACCGTATCGCTTCATGTGAATTTCCCACCTCGCTGTGTCCTTTTCCATTGCCCCGATGCTCGGCAGCTTGATGTTCCCGTCAAGGAGGTGCACGAGCCACTGGCATCTGATCTCAAAGGCCGGCAGGTTTTCAAGGCCCTCTGTGTATCCTATAACTGCGAGCTGCGGAATCCAAGGATGAATCACCTGCCTGAAGTCGGTACATAAGACTGTTACAACAAAAGCAGGATCGGCCGCAGCATCATTACAAAATCCTATGGGAAAAAAACTACATTTCGGGTGCCCTGAAATTAGTACCACACCTAAATGTTGTATTGTTACATGAGAGACCTTAAGGTTAGCCAAATGCTGCAATGCCATCTCTGAGTTAGATAATATCTTGTTGTTGGTAATTTATAGTTAATCCTCACTTGGAAATAAGATATGCATTTTGAATATAAAGGTTTTTGATTGATGCTACTTGGTGTCACAACTGCAAGTATGAAATGTTACCTGTAAAGAGGAATGGTTGAAGTTGGTGAAGAGACGAGGTAATTTTGGAAGACTGAAGATCTGAATATGTTCTTGAGCTTCTGATCGCCTTTATATCCAGTGGCAAGGATCACGAGATCGCTCGAGATCGGTTTGTCTTCTCCGCTGACTATCAGACCTTCCTTGCAGAAGCGAAAGCTCTGCGACCTCTTGATTAGGATGCTTCCCTCCTCCACTTTATCATAGAACTTGTCGGGCAGCATGCCGATTTGACACGAAGACATGTCCTCGAGGAAGCTGTGTCTCGGTACTAATCCGTACTTCTTCAATGGGCATTTCCACTGGAGATAGATTTCCGAGAATTTCGAGATGCCCCATCTCTAGAACTGTCGAGGTTACCTCGTGAACAAACTTTTTGATTGATAAGCGGATGCATATAACAAAGAGAATCACGAAAATAAAATAAAAAAAAACCTTGACGGATAAAAGAGTAATCTATTTATGGT
Organism: Syzygium aromaticum; assembly: GCA_024500025.1. NCBI lineage: Eukaryota > Viridiplantae > Streptophyta > Magnoliopsida > Myrtales > Myrtaceae > Syzygium > Syzygium aromaticum. The sequence continues at coordinate 2,979,920 of CM044887.1, read as the reverse complement.
TATGACTAATATAGACAAGCAAGTCTTGTGGAACTAAACTGAAAAATGGGAGTATACATATACCAATGGGGAAAGCACTGTGGCGAGAAGCCAGTACAGGATGTTTTGTCCCGGCTTATGAACAAGCAGCACGGCAAATCGATTGAAGTACAGGTAACCAATGTGAGATATTAAGAAACCGTCACCGGGTAGCAACCAATGAGGATTCCTCTGGATCATCACACAAGGGTGCTCGACTCCTGATTCTGATCAAGAAATTAGGATGAGATAAGGAAAACGCTAATGTCAGATAAGCCGGATCATTTAAAGCATTGAAAGCGCATCTCTCGATGAAGTCTTCTATTAGCATATGGTCCTTGTTGGTATGCAGTAGATATCGCAATTATTCAATTCCTATTAGAAGAGTCAGGAGTTGCAGACACAAATTCATTTATGTGTAGATACTTTAAACATGATTGAACCCCATTCCATGCACTAGCTTACTCTTCTATAGAATGGGTTTCGACGTACTTCAACAAAATTGCAAAAGTTTCAAATGAACTTTTATGATGCAGAATCTATTAGTGGTGCGTTTCTATGGATTTGCCACATCATCCGAGTTATTACCATGCGTTATTCCCACTTAGCAATTTAATGGTAAAATTTGATAGAAGCTAACATAAGGTAAATATGACATAGGTGTACTAGTATGAGGGGTTTTTGTAACACAAAAATTAGTTTGTAATAAATATGATACAAATATACTAATTTAGAGTTTTTCCTGATATTAAACCTCCTATTTATAACTCCAACTCTCCTCCACATGCACCCATCTTTATTATATTCGCACCCAAAAATAATTATATATCATATATATCACTTAATATTGTAGGAGCTAGCTCCCATGTAGAGCCCATTCTCTAAAAGAAAGATCTAAGAGTGATGCTAGTGTGGTTTTCATGTACAAATTGTTAACATTATGAACATAATCGATTACAGTACATATAAATGTGTAGAGACAATGTGTTGAAGCTCAAAGAGAATCCCATGAATATCACAAGATTTTGCACGCATAAGTAGACTCTTTGTTGCATACGTATAGATATGTATACAAGTGGGATCAGGAGTAGTTAATTTGGGCATTTGTGCTTTTATCAAATAATTTTTTTTTCTTCCCTAGTTTTACCCTTATTGAAGTTTTTATTACAATCACTTAAAAAGACATTAGAGTTACGGTCATAACACGTAACATTTCATTCCTTTCTCTTGCTAGAATTCAAAACGCATTTTTAGTTAATCTCTCCAATTCCTTTCTCTTGCTAGAATTCAAAACGCATTTTTAGTTAATCTCTCCAATTCCTTTCTCTTGTGATTATTTAAATCCCTTCTTTTCCTTTGGAATAAGGTATATTATAAGAGTCAATTCGACTTAGTTCTTTGGTCTACATGTTAACCTTATGTGCAGCTCCAAGAACTTGGTCTTTTCTCATAAATGAAGAACAAAAGAAAACTCTTTTGTCTAATGAGGTACATCATAAGAGTCAATTCGACTTACTTCTTTGGTGTGCCTGTTAACCTTATGTGCAGCTTCAAGAACTTGGTCTTTTCTCAGAGAAGAATAACAGAGAAAACTCTTGGGAGTAGATTGTTTTGGTCACCTAAACACTAGAAACAAATTTGGATCAGTTTGCCCAGACTAACACGATGTTTTTATCAACTTGACCATTTGGGACCATCAAACATTGGATTCAAATCATCATTAACAAAAAAATCGACCGTGGCATTGGCCGTTGCACTGTCATTCCGGTCCCTCTCTCAACGAAGGCCCTAAAGTATCATCATTCTGACACCAAAATACATTTCTTTCTTATTGGTAACAATACAATACTTTACGCCTCCCCAGAACTCAAGCTCATAATTTCACATGTTCTCAGAAATCATGTAGTGACCCACTTTATTGATAAGGAAGAAACACTAAAACTAATCATGGAGCAAATAATATCTTAATTTTGAGCATTGCTTGGTGTCAAGGCTTCTGAGCAGAGAACATGATGAAGGATTGCTGAATTTTGCTTGTGTAATTGGTTAGACCACATGAAGTTCACAAATCCTCGATCTCTTCGGCAGTCAGAAAGCTGATACTCTGCGCAGTTCTCTGCCACACAACCAAACATTGTCACAAACAAGCTTGACGCGCATTATGAGAATAACAGCTTGTCTTTGAGACAACCTTAAGGAAATCACTCCGTACGAAAAGAGAGTTTCGTGGAAATCCACCTAGACAGAGATGCTAAGACCACGAAGGAAGAAAACCTTTCGGTCTATATTGTTGTCTGAGAGCATTTCATTTTGTCTTCACAAGACACTCTATGAGGGAGTTTAACATAGGATGAGATCGTCCAGCATACATCAGAAAGTTGTAAGAGTGCATGGTATGTGGCAATCAGAAGCTGTCCTAGTATCACAAAATATTGTAATTGCACTATGAGTTATGCAGAGTGAGTTATAGGTGCACGGATCAGAACCGTTTGCTCAAGAAATTTCAACTTCGGAAAAGGAGAGGGTTAGATTCAGCCTAGGTAGAATGGTTTAACCAAGACAGTGAGCAAAAAAGGAGATCCAGACTAATCAACTCGTAGATTATCTACTATGGGGAATACGTATTGAATATTTGAAATAGATCTTGCATGTGGGTGTTGTAGTAATTTGAATTACTTACTAATGGTCCCACCAGAGAGTTTTTATAGTTTCGGTTAGTATTTTATTGGTAGTTTGGGCTTAGGCCCGTGAATAGTTACTGAATGGCCTAGAACTTTCTCAGAACCTATGGTTTTCTTATGCCGCCTATATAAAATCTCTTTATCTTTTATTAAAAGTTGTAATAGAGAGGTGCGAGTGCTAATTATAGTGGAATCTCTTACTGGATGTAGTCCTAATTTAAGGGTGAACTAGGATAGATCTTGTATCTCAATTTCTCTTTCTCGCATTTACTCTCTATTTCGTTGTGTTTAGGCACCCAATTCTAATAGAAAACAGTCACACAAGTAATCATTGATGAAACGATATACTATCTCCGGAGCAAGTGGGCTCGCATCAGACCGCAAGATGGATTACTTGTCAATACAGATGCATTGGATGTTCAAAATCTAAACCTCTATCGCAGACCTTAATGAAACGACAATCCATTCGTAAGTGAATTAGTATATCTTATTTTCATTTCATCTCCTCATGGTCCAAGCGGAGTAGCGATGTATGCCGGTTAAAGTGTACAAAAGTGGTATTGCAAGAAGAAAAATGGGTCTAATGTGCCAAGCAGTATGCATACAGATGTACCTGTCTGAAAGGCCGTATTATCCAGGGAGTAGATGGAGTGTACCGGAGGAAGGTGGTTCCCACGAAAACTCCACCGCTTCTCAATACTCGAGTAATTTCTGCAATCCGCCGATACATGGCATAGGGGTCGAGAACTTTATATGAGCCATTTGATGTAGATGAAGAATAGTGTGTATATCGGGAACTTGTTCCACAGCTAAAGCTCGTCAGACCTGTAATCACCAAAATTTCTTTTCCACATCTTTTTTCACATCATTGTACTGTGATTAGATAAACTGAACCTATCATTGAGTTCAGCCACATTAAGCCATGATGAAATTTGCTTTGAGCGCTTTAGGGAGGAGTGACAGAATCATGCAAACCAGATCCATGAATTATCAGTATTTTTCCATGCAGATATGAAATTACTAACTTCTAAAATTACCGGCAAGAAATTATTTGAAACAGTACAGATTTACAACCCTCAAGACCAGATTCTAAAGTATGCTAGTAACTATCTAAAGCTACAAAGATTTCCATCCCCTCTTCCACCGCAGTATCCCTCCTTGGTCAATATGGCCTGGACATGTATATATGTGAAATACTCCATGAGTTTACTAGAGACCTCTCATAGACCAATCCGCTAACTACTCCCAAACCATCAGCTTCATCAATACACTTGTAACACACTGCATCACTGCACAAAGGTACTAAGAACCTCATATAATTTGGTCGGGCAAGCTCCATTCCTAATTAATTTCCATACCAGCCGTGCTGTGAACCTATTCAATTTGTCTCAATCTCTACATTTCTTGTAGCGTTACCACATAAAATAACCTCTCTGCTTAGGAAGACTTGTTGCTTGACTTCTTGACAGAAGAGAATACTGGCTCTTGTTGCCTGACCCTTCATCACTCATAATAAAAGAAGACATAGCTCCAGCATTTCATTATTTTGTCTCCATTCTGAACCTTCTTCCATAATCAGGTTTACCAACTCATTTAAGCTCCATCTGAAGTTACCATCATGTTCAAGGGGAGGTGCTATCAGGTCCTACATGCTTCCGCTCCCACTCCCCCTTCCCTCTCTCTCTCTCCCTCTCTCTCTCTCTCTCTCTCTCCATGCTTCTGATGACGTACTTCTGCCTTCTGGAGGCAGACATAGCACAGTGTCTGAAGTTGCCTCTGGACGTAATCCCTATAAATCCTTCGACTTTTAGATATCTGTGGTAGGCAATTCCCCTGTTATAATGGCAATTGTCGGCAACTCAATGCTAATCTTTGTTGGAAGTGAGTAGTGCAATAAAGATGTCCAGGGCCACAGCAGCTGGCCAGTTTCCATTTTAACTTGATAATAACTAACCCATCCTTCCACGGAGTGCCCTTGCCAGTATGACCACTGAAAAGAGGTTGATATGGCCCATAGGCCATATTCAAAGTAAGAATGTCTTGGCATCATTCAAAGCAATAATGGATGCGTAACTGTCAACTATATCTTGCAATCAATAATCTCTTCCAAGTTTTAATACAAATCCCCACTGAAGGAAATGATGACCCAGACAGAAGTATCTTCAGGAGATCAAAGCAAAAAATAGTAAGGTAAGCTGCTTGGAATGACATCCATCTGTGATACAACTTCAAGCCTAAAATTCATTCGCTGGCATGTGTCACCATTTCGTATTTGAAATTCACTTTACTCTTTCTGAATTCTGTGAAGCACCCGAACACAACTCCAGTATCTAGTCAATTTCCGGGATGCCTATGTGACTTATGAGACAGTACGGTTCAATAACACTGAGCTAGATTAAATGAGAGATAGAAACGTACCGCATTGGAAGGGGAAGGCCAGCAGTGCAATGCTGCCCCGGCATGTATAGCGTCAACTGAACCAGATGAGAATGGAAGCCTTGAAACATCAGCTCTAACAAGAGCTAGATTCCTGCAAATGTCCCAGAATAGTAGGCATCATGAAAGCCATCTCCTCTATAAGTTATTAATTTCACAGGCACACAAGAATAACATTTTACTTGACAGCTTCCACAATTTCAAGTTCCTATAGAGTGAAAGAACTTACGCTTTTAAAACAGCATCGTCCCATTTAATGAAATCATAACACTGGCGCAGCATATTTTCGGAATAATCAAGAGCAATTACTCCAGAGTAAGTCCCAGATTTCGCGAATTTTCTGGAAAACAAACCACTTCCACAGCTAACATCAACTAGAAGGCCACCCTCTGCAGGTTTGAAGTGCTCTTGAGCCATTTTAAACTGCATTGAAATAATAGATTACGCCATTAACAGCTTATCATGGAAATCTAGCAAGAACAATAATCTTAGACAACTAGCGTTGGCTTGTTCCTGCATAACAGGCTAGAAATTTTGCAAGAACAATAAGCTTAGAAAATTAGAATTGGCTTGCTCCTGCATAACACATTTAGTGGAGGAATCTGATATTTTTTTATAGCCCATGTAAGAACACCGCAAGCACATTTTACAAGGTAAAATTTCTACAGCTATTGCAGTTTCAAAATGATCTTCCACATATCCTCATAGCTAAATCCATTAATCGAAAAAATCGGCCAGAAACCGTACTTCTTCATCTTGACCAGGAAAGCCACTGCGGTTAAAATTTTGACGCCAGCCTCTCTTGTATAAGAATGAAACAAGGCGGCTCCTATAAAAAGCAAGAATGCAAGGTGAGGAATCGGAACCCTCACAGAAATTTATCAGTGAATCTTTAAGGAAATCTAGAAGACGAAGTAGTGCAGAAATTGAGCAAGAATATACATTACGTACCTTGCAATTAAATAATATGGTGGGTTTATTGAGCAGAAAAGTATGATCTGAGAATGAGGAAATTGCAAAAAGACCAAGTATTATTCTCAATGGGTGCGAGGAAGCTAGCCCATCCATCCTTGGGGAAGGGCAATATCCTATTTCTAATGTGAATATCGTTGCCATTACACAATTAATTCAGTAGTTAAAAGTGTAAAGTCATCTCAAATAATGGCACAACCAACTAAAAGCATTATGGAATTTATAATTTCCAAAATTCCATTCCGGCTTATAAGAACATCCACAAACCACAGAGGAACCTTAACCTGCTGCCTATAAAAAAGAGGACTCGATTATCACAGTTCAACATATGAAGTATGGACTTGTTCTCCCTCGCCTGCTTTCCAGCCCAACCAATTGAACATAACTTCAGATGTGGAGGTAAATAGCGAAAAAGGTAATGATTAAAAGTAAAAAAAGAAGAAGACCTTTACACCAGTAGTGCAAAAGGTATTAAATGATGATAATTCCATAATTCAAGTTGAAGTGGCCTGGTTGTAGACCACAGTTAATAATACCTGAATAGTTCAGTCCGCTCTGGCTTCACTTCAATGTAGTCCCTTAAACCAGCAGCAAGAGTAAGGTCTAGAAAGTTGTCTTTGCTGGAATATGACTTATTGCATTTATTACACTTAAAACCAGACCTATACACAGCTTTCCTGAACATTTTGAAGTTATGAGTAAGAACTAATCCCGCCAAAGCATTAATGCAAATCAGTTGACTAAATCAGGTAATGAGTTCCGGAACTTACAAGTCTAGACCAGATGGGCCTCTTCTTATCAATGGTTCATAGCATATCGGGCATGAAAATATCTCAGCCTCCAAAGTTTGGTCTTTCTGAGTTCCCAAGTCCTGAGAAATGAGAAATCTGATTCACTCACAAGCATATTAATGAAAGAACGAAAGAAAGAAGCTGGCCCACAAGGATGTTGCATAAGGATGTCGGCACTGGCATATATCACATAAAATGGCATTAAAAAAAAAATTCAGTTTGTTGGGAACATTACTAAGGGAAAAAGATGTCATTAACAGACTAGAGATCCAGCACTAAGACAGTTCAGCCGCAGCAGATTCATTAAAATGAAAAAATTTCAGAGTCAAACTTGGATGGCTCCGTTATGGTTATCATACGCATATACATCATAAACTAAATTGCTACACTACAGAAATGTCTGCACTCGCCACTCAACCCTCAAACTTAAAACACAGAAAAAATAAATTTGACTTCCTAGTTGGCTCACAAATTCAAGAGGCAGTGAAAAATCCTGCCTTTCTAAGTTGATGTTGCAGCTCGTTTAAATTCCAAACATTTGCGGTTACGTAGCATAATTCTGGTGAAGTGTTAAACCAAGATGGGATCAATGTATTATCGTGAAGTCACACTCGTTGTGGACTAATAAGGCTAATACAATCAGAAAGTTACCACATCACAAAGTCAGATTGACTACCTTGAAGAGCATGCCACGGGAAACATATTAACAGAAAAATGCTGTAAAATTCAGCAAGTAAGGCTCAATGAAAGTTTTTACTTGTTAGGTGTCTGGCTTTGGGGTTGTTCTTGACAGTTCTTGATGTCATTCTTATTACAGTTTACTTCTTTTTTGTGGAATAAGAATGCGAAAATTACAATAAGACAACACTAGAGCATACATAGTTACAGTACATCAACAGCCTAAAAAACACTGCATAGCAGGAACTCCATAATGGACTGGAGCAAACAAAAAAAAGAGAGAAAAAAAAAACGGGCGTCACATTCGGAAAGTGTACCGGCTCAACAGCAAGGGCAGAGCTGGCTCGGACGCTGAACGATGGGAAGCGTACGGACGAGAATTGGGGGCGAGGTTGCAGCCGGGAATCACGAGGAAGAAGGGGTCGTTTGGCGAAAGACAGCTGGTGCATCGAAGAGGAAGCCATGGTCATCAAGATGGTTGCAGAGCGTGGTGTCTCTGTTTTGTGATTTGTTTTTTCGTTCATTAGTTCTTCTTTATCGTAGTTTCGCAGTTGGGGGATGTTTGTTTGTTCCCCAGTGTCTTGTATGTGGAAATGCTGGCTCAAACGAATTGCCTGGGGGCTCCATACAAATTTGCGATAACATCCCAAAACTTACGTCTTTCGCTCCTTGTTTTCCCCTACAAAAAATAACAGAGGACAAATAAGAGCTGTCTTTTCCCCCTCTTCTGGAAAGTTTTATCTCAAGTAAATTATACTAATATTTTACGGTTTGGTCCTTGATTTTCATTGCAATTTGATCAATTCTCAATCATCTTTAATTAATTTATATTTTCTTTATGACTTGTGGGCATCTTCCTTCCTCTATGTACCAATCTGCAGTTTCTCTTTGGATTCTCTATAACCATTGGGCAGAGTCAGAGAGCACAGGAAGCCATTGAAAATACGCTTATATCAAATCACCATATGAAAATATGACTTTAGCACCCTCATTCTGTAGAGCATGGTATCAAGGGCGGGTTGTCACAGGAAGTCACATTCAAAATGCCAAAAAATCACTCTATTTTTTGCATTCGTATGACTCGAATCTTGTAGACTTTTGCTTAAAAATCCGAGCATACGACCATAACATGAGCCAATCCCCTATTCTATAATATAATATATCACAAGCAACATGTTGAATCCATCACTGATCATAGGAAGGTTTATGTCTGTTTTTCAGTGTTTCTGATCAGTTAGGCCTGCATAGTCAGTCGGTCCGTAAGGTTGGAACCACTCGGCCAAAAACCCCTTCTTTCTTCTGGGATTGCAGTTCATATCCTTGCACAGCTGGTCATTGTACCAAATGTTGGTGGTTCCAATGCATGATCTCCAGAAATTCCTCCCACCGTACCTCTTCAAGTGAATTTCCCAACTCGCTGCGTCCTTTTCCATTGCCCCGATGCTTGGCAGCTTGATGTTACCGTCAAGGAAGTGCACGAGCCACTGGCATCTGATCTCCGAGGTCGGCAGGTTCGCAAAGCCCTCCGCATATCCTATAATCGCGAGCTGCGGAATCCGAGGATGAATCACCTGCCTGAAGTTGGCATTTAAGACAGTTATAATGAGACTAAAATCAAACGTGACATTATCAAAAAATCCTATGGGGATAAAAACTACGTTTTGAGTGCCCTCAAATTCGTATCACACCTTATTGTTGTAATAATACGTAATAGACCTTAAGGTTAGCCAGATGTTGCAATGCGGTCTCAGAGTTAGATAATATCTTATTGTTGGTCCTTGATAGATAATCCTCACTTAAACATTAAGATGCATCTTGGATTTCAAGGTTTCTAAGTGGAAACTAATGCTAACTGGTGCTGCAGCTGCGAGTATGAAATGGTACCTGTAAAGAGGAATGATTGCAGTTGGTGAAGAGACGAGGTACTTTTGGAAGACTGAAGTTTTGAAAATGTTTTTGAGCTTCTGATCACCTCTATATCCGGTAGCAAGGATCACGAGATTGCTCGAGATTGGTTTGTCTTCTCCGCCAACTATCAGACCTTCCTTGCAGAAGCGAAAGCTCTCTGACCTCTTGATTAGGATGCTTCCCTCCTCCACTTTATCGTAGAACTTGTCAGGCAGCACGCCGATTTGACACGAAGACATGTCCTCGAGAAAGCTTTGTCTCGGTACTAATCCGTACTTCTTCAACGGGAGTTTCCACTGGAGATAGATTTCTGAGAATTTCGAGATGCCCCATCTCTAGAAATTTCAGGATTACCTCGTGAACAAACTTTTTGATTGACAAGTGGATGCACATAACAAAGAGAATTATGAAAAACAAAAATTGACAGATAAAAGAGTCGTCTATTTATGATTACGACCGATAGACAAGCAAGTTTTTGTGCTGCTAAACCGAAAAAGTGGAAGCATGCGCATACCAATGGGGAAAGCACTGTGGCAAGAAGCCGGTACAGGACATTTTGTCCCGGCTTATGAAGAAGCAGCTCCGCGAATCGATTGAAGTACAAGTAGCCAAGGTGAGACATTAAGAAGCTTTTGCTGGGCAGGAGCCAATGAGGATTCCTCTGGATCATCACACAGGGGTATTTGACTCCTGATTCCGACCAAGAAATGAGGATGCGATAAGGAAAACGCTAATATGAGATAAGCTCGACCATTTAAAGCATGGAAAGCGCATCTCTCGATGAAGTCTTCTATTAGAATATGGTCCTTGTTGGTGTGCTACCACAACCATTCAATTCCTATAAGAAGCGTCAGGAGCTGTAGATACAAAATCATTTATGTGCAGAAGCTATGAGCATGATTGAACCCCACTCCATGCGCTAGCTTACTTTTCTATAGAATGGGTTTCAATGTTGTTCGACGAAATTGCAGAAGTTTCAGATGAACTTTGAAGAGGACGTTACGAATTTCAAAGCTTTGACAGAAACTTGATTATATAGCTCACAGTAACAATTCACACAACTACAGTCTACCAGCAGATAAGTCTACTCAATATTGCTCTTACCATTTATTTGTGCACATTCAAATGCTAAATCCACTGCCGATTTCTGCGAACCGACGATTGTGATTTGCTTTCCTTTGATCAATTCAGCAGCCGCAGATTTCTCCATATCTGAATATTCCATTGAATGCATCACCTTGCCATCGAACACTTCGGAGTGATAGTTCGGTGGGAGCTCTGGAATGTTAGGAAGCCCGCTGAACCGTCCGATGCAGAGAATAACAAATTCAGCTTGGTGAACCTGGCCAAAATGCACCATTCACTTAAAATCGCATCAAGCAATCATAAATGTCTGAAACTAGACAATAAGCACGTATTGATGCTTCTCAAATCTCAGGATCGAATTGAACTGAACTATCAAGAAATAGCTAATTTACCTCTGTCGCATTAGTCTGTGTGTCCAGGACAGAAACATGCCACTTCCCTTTCGAGCAGAAGGCCGTCCCTGTCCCGCCCCATAAATCCCACGTCTTCATCTCTTCGAATGACTCCCCGACATAATCGATACTAATCACTCTGGAATGGAACTTGATGTAAGGATATAAACTGAAGTGCTGAGCATAGGACTCTACATAGTCCAGGACTTTAGCGTGGCTGGGGTAGATGTCCTGCACGGAGGCTGGCCAATCAAAGTCCGAGAACCTGTAAGTTTCCTTCACATTCTGGAGCTTGGTCGATCGAATGGTGCGATTCCAGATCCCCCCGATGCGGTCGTCAGCCTCGAACACCACCGAGTCAAAGCCCTTCTCGACCAAATACTTGCAGGCGAGAAGGCCACTGATTCCTGCTCCTATGATCGCTACCCTTCTCTCCATTTCCCTTTTCAAACTCCAGAGGGATTCAACATGTAATTGTTCAAGATAGAGAGAACGTATTTTACAGTTTTATCAGGGTCGATCATGGAGTTGAATGTTGAAGAAACTGTTTCCCATAAAGCTATCTTTGACCCGTAAAGCTATCTTTGACCAGATATTGTATATCTTTGGATATTGTGCTTCATCAGATCTAGACAACAATTTAATTAATACAAGTGGGACTGGTCTTGGTATAGACAGAAGGGCTAGTTTAACATTTTCTTGACTAAACTAGACATTTAGTTTTCCTTATTCATTGCAAAATTTGTGGGAGGCAGCCTACAATTCTAAAATGAATAAAGGAGAATATAAGACCATTTATATTTAACTTTGATCCTACAAACTTTCACATGTTATTAAACATGATGTCTCAAGTTCAAATTTTTTTCAAGCCCATATTTACCTCCCGTATTACATATTTCTACGTTTTAGTCTTGAGTTAATATCCAAATAAAGGAGAACATAAGACCATTTATATATTAAACCGTGCATTTATTTAGCGGTTCAAACTTTAGAACATCAATATTGCCCAACAAAATGTCAGAGTTTTCTGGACATTCAACTATATGTTGAGTCACTGATAAGGGCTCTAGAGGAATTGCCAACTTGACCATTCATATTTCGTTTGACGTCATTCAATGTGAAGCAGTTGCCAGAAGATCAACGAACAATTTACGCGTGTGGTAAAGGAAAAATTTGTGAACCTGACCAAGATAAAAAACTGAATAGGGACACACCAGATCGGGCTTGATAAGGACGTAATAACAAAGAATTGTGACAATTAGCCAAAAGATAATAATGATAATGTTGAGTATGTCTCACATTCTGTATGGACTTGGGCCAACGTTAGAGCTTGAGAGCAATATTATAAATATTATTTTTTCTCAAGTTATTAGATTAAAAAGTTGAGACAAAAAGTTTTTAACTTTTTAGCCACATTTCGTAATCCTCAATATTCTATAGTAGATTTTGCTTCTCCTTTTCCCGTAACTTTTCCCCTCAAGGATTTTCCACGTAAATTTGTGTGCTCTTTATTTTTCTCAGCTTTATTTCATTATAGTGGATTTTCCATGTAAAAGTTAAGGTTTTTTGATCTTCTGGTTATGGCTTCAAGTTCAACAACAAAATTTGATATTGAGAAGTTTGATGGGAGTAGCAAACTTATGGCAAGTTTGTAGGTTGGTTGTTTTTACGCGGCAAAGTTTTAAGAAAACTCTGTTTGGGAAAGGAAAGAAACCAATTGGCATGTCAGATGAAACTTGGGAAAAATTGGATGAAAAAGCTCTATCTGCTATTCAGTTGTATCTCACCAATGAAGTTCTACAGGAGATACTAAATCAGAAAAAAGCTTTAGGTTTATGGACGAAATTAGAGTATTTTTTTAACAAAATCTCTCACCAATTGGTTGAGGCTTAAGCAACGACTCTTCACTCTTCATATGGCATAAGGTGCTTCTCTTGAGTCCCATATTTCTGATTTCAATGCTATTATCTCTGAATTAAGAAGTATTGATGTTAAGATTGAAGATGAGGATCAAGCTCTTTTACTACTAGTTTCACTACCTCCCTCTTATAAGAATTTTAGAGAGACCATGATTGTTAGTAGAGAAACTATCGATTTTGAAGATGTCAAGACTAGTCTTCTAAATAAACAAAAAGTAGATACATAATTAACTTTTGAAGGCAATAATAATCATGTGATTGGTTTAGTTGCTAGAGGAAGATCTGTTGAGAGAAGCAATGGTGGTAAGAGCATATCAAAATCGAAGCATAGGGATTTGACTTGCAACTATTGTAAATCTAAGGGATATATCAAGATAAATTGTCTGAAATTAAAGGCAAAACAACAAAGAGAAAATAATCTGAATCAGCAAAATCAAAAGAATGCAAATTGACAGAACTACTAGAACACGTGGAATCAGGGAAACAAAAATCCCGCTCAAACTAGTGTTGCTGAAGAAGAAAACAAAGATTGGTTATTGGTTGCAGATGATAAAGACAAATTCAGTAATAGCTAGATTTTTTATTCATGTTGTTCGTACCACATGTATCCTAATCGTGATTGGTTCTTCACGTACAAGGAATATGATGGTGGAGTTATTCTAATGGAAAATAATGCTAAATGCAAAGTGGGTGGAATTGGGACTGTCAATATTAAGATGCACGACGGCATAATCAGAACCTCGGAGAATATCAGACATGTTCCCAATTTGAAGAAGAACATTATCTCTTTGGATACACTTGATGCTAATGTTTGTAATTTACAGCTGAAGGTAGAGTTATGAAAATTATGAGAGGTTTACTTTCGTTGATGAAAGGTCTAAAAATTAGAACTTTGTATCAACTGCAAGGTATTACAGTTACTGGTGCAGCTACAGTTTCATCCTTTATGTCAAAATGAGATAACACTAAATTATGGCAAATGAGACTAGGCCATATGAGTCTTAGGGCGCGTTTGGTTCAACTTTGAAAATGCTACTTGGGGAAATACAAATACCTTTAGGCTAAAGTCCCTTAGAGAAATGCAAATAGCATTTAGTAAAACATTCCTTATAAAGCTACTTTGGGCTAAGTAGTATTTGGTAATTTTTTTTTGCAAAAGGGTTTTGGGAATAAAAAAACCTAACTTACCCTTCGCTAGAGCCAACGCCGGCCGGCCATCGGCGAGCTAAATCTAGCGCCAGCAACCGTCGCTCGAGGTCAAGCGACCGCCAGCGGCCGTCACCCAAGGTCGGGTGACCCTCGAAGAGGGTTGCGAGACCCAAGCGGCTACCAAAGTCTCGTGACCCAGGCGGTCAACACCTGGGTCGCGCGACCTCAGGCGCCGGCCACTTGGGTCGCTCGACTCAGGCGGCTGCTTGGGTCCCGCGACCCTCGCCGAGGGTTGCCCAGCCGTGGGCGACGACCGCCGGGGCCAGATCTGGCCTGCCGGCGGTCACTTGAGGTTGCGCGACCCAAGCGACAATCGCCTGAGGTCGCGACCCAGGAGGCGACAGCCTGAGGTTGCGCGACCCTCGCCAAGGGTTGCCTGGCCTCGAGAGATGGCCGTCGGCCTCTTGCCAGCCCGATCCGGCGTCAGCCGTCTCGCCGGCCTCCCTCGTCCGCCACGTCACGAAGAAGAAGATAAACAGTACACACGAGGGGCAAAATCAGAATAGGCCAAAATAAGTGAGGGTAGTTTGGAGATAAAAAATTTGGGCTTAGCATTCAAAATGCTAGCATTTGGCAAATACCGATCCAAATGCTGAACTAAACGGTTCAGCATTTGGCCAAGGGGCTTTTGAGGCCAAAAGCTCCTTCCAAATGCTGAACCAAACGCCCCAAGCCGAGTAAGAGAAGTCTTTTGTGTGGTCAGAAAATTGGAAAACTGGATTTCTGTGAGCATTGTGTCTTTGGAAAATAGAAAAATGTCAGTTTCAAGATAGGAATTCACATAACAAATGGCACTTTGGTTTATATTCACTCTAATCTTTGGGGCCTTGCGAAAGTTCCTTCGAAAGGCCTTAGTTTAAGGTATTTACTTACTTTTATTGATGATTTTTTAAGGAAAGTTTAGGTCTATTTTCTAAAGCAAAAGAGTGATGTTTTTGTTACATTTAAGTAATGGAAAACATTGATTGAGAAGCACATTGGTAAGAAGATCAAGAGACTAAGAATAGATAATGGGCTAGAATTTTGTGGAGGTGAGTTTAATGAGTTCTACAAAAACGAAGGCATTGTAAAACATCATATTACAGTGAATACACCACAACATAATGGTATTGCAGAACTTATGAACATAACCTTATTAGAAAGGATTAGGTGCATGTTGTCTAACGCTGGTTTGGGCAAGGAGTGTTGAGGTGAGTCAGTAAATATAGCTACTTGGTTGATAAATCGTTATCCTTGCACATCTATTGAGTGCAAGACACATGAGGAAATATGATAATGTAAATCTGTTGATTATTTTTCACTTCAAGTATTCGGATGTCCAGCATATGCACATGTTAGTGAAAGCAAACAAGAGCTTAAAGCGAAAAAATGCATCTTTCTTGGTTATGCTTCTGGTGTAAAGGGTTATAGACTTTGGTGTGCTGATTCATCTAAGATTATAATTAGCAAAGACGTTAGGTTTTATAAGTCTATTATGCTTCATCCTAGCAAGGAGTCATCTATTCCTTGTCATGAAAATCTAGAAAGTGCTGCGGAGAATGTGAAGCTTGAAGTAATTTATTTGCAACCAATTCAGTCATCTACTGATACTATTGAGATTGAAGAACTTGAGAAAGAACAATATTCTATTGCTAGAGATAGATCAAGGAGGATAACAAAGCCTCTAGAAAAATATGGATTCTCAGATTTTGATGCTTATGCTCTTTCAGTTGTAGATTTAGTAGGGTATAATCAGCCTAATACCTACAAGAAAGCTATATCTTCAAAAGATTCAACAAAGTGATTGATTGTTATGAATGAAGGGATTGAATCTCTTGAAAAGAATCAAACATGGGATCTTGTCAAGCCACCAAAAGAAAAGAAAATTGTGGATTGCAAGTGGGTTTTTTAAAAGAAAGGAAGGTATTCCTAGAGTTGAAGACATCATATTCAAAGCTCGTCTAGTTGCTAAAGATTATAGTCAGATTAAGGGAGCTGATTTTAATGATGTGTTTTTATATGTCGTTAAGCATAGCTCCATTCGGGTTTTTCTTGTGTTAGTTGCTATGCATGATTTAAAGTTAGAACAACTCGATGTGAAAGCAGTTTTCTTGCATGGTGAACTTGAAGAGAAAATCTATATGGGTCAACAAGAGGGTTTTTAATTTGAGGGTAAGAAGGATCATGTTTGTTTATTGAAAAAGTCTATTTATGACTTGAAGCAATCACCTAGACAGTGATATAAAAGATTTGATTCGTTTATGGTGCAACTTGGCTATTGAGAAGCAAATTTAATAGTTGTGTATATCTGCGCAAACTTCAAAGTGGTTCTTTTATTTATCTGTTATTATATGTCGATGATATGTTGATTACAGCAAATGATAAATCTAACATACCAAATTTGAAAGCACAGTTAAGCATGGAATTTGACATGAAAGATTTAGGTGGAGCGAAGAAAATCTTTGGCATGGAAATTCAGCGAGATCGGAAAAGGAAAAATTGTAGCTTTCCTAGAGAAGTTACATTTGAGAAGGTGTTAGATCATTTTGGTATGAAAGATGCCAAACTAGTAAGTATGCCTCTTGTTGCTCATTTTAAATTATCAGCTAGTTTATGTCTACAAACAGATAAGGATCTAAAATATATGTCACATGTTCCATACTCTAGCACAATTAGCAGCCTCATGTATGCCATGGTTTGTACTCGACCTGATATTTCACATGCTGTTAGCATGATAAGCAGATATTTATCATGCCCAGAAAAAACTCATTGGCAAGTTGTGAAGTGCATTTTGAGATATTTGAAGGGTATTTCTAATTTTGGTTTAGAGTTTGGGAAAACTGGTGATACTCTTACAGAATATATTGATTTTGATTATGCTGATGACATTGATAAGAGATGGTCTTTCACTGGATACATATTTACTATTGGAGATTGTGCAGTCAGTTGGAAAGCTACTTTACAATATACAATTACTTTATCTAGTACAGAGGCAAAGTATATGGCAATTACAAAGGCTATTAAAGAGGTTATATGGTTAAGAAGCTTATTTAGAAAGCTTAGTGTGGATCATGGTGTGACTGTTATCCATTGTGATAGTCAAAGTGCTGCATATCTTACTAAAGATCAGATGTATCGTGAGAGGACAAAGCACATTGATGTGTAGTATCACTTTATTCGAAACATTCTTGATGATAGCTATATTAAGGTCTTGAAGATTGGTACAGAAAATAATCCATCTGATATGTTGACAAAGCCCTTGTCTATTACTAAATTCAAGTATTGCTTGGATTTGGTTAATGTTTGCTGCAACTGAGTTTTACTCTAATGGGAGGAGAAGATTGTTATTGCTAATGTAGAATTCGAGCTAAGGTGGAGAATTCTTGAATATGTCTTAAATTCTTTATGGGCTTAGGCCAACATTAGGGCTTGGGGGCAATATAAATATTGCTTTCTCTTAAGTTATTAGGTTAAAAAGTTAAGGTAGTAAAAGTTTTTAGTTTTTGAGCCACCTTTTGTAATCCTCAATATTCTATAGTGTATTTTACTTCTCCTCTCCCCATGGTTTTTCCCTCAACGGTTTTCCACGTAAATTTTTGTGTTCTTTATTCTTCTCAGCTTTATTACATTATTGTTTCCGCATCAGTCATAACAGATAATAATAACAACAACAATAATAACAATAATTATTTCGAAAACATATACTAGATCGTAATTCTTGTTATGATAAGGATGGATAGTGATTGAAATTTAATCAAATATGAGAGAGTTTTGTAGTTCCAATACAAGTTATGGTTATGTAAATCCTATGTTTTAATCACTTTGTTAAAAAGTTAATAGATAAACAAAGTTACTCATTTGATTCTAATTGCCACAGAGGATAGTGCACGACCCCAATCGGGCCTTACACAACCGGAGCAAGAAAGCTCAAAAGAAGGAAGAAGTGGGCAGAGGCGAATGGCGGTGGCGTTAGCCAGGGCACACGGCGATGATTAAGGGGCAAGTCGGATTACGGCGAGAGAGAAGGAGAGGGAGAGAGTGAAATTATGGTTCAATTTGGGAATTTTAAACTTATATCTGACCGACTCATAATTTGGTCGCCAGAAGTGCAAGATCTGGCGACCAAAAGAGTTTGGTTGCCAAAAGCGCAGGATCTGGCAAACTTCCAGCCACCAAAATCAAGTTTGGCGGCCATAAGATCAAATTTATTGTAATGGTATGTGCCTTTCTCACATTGCCAGTCCATCCGATCTGAAAGTCCATTTCTAAACCACCTCACGTTTAGATGCCGAAAGATAGAGATAAGCTTTCTAAATGAGGTGAGTTCCATAAATATGGAGGCCAGATCGATCCACTTTTTACTTACTTCTTCGTGTTCCTAGCAATCTGCCCACTCTTTATATTACACGCATTTCACCCTTGCTTCTTAATGCCACCTCCACTTGTCATAACATCATATTGAACCTCCTCTTTACTATATTTATTTAAGATATGTACATTTTTCATCTGTCAGACAAAAATAAAACTGCCATATTTCTTTTTTATTTTTATTTTTTATTTCTAGACAATGAAGAGATATACGATGACAATTCATTCTAAACATTTCTTTTGTTGGCTAAGGAAGGAAGAGATTCGCATGTAGGGGCATGATCGACCCAAATCCAGCCGATACACTATCAAGTTTGAGCTTGAGCTTGACTCATATCATTGCTACTCGGAACATGACTCAAGCTGGATCAAGTATAGATTTACCTACTCAACCTCGGCTTGACCAGAAAAATCAAAATATACTTGAGCTCAATTCAGTTCGGCTCAATCATAGCCAACAAATAAATTAATTTGAGCTCGAGTTTAATAAGCTTGAATACTATCTATTAGATAGTATCTAGTTTTGGGAAATTGAATGTATATTTTGAAAACTATTAAAAAAATTTTAAAAAAATAATAGAAGCTCGATTAAACTCTTTAGACTCCCAAGCTTTTGTTGAGCAGAGTATGAGCTTGAGCTCGCTCGACCAGATGCTCATGTAACTTGAGCTCGAGCTCCAGTTTGAAAGCAGCTTAGTTAATCACAAGTAATTATGTTTATCAAGCAGACTACGAGCTACTAGCAAGCAGCTTGCTTTAGAGAGTTACTTCTACTCACAAGCTTAATGGTCTGTTTGTTTAAAGAAAAATTATTTTCGAGAAAGGTTTTTTCCGTTTTTCCGGTGTTTGGATAATGAAAAACTAATCAATTAACAGAAAATGTTTTCCATAAATTGGCAGCAAGCTTAAATTGCGGGACGACTTTCCCTTCTGACAAAAAAGAAAACTCTTTTCCTAAACCACTAAATAAATGAAAATTAACCGTTTTTCTTGAATATTATTTTCATGAAAATTATTTTCTTTTATCATGCAGTTTTTGGTAAAACAAACGGAGCTTAAGCCAAATTCCAATTTTAATAAGTTTGAAGAAAAAGAAGCTATCCTCGTAGCTAAGTGCTCATCGCTCAGTCTTTATCCTACTGTCAATCCTCACCCTACACACAGCTTGGTCATTGGTGTTGGAATGATGCTCGCCCTCTTACGACAATAATGTCGTTAGCACAAATCAAACCATACAAGATGTCAATAGAACAATCTTTTCCTAAATTTAGCATTGTCACGACCTACCCTTGAGGGTTCGACTAATGGATTACCATGGCTAAACCTAGCTTGGGCTAGTTAAAATTCTTAACATGCAAATTATTTTCATTTTGGAGTCGCCATTAATATTTTTTTTTTTTGGTTGGTCGATTAGAAACCCAATTCTACTAATACCAAAGATTATGCATTTGGGGACTTTGTTATACTAAATTACTCTAATACCCTTTCAGTACCTTTTTCCTTTTATTTTCAAAAATATTTTGACAAGTAGCTTGAATTGATTTTAATTCTATTTACTAACATGTAAGGTAATATCATGCGGCTACGTAATCATGAAATAAACACTCAATAAACCAAAGCATTTAAATAAATTGCATCAAAGTAATAATTCAAACATCCAGGTAGAAATTGATGACATAAAGACTAAACCTATCTTAACCGTGGTTTCTAAACAAATCTTTTATTTGGTTTTCTTGATTTTTTATTAAAACTATGCTATATGCAAAGCATGATATGCGAACCTAATCTTAAATATAGTTTATATGACCTATTCTAACATGGCATGCGATCTAATTAAGTTAACTTAAGATATATAATTAACTAAATGACATACAAGGGGTGTTTTTGGTGTTTTCATTTATTAATTAAAAATTCGAAAGTAAAATTAATGAGGAAAATATTATCTATAGTTAGATATTATTTAATTCAAACTAGGAGTTAACATATCTTAATCCCAATTTAAATTAAAATCTTATCTTAACTATGGATAATATCCTAGGATGCAAATTCTAACTAGAATTATCTTATTCTATCTATTAGGAAAGTTTAAACTAGGACCCCATCCGGAGCTATTCTATCCTATCAGAAAAAATTTAAAACCTAATTCTATCCTAAAGTACCACTTCAAATCTTTTTGGTATTTTCGAACTTAGGAAAAATATTATCCTAATACTATCTATAACTATATATAAACATGCATGGCAATCAAACCAACATCAAATATCATCCATAGCAATCAAATCGCATCAAAATATTTGAAAATCAGCACAATCTATTCAAATTTGGTAACTAATAAAACCGACGAATCGTATCCCGGGCATGGGATCGAATTGTCCGATTTTCCATGCGATCATGAGACCATATGCACGTTGTCAAATTAGGAAAACTTCCTAATTTAGGGATACCTGAAAAGTCTTGGAGATATGCATAAAACTTGAAGACTCAAATTAGATAATGATGCCCATTAATTCGGAAAATGAAATATTCAAATTAATATGGATAGGATCGCTACCTAATTTGTGGATTGGCTTTCAAATTTGAACCCAACGGACGGCTCAGGATCGGCGGTAGTTTTCGCGGTTGTGCTTGGCCGAAGCTGTTAATCACGGCAATGTCAAAACGGTAACGATGATGGGTCAACTCAAAGGCGGCAGTAGCAAACTTGGTGGACCTCACACCGTAGCAGGGGAGATTTCAAGTGGATGGACGTGTTGCAAAGCAGGGCAAACGAACATGTGGCTTCCGCCGATATGAACAGCTACAACCAAGACCAGAAAATTGGGAAACTCTGAACTGTGTAGCCACGCCTTGACGACTGGTGGATGCGAGGAGCTGAGCAAACGCCGTTGGAAGCTCGACGGCAAAGAAACTTCTCGGCCACTGTGAGGTGTTCTCCGGCGATAATCCGGCCGGACAGCTCAGTGCACAGCTGGATGACGGTATCGCTCGTGGAAGACTCAACTGGGATGATTCAGAAGGAGCGTGGCCAAGGGCTCGGACGCCGTCGGCTCGGGCAGCAGCACGTCAGGGGGTTTGTGGCACAGCAACAGGCCACGATGACTCAGTGATGCTCAACCAGGTGACTTCACGGTTCATCAAGCAGCAACATCACGGTGGTTTGTCGTCACAGGTTCGGCTCAAGGGAGCAGCCACGTCGATTGTGGCTGGAGAGCAGCAGCTCTGTGGCGGTGGAAGCAGCGGCTTGCGTCGGTGCTCAAGCAGGATGCGGACGAAAGTGGTTCGGCCGCGAGTCCTCCTCCTCGCTCTTTCTTTTTTCTCTCATGTGTGTCCTCTCTCTGAATTATTCGAGTGATCTCTGAATTCTGGAATTATGATCATCCCCCCTTCACTTCTTTCCCGAGCGTCTCTATTTATAGGGAGAGAGCTCGTCCTTGTTGATGGGATGAAGAATTGCCCCGTAACTGAAGAGATCGTGCATATGTGATGTCCATCGAGAGATTGACGTGCTCCCCTTCCTTCAAACCGTCACTCTGGCTGCTTCAAATTTCCTAGCTGATTGAATTTGACTCCAATTCTGTTTGTTTGTCCTTTTCTTTCTTAAGTCTCTCACTCATATGGATCAGACTCTTAGTCCATTCTCTCTTTTGGCTGTTTTCTCGTCCTAATCCACTGAAGAGAAAATTTTGTTATTCACTTCAATCTTTCAAGAATCCACTATTCCCTCATCGAATATCCCTACCTTAAACGACTATTCCATATTGATATCTCCGAACATATTCAAGCCTTCAAATTTTCTTTTGTTTAAAATTACGAACGATTCAATCCCTTTTGAAGACGAGATACCACGATAGAGAGAGTATCATCAAGCATTCAACAGGTAACTGTCGTGAGCCAATATCCAAATTAGAATTGATCCTCGAACGTATCTTGGAGTAATCTTAGACTCAAATTGGATTTAAATTTTTAATCCAACACAATCAAGATTGCACCACATCGACGATTTCATCTTAATTTGAAACCCTAGTCCACAAAATGTCATATTAATCCTTATCATGTCACCGGAACATGTGCGCCGCATGTGACTAAGGTAAGTATTGGTCCTAAATAAAATGTGAGCTATGCATACGATATTTTTGTCTAGGGGTTAGGTCAATCCTTAATTTTCTTAAGCAACAAATTCCTAAATGACTGGTCAAAATTTCGGTTCCAACAAGCATGATATGATTCGATTCAATTTGATTGATTTGGAAGTTGAGTAAATTAAAAATTTCAAACCAAAGTGGACCAATTTGATTTGGGAAAACTAAGACAGTGTGGAACCATACTAAACAAGAACTAGATGGGTTAGTCCCTTTCAGTAGCAAATCGAACCAAACTATATATTAACTTTGGATTAATATTACGAAAAATCCTAAACTAATACACCTGTGACAGATTTATCACAAACTATCTTTTTTATCACAAAAAACCCCAAATTAGTACATCTATGACAATTTTACGCCGAACCATTTTTTTAATCACCGAAAATCCCAAACTGATATACCTGTGACAATTTTACCCCGAACTAATTTTTTAATATTATTTTTTATTTTTTCGATTTTTTTTTAGTTTTTCTTTTCTTTTCTTTTTTCTTTCCTTTTTCTTTTTTTTTCCTTCATCTTCAACCTCTGGCTGGCGAGGGCGAGGTCGGCCTTGCCCCACCTTCGGTGAGGTTAACCTCGCCAATGGCCGACGAAGGGTCGTCCTCACCGTCGCTGGCAAGGCTCAGCCCCGTCACAACTGGCGAGGTCAATCTCGCCCAGAAGTAGTGAGGTCGAGCCTCACCAGCGACAGCGAGGACGACCCCTCGCCAACCACTGGCGAGGTCGACCCTCGCTAAGGGTGGGGCAAGGCCGACCTCGCCAATTGCTGGCGAGGACAACCCCTCGCCAGGGGTAGGGCAAGGCCAACCTCGCCAGTTGCCGATGAGGTTGGCCTTGCTAGTGGCCGATGGGGCCGACCTCGCCGGCTAGAGGTTGAAGATGAAAGAAAAGGAAAGGAAAAAGAAAAGAAAAACTAAAAAAATTCGAAAAAATAATATTAAAAAATTAGTTATGGGTAAAATTGTCATAAATGTATCAGTTTGGGGTTTTTGGTTGTAAAAAAAATAGCTCGGGATAAAATTATCATAGATGTACCAATTTTGAGTTTTTTGTGGTAAAAAAAATAATTTGGGATAAATTTGTTACAGGTATACTAGTTTAGGATTTTTCGTGGTATTAACCCTATTAACTTATAAATATACACCACTTAATTATTTATTAGTTATTCAGTAAAGGAAACAAAAATTGTTCCACCTCGTTTGTTCAATACTGACTTTATAGAGAATAGGAACGTTCTTGTGTGCGGGCTAGCTAATAGCCTAATATAACACAACAACCTAGGCGAAAGCGCTTTCTCCTCTTGAAAACTTTTTGAGTTTAGTGGTAAATGATGTCCCCAAAGTGACATCATCATGTTGAGTTTTGCAACTCCTGTTCCATTGTCTCACTAATTGTTGTCTTCCGAAGTTCCGATATGAGTGGATATACAAATAGGAAATATTGCATAAATAGTAGGGTCTTGTCTCCCTTGAAACATCTTTATAATATTTCTCTTTTTGAAAAGGGTAGGCAAATGGTGAATAAATTACGATTGCTCCGGAAGCATCTAATTATTTTTAAAAAAATGTGGTTATCCATTTATAACGAGAACCTTCTATAGGCCACAAGACAATTGGAATTAAAAAAAGAGAGAACGTAATTACAAGATTGACGGGAAAAGTGCCAAAAAAGTCCTAAACCTTTTGCATTAGTGTCAATTTAGCCATAAACCTTTTTTTGGTGTCAATTTAGTCATAAACCTTTTGCATTTGTGCCAATTTAATCCTAAACTTTTTTTTGGCTGGCGTCCACGTTGGCAAATTCTGGTCAAAATTGACCGAAAGAACTAAATTGACACAAAAACAAAAGGTTAAAGACTTAATTGACACTAATTTAAAAGGTTTAGGACTTAATTGGCACAAAAAAAAGGCTTAGAACTAAATTGGCATCAATACAAAAGGTTTAGGACTGAATTGACACAAAAAAAAGTTTATGACTAAATTATCACTAATGCAAAAAAATTTAAGATTTTTTTGGCACTTTTCCCCACGTAGGGGGTCATTTTGCTTGTAAATTGGGTGATATCTTTTTTTCCATCTTTTTAACCTGACGTGAAATGACGCGATATATAGGTAAAGATCCATGCATGGTCAACTTGAAAAGACAGTGATAAAGCATCCCATGGAAAATTCACAAAACTTAGGTCAGAAACCCCTTGAATCTTGAAAATTTTCGTCCACCATTTCCAATTTCACATCATTTCAGCATGATATGACTTTCGCACGAAACAAGCAATAGGATACATTACGACCCTCGTAATCTTTTTGTTGACTAATCATCCTAAATGGAATTAGTACATCATGTTATTTAATCAGATAAACATCTCAATACCAGCACCAATACTCGATACGATGGGCGATGCAAAAAGATTTCATACAGATGGTACAGCTATTGCCAAATGGGTTGTCTAATCAAACGTCCAAATTGACCTATGCTTTCCCATTTCATGAAAGAAAATAACAATGAGCATAATGTTCTGCGGAGGTACTTGATAATGCCAAAGCATAGTGTTTTCAACACTCTTTAAGAAGAGAATTAATAGATTATATCATTGCAGTGCATGCTAAGATGCATAATTAGGGAAGGTAAATTTTGATCTTGCTTGAATTTTGAGCACATTAAGATGCTGACGTCATACGGTCATAAAGACCCCCCCCCCCCAAAAAAAAAAAAAAAAAGAGATTATAAATTCATACGCTCTACATTATACTCTATTTCATAAAGAGTAAAATACATTTGTGGACGCAGATCATACTTTCTCAAACAAGCGGAGTATATTCGTGCTTTCTTTGATCATTTTTCTAACTAGCTTGTATACACTTATACTTCCTAATACGATGGCAATGGAACTTTGGAAAAACTTTATTTTATCAAGATCCTAATATTCACTTGTCGAGGGAAAGTAAGTAAAAGAAAACAAAAGGGAGACAAAAATGCCATGGACCGATGTCATGTTGAAGGATTCAAGTGGGCCCTGACAAGCCAATTATCCAACCAATAATAAACTCGCTTCTCATTCCATCCTGCAACTCTCAATTGGCCTTAGCTCACAAGCTATAAGAGGGGTCGAGGAAATTTTCAGCGAAAGAGCTAGAGAGAAGCCACAACAAGAAAACTCAAGTGCAAAACAAATCTTTGTGTTCTCTCTTTATCATCGAGCTCTTTCTGGCACTTCATTTCAAATTAGACCTCCATCAACACTTCCCTGGGCAAATGAAGCCTAGTTTGCTAATCCCTCTTCTGCTTCTATCTCTTCTCCTTTTTCAAGCTCAAGGTATTCATCTAAGCATTCTCCATCAAGAAAGTTTGGGCTTAAATAGTTTTCTTTTTTAAGCACATGAAATATTTTTTTTGACATTCTTGTTTTGGTTTTTGAAGGGATTCGCTTGAGCAGAGATTTGGCATCCCTTGTGGGTCACCAGAAACTCCCTGACCATGTGAGTATCGTATATATTCAGCTCCTTCATGCAACCCACATTAGCATTATTGAAGTCCATGCATAACCTTTTGTAAATTTCAACAAGATTAATTAGAGATATGGATCACTTCTTCATTTTTTTATTTTTCAATTGTTCCATGATAGTGAAAAGCTTTTTTTTTTTTTTTTTAACCATTTTGCAGGTTGTGGCCACTTCTCAAGTAAAACTTGGGATTGATAGCGTTGGAAGCAAGAAGAAGAGAGCTTCAACAGCACCCAAGAAATCAAGTGACGGCTTCTTGCCAAGCATACATGAAGACTACTATGGTCCAAGAAACCACAAACCTAGGCACCACAGGCACTAATTTTCCAGCTTGGTTCTTTTTTGTTTGTCTTTCATTTTTCGGGCCGTTTCTGTTCCAATAGTTTTGAAAAGGATGATCGATCTTCGCTCGACTCTCAAAGAGAGCCAACAGAAGGGACTTAAAGTCGCTTCGACCCATTAGATTGCTGTAGCTATACAGCATTCTTGCTCTTAGAATGATCTCTGACCACATTAAATTGGAGCTCTGGAATAACTCCTGAGAGAGTTTATGTTGTTGCACAACAAGAGAAGGCCAAATGCTTGTGAATGGAAATGTTTCGCCTTTTTTTCTCATATTGCATGAGATGATGATGGACGGATACTGATATTGAATATTTCAGTGCTTTCGAATTTCGTTGTCAACCGAGAAATTATTGTCGATCCAATCGACTTCAGTAACAGAAGGGATGGTGAGATCCGAATCAAAGGTTTCATACTGAGAAATAGCAACAGATATACTTATGAATTAGACAAATTGTACATTTTGAAACAACTTATTGAATCAACAACCTAATTTTACAGAGAAAAATGCTGCATGTGCATGTACGTGCGCTAATGCATTTTACCCTAACTTGCTTACAAAATAACGTTGCAAGTTTCTGCTGTTGAACTGAATAACCCGAGCACTAATTAACAAACAGTTAATATCGTCATAAGCATTATTATGCTATTTATTAAGCAGCAATTGTTAGTCTCCCTGGCATTAATACCTTTTGCCAATAGCCGTGTTCAAGTTCGTGAATGCATCCCTGTGCAGGAAAGCAATTGAAAATCTTATTTCTTCGACAATCCAAAACGAAACTGCAACTTCCAATGCAAAGGTTGGTTGAAGAAACTTGAATAACTTCAATAAGTTAAGCATATACAAAATCATTCAGAGTACAAGGGTACGTCTTTTCTGATATGAATTCCAATGACATAAGGAGTTGTTCATACTAAACCTATTTAGAGATATATGGAAACTATTAATTAAGGTATTGATATATTACAGACGATTCTTTTTTTTTTTTTTTTTTTGGTAAGGACGATTCTTTTTCACTCTTGAAGAGAAAAAAGAATATTGTAAGAGGCAAAGCTAATTGAAGTTTGAAGGGCAAACTCCAAATAAGCGAACAACTTGAAGGGCGTAAGGACTTTGCCGAAGACTCCTCGGCTGCTTCTGAGAACAAGGAGGCAACTCCAGAGCAATATCTGGACGCAATACACATTACTTCATTGGACTAATTCACTAGAGTAAAGGGAAACATTCCAAAATCTCAACTGATTAATGTAGGGAAAAAGTAGGGCCAAAGCTCCTTGTTTAGCAATAAGTGTAGCGAGACAATTAAGTAGGAAACGAAAAGGAGACCTTTAGGATGATGTTTAAAAAGAACCAATGATGGAAGTAGGGTAAGCATTTTACAGAAATGATGCAAGTTTTCAGGGTTCTTGGGATGATCTTGTTCATCACCAATTTTTTGGATATATTATTATTAGTTCAATGATTGGGGCAGGAGTGGTCTAACGAGTCTTAATTAATAAATGCTTCGTAGAGTCCCACATGTCATATTTGAGAGAGAGAGAGAGAGAGAGAGAGAGAGAGAGAGAGAGAGAGAGAGAGAGAGAGAGAGAGCCTCAAAAGCACGGTTATTACAATTTCAAACCTACCCATTGAAATGGAACCATAACATTCCTAGTTTTGGCTAAACTTATTGAATTAAATTTATCTTAGTCTATGTGTCAAGATTACAGAGCCTTTAGATTGCTATTTAGTGCGTGATGCTAGGTCAAGTATGATCAAGGTGTCCATAGGGACAAGTATATGTTCTCAAAAACTCAGCAGAGAAACTGATCTTGAACTTTTTTTTTTTGTCTCAAACTGATCTTGAACTTGAGTGATGCAATTGGCAACCAAAAAAAAAAACTACTGAGTTATGTACAAAGCTTGTGATACATATTATTGTAATTTTTTTTGGCCAAGAAGAAATATGTGATTGGCTATGAGGAAACATCTTCGATGGACAAAAAAATCTGAAGAAGACGAATCTGTGCGTATACTAAAAAGGATACCACGACCAAAAAAAAAAGGATACAGATAATGCTATGAATCACACAAGGAACTAAAAATGATGTTAGGCAAATCTCTAAGAATAGACATTTTGCTTCACTCGAGGGTGATGAAGAGGTTTGATAGAGAGAAGAAATCTTCTCACTTCTTGATATGGAAGAAATCTTTTGATAAGAAGACGTCCAAACCTAAGCATCAATCAACACCCTTCTTCACATATAGACCTGATCAATTACCGGAGCTCAGGTCAGCTCATATGAAAATATCGATTCCGCGATCCTGGTCAAGCCGGCGAGCCTCAAGAGTCGTGTCCAAGGCCCAAATATATGCCCCAAAATCCAGTGTTTCCTCACAAAATGGGTTACGTGACCCCTTGTACATTCATTAATGGGCTCCTTGAAACAGCCTTGTTAGGCTTTCACTTCTACTTCTCTCTGATTCTTTTGGGTCCATTAGTTTTCATAATCTAGCAACTACCATGCTTTGCATTCTTGAAGGACATCGTCAACTTAAGCTTTCTATTAAACTAAGAAAAGGAGAAAGTGGGGTGGGGTGAAGGCACATTTCTCTCACTTAACCACGTTCAAGAGTGTGTCCTGGACGTATGAGTGAAATTCGTTACCATGTCAGAGATATCGAGATGTTAGAAGATTCATTAAACTTTCCCTTTGAATCCGATAAGGTTTCATATGGTTCGTTATAACAATAACACCAAACTCATATGAGATTTAGGTTGCGTTTCTTTGAATCGTGTCCATATCTATGCATCCCCGGAAAATTATAATGGAATAAAGAAAGGGAACTTGGATGAGGATATAACCAAGAAGTTTCCCATGATATTGACGCCTAAAATCCCAAGGGATGGTACCGTAGATGACTTCTAGGTCTCTCTGCAATTTCCTGCTCAACCTCTTGAGTAAAGATTGGCCATCAACGCATGATGCAGTAGAAAAAGACAAAGGAATCATTTCATTAATTTAAGGTGTGCGTCACTAGCAGAAGTTTCGCTTCAGCTATGCGGCAGGAGATGGGCTGCAGACTTCTTTGTCCTAAGGGGGAAATGCACTAAAAATGTCACGAAATTGCATTACACTTTTTTTATGTTTGACCCACTTTGGAAATATCATCAACCGGTCCATGTAATGATATAAGCAGTGCGAATAAAGCAGTGCGAATAATTGTATCGGCGAGGAGCGCACCAGCAGAGAAATCGAAAGACCAGGGACCAAAGTTGCAGCAGTTTCACCAACTTGATTGGACAGGATTGGGCCACGTCAGTGTCCAATTGAGAAAGGAAAGTTTGCAATTGCCAACAAAAGGAGTCTTTGACTTTGGAAAGTGCCCCGAGACAACATCAACACATTTTTTGAAATCTAGGGAGCCAACCGTAGTTTGGTTGAGAAATCGTAATCAGTTGACACAGATTTTAAAATCGAAAAGTTGATGATGGCGATAACGATTAACGCTTTGATGGAATTCAAATTTTAGCTCATTCTACAAATTAATCTCGCCTTGCTCTTTTTCAATTTTTGTGCGTTTTCTGCAATTTTATTTTGTACAGAATGTTCAAAAGTTCAAATGGGTTCATAACTGATATGGTCGAGACCATAATTTTCCATCTGTTAGTAAATAAAAATAAAAATGTGAATTTCCCGAGGGCTTCATATTGTACTTAGAAGACGAAAGTCATATTTTCTCATGCTCTTAAGAAATTCCATACATATTAGGTGAACCTCCGCATCTTTCTAATAAATACAATAAAAAGGAAGTAATCTCTTCTTCCCCATTAGGCAAGACACGTTGTTAACATAGTTCTCCTTTCATTAGAGAAAAAAAAACAAAATAAAAGCAGTGAGATTGTACATTGCGAAAAATGGAAAATGATGTAAAACATAATTCGAAAATGAGTAGTGAAATTTTTGCCGTTTCTGTGGAAAGGGGAAAGGCAACGCAACACAATGTAACGTGGAGAGCACAGGAGAAATCTAACGTCCATGTCAATCCATCACCATCATCCCATCAGAACTTAACTTACAATTCACACCATCCTATGAATTGCCTACAATCTCCCTTTCAAATCATTTTTTTAAGGAATTATTTTCCATAAAAAAAAAAAAAGAAAGGAAATCCCAACTTGTCATCACTTAAAAAGTGTCGTCTAGCTTAGGAATAATGCATGATCGTGTGATTCATGTGGGGAGGACTAATGAAGCCCTCTTAAATATACAAGAACTGTGTAGAAGCTTTTATTTCATTTTGTAAGGATCATCACCAAACTCTTCTAGGGAAGAATAGAAAAAGGAAAATATTACAAAAATTATGTTTTAATGTTACTTTCGTTGATTTGGCAAAGCCCCTCTTGCGAATCATATGGTACATCTTCTAAAGTAAATTATATAAAAATAAATAAACAAACTTTGGGCTATATTTCATATTATTCTTGGCTATGTTTGAAAATCCAAACTTGAAAGTTTCAAATTCCGAAATTCTTAACACTCCCTATTACTTGCAAGCGGAATTAGAAAAGATACGTGAAATTTAGCAAACGGGGAAGCCGCACAAATAAAATAAGATGGGACAAGACCCAATTCTACTCCTACATAAAATTTCGTAGCATCTATGCTAATTACTATAAAAGCTTGACCAATTAGATGTAAGCGTACTTTTATCTTAAACTGTCCTAATATTATAACATATCCATTTAGAGTACCAATTCTTAATCTGAAATTTCCCAATAAAAGGACAGGATTAAACTTCTAGGAGGACCACATTATAGGTGCTAATTTTTTTATTTGCAATGCTACAAAAATGTGGTATTTTTTTTTTTTTGGCTGGTTGAATTCAAACGTGTGTCCAACCCACCACCACCAACCCCCCCTCGAGCATAGATGCAAGTAATTGGCTTGATTTTTCAAAACTACCTAACAATCATGCGTTATCTTGTGAGTTATGATTGACTAGAGAGGCTATAAGGCCACGTATTGATCTTGTGGCATCTTCTCAGTTCACCACGCAAATTTATTTTTTCGAAACTATAAGATCGTGACGGTCGCAAAATATGGGGGGCTTTTCATTAAATTGACACAAAAGAAATTGCCGTTCAATATTGTTGGAGTTGGTGAATACTTTGAAGACCCTCGTTTATCATACCGAGCATGCCCACGTGAGTTTAGGGAAATCGAAATATAAACTGACGACATGTGATCCATATACACGGAATGTCAGGGGTCTCGCTACTCAGACAACAGGTGGGGGTTTCACTCCCTGGTGAGCGGACAAGGGCTTAGGGGCAGTGCCTTCAAAACAACATCGGGTTTGCTGACCCGTTTGTTATTGGATCAAAGGGATTTGATAAACTTGGGCTTTGAGCGCATTTTAAGTCTTATATTTATTGTACTCGTATGAAAGATCATTATAACAAGTGGTTGTGATTGTAAAACTTAAATATCATATTGGAGTCCCTTTATAGGACATAGCCCTATTCTGTTGTGAACCTGGGTAAACTTGTATATCAATTTTGTCTATTATTTATATAATTGTTCTGATTCTATTTAGAGTAAATCCCATCAAATATCGCCCCTATAAGGTCACGTGTGGTGGCAATTCGATTTTGACAGACAAGTGCATTTTTTTGAGAATTAGGTTGACATAAAAACCGGAATGTCACTACTTTCGGTTTTGTGAATTATTAAAGGAGCAGGGTATTTTATATAATGTAACCAAAATTGTTGTAAATAAACCCAAAATGTCGTTCAACGTCAAACTTTTTTGTCTAAAAATTTCGTTAAAGTTCACACATAAACTAAGACTCCATTTGTTTCATGGAAAATGTGACATTTCTGGAAAACATTTTTCAAGAAGTAATTTTCCAGGAAAATTATAATATTTTTTCGGTGTTTGGCCAGGGAAAATGAATTAAAAAATATTTTGTCATTTGACAAGGAAAATCTCACTTGATTTTCCTAAATAAATATACATTATTCGAGTGTTAGTGACTGGCACATGATAGCTAAGGAACTTGGCACGGGCATCAAGGTTTCAAGCTCAGATCCCTAACTTCCGAGCATGAGCTATAGTCTTGGGTCCATCGAAACCAAGCACGACAACTCGGTGTTTGTGCCCGGCTCCTCAACACCCTAGATCTAGCAAGGTCGTGGGGGTCCCAAGCATGGCTTGAATGGACCCGAGTCCAGGCATTAGGGGCCTGAACACAGGCACCAGGGTCTAGGGCTTGGCCTCGATAGACCTGGGTGCAGGCACCAAGGTCTATGGCCCAGCCTCATTGGACTTGGGTCCGAGCTTTAGGGACTTGATCTCAGGCGCCCGGGGTTCAGGGTCTAGCCTCAATGGACTTGGGCACAGGCGTTGAGGACTTAGGCTCAGCTTCTTGGGCATGACCTATATGGACCTAGGTGAGGGTGCGAGGGTCTTAAGCCTGGCCTTGATGGACTCAGGCCTGAGCATTAGGGACTCAACCTTGCTGTCAAGGGCTTGAGAATGAGCATTGGGGTTCTTATGCCCAAGTGCGAAACTTTTGGTTCAAGCATCGATATCTAATCATATTTTGAAAAATAAATTTTTATTTTTTAAAAGGAAAATCATTTTCCTAAATTTAAGCTTTGGTAAAAAAACTTTTTCCTTTGACTCATTTTCCCAAGCAATCTAAGCTCTTGAAAATGAGTATGTTCCACAAAACAAATGAAGCTTAAGAGGTGAATAAATATTGTATGACACTAAATAACAAACAAAATGACAATTTAAAGGATCGTTATAATAGTGATTTCTTACTGTGAATCTTTTTTCATGGATTTTGTATTCAAGTTAGTTTTCATCATCCTATTACCATTTAAGTTCATTTCCTATAATAACTCAAATCATATATATATATATATATATATATTATTGTTACAATCATATAGGTTTTAATTTTTGTGCACAGCCAACAGGCATATGACCTGTTGGTAAAGGAATTGAAGGGGTGTAGTTAGAGAGTACTAGATTCAGAGTTCAATTTTGTGAGTAACACACACTTGTATATAGAATAGACGAGTGAAACCCAAAAAAAAAAATGCACACATATAAATATTACGTTCAATTTAAAAAGAAATTACGATCCATGAAATATTTATGTGCTCGTAAATTGATTGCCATCGAGATCTCTAAAAGCGATTTTTATCATATGTGGTGCCCTTGGCAATCTCTTTAAATTCTAGTCCCACTTCCAAAGAGAAATCTCTAAATTCCCACCATTTATCTGAATCATCCATCCTCTAACAAATTCCACGAGTTTAATGTTAAAACCTAAAAGTATCCAAAAAAACGTTACAAAAAAGAAGGAAAAAGCATCTTTCAAAGGGGGGAGAGGAAAAAAATCTAAGCCTCAACAGAGAAAAATCTAAAAGACGAAAAGGTAGCAAAGAAGGGGGGCCACCTCAGCTATTGCGCAAAACAGGACAAACAATGGCCGAATGCCACTCATTCAATGACCGACTCAACCCATCAAAATCCAACGGGACCCCACCCCAACTTTGTATCTTTCCTCTTGACCAATTGTATTTTTCCTTTTCCATCTAAACATTTCCTCCCCTGACTCTTTATTGTCCATGCTCATTTTAGTAGCTCCAATTAAAAATGGAGAAAACACCACAAAAAAACTCTATCAATACCCCAAATCTTTTTATGTCACTGATATCCCAAACTTATACTGATATGACAAGAAAATCATAAAGATTGTTCAATATGACACCGATATTCCCAAATTTGTATAAATATCATACTGGTACAAGTTTGGAAATTTTAGCGAGACGGAAAAAATTAGGGTATTGATGTCATAGTAAGAATAGTTTTTGATCTTTAGCGACACGACCAAAAAAAAATTTTGGGTACTAAGGTACATAGCGAGAGTAATTTAGATTTTTTTTGTGGTGCCAAATAATTAAAATGTACCCAAAATATGTGAGAATTACCATCATTTTTTCGAAGAATATTATTCATAAATTTCCTTTACAAAATTGATATTGCCGTTGATTTTGTCGATTGCTCGGATTATACAGCATCTTCGACCCAAAAAACCAAAAGAGTTATACAAATATCTTTTTTCCTAACCTTTGACTAAACCAAAAAGGAAGAAGAAGAGAGCAGAGGGAGGAACATGGACAAGAGCATAAAACCCCAGCCAACCAACCGATCTTTTCAGCCACGCTTTCTTAGAAAAATCTGGAATTTAACGGCCCTGGTCCTCTCTCTCTCTCTCTCTTTCTCTCTCTACTGAAAAACAGAGCAGCCTCCACTGATATACCTCAGAATCTTCTCTACAAGCCCACTATTTTCCTTCCACCCTTTCTAAATTGTCGGGTCTGTTCCTCCAGATACCTCCCCCAGCAAGAGCACCACCACCACCACCACCACCACCACCACCACCACCAACAACAGCAGCAGCAGCACCAACCCAAGTTGCTGGCTTAAACAGCTGAGGAGGAGAGAAGTCAGCCATGTGTGTTCAGGATGGCGAGCAGGAGATGGAGGATCTTGATTCCAGCAACAGCAAGTCCTGGCCCTCGCATTGCGAAATGTTGCATGCCCAGATGGATAATCTCGACAGGCAGCCTCCTGTTGTGTGCCCCACCGACCAGGCTGGCCTTCGCAGTTCATTCCCAGTAAGAAAATTTGACTTCTTTCTTTAAAAAAGAAAAATTTGCTCGCTCTGCTGATTTTTTATTAATTCTTGTTTCCCTTTTCTGGTCATTGTTTGATTTCTTGTGGTTGAATTCTCTGTTTTTAATTCAATTTTGGAACTTGATTTGAGAGCTGGGGTTTGTGGATGTGATTTCATAGTTTTTGAGCTCTGAATGTGTTTCTGTGACTTCTTTAGGATGATGAGTGTGTATTTTGGTGGTTTTCTTCGTGGGTGATGAGTATTGAGGTTGTGACTTTGACTGGTTTTGGCTTAACTTCTTGGTATATTTGTCTTCTCTGATATTGAAGTAGATGGTCATGTTCTCTCTAGGTTTAGTGTGAACTAATTTCTCTTTCTTTCTGTTGGTCACTATTTTGCTAGCTTGGTTGTTGTTTGTACTTGCTTTTAGGTTTCATAGGCTAATTCATGAAAATTAAAGATTTTTTATTGTTTGGAAGACCTTTTATTGTCTCTGCTCTTCCTTTTCTCAATTTAAGAAAGCTGTCTTTGAATGTGGGGCGAAATTGTATCCACATGTTAAGTTCCCTACTTTTGGTCTTTGCTGAATGCACGAGCACTCGAAATTTCCACCGGGAGAGGGGAAAGACCAAGGAAGAAGAATATATCGTGTGCAGGAACTGTGTAGGCCGTACTTCATATCATAGAATTAGTCTTTTCAAAATGAAATTCGTTACCGGCTTTAATGCAGGAAACCTGGCTATGTCCAAAGAGTGTGAGAGCCATTGACAAGTTGATTAATACATGATTTACCCGTAAAAGCTAGAAAAAAGAAGGTCCACGCTAGAGACATGGTTAGGTCATTGCCTTGCATATTAGATCAGGGAGGATGCATTAATTTCTAACTTGATTTCGCGAGTTACAAAGATGTTGCTTTGGGGCTGCTTCTGTTACTAAGGGGCATAAGTTTTGTTTTTCTCTGTATGGTAGATGGAAACCTTTTATTTTTGCTTTTCATAATGTGACTTCCCCGTTGAATGATTGTCATCATCCTTAAACTTCTTGTGCTGAAAACCAGTTCATGTGATTAGATTGAGGTTTTGTTCGTTTCGATTTGTATCTCTGTCCAAAGAACAAGAAATGACTGCTATACCAGTGGTCAAGTGACTTGCTACGTTTTCTTCTTTCGATGAAAGACTGATTGTTATTGAATTTTTCCTGATTTAGTCATCCCCCTGTGAATTCTCATATTAATCAGATAGTTCCTCTTCCTTTTGCAGCTTGAAAGCATTTGTGAGGAAAACGTGGCATTGGAGAAAAGACTGAACATGTTAGGCAACTTCATACCCAAGCTTAGGTCAGGAGAATGGTCTGATATCGGTGGTCGGCCCCATATGGAGGATACTCATGTTTGCATTGGCAATCTGGCTAAGACTTTTGGCTATGATAAGCTTAATCAGGAAGTTGTTTCTCTCTATGGCGTAAGTCCTTTAACCTGCTTGTTAGCTACAGACTGATACTCAATTATTTCACCGCGCTAAATCAGTGATATACATGTGATTTAGTTCTATTCTTGGATTGTCTAAATGTTGGTGAATCATCTATATTATCAACCTCTTAATGCATCATGCCTGGGCAAAGCACTTATCACCATGGCTTTGAAATTTTACCGAGCTTAAATATTGATCCTCAAATTATATAAGAAGTAGCCATTGAATATTTTAGGCATCTCTGCCCTGTATGTTTAGGATTTTTTGGGTCATTTGATGCTATAAGTGTAAGGCGCGTTTTATAAACATTAGATACTCATAAAGTTGCACTGGCTTGAACCTAATCCGTGGAGTCTGCTTTGTTCCAGCCTTTCAGCTTTTGGAATTCTGCATTACATTAACCCTCTCTCTAGGAGATTTTGAATCTCATCATCAGTCTGCTCATTTTGTCTAGAGCTGCATGTGATTCAAGCCTCCGATAGAAATGCTGCATTCAGACCTATTATTTGATTTAACCAGGGTCTGTAGGATCTTGCACTAATAGAGTATACATCAATCACAATTACTTAGCCAGAATGAACTTAGATACTGAAAATAATTATACTAATATTATCTATCAACTTCTGGCTCTGACCGGTTAATCTGGCATATGGCAGGTATTTGATGGGCATATGGGAAAGGCGGCTGCACAGTATGTCCGTGACCATTTGCCTAGAGTTATAGTTGAGGATTCTGATTTCCCTCTAGAGCTTGAGAAGGTCGTCGTGAGGTCATTCAAAGAGGTTGATGCTGCATTTGCAAAGTCATGCACGCTCGAGACTGCCTTGTCCTCTGGGACGACGGCACTTACTGCGATGATATTTGGCAGGTAACTTGTGCTCTTCAATCTGCTGATTAAGCATGCTGGTTGAATGATCAAATTAATGTAGGATTATGGGCTGATAGGAACAGAAAAAGGAAAAATGACTTAAATTGAAATCAAGAGATGGAAGCATCATGCTTTTTTTACACCTATTATGTGAAACTTGAATCTTACATAAGAACTATAGCAGGTACTATTGTGGTTGACATATTCATTATGATGGGTCAAAATGTGTTTGTAAACTCCTCAGGAATGCTTTCAACAGGTCTTTATTGGTGGCAAACGCTGGTGATTGCCGGGCTGTACTCTCACGACGAGGAATTGCTTTGGAAATGTCTAAAGACCACAGGCCCTGCTGTACGAGAGAGAAGGTGAGGATTGAGTCCTTGGGTGGTTTTGTTGACGATGGCTATCTGAACGGTCTGTTAGGTGTCACACGTGCATTGGGAGATTGGCATCTCGAAGGTATGAAGAAAATGAGCGGAGTTGGCGGGCCATTAAGTGCCGAACCAGAGCTTAAGTTGGTGACGTTGAATAAAGAAGATGAGTTTTTGATAATCGGAAGCGATGGGATGTGGGATTTCTTTACTAGCCAGAATGCCATAGATTTTGCCAGGAGGCGGCTCCAAGAGCACAATGATGTGAAATTATGCTGCAAAGAGGTAGTCGAAGAAGCAATAAAGAGAGGAGCAACCGATAATTTGACAGTCGTGATAGTGAGTTTTCACTTGGAGCGGCCTCCACAGCTGGTGGCACCAAAGGGTAGAGTAAGGAGAAGTATCTCTGCCGAAGGACTTCAGAACCTCAAATGCTTTTTGGAAGGATGATATTATACAAATTATCTGAAGGTCATGCAGTTTTCAAGATGAGAAATAAATTAGACGAGTGGGAAATAAATGTAGTCAGGTTACACGGTTGATTGGTGAGAGTTCCCTGCTTATATATAGTTCATTCCGGTTATAGAAGCCATCTTTTTTTTTTCGCCCTTTTTTCTCCTCTGCTTCTTTCTTTTGGCATTGAGATGGAGAAGCACGAAGTTAGCGAGGTTTAATTTTTTCGGTCATGAGATCGTAACTTTTCTTTCTCATTGGCACTGGAAGAAGCTCGAGATGATTCCTGAGAGGAACTTTGTTGTATTCTTCGGCAGGGGATGATGATGATAAGGATCATGATATCAAGACAATTGTCAGATGTTCATGTAGCTTAGAAATTGTACATATCGACTTTCCTTGTTGAGACTTCCCCTTTCGTGATTATTGCCCTCCACACATTTGTGGGTTATTCCACTGGCCTTAAGCTGCACGTTCCTTTTCTGTTTTCCCTATGTTTCTTGTGTCTACCAGCTTCTTCTGCAATTCTTGGTAGCAACTCAAGCTTCTTGGGGCGTGCCATCAAGCAAGTTAGAGTCGAACGGAACGATGGTTTAGAGCCTTTTGCTAGGATAGATATTCCAAAAGCTAGTTGGGGGTGGTGGGGCGGGGCGGGGGGCCGGGGGTGAGGGTGGGGGAGATCATGTACCCTTGTTAAATAGTTCTTGTTCTTTGTTCAATTAGTGGTGTTAGCTACTTAGAATGTCGTCGGCTTTTCTTGTTGCTTTTGCATTAAACAAGGTTCAAAGCTCGCCAATTGCTTCGAACCAGAACTTCATTATGCTTCAGCCCTTCTTGTAATACCCAAAAAAAGCAAAATGGGGACAAGTAGAAGCACCGATGGCAACACTTATTTAATTGTAGTTGCACCGCAACATGTATACGTACATATGAAGTGACAAAAGCAGAGACGTCGAAGATCCGGAACATCAGACGAGTTTTGGAACAACTCTTGCCACCTTGTGTAACATGATGTCAGATGAAGCAGCACAATGACAGCATGCCACTGATAAAGCATAGTAGACAAAACTATACATATAACAATCCAAGTTTAAACACAAGCGTACGCAAACACACATATTTCGGATGTGATTGAGTTGATCGGGTCATGGGTGAGGGTGAGGGTGAGGGTGAGGGTGAGAGTGAGGGTGAGGGTGAGGAGGCTCAGGAGGCCCTGGAGGTGGTGCGTGTGGGCCAGGAGGGGGAGGGTGGCCATGAGGAGGAGGCGGCTCGGGATGTGGAGGACCGGGAGGGGGCGCGTGGGGTGGGGGGTGGTGAGGATCGTGGGGTGGTGGTGGAGGGTTATGCATTCTTCTTCCCCAAGCTTCCTTCTGAGCAGTGTGGCGAAGTGTGTGGTCATGCAACTTTATATAGATCACAGGATAGAGTTCTCCTCAGTGTTGTTTTGACAAGTGTCATTGTTACAAACCAGATTATCCACACAGCTACTAGTCAGAGAGAGCGTGTGCTGGTAGGTTTGCTACCTAAAATCTCATGGAGTAGTCTAGAAGAAGAGATGTATGTCAAACTCAATGATGAATTCATCCGTGCCGTCTAGAATCTCGATTCAATGACCTTGAGCGTTGGAGCAGTTTCCTACTTTGTGCTCATCTCCAGAAGCTTGTTTTATCTACTTGTTGTAACACCACCCAAATAGGGTGAGGATTGTGATCTGGTTTAATGTAAATTCCCAAGACAAATTATCGTATTGGATCCACCTGCACCTGGAGACATTAGATTCTGCATCTAGGCTCTCAGGATGACCTGACGATGACACATCCCGAAATTTCTCTTTCCTCGCTTTTAAATTCTGTTTAACATGTTTAGCGCCAGAGAGAGAGAGAGAGAGAGAGAGAGAGAGAGAGAGAGAGGGAGGAGGGCTCAAATTATAAGAAAAGTAATTTTCTTGAAGAACAGATTTCTTCTCTTAGAATAGGTTGGAGACTATATACTACTACTGGGAGGAGGGCTAATACAACATATACTACTACTGGGAGCAACAGTAACTCCCCATGCATCATAAGAATAGGTTGGAGACTATAGACAAGGTTTCTTGCATTTTTCCAACCCAAGATTTCATGACTCCTATTCCAAACATGGTCGATTCTTCCATAATCCACTTCTTTGCTTAGTACTTCCGTCCATATCCTTCAGCGTAATTCTGAAAGAAAGGGTTTTCTTCAAAGCAGCTAGAATCAAATGGTTGCTTCTGAGGCAACGAGTAATCCTTATTTGCAGCAAAAAGATTTGGATGACAATTCTCGTCGTCATCAAATGTCATCCATCGGGCAGAGTGGTTGTGTCTCTCTCTTGCCGCATTTCTCAACTTCTCCATCTCCCCGACATGATCCTTGAACTCTTTTTTCACCACGTCGAGCACCTTATCCCCATATTGATCACACCACGATCTTTATAAGGAAAAAATAGACGAACTTATTATTAGCATGACATGAAGGAACACAAGAGCTTATTACAACTTCGTTTAGTTTTCCCTTATATTTAATGTGGTCGGGAGTAAAAGTAGATGAATCAAAAGATCACTCTGTGGTGGACGAAAGGAGAACTAGCAAAAGAGGAATCGGTTTCTTACCTAGGGAAAAACTTTTTCAGATCAGCCTTGTCCACAGGAAGCTTAGTTGAAATGGCTTCAATCTGTTCATCTCTGGCGAAATGAAACAGAACATGCAACAAAATCGTTACTTTAAATCACTCAAGATGAGGAGAACGGACACCAGCATTACTTGTGATTCCTCTAAAGAAGAAGGCTTACGAGAATTTCATATTGGGGTTTGCGGTGCCAAGTTCTGTTTGAATTCGAGACAGCTCCTTCTTTATTTTATCACCCAAAACCTGCAAAAGAATTGCATTGTTGAGTTGGTTAATGGTGTTAACTCAAAGTTGCAAATGAAGGCACTCGGTCTTCAGAATAATGTTCAACAAGTAAATTCACATACCTTATCAACGAAAAAATCTGATGGGGAACCATCCGAAAGCAACTTTCTCTTAATCTGCTTAGTATCAGGTCCCTCACCAATGCATGCATAAGCTTCACTATATGTCCTTTCATTAAGTGACAACGGAGCAGTCTCATCATCTGAATCGTGTTTCTTCCATTTCTTCAATCCTTCAAAACCCCACTGCTTCTTCGCTGATTTCGATGATCTCTCCTCACTTTCAGGACCATTATTGTTGTCTCCTCCATGTCCTTCCCTCTGCTCTTTCTGAAAGATAGTCCTAAATGGTTTTCTCTTTTGTTTGCCACTCGCACCACTTTCCTTCAAAGATTCTTGGGGCAAGCTTTCTGCCATGAGTATTGACTGTGTTTCAGTTTCTTTCTGCTTTAAACGGCCATCCCAGAATGGCTTTTCATTGTTAGAGGAAGTCATGTCGAAATTTGATGAGCTCAGATTCTGAGAGAATGTGTCAAATATGCTTATTTCAGCTTTGCTTTTGCTTGGTTTGTAAGATGATCCGAAACTAAGAGCGGAAACTGCTCCTTTAATATGTTTCATCGTTGAGTTTTGCTTCAGTTTGCTCTTTGACTGCAAGTTCTCTCTATTGAGCGTGGAATTCTCATCCTTCAAGTCAATGACAGACCATTCTTCATCAGAATTCTCTTTTGTGTCTTTTGGCCCAGCAAGTATGACATCTCTGGCATCAATCTCAGCTCCTTGAACTGCAAGTCTCTGCAATAGTGGCCTTTTCGAAGAGTGGTACTCATCCACCGTGATGCATTTGGCATACAAGAGTTCCTAATAAGGACAGCAACAATCAGGCATTTCAACAATATAAAATGTGAGAGTCCTTTGAGAGAACAGGAAAGCGCATAAACTTTATGTGGCTTGTTCGATGTCACATACTGCAATTGTGAGAAATGGGAAATGTTCTACTACAATCTAATAGGAGATCTCAAGTAAATGATCCTCCCATAATCTTCACCCATTCTCTCACTTTCAGTACCAACAAACAGTTAAGTCGAACTCAAAATATTGCATATCCACTCGATGTCCTATTTCTGGAGTCGCGCCCCCGCACACTTAACACACATTTATGTATTGAACTTTATTGCTTCCAACTGGACTATCAACATTGTAGACCAGAACCCCAATTAAGACTCAATTATGAGCTAACTTATATGATATCACCATAGACTTCTTAAAAGCCTCTAGTTGGTTTATCCTTACTAGTGTTCTAACTAGCGATGCAAGCAAGTTAAACTGCTCGCAAGCTCCTTGATTAAGTTCTTCAAGACCCATTAGCGGACTAAAGATCAAAATAGTTCTTGTGGGAGCTTGAAT
Source organism: Syzygium aromaticum (assembly GCA_024500025.1). Lineage (NCBI taxonomy): Eukaryota > Viridiplantae > Streptophyta > Magnoliopsida > Myrtales > Myrtaceae > Syzygium > Syzygium aromaticum. The sequence goes on along the minus strand of CM044887.1, from coordinate 2,937,320 downwards.
CAAGTGATCATCGAGTATCAAGCATACCCAAGATTGAGCTTCAAAATACTTGTCCTGCGTGCCGCTGACCTAACGGATAAAATAAATTTTTTTATACATCTAAGTACTCCAATATACTTGTGAGACAATATGGTTCCTAACCATTTTTCAGTTTTATCATAGTCATGAAACCTGGTCAGGACACGGGCGGTGGAGCCGTAAATGCACCAATCAGGTTCAAAACTCCAGATCATTCGACATATCACGTGTATATAACTCCAATTTCCAGAACATTACAAAACCAGCAATTTCTCACAAGAAACAAGCAGTTCAAAGGCGAGTAAATGGAAAAATGAGCCAACCTGCAAGAACAGCAATTTATCCCTCAGTATGGTCGGATGCTCGTGACATGCTGGCGCGGCAATGAGGGTCTCGAGCAAATGCGACCGAAAAGCCGAGACCTCGCTTTCGCCCAAAATCCCTTCCTTGTGGAGGCCCATCAGGTTGAGCATCTGGTGGAAGGAGTCCTGCTGCCACTTCAGGTTATCGGACTGCATCTGCTGGAGCTTGTGCTCGGTGGACGGCAGGCGCCGCTTCTTGAAGGAAAAGGGCAGTATGGTCTTGCAGAGGGAGGTGATGGAGTCATGGAGCGTGGAGTAGTACGCAGGGGTGTACGACTGAGGCATGTTCGCGAAGGCGGGGGTGTGAAGGAAAGATCGAAACTTGGCGAGCTTTCTGGGATCAAGATCGAGTTTTGACGAGGTTTGAGAGTGAACCGGAGCTGCGATCGTGGTGGGTTGTGGGGGATTGTGAAAGAGAGGAAGGCGTTTCTTGGTTTTGTGCTGATGTTTAAGGAAGTGTTCGTGAAATTGGTTTTCCTCAGATTTGAAAACCAAGAACGCTCTGAAACGGTCACTTGGAACTAGCCGTTGAGATTTTTTTGAGGGGGGGGCGGCGGGGAGATGTCCGAAACGACGCCGCGTTGCGACTAGCGTTGCCGTACATTTCTCGCCGCTACTCTACGACCGGTCTTAATGCCGACAAGCCGAAGCCGGTGTGCGTTGATGATTAGATTTCCACAAAGTTAAGGTCAAACGATTGAGCTACCAACATTTTTGTTCAAACAATCAAATAACAAAACAAATTGTAACTTCCGTAGTATTGATTTACCCTCTTATTTAATTAATTAGTATTGTTAGATTGCTTGTCAACATAAGTCGTATAAAAAAAAAAGGGTTAATACTACGAAAAATTTCAAACTGGTACACATGTGATAAATTTACCCCGAATTAATTTTTTGATCATTAAAGACTCTAAATTAATATACATGTGATAGATTTACCATAAACTAATTTTTTTTATCACGAAAAATCACAAAAATAATACACTTGTAACAAACGGAGAGTAAAATCTCAAACTGATATATCTATCAATTGCCACATATTATCCAATTCAGAAATTTGATGGTAAAATTTAATAGAAACTATTAGAGGGTAAAATTGTCACAGGTATATCAGTTTGTGATTTTTCATGGTAAAAAAATTGATTTTCGGTAAATTTATCATAAGTGTATCAATTTGAGGTTTTTCATGGTATATTAATCATAAAAAAAAAATGAAATAAGAGACTAAATTCTTGTGTGCACTCATGAAGCATGCTTTCCGCCACCCGTAACCAGATATAGATTTTAGCTTTCAATAAGATCAACCATTCTCTCTGATGCAAAAGCACGAGTTAAAAGTCCAGATATCCACGGCCTCTTTATTTGTGATTTGACTGGTTTTTGTTATTTATTTCGTGCATAATACTATCAGGTATAAAACCCTTTTTGCATATGATGGCGAGTCTTAATACCAAACACATCGTAGCTAGGTTCTTTCCTACCAATTGAAGGCTATGATCAAAATGATTGTCTACGTATTTGCAAATGTTTTGAAGTGATTTGATTATAGTTACAAAATATAACCTTCCCGCAAAGACATGTTAAAAAAGAGAAAAATATTAATATTCATGTTCCAGAGGCTTGTAGCTAAATATATCTGAGCAATTGAATTTGGTGCGGTCTTGCTATGAAGTGCACCAAAATTTTTTCTCACAACAAGAAGAGTCTGATTCTAACTATCTCAAATCTCAGGTGTCATGTTCAGAGAAAATTTTGTTAGAAAATAATCGTTGGCGACTTGGCGTCTCTTTTTTATCTTCTGTTTTGTCCAAAGGTTCCAGAAATGTCCTTGACCGTAACATTTCTTTAAGTACAAGAATCCAAAGAGAGGTAGTCACAAGGAAAATTCCCCTATATACCTGTCGGCTATGGCTTAATTCCAAAAAAAAGCATAAACTTTAGGTTGATAGACAATTCTGGCCTAAATTTTGTTTTTGTTCCATAAAAAAGCACAAACTTTAAGTCAAGCAACAATTCTGGCCCGAACTTTTTTTTGTTCGATAAAAAAACACCAACTTTAGATTGAGGAACAATTCTGGCCCAGACTTTTTTTTTTGTTCCATAAAAAAGCATAAACTTAAGGTTGAGTGATAATTTTGGCCCCAATTTTTTTTTGTCTCATTAAAAATCACTAATTTTCATCATGATCCTAAATCTGACCACATGTTGACTTTCACCGTTGTTTGAGAAAAAAAGGTTATGGTGATGAGCTTGGCCAATTTCGTCCATGACGCTTATCGACAAGTAGTGGTCAGTTTCAGATTATATTTGACCAGAAAGATTCAATCTAGAGATATTTTTTACTTATCAGTGAAGTGAAAGAGATAAACAATTTTACTGTTATTCTTCAAATTGTGGCTTAAAAATAAGATAATAAATATTGTTTTAAATCCAGTTAGCAAGCCACATAGATTTATTGCTAATGTGAAATAGTTAAGTCAGATAATCAATGGTTTTAAGTCAATAGGGGTCAGATTTGGGATTTAAGTTAAAGTTAGTGTTTTATTAATAAAACAAAAAAAAGTTAGGGCCAAAATTGTCCCTTGACCTAAAGTTGATACTTTTTTACGGGACAAAAAAAAGTTCGGGCCAAAATTGTCTATTGACCTAAAATTGGTATTTTTTTATGAGACAAAAAAAAATTTGGATCAAAATTATCCTGAACTTAAAATTGATGCTTTTTTTTTGAATTAATCCTGTCGGCTATAGGGTTTGGGTTCACACTCTGCAACAGTAACAGCACCGCTTGACCCTCAAGCCCGCTCTCCAAGCAAAAAAACAAAGGAAAGTGGAGCGACCCCATCTTGGCCAAAAAGCTTCAAATTCACCTTGTTATAACACAAGTTCCTAGAAACACAGTGAAATCACTTCATGGGATAACTAACGTGATGCGCAGAATTAATCACTTTCAGAAAAACGCGTTGAAACACGCGCTTTTAAGCGGGCTCTCGAAGCATGTACTCCCTTCGAGGGTCTAAGATCCTTTCGAGCATATGACATTTAATTTGATGTAGCAGAACGGGTTTCGTTGATAATCGATCATGGACTGGTTGATGACCTCGACCGCAGTAGTTGGTAAACTTCTACCTACATTGCAGAACCCGTATCCATCAACCACCTCCCAGGAACCCTTCTTATCTACCATCATAAATAGACGACAGATTACCAGATCCCCATGAAAGAATAGAAGTTTGTTTTTCTGCGTTTTCACTGTTTAAGTCCTGTGGAATAACCTTGCCAATGATGTTTCCGTTTGAAAGTATTCGCCAAGTGATTCTTTAACGCTATAGAATTTTTCAGATAAGGACATCGGAAAGTTGGAGTCATGGAAGAAGAAGAAGCAGAAGAATAATAAGAAGAAAGTTCGAAGTTTTTTTAGCATTAAATAAAGAAGACGAAGACTTATGGTTTGTCAGGCTACATAAGAAATTTCCAGCGAGAGGTGGTAGGCTTGTCTCCGCAAACTTTGCTCCTCTCTCTCACTCTCTCTCCCTATTGGCGAATTTCATGTGTGTCTGCTGAGCTGACAGAGCACAGCCTTCGTCTTCTTTGAAGTCCTCTTCTTCCACGCCTCCAAGTTCTCTGGTACTCATCCATTTGTCAACTAGTTCTTTTGCCTTTTCCTCCTTTTTGTTGCGCTAGTGTAGAGATCCCTCCTTGAACTTTAAATCAGCTCATATGGAGAAGAACTGAGGTGATCGCAATCTGTTAAAGAAAACCCTTGAATTTTTCACACTGTTTGGCATCCTCCGAGTTCGAATTGCGCTGTTCTAGTACTCTTTGGAGAAATGGTATTTCATCAGAACTTAGCCTCAAAGGATCCACGACCTCCTACCGTGACACAGGCCTCGGCTACCGGCCAAACGCAGGACGGGCTTATCTCGAGCCCTGTTCACACGGCTGTTAACCTCAGTTGGCACCGGTCTTAAACCCTCAACAGGTTCCCAACCCCGGGTTCGGAGGAGGTACCGTATATGCCAATGCTGCTCATGGTGGTGCCGAGTGGCACTCAAGTGTGCCGGCGCCCCATGGATATGCACGTGCAAATCCATCTGCAGCCGTTGGTTATCCTCATATAGTCAGTAAAGTTGGTGCAAATGGTATTGATAAGAGTGGTAATGAGGTGGCACCTGTCTTTGGTTGTGGCCCGTATGTAGGGCATAGGATCATCGGCAATACAGTGGGTCGGGCCGGAGGTCAAAATGCAAATCGGAATGGTTCTGACCAGAATTTTGTCACCATAGACCGCAGAAATGATGAAGAGCAGTTCAGCAGTGATTCACGTGTCGGCCACAAGCCCCATTTGAAAGACCAAGGTAGTGGAAGTGGGGCTGGCCAGCTGATTGATAAAGTTGGGGAGGATTTGGTATTGGGAAAGACAGTTAAGCTCTTATGTAAGTTTGGGGGTGAACTTTTGCATAGTCCCGATTGTGGTGTGTTGAAATATGCCAGGGGTGAAATGAAGATAGTCCGCATTAGGGGAGATGTGAGCTTTAGTGAGTTTGTGCAGAAGATGATGGATACTTGTGGGCAGCAAGTTGTTGTGAAGTACCAGCTCCCTGATCACGATCTGGACGCTTTGATTTCTGTTACGAGTCATGATGATCTTGATCATATGATGAATGAGTGTGAGAGATTAGACAGCGGATCGTCAGATGGTTCAGCTAAGCTAAAATTTGTTCTTTTCCCTGATCCCAAGCTGGATTTGTCAAGTGCCATTAGGCTTGGCAACTTGCACAGTAGTGGGCAGAGAAATCTCGAAGCCATGAATGGTACAATGGATGGTATGGGTGGTGGTACTACAAGGAAAGAGAGTACAGCAAGCACAACATCCTCACAAATTCTGATATTAGCAGCAATGAAGCTGTTGATAGAACAGTTCCTGTGTAAGCAGATATCGATGGGCCACCATTGACCAGCACACGGTCTCCTGGAGGGAATTTAGCTGCTTCTAATGATGCATCATCTTTGCAACTGGAGATTGAACAAGAAAGAACTGCACCAAAGAGACCATCGGCTAACAATTTGCAGCAAGCAGGAGGGGGCATTCCATCAGCTTCACCTTACATCCGAAGTTATGTGGATCCTCACAAGGAGAATGTCAACATAGATCACCTGCCTCCTCCTCATATGATGGATCGTCCAAGTCCTCATCCATCGGGAACTGCTGGTCCTGTTTATGCCCAGCAGCAGTTTCACGGGAATGCTGGTGGTGGTAACTCTCAGCAGCTTATATCTGCTGTAGATAGAACAACGAATATGGCATCTTCTCAAGCGGGTTTAAGGCCTACTGTATTTCCGCCATTTACTCATCCCCAACAAAATCAGTTGGGGCAAGTGGCCACATCTGGGAAGAGGTTGGTTCCACTTCCTAGTGAGAAACATCATGATGCATATCAAGTCCAAGCACCTTCTGCAATGGTTGGAGATGCTAATGGTTCCCAGGTTCAACCAGGACAAGCAGTTTATTGCAATGGATCAGCATTTTGTTGCAAGGCTGAAAATATTCAGAGGTTTGAGACACGTGCTTTTTGTCAAAAAGCTTTGCCTGATGCATTTTCCAATATTGTCATACTGGACAAGAGAGACACTACTGTTAGCCATCTCCCTGTTTCAAGCTCAATTCACCATTGTCTACCTCTTGAAGACAATATCAAAACTGTTTCAAGAATGAATGATCCTGATTCTATGAAGCACATGGTGAGCTTTGCTGACAATGGACAGTCCCCATCCGATGTTTTGCAGGGTCTTGTTCCTGAACCTTTCCTGGAGATGGGCACCCAGCAGCATTTTATGCCAGCTCAATGTCAGCTTAAACAGGAGGCCTTGGCGAGTAAGCTAGTTATTAGTGATTCTTCTCCTGTCAGAGTTAAGCCTGCTCGCATATCCAAGTATAAAATTCATGATTCTCCAACAAATGCTCTGGCTCTTCTGGTGCTGAGTCTAAAGTTAATAATCTCTGGAATTTGAATCGTGATGCTCATGTTCCTCCAAAACCTTCCAAAATTGCACTAAGGAAAGAATCCTTTAGAAACTAAGGTCTTCTTCCTGGTTAGCCAATCCAGGAGGGAATTGAATAAGAAAATGCAATTGGAGGATGGACTCCATCAGCCATTTAATAAATTGACAAACTGCAAATCTTCAGATTGTTTTCCGTCTTCCAGGGGTGCTTCTTTTAGGACTTCTATGACTAATTTTGGGTGTGTTTGGGGTTTTTATTTTTATTGTTTGATCTTCTGTAGGTTCGGCAGAGCATATCATTGAGCAAGAACTGCAGAATGTTCTTGACGGTGTAGTTGCTTGTGCTTTTCAGACAGTTCTGCCTTCTTATCCTGACTCGACAGTTTATGAAGGAAATAAGCCTACTCATGAAGTTGGCCGGGAGAAAGATGAGCACCACAAAGCTGACTCTGAGGTGCTTAAGATCCTTTGTGTTCATACATATTTTAGTGTCCGTCAGGTAGTTTCCTTGAAGTGCATGAATTTTAAAATTGCTTATTGCATCTTTTCATCCCGCAGGATGTCAGTGCTATGTTGGCAGGGAGGGTACATTTTCACTTTCCTGTGTCGGATGCAATCGGTGGCTTGCAAGTAAAGAAAATTCCTTTACTTTAAAATAGGTGGTTTTGTTTGCCCTGGATATTGATTTGCTTGAATTTTCATCCTGCAGATAATTCAAAGTTGTGACCTTGAAGTTAAGGAAGAACTAGGTTCTGGCACCTATGGGACTGTCCATCACGGAAAATGGAGGGGTAAAGATGTTGCCATTAAACGGATCAACAACAGGTGCTTTCTTGGTGAGCCATCGGAGCAAGAGCGAATGGTGTGGATCTTCTTGCTTTTTCTGTTGTTTCTGATTTTTCATAGTACTATTTTTGAATACTTGGCATTGTTGCTGTATCGAGGCAGATGCATGATTTCTTGAATGAGGCAAAATTGCTTGCTGATTTGCATCATCCAAATGTGGTGGCCTTCTATGGCATTGTGCACGATTGGCCTGATGGTCCAGGAGATTCTGTTTTAACAGTGACTGAGTATATGGTTGATGGTTCTTTAAGAAAAGCTTTGCAGAAAGGTGAACGGTATGACTCTCTCTCTCTCTCTCTCTCTCTCTCTCTCTCTCTATATATATATATATATATATATATGTATGTATGTATGTGTGTGTGTGTACATATGCATGTATATGTGTACATTTATAAATAGACAGACGCACACCTTTCACCACTTAACTAAGTTCTTTTTCAGGAACTTTGACATGTGTAAGCGTCTGCTGATCGCAAGGGAAGTGGCATTTGGTATGGAGTATTTGCACGACAAGAAGATAGTTTATTTTGATTTGAAAAGTGATAACCTACTTGTCAATAACCTACTTGTCAATCTTGGTGATCCCCGTCAACCAACTTGTAAGGTCAGTGGACTGGTGGTTGATTGCCGTTACATGTATCTCTTTTTCAGAAATATGAGTTATGGTGTGCATGCTCAGACACTTGTTATTCTCTGGGAAGAGGAAATAGATTTGCATACTGGAGCTGTTTATTCATTCGAGAGAAAGCCTATATTAAAAGCTGGGGCGCTTGGTCACATTGAAGTACTTCTTGTTATTCTGAATTGATTGTTTTGAAGTACTTTACCTGCTAAAATATAAGAGCTTCCACAAATGTCTAACAAACAAAAAGAAAATAAAACGAGACACCATTCAACATGCTTGAATGTCTTTCTCTGTCCATATATTTATGCATACGAAGCTTAACTGCAATTTTGTGCTCCGCAATTGCTACACATGCATGTCAGCATTGATATCTGCTATGCTGCTGCTCAAGCCTCAAGCAAAATGATTGCTTGTCATTCTGCTTGTCCGTGCAGCTGTACTTTTTCTAATTTGTCAATGCAGCGAGTTCTGCAACATGGTTTGTTGCTGCATTGATAGTGTTTGTCTTGCATGAGGTGGTGCAATGATCATTAACCCTATTTATGCGACCATCAAATTTCTACTTTGTTTTATGTGTTCAGAGTTCTTTTGTCAGAAGCTCTTGTGCCAAAGGAATTTGACTTTTGGTGTTTCATCTAGTTAAATTGTGTTCCAAATTCAAGCTGAATTCAGCTAGCATCCAAAACAAAGTTCTCACCTTAAGTTGTTAGTTCAATCACTATTCTAATAATTCTCTTTTTTGCAAACTGAAGATACGTGAGCAGATCATATTCAAAGTAGTTGTGCATGATGCTTTAGAACCAGCTTCCTTGCCAACGTCCATGAACCTCTTTACAGCAATTGATGACTTTGTAGGTCCCTGGATTTTGTGCAAGATCCTTTAATTTGATGTCTGAAATGTGTCACTTTACTGTCAGATTGGTGATCTGGGACTGTCCAAGGTAAAACAGCGGACTCTAATATCAGGTGGTATGCGGGGAACAATTCCTTGGATGGCACCAGAACTATTGAATAACAGTGGTAATCCTGTGTCCGATAAGGTTCGGATTTCACCTTTCATTTCGACTTCTCTACATATAGCCCAACTTTACGTGCTTGTGTTTGTGTTTGTGTACTGTTGCCAGTAGGGTACTTGAGTGACAGATAATTTTTCAATCAATCAATTGAGTGCCATATATTTTTTAAAAATGTTCACCATAAGTGCTATGCCACGTCGGATTTCCAGCACTTGGTTGAACGCTTTTAAAAAAATTTGGTACTTAAGTGATTGATTGAAAGTTATGGTACTCAAGTAAATGATGTTTAGAAATTATGAAACTTAAGTTATCGAAAAAAAAATTATGACACCCAAGTGAACATCATACGAAAATTATAACCCTTGTAGTATTCTGATTCCCAAAACCTATGACTGCAAATAAGTGTTGTTCATGATCCCTCAAGCACAAATATGCCAGACGAGTTGGCGACTGCACTTGAATCCTGAAGATTGGTGTGTTGTGTGTGAATATATGATTAAAGTAGATTTCGATATTATCAGCTGTACTGTTTTTTTTTTTTTTCCTTTTTCAGATGTTCCATTACTGAGACGCGTTTGGCAAGGCCAAGCTCCAAGCTAGCCATCATCCTCCTGCTTGGCAGCTACAGCTAGTTTCCTCAGGTGATTAGTTCGATACATTACTTAAATTTATCGCTAGATACAGATTTCATCGATACTCTTTAGGAGCTTGTGTTGTACCGACACAAAGGGTCTTTGTTTTCCATATCTTAATTAAATAATTACTATAACATGTACACGCATGGATATAATTTGTATATATATATTATAATTTCTCGACTCAAATTTCTCAAATTGTGAGTACGACTCGCTTTTTGTCACTCTCCACATGCGTCCTTAATCGATCCTTTCTATAGCCCGATAATGATAAATGAAGGGTCAACTACCACAATACACAAGTAGTACATGCTTATATGTTTGAAGTGGTCCAAATGATTCGACCATGTTGTTGACTGCTAACACTATTGGCTCCTGGTAACACATCATTTCAAAAGAAGGAAGTCGCAGGGAAGTTTCCCCTGTATGACTATGTCGAGATGCCCATTCGACGACAGGAGCAATGAGCATGAGCCTCGAGCCACGGAACCAAGCACCTTGAGTGGAATCGGTGTGCACAGGGTAGGTGCACCAGGGTGTCCCCGGCCTCGAACCTCTCCAGGCACATGGCGCACTCGTCTTGGTCCGTGGCTTTCCACCTCATCATCTTGTTATTAATGGTTTGTCCTAGAAATCAATCAAGGTTGATACTCTAATATTAGTTGTGGATTAGGTTGTGTCGAAAAACCGACCTTCACTATACTTAAGTAGTCATAATGTCTTGCTAGAGACCGCTTATGACTTGTGGGCCAAAAAGAGTTTTGAGTATACTGCTAATGTTTAGTGAACTTATGGAGTCACACATAATAACGAACTATGTTAATATTTTCTATACGCCGAAATCTACTTAAATTAAGAAGTAAATTTTAATTTATTCTCATATTCAACTTATATACGCGGTCGCGCACGTTATGAGATAACAATTAAACGTACAATTAAAGGTGGACATTTTGGCGGACCCAAATCGCTCGGCCCCACTTCTTTTAATTAGTATATATATATATAGTGGGTGACGAAAAAAAAAACCCTAAGAAAATACGAAGAGAGAGTCTAACTAGTACTTGAATCATTAGAGACTTCCGTTCACGTGTATGGATACCGGTAGAGGCGCAACACTTGGAGCGCTAATCCAGATACAATCGATTCTCAATTTACCTTCAATCTGCAAAAGGTACGTGTCGAATTTCTGTTTAGATTTCAATATACGCATAGATCCTATCTAGAATTTCTGTTTATAAATTTCGCTATATTTTTAGCACTTAAGTAACCCAACACTTGCCCCGACCGAACCTCTTCGAATTGGTAGAACCGCCGCCTCTGCCGACACTTTGCACTCCATGAACTATTGTCTGCAATTGCAATTCCCTTGGTCTCAAGCTCTCTTCATCGTCGTGCCTAAAAAGATCCAACAAAGATTATAAGTAAATCATTTTTCGCTCCGATTCAATTTTAGAGAACTAACAAATCCCACACAACCATAGAGTCTGAAGGTTCTTGCTGCAATTCATACCTTGAAGCTAATTCCAATAGAAATAAACAAAACAAAAAGGAACAAGTTGTCATAATGCAAGTTCGTCCGTTGACCTTCTTATGGTTTCTGGTTTCCTCTGAATTGTCAGCCTCTCATCCAGTCTATGCTTGGCTTCCCTTGCCACTCCTCCCAGTTCCTCGTCATCTTCATATGCTTGGTTGATTATGTTCCTACCTTACTGATTTTTCACGAAGGAAGAAAATGAGAGAAGTCATGGATACATCAAATCAGGTGATGAATACAAAATAACCGAACTTCAAATATCAGAAACACAGTATGTTGAAGAGAAGAGACACGACAAAACATTACGCAATAGATTTGCATACATACATGCATCTAAAACCTCTTTTTGCTGAAATCTCGGGACCCTCTAATACTACGTCACGCAACAGAGAGAGAGGACAGAATTACGTACAAGAGAAGAGGAGGTCGTAGCATGTTGGGTTGTGTAGAACAAGAAATGTCTTGTAGTAGTCGTAGTGGCGGTAGTAGCGAGAATCGGCAAGTCGGGCTGTCCTCGGCTATGATAGAGCCTTTTTCTCAGGGAAAATTCAACACCAAGATGCATCCCGACAATTGAGTTTACGATGTATATGTACTAATATTAAGTGGGGAATGAGCTTCGGATTAATTCAGTCGAGGAATGAACATATGTATATAGAGATAGAGGGCAGGTGTTGCAAAAACATGGAAAATCTTGCAAAAGTCTGTTGCTCAGTATATAAAAAGTGCAGGTGAAAAGGATAAATCTAATAAACGGTGTTAAAAATCTTGTCATTTGTGTAGTTGAGATTTAAACTAAGGAAGTTCATAGCATCTTGCTTGCGTAACTTTTTTGGCTTCGTTTTTCTTAAAAAGTAACGAAGCTTCATTGCCACGAAGTTTTAATGGGCCGTCCAGATAAAGTCAAAACCTGCTACATACGTACGTACTTGCATCCTCAATTAATAAATTTAGGCGGCATGAATTGCCTTAGTTTTCACCTCGGAATTCAGCATTTTAAAGGCTTCACTAGCAAGAGATTGAAGTCGGCGCTGGGACTATGACTTTTGCCGGGATAATTACCAAAAAAATGTCATAAATTTATTGTGCATATGATAATTCAGTATTAAAATTTTCAATTTGATCAATTTAGTTATAAACTTTTTTGACGATTTGTCTATGTACTAGATACAAAACCTTTTTTTTTCTATTTTATTCTTCTTCCTTGGCTTGTTGCTAGCCTTGGTGACGGCTAGCAAAATCGACCTCACCAACCTTAGGTGAGGCTTGCCTAGCCTCGACAAGGCTCAACCCCTGTCAGATTTGACAAGGGCAAGGCTGGATCTTATTGGAAATGGCAAGGTTGGCCCTTGCAAGTGGCTAGGTAATGCTTGACCTTGTCCAATATGGCGCGGTTGACCAAATGGGTGAGGTCAACCCTCGCCTATGGTTGGTCACTGACTATCGTCAAGGCCCATCGATCGGCGAAGAAAGAAGGAAAAAAAAGAAAAGAAAAATTCAAAATGTATATAAAACAGCAAAAAATTGTTTATGTTAATATCGATCGTGCTACGTATTGATTTCTGGTCAAAATTAGCTAAAAGGATCATATTATCAAATCGTCAAAAGGTTTCAGACTAAACTGGCCAATTTGAAAGGTTTATAATTGAATTAACATTCGTACAATATATTTGTGACTTTTTCTAGTGATGTTCCTGACTTTTACCTATCAAGAAAAAAAGGTAACTTAATGCACACAAGATAGAGAAAACTCTAAATATATACATTGCAGAGTTTCTCTCTTGGTTAACGCATTAGCATGATAAAAGATTAATCGATCGACATTGTACTCTAAATATATATACACTGTGGACCACATTGAACATGTATAAAAAATCTTAAGACCACATTGAACAAATTAAATATTAAAGGACTATATTATATGTTAAGCTAAAGTTTAGTGATTACATTGAACAAATTAAAAATTTATGGATCACATTGTATATTTAATCAAAGTTCATAAATTATTTGTGTCATTATCCCTAATTAAAACTTTGAAAGAGGGTTCACATCACAACCTTGCAATAGACTCAAGTTAACTTCAAAAATACATACAACCCATATTTTTGCATTAAAAAGTACAATCTAAATAAAAATTAATTGCCAACAGTCTCCTATCAAATTATCTAGCAACCCCACCATTCATGATTTGGGAAATTACCAAAAAAATTCTAAATCTATTATATTTGTACCAATTTAGTAAACCTTGCAATTTGATCAATTTAATCCTACATCTTTTGACAATTTGCCAATATAGTTTATTCAGTCAATTTTGACTAAAAATTGATGACGTGGACGTCAACCATCATATATGCTTTTATTTTTTTTATGACATTCCGAATTTCTATCTATTTTTGGGATTTATAAAACGTGTAATTCGTCAGTGTGCTTATAGTAAAATCTCGCTCGGGAACTGATCACTCCCGGTTGTTATTTTAAAATAGAAATTTCGCCAGAATCACATTCGATCGAATTTGGCCATTATTTAGAGCCCGAACTTTGGTATCGAATTTTTCGAAGTTCCGTGACTAATTTAATCGGACGGTGTTAATATTATTGTGGCCAACCTCGATATTACCCGGGATATATAAAAAGTGAATTTTTGATCGGTTGTGAATTTGGACTGGTAGACCACCCTCGCAGTGTGTTTTTATTAATACCTTTTAGCCAAATCCTAAAATTATTAATTAGAATTTTTCATGACCGTCAGATCGTCTTCGAATTTAAATCGTGGTTGTTGGATCACATTTATTGTGATTTGACCTCTTCTCTCTCCTCCCCCTTTTTCCGCCGGTCCACCCTACGCCTGCTGACCCTCTCCCGCCTACTCCTCTCTCTCTCTTCCTTTTCGCCCTTTTCCCCTTTTCTTTTCTTTTTCTTTTCTCTTCTTCCTTCATCCTTCTCCTTCTTTGCTTCTGCCCTGCGTGTCTTCTACTTCTAGCTTCTGCTTGGCTGCCCGACGCCGACTACCTACTTGCCGGCCCAGCCACCACGCGCCGTCCGGCCGCCGCGCCTCGCCCCCAGTAGCTCGTCCGCCGCGGCTAGGCTCCGCCAGTCGCTTCTTCCCCCTCCCGACGCCGCAACTTCTGGCCTCCACTCCTCAACAAGCTCACTGCCGCTACTCGTCACGTCCGGCGCTGTCCAGCAGCGCTGTGGTCGCCCCAGCTGTCGCCGCCAGCTCGCCCTAGCCACCGACGTGCCGTCTCCGACCACCATCCCGACTCCCCTCTAGCCGAGCTCGCCCTTGCCCAACCTGCTCATCGCCGGAACTAGCTCCGTTGTCCATCTCCGTTGCTCGCCATCGCCGTCTCGGATGTCGCCCCCGTTGTCCTGGCTGCTAGGATGCTGCCACCAGCCGCTAGCTCCGCCTGGAATAGCCTAGGCCGCGCTAGATCAACCCGCACAACGGCTGTTTCTTCGCCATTCGCCATCGACCGCTGACCACCGAGTCCGAACCGGAACCACCGCGGACCGCCATCACCGTCGCCGTCGTTCTCGCACCTTCGCCAGTATTAGTTATGTAAGTTAACCCCTAATCCCGTGTTTAGAGTGTTAAACTTGCTTAAGGTAGTTTAAATTTATGTTTAGATTATCATGTTTGTTTAATTGGGTTTAGGTGATAAGTTACCGGTGGTTGTGCAATAGGTTATCGCGAATGTGGTGATAAGTAATCAGTTGTATTATTATTATTGTTATTGTTTTATTAAATAAAAATATTTTAGGAATTAAATATTATTTTATTATTTAATAAAGTATTCTGAATTAAATATTAATATTTTATTATTAAATAATTAATTTTCGAAAATTAAATATTATTATTTTTGAAAAATTTCTAACGTCAAATTGTGATGCCAATATTGGATTTCGCCGTATGAGTTGGTGTTTTTGAAAATGATTTGAATGATTTTGATTCAAGAAAATATTTCGAATTCTTTGAAAAGAAATTATTTTCGGATATTATTAAATAATTAAATTCCGAATTTATTTATTATTATTTCGGAAAATTTATAATTTCAAATTATGATTTCTAGCTTGAATGTTGGCGATTATATCGTGAATTATCGTATTAAATTGATTTTATGATAAATTGTTTTAATCGAAAGTTTTCAAGAAAGTTTACAAGATTTTTTGCATTAAACTATTTTTATTGTCTTGTCAAGTGATGATAGTGACGCTTGTGGTTGATAATCATGTTTGGCATCGAAGCTTACTAAATTGATTGATTGTTGCATGTGTGACCATGTGATATTGTTGTATGGCATTAATGTAAATACTATTCATGAACGTATGGGCTAATTGAGAAGATAATAATTGGCCGGAATGCTTGAGTGCTTGTGTGGTCACACGTTGGAGCCGTCTTGCTGTGTATCGCTTGACGATGCCCAATTTATCGGATGCCTAAGGATTATCTGGAGTGCTGATGCCCTAGATACCTTGTCGCGGCCCGAGGCCGGACTCGATACTCCTTACGGGATACCATCTTACTATGTATCGTTCGATGTTGCCGTATTAGAATGCCGTCATCTTGTGTATCGTTTGACGTAGTTATGCTTGACGAGGCGGGACGGAGCCTGATTTTTACCGGAAGACTGTCATCTTGCTGCGTATCGCTTAATGTGTAGTGGTCTCAAGGGAGCGTAATAACTAGAATACGTGTGATGCACAGTGTTTGATTATGTGATAGAAACTGCAAGGCATGATATAGGACGTGTTTAAGTGGATTTTATCTTATAATCGGGACACGTGCGTCTGTGATGCACTGATGCATGAGTAATTTACTTAAATGCTTTGAGTATCTGACATATGCATTTCATCAACGAGTGTACCAAGACGAGGTAAGGATGCCCGTGGTTGTTTAATGTTGTTGATGTATTGCCTGTTTAGGGACCCCCGTGCGAGTTGGCTTTCTAAGCGGGACTTTAGCCGTTAATTTATTCAGACTTTTGTCTTATTTGTTATCGTTAACCCATTTTTCAGGCCCTTAGCGTGTTGACGCACCCAGCTTAGTTCACGGTGTTTGAAAGCTGGCTTTTTGGGATCGGCCTGTTGGTGGAGTAGATTAACCCTCAGCCTGTTATCTTTTTGCTAGCATTTTGTGGTAGCGCCCGAAGTGGGCTTGTAAGAATGTTCCTAGGAGTTAATCAAGTGAAATTCAAAATAGTGTTGTTTGATTGTTATGTTTTGTTTTCCTACCTATCCCTATTTGTTGTTGTCCAGGGATTATCGTGTTCACTTCCGCATGTGTATTAAAAGAAAAAAAGAAAAAGGTCGACGACGAGTCTTGAGACGACCCATCTCAATGACCGAAGCGGGATATTGCGCGTCTATAGGGCTCGAGGCGTAACATTTTTAATTTTATTTCCAAAGTTTTTATTAATTTTTTTATTTTCTTCTCTTTTCTTTGTTTTCTTTATTGTGGTCGACGAGGTGAGGCTGCCTTGCCCATATTTGGGTGAGGCCATGGTGAAACTAGACTCATCCAAATTTGGGCAAGGCCAGAGGCAAGGCGATGTGTCGCCTGCTGCCGTGATGGTTTGGGCAAGGCCAGCCAACTTGCTTGCAGCCGGCAAGGCTGGCCTTGCCCAAACCATCGCTGCCGCGAGTGATGCGCTGCCTTGCCTTGATCTAGGCAAGGTCAGCCTCACAAGCGAAGGTCACCCACAGCTACGATGGCCTTGCCTAGATTTGGGAGAGGCTAGGCATGGGCCGCGACCTTCACTCGCAGCCAGCGATGGCTTTGCGGCCTTCACCTAGTGGCCCGCAAGCTCCAACAGCCCTCAATGGCCACATTGAAATTAAAAAAAAAAAAAAAAAAAAAAAGAGAGAAGAAATGAAAAAAGAAAAGGAAAGAATTAATAAAAATTAATTAAAAATAAAAAATATATATTAAAAAATTTGTCCGCATTAGCATTGGCCATACTATGTAGGACGACTAGCATCCACGTCAGCGATTTCCTGCCCAAAATTAGTTAGAGGATGGATTACGTTAATAAATTGTCATAAGATTTAAAACTAAATTGATCAAATTAAAAGGTTTAGGATTTGATTGATACAAGTGCAATAGATTTATGACTTTTTTTGTAACTATCCCTCCATGGTTTTGTATCTGGTTCATATTAGACTCGTAGAAACATTTTTTTTCCTGTAATTATTTTTTATAAATATATACAAATACATGATAGGATAGGAAGTAGGGTTTCCAGGGTCACGTCAACATTTTTCTTTTTTCTCAGTAGAATACTTTTGATCCCATTTTGGATGTATTAAAAATATGAATATGAGATCGATTGGAAAAGAAGAATCGAACATATGTCGGAAGTGGATGTCCGACAATTCAAGCTGATTTCAGTTAGCATCCAAAGCAAAGTTCACACCTTAAGATCCCGTTTGGTTTGGCTTTGTAAATAGGCCTTGGGGAATGCAAATACCTTTAATTCATAAGTTTGTCCAGTCCGATCACCATTCTCATATTCTCTCTTTTACAAACTGAAGATACATGACCAGATCTTTCGTATCATAGCCAAAGTAGTTGCACACGATACTTAAAACCAGCTTCATTGCCAATGTCTCGGAACCTCTTTACAGCAATTGACGGCTTTGTCAGTCCTCAGATTTTGTGCAAGATCCTTCAATTTGATCTCTGAAATCTGTCACTTTGCTGTCAGATTGGATCTGGGACTGTCCAAGGTAAAATGTCGGATTCTAAGATCAGGTGGTATGCGGCGAACACTTCCTTGGATGACACCAGAACTATTGAATAACAGCGGCAATCCTGTGTCTGAGGAGGTTGGGATCTCACATTTCATTTCGACTTCTGAACATATCCCAACTTTACGTGTTTGTGTACTGTTGCCAGTAGGGTACTTTTTAGGCCCCATCTCTGGTTGGAGTTTTCTCCAACAAATCTTCTGATTGATGGGTTGCATATATATTTGATCGAGTATGTAGATTTTGATGTCCATAACTTATGATTCACTAATCAACGACATGGCTCAAGGAAAATCTGAAACGAAGTGTAATGTGAACCAGAGTTTTAAAGTCCGCAATGTGTTAATGATAAGCTGACCTTTTGCTTAGATTGATGTGAACTCATTGGGCATCGTCACGTGAGAGCTGTTGACAGGAGAAAAACCAAACGCAGATTTGGATGTTAACCACATGATAGGTGATGTCACTTCATTTCATACTTATATCTCAATTAAGTGAATATTGGCTGCTGACTAATGAGATTGCAATCAAATCAGGGGGCATCTTCAACAACACAATGCGGCCGCAAGTACCAGCATCTTGTAATCCAGAATGGAAATCGCTGATGGAGAGGTGCCGGTCATCCGAGCCATCAGAAAGACCAAGCTTTGCCAAAATTGCAAGGGAGTCGTGTTCTATTGCTTTGAAGAGCTCTTCAAGGATCTATAATCGCAGATAGGAGTTGTACATGATCCCTCAAGCACAAATATGCCAGACAAGTTGCCGATTGCAGTTGAATCCTGAAGAATGGTGCGTTGTGTAAAGTAGGTTTCGATATTATCGGTTGTACCGCTGTTTTTTTCAGGTTTTCCATTTCATAGACGTGCTTGTCAAGGCTTGCCAAGCTCCAAGATAGCCATCATCTTCCTGCTTGGCAGCTATAGCTTTTTCCCTCTGGTGATTAGTTCGGTAGATTGCTTAAATTTTTCGCCAGATACAGATTTCATCGGTACCCTTTAGGAGCTTGTGTTGTGCCGACACGAAGGGTCTCTGTTTTCTGTATCTCAATTCAATAATGATTATAACATGTGCACCTATGGATATAATTTGTGCACATGTATTAGGATTTCTCAACTCAAATTTCTCAAGGTTAAGAGTATGACTCGCTTTTCGTCACTCTCCACATGCATCCTTAATCGATCGTTTCTATTGCCCGTTAAATATTTAGGAAGGGTCAACTACCACAACATACAAGTAGTACATACATATATGTTAAAACTGGCCCAAATGATTCCACCAAGTTGTTGACTGCTAACGCTATTCGCTCCTGGTAACGCATCATTTCAAAAGAAGGAAGTCGCAGGGAAGTTTTCCCTGTATGACTATGTCGAGATGCCCATTCGACAACAGGGGCAATGAGCGTGAGCCTCCAGCCACGGAACCAAGCACCTTGAGCGGAATCGGTGCGCACAGGGTAGGTGTACCAGGGTGTCGCCGACCTCGAACCTCTCCAGGCAAATGGCGCACTCATCTTGGACGGTGGCTCTCCACCTCATCATCTTGCCCCAACCGAACCTCTTCGAAATGGTAGAACCGCTGTCTCTGCCGATACTCTGCACAGCATGAACCATCGTCTGGAATTGCAATTCCCTTGCTCTCGAGCTCTCTCCATCATCGTGCCTAAAAAGATCAAGCAAAGATAACAAGTAAACGGTTTTTCGCTCCAATTCTAATTTGGAAAGCTAACAAATCCCACACAACCATGGAGTCTGAAGGTTCTTGCTCCAATTCATACCTTGCAGCTAATTCCAATAAAAATAAACAAAAGAAAAGGAACATGCTGTCATAATGCAAGTTCGTCCGTTGACCTTCTCATGGTTTCTGGTTTCTTCTGAATTCTCAGCCTCTCATCCAGTCTATGCTCGGCTTCCCTTGCAACTCCTCCTAGTTTTCGTCATCTTCATATGCTTGGTTGATTATGTTCCTACCTTGTTGATTTTTCACAATGGAAGAAAATGAGAAAAGTTATGGATACATCAGATCAAGTAATGAATCTAAAATAACCTAACTTTGAATATCTGAAACACAATATGTAGACTCGACAAAACATTAAACGATAGATTTGCATACATACATGCATCTAAAACCTCTTTTTACTGAAATCTCGCAACCTCTAATTACTTCGTCACGCAACAGAGAGAGAGGATGGAACTACGTACAAGAGAAGAGGAGGTCGCAGCATGGTAGGCTGTGTAGAGACAGAACGAGAAACGTCTTGTAGTAGCCGTATCGGCAGTAGTAGTGATGACCGGCGAGTTGGGCTGTCCTCGGCTATGATAGAACCTTCTTCTCCGGGCAAATTCAACACCAAGAAGCATCCTTACAATCAAGTTTACGATGCATATGTGCTAGAATTAAGTCGGGAATGAGCTTTGGATTAATTCAGTCTACAAATGAACATATGAATAGAGAGATAGAGGGCAGGTGTCGCAGAAACAAGGAAGATCTTGCAAAAATCTGTTGCTCAGTATATAAAAGTGCAGGTGAAAAGTATAAATCTAATAAACGGTGTTAAAAATCTTGTCATTTGTTCTTTGCCAAAAAAAAAAAATCTCGTCATTTGTGTAGTTGAGATTTAAGCTAAGGAAGTTCATTGCATCTTTGCTTGCGTAACCTTTTTGCCTTCGTTTTTCTTAAAAAGTAACGAAGCTTCATTGCCATAAAGTTTTAATGGGCTGTCCAGATAAAGTCAAAACCTGCTACATACGTACGTACTTGCATCCTCAATTAATAAATTTAGGCGGCATGAATTGCCTTAGTTTTCACTTCTGAATTCAGCATTTTAAAGGCTTCACTAGCAAGGGACTGAAGTTGGCGTTCGGACTATGACTTTTGCCGGGTAATTTTAAAAAATTCATAAATTTATCATATATACGTCAATTCAGTACTAAATATTTCAATTTAACAAATTTAGTTACAAAGAATTTGACGATTTACCTACTTTTTTTTTTTTTTTTTCTGTTTTTTCCTTCTTCCTTGGCTAGTTGCTAGCCTTGGCGATGGCTGTGACCGACCACAAGCGAGGGCCGGCAAGGTCAATTGCACCAGTCTTGGACGAGGCTCACCCAGCCCCGACAAGGCTTAACCCTTGCTAGATCCAACGAGAGCAAGGTTGGACCTCGCTGGATACAGAGAGGTCGATCCTCACAAGTGGCTAGGCAAGGCTTGACCTCGCCCAATCCGGCGAGGTTGATTATCACTAGTGGCTAGGCGACGTCAACCCTTGTCTATGGCTAGTCACCGGCCATCGCCAAGGCCCGTTGATTGACGGAGAAAGAAGGAAAAAAGAAGAAAATTCATAATTCTAAAATATTACAAAAAAACAAAAAAGGTTATTTACGTCAACGTTAGACATGTTGCGGAAGCCAAGCGATCGAACAATAAAATTGACAGAATAAGAAAATAAATCGGACATCAAATTTACGTGGTTCAGTCGTAGTGACCTACGTCCATGGGGAGAGCAGCACGGAATTCCACTATAGATCAAGCGATACAACGGAAATTACAACCACACTCGAGTCACTCAAACATTCTAAGTGTTTCTCAAGTTCCAATTACACTCAATAACGCATACAGTGTTTAGACCCACAATTTTTCACGAAATAATTTCTCAATCTCGCAAAAGAATTATACACAAATCTTAATACAAGATTTAATTGCTACGAACACTTGAACTCTTGGCGTAATTCCACGAACAAAATCACGAACTCACTGCCAAGCACTCGCAAGCAAGCGGCGCTTCAAGAATTCTTCACGTATTCATCAACAAGTGCGTGCTAATCTTGCGGCAAAAGAACAGTCCTTATATAGCCCAAGAAGTGAACGTACAGTGGCCGACTCCAACTTGGAAAGGGATTCCATGCGGTCAACAAGTTCAAGTTTGGACTTTCCTATTTCTTCTTTCTTTGGCAGACCGTGACTCCCACTAAAATTAGGAAAGAATAAAATATTCATTCTATTTTCCTTTTCTTTTGTTTGCTGCCAACTCTTGCATATTAGGAAAGCAAATTTCCAATATTTCCTTTTGCTCAGTTTCGGAGATCCGCAAAATATTCAATTTAGAATATTTAAATTTTGCTTTGGGCTCAAACTCGAGACATATTTTCAACAAGACATCCCACATTGCAATTTCCGGTCAAAATTGGCTAAAAGATTATATTGGCAAATTGTCAAAGGATTTTGGACTAAATTAGTGAAATTGAAATATTGATGACTAAATGAACATCTGTATAATATGTTTAAGAATATTTTGGTAATGTTCCCGATTTTTGTCTGTCGAGAAAAAAAGGTAACTTAATACACACAAGAGAGAGAAAACTCTAAATATATACAACGTGGAATTTCTCTCTTGGTATACCGGATTAGCATAATAAAAGATTAATCGATCGACATCGCATTCTTGTTAGTTAATTGAAGGTGCGTTTTTTGCCTCTGTTTTTGCGTCATATTGCAATCAAAGTTTTTTTGTTGATTCGAATATAGGGAGGGAAAGAGTTATTCTAAGTGCTTGGCACACGTGAGTTCAACGCATGCGAGTCACTGAATCGTGTAATTCTGACGAGGATACCATCAAATTTAACAGCTCAAGCAACTGCAATTATCAAACACAAGAAAGGACTATTAATCGCTGGTCAATAGATATATAATCTATCACTATCCTAAGGCGCGCAATGTTTATAAAATATGTACGTTTTATTTCCATGCAAAATTGTTAAATAATCCCATTATAATTGTGCCTTTATTTGTATGCTCTATTTTTTATTTTAAATGACCAGGGCCTTCTTTTGGACCAAGTAATTGCTACATAATTTGTGTTAGAAGTTCTCCTCTTTTCTTTAACTTATCTTGGGGGGTTTTAGCCAAACGATTAGACTTATTAGTCATTGGTTCTATTTCGTATTCAAGCCCTAAACTCTTCCGCTCACCAAAACTTCATTTAATTAAAAGAGATAACTACACTGAAAGTCCTAAAACTTGTCACGAAAGTGCAATTGAATTATAAACTTTCAAAAAGTATAATCAAATCAAAAAACTTACTATAAAAGCATAATCAAGTCTTAAAACTTTCAAAAAGTACAATCAAATCATATAACTTGTTATCAAAGTGCAATCAAGTCATAAAACTTTCAAATCGTGCAATCAAAGGAAGGATTTGATTGGATTAATGACTTAATGACTTAATTGTACTTTTTGAAAGTTGTTTGTTATCAAAGTACAATCAAGTCATATGACTTTTTGAAAGTTTAATGACTTAATTGTACTTTCATGATAAGTTTTAGGACTTTTAATACACTTATTCCTAATTAAAACTTTGGGAGAGAGTTCACATCACAACCTTGCAATAGACTCAAGATAGCTTTGAAAATACATACAACCCATATTTTTGTATTAAAAAGAATAGCCTAAATCAAAATTAATTGCCAAGAGTCTCTTATCAAATTACATCTAGCCACCCCCACCGGTCATGGTTTGGGAAAATTACCAAAAAAAGTCCAAAATCTATTATACTTGTGCCAATTCAGTTTAAAACCTTTAAATTTAACTAATTTAGTCATAAACATTTTGATAATTTGCCTATGTAGTGCATCCGATCAATTTTGATAGGAAATCGCTAATGTGAACGACAGTCGACTTACGTGGCATAATTGGCACTAATGTGAATAAATTTTTAAATATGTTTATTAATTTTGTCTTCTCCTCTCTTTTCCTTCTTTTCTTTTTATTTTCACATCGGCCACTAGGTAAGGCAACCTCACCTGGATTTGGGCGAGGCCATGGTGAGGCTAGCCTTGCCCAGATCTAGGCAAGGCTAGCTCGCTCGTGTCCAATGAGGCAAGCCTTGCCCGGACCATTGCGGCCGGGGTTGAGGCCTCTTGGCCTATATTTGGGTAAGGCTAGCCTCGCCAGCTGAGGGCAAGGCGCCATGATGGTCGCCATGATGGTCGCCCTCAACTACCATGACCTAGCCTAAATCTGGGAGAGGACTGGCATAGGGCGCGATCCTCACCTGTAGTCAGTGAGGTCTTCACGGCCCTCGCCCAAAAACCAACAAGCTCCGACAATCCTTATTGGCCACAATAAAACAAAAAAGAAAAGAAGGAAAAGAGAAGAAAAGAAAAAAGAAAAAAGGAAAAAAATAATAAAAATGAAATAAAAAATTTGTCTACATCAGTGCTGGCTATGACACGTAAGATGACTAACATCTACATCAGCGATTTCCGGCTAAAATTCGATAGATGGACTACATTGACAAATTTGTCAAAAGGTTTGGAATTAAATTAGCTAAACTAAAATGCTTATAATTAAATTGATACAAGTGCAATAATTTTAGGATTTTTTCTATAACTATCCCTCCATGGTTTTGTATCCAGTTCATATGTTATGAGACTTATTGAAACATTTCATTCTTCCTATAATTATTTTTATAAATATACACAAATACACAATAAGATTGGAAGTAAGGTTTCTAACGTCACGTCAATATTTTCCTTTATTATCAATAAAATATTTTTGATTCGATAAGATTTATTGGAAAAGAAGAATGAAACAAATGTACTTAGGGGTGAGCAGAATATGCAGGTTAGGTTCTAAGTTTCAAAAACCGGAGAACATATTTCGACGAGTAAATTTCAAATTCTAGGTAGGTAAAAATTAGAACTTGAAATAAGTTTGTATGTTTTTTTTGGTTTATATCTTTGAGTGATTCTACGGTATTTTATGGCGTCCAATGATGAGTGTATAATCTGGAGTCACTAGTATAAGTTTTTATTTTATAATTGAGAATTTCACTTTGTTAATATTTCATATTTTTTGCATGTATGAATATAAGTTATGGTCATTGAATTGTAATATCAAGTAGCGATCATTAAAGACGATGATCCATTGCAAACGTTCAATTAATAAATACAAGTGAAACCTAAGTAGGCCCTGAGACCGATCTTAACTTGTGACAATATAGATTTCATGTTCCAATGTATGGAAGATTGGTTCTAAGTTCCAAAAAATGATAATAGTTTACGGAGCCTGAACCACTCCTCTCTAGATATACCTATATAAGTATGGGAAAATTCCAAATAAGGACTTGGAGTGGGCTTATTTTTTCAAATAAAAATCTGAAATAGACATTGTTTTAAATAAGGACTTGAAGTGGCCAAATCAAATCTCAAATAAGCACCTAAACTCACCGACCGACGAGCTTGAGACATTTTCGGTGACGGAATATGGGCAATTCTGTCCAAAAAAAATTTGGGTAAAAACTAACAAACCTAAAATAAAACCCATATAACTTCTTTCTTTATTTCTTCCCATCTTCTTCTTTCCCTACATCGTGCAAAGTTCTAACCTTAAGTTTGCCCAGCCCAATCACTATTCTCATTGTCGTCTCTCTCTTTTACAAACTGAAGACACGTGAGCATAGCTTTCATATCAGAGCCAAAGTAGCTGCACATGAAACTTTAAAACCAGCTTCATTGCCAATGTCTCGGAACCTCTTTGCAGCAATTGACGGCTTTGTCAGTCCTCGGATTTTATGCAAGATCCTTTAATTTGATGTCTAAAATCTGTCACTTCGCTGTCAGATTAGTGATTTGGGACTCTAAGGCTTCCTTTCCTTTCATAAAAAAATGACATATCTAAAAGATATTTTTATAAAGTTATTTTTTAAAAAAATAATAATATTTTTTGATGTTCAGCTAAAATGTGAAGGAGACCAGAAAAATATTTTCTGTCATTCGGTAACAAAAATATTTTTCAGACTTCACCGCCTAGGCATACATTTACCTTTAATGCATAAGATTTTCAGTGAGCTTAATACAAGCATCATTGTAGAAATGGTTACAGTTCTTGGTGACGAGATTATACGCATTTCCTCTGTAATCCTGAGCTAGATCCTCCATCACTGCCCTAACTTCTGCAGGACTCATATCTGTTTTCCCAATGAGTATTGTCTTCCTAAACGTGAACCATTCACACTGTTTCGGCTCGCCTTCAAAGATCGCAGTCGATGGGTACTCTTGAGCTCCAAATGCATACTCAACCCCATGAACTGCAGGCTCAAAATTGCCAGAAAATTGAGCAAAATTGGCACTTTCCAACTCCAGCAAGAGAAAATAAAAAGAAACCCATTTGAAAGCAAATACAATTGGTGAATGAAGTTCAATGACTTTGAAAGGATGAAGACGGATGAAATCACGAATCAGTAAACCCTTGTAATATCCACGGCTATCACACATGTGGCGGACATTCATTCGTTTTGATTCTTCAATTGGGTGTCCAAATCTAGCCTTTTCTTGAAAACCCAGTAGCAGAAACAGCAGGAGATAATCTCATATGATTCCAGAATTCTCTGCCTCAGGATTGGTTCAAAGCTGGCGGTGAACCTTCAGCCTCAGCCTCAGAATTCTCCTCTTCCTCTGAATCTGAACAGTCTTGCGGAACTTGACAAATCGCTCCCTGAACCAAAAGGAAGGCCAAAAAGCAAACTCAATCATGTCAACCCGACAACAGAACAAACACCTAAAGATCTAAAGAACTCCGCAATCAATCCGACCATTCAGCCGTCCCCAACCCCAGAACGCAACATTCCCATCAGACTCATCAACAGAAATGAGAGCAAATGACAGTGATTACTTCAAAATCACATCTCGGTGGGACGAGAACACGGACCAGACGAAGCGCGAGCCAGCAACAGAGAACGAGCGAATCTAGAGATGAGGGAAGAGACGAAGAAGGCCCGAGAAAGATGGGAAACAGAGAGCGACGCGAGAGTAGGCAAGGGCGAGAGGGTAACGCAAGGAGGTGAGGACGATGCTAGGGCCAGAGGGCGTGAGGGCAACGTGAGGGCAAGCAAGAAAGATTGGAAAATGATTTCCTCTCCGGTTTGTAGAAGGATTTTTTTCATTATTGGAAAACATTTTCCTTGGGAGGTTATTTTCCGCCCCTGTACACCGGAAATCCCAGACAATGTTTTCTGGGAAAACATTGTCCACCAAACGGTAGGAGCCTAAGATCATGCGGTATGCGGGGAACACTTCCTTGGATGTCACCGGAACTACTGAATAACAGTAGTAATCCTGTGTCTGCGAAAGTTGGGAGCTCACCTTTCATTTTGACTTCTGTACATATCCCAACTTAAACGTGTTTTGTGTACTGTTGCCAGTAGGGTACTTTTTAGGACCCCGTCTCTGGTTGGAATTTTCTTCAATTGATGGGCTGCATACATGGATATTACCCACGTATATATCTAGTCAAGTCTATATATCTTTGATGTCCATAACTTATGACCCACTAAAATAACATGGTTCAAGGAAAAATCTGGAACAAGGTGTAATATGGCCCAGAGTTTTAGATCCGCAATGCGTTAATGATAGCCTGACCTTTTGCTTAGGTTGATGTGTACTCATTCGGCATCGTCATGTGGGAGCTGTTGACTGGAAAAATTCCGTATGCAGATTTGGATGCTAATCACATGACAGGCGATGTTACTTCGTGTTATACTTTTATCTCAATTAAGTGAATATCTAATGAGAATGCAATCAAATCAGGGGGTATCGTGAGAATACACTACAGCCGCAAGTACCAGCATCTTGTGGTCCAGAATGGAAATCGCTGATGGAGAGGTGCTGGCCATCTGAGCCATCAGAAAGACCAAGCTACGCCGAAATTGCGAAGGAGTTGTGTTCTATTGCTTTGAAGAGCCCTTCCAAGATCTACAATCACAGATAGATGTTGTACACGATCCCTCAAGCACAAATATGCCAAACAAGTTGCTGATTGCAGTTGTATCCTGAAGAATGATGTGCTGAGTGTGAATATATGATAAAAGTAGATTTTGATATTATCGGCTGTACCGTTGTTTTTTTCAGGTTTTTTCTTTCTGAGACGCCAAGCTCCATGGTAGCCATTATCCTCTTGTTTGATAGCTACAACTTTTTTCCTCTGGTGATGAGTTCGGTAGGTTGCTTAAATTTATCGTCAGATACAGATTTCATCAGTACTCTTTAGGAGCTCGTGTTGTACCGACACGATAGGTCTTTGTTTGCCGTATCTCAATTGAATAACGATTATAACACGTACACCTGTGATTTTAATTTGTGCATATGTATTAGGATTTCTCAACTCAAATTTCTCAAGGTTAGAGTATGATTCACTTTTCGTCACTCTCCACATGCATCCTTAACCGATCGTTTCTATAGCCCGCTAAAGATTTATGAAGGGTCAACTACCACAATAAGCAAGTAGTACATACATATATGTTTAACCTGGCTTAAATGATTCGACCATGTTGTTGACTGCTAACCCTATTTGCTCCTGGTAGCACAACATTTCAAAAGAAGGAAGTCGCAAGGAAGTTTCCCCTGTGTGACTGTGTGGGGATGCCCATTCGACAACATGGGCAATGAGCGTGAGCCTCCAGCCACGGAACCAAGCACCTTGAGTGGAATCGGTGCGCACAGGGTAGGTGCACCAGGGTCTCGCCGGCCTCAAACCTCTCCAGGCAAATGGCGCACTCATCTTGGTCATTGGCTCTCCACCTCATCATCTTGCCCCAACCGAACCTCTTCGAAATGGTAGAACCATTGCCTTTGCCGACACTCTGCACTCCATGAACCATCGTCTGCAATTGCAATTCCCTTGCTCTCGAGCTCTCCCCATCGTCGTGCCTAAAAAGATCAAGCAAAGATAATAAGTAAACGGTTTTTCGCTCCAATTCTAATTTGGAGAACTAACAAATCCCCTCACAACCGTAGAGTCCGAAGGTTCTTGCTCCAATTCATTCCTTGCGGCTAATTCCAACAAAAATAAACAAAAGAAAAAGAACAAGTTATCAAAACGCAAGTTCGTCCGTTGACCTTCTCATGGTTTCTGGTTTCCTCAGAGTTCCTAACCTCTCATCCAGTCTATGCTTGGCTTCCCTTGCCACTCCTCCCAGTTCGTCGTCATCTCCATATGCTTGGTTGATTATGTTCCTACCCTGCTGATTTTCACAATGGAAGAAAATGAGAAACGTTATGGATACATCAGATCAAGTGACAAATCTAAAATAACCTAACTTTGAATATCAGAAACAAGATATGTTGAAGAGAAGAGACTAACAAAACACTTCGGGATAGATTCGCATATATGTATATATATATATATGCATCTGAAGCCTCTTTTCCCTGAAATCTCGAGACCCTCTAATTGCGACCTCATGCAACGGACATAGAGAGAGAGAGAGAGAGAGAGAGAGAGAGGGCGGAACTACGTACTAGAGAAGAGGAGGTTGCGGCATGCTGGGTTGTGTAGAGACAGAACGAGGAACGTCTTGTAGTAGTCGTAGTGGCGGTAGTAGTGATGACCGGCAAGTTAGGCTGCTCTCGGCTCTGATAGAACCTTCTCCTCCGGGCACATTCGACTCCAGGAAGCATCTTGGCAATCGAGTTTACGAAGAATATGTACTAGAATTAAGTCGCAAATGAGCTTTGGATTAATTCAGCGGATGAATGAACATATATTTAGAGAGAGAGGGTAGGTGTTGAAGAAAAAGGAAGATCTTACAAGAATCTTTTGCTTGCAGGTGAACCCGGAATCGAACTAAGGAAGTTCATAGCATCTCGCTTGCCTTTTTTATTTGGCCCTTCATTTTTCTTAAAAAGCAAGGAAGCTTCATTCCTGCTGCTGACCATCCTACCTGGAAGTTTCAATAGCCTGTCCAGATAATGTCAAAACCTGCTACATATATACCTACTTGCATCCTCAAATAATTATGTGACATGAATTGCCTTAGTTTTCACCTCTGTAATCAGCATCTTAAAGGCTTCACACATCTCTTCTAGCAATAGACTAGACTTGGTGTTTGGACTATGACATTTACCGGGATAATTACTAAAAAAGTCATCATTATTTTATATGAATGCCACTTCAGTACTAAACATTTTAACTTGATCAATTTTGTTCTAAATCTTTT
Organism: Syzygium aromaticum; assembly: GCA_024500025.1. NCBI lineage: Eukaryota > Viridiplantae > Streptophyta > Magnoliopsida > Myrtales > Myrtaceae > Syzygium > Syzygium aromaticum. Next base: position 2,907,549 of record CM044887.1, on the reverse strand, counting down.
GAAATTTTGATTTTGGCCCAAATTCACTAATGTGAATGTTGGCAGTTCTATATGGCATAGCCGGCGCTGACGGGAACCTATTTTTGCCTTTTTTTGAATTTGTTATAAATCATAGATTTTTTTCTCTTTTTTATTTTTTTTCCTTCTTCCTTGGTTGGGCCTTGGCGATGGCCGGTGACTAGCCACAGGCGAAGGCCAACGAGGGTCGATCGCACCAACCTTTGGTAGGTTGACCTCACCAGCCTTGAGCAAGTTTTACCTAGCCCCGACTAGGCTCGACCCTTACTAGATCTGGTGAGGGCGAGGCTAGACCTCGCCAAATCCGACACAATCAATCCTTGCTAGAGGCTAGGCGAGGCTTGACCTCGCTCAATCTGAGGAGGTTGACCCTTGCTAGTGGCTAGTCACTAGCAATTGTTAAGGCCCCGATGATCGGTGGAGAAAGAAGGAAAAACAAGGGAAAACAAATTCAAAAAGAAAAAAATTATTTAAGTTAGCATCAGTTGTGCTACGTAGCAATTTCTGGCTAAAATTTGCTATATTGGCAAATTATCAAAATGTTTAAGACTGAATTGACATCCACATGATAACTTTATGATTTTTTTGGTAATTTTCCCGACTTTTACCTATCAAGAAAAAAGGTAACTTAATACACACAAGAGAGAACTCTATTTATACACACTGAGGAGTCTCTCTTGGGACACCGAATTAGCATATTAAAAGATTAATCAATTGACATCGTACAATTGTTGGTCAACTCATGCAGTGTTTTTTTTTTGTTTTGCCTCAGTTTTTGTGTCGTATTGTAATTAAAGTTTTTTAGTTGATTCGAATATGAGGAGGGAGAGAGTTGTTCTAAGTGCTCGACTTATGCGAGTCCGGTGCATGCGAGTCATTGGATCGTGCAATTTCAATGTGAATCTCACCAGATTTAAGTGCTCACTTGCATTGGGCGGGGTCAAGCGATTGCAATAATCGGACGCAAGAAAAGACAATCGATGGCTTGTCAATGGATATATAATCTATCACTATCATCGGGCGCGCAAAAACATGTATTTTTTATTTCCATGCGAAATTGTTATATAATCCCAATATAATTGTGACTTTATGCGTATGCTATATTTTTTATTTTAAATGACCGGGGCCTTCGTTTGGACCAAGTAACTGCTACATAAATTGTGTTAGAAGTTCTCCTCTTTTCTTTATCTTATCTTGGGGGTTTTAATTAGCCAAACGATCAGACTTACTATTATTCATTGGTTCCATTTCGTATTCAAGCCCTAGAACTCTTCCGCTCACCAAATCTTCATTTAATTAGAACTTTAGTGGAGGGTTCACGTCACAATCTTGCAATAGACTCAAGGTGGCTTTGGAAATTCGTACAACCCATATTTTTTGGGCTAATTCTTAAAAAAAGCACTAACGTTACCTTGAGTGGCAATTATGGCCAAAACTTTTTTTGTGTCTTAATAAAAACACTAACTTTTACTTAAGTTCCAAATCGAGCTCTCGTTATGTAAAATTTTCAAATTATTTGGACCAAATTTGGGATTTATTTGTGCATTCTTTACTAATCACCAAAAAAAAAAAGATAGAGAGATTTCTTGATGAAAACGAGCTCGGAGGATTTCTAAAAAAATAAAGATAATATCATAATAAGAGAAAGTATTTTATGTATCGGTTGCATGACCGACATGTCATATGTACCTAATCAAATTTCACCCATGTCTTATAAGTTTGTTACGTCTATAGAAAATACTTTGTTGCGAGACTTAGACAAAAGAATATTAGTTGTTGCGCTCGCACATTTGAAATCAATCGTGGCTTTGGGCTTTGTTTTCGTTTTCGTTTTGTCTTCTTTTGACAATGTGGTTTTGGGCCCTTGGGTGGCAGTGTACACCATACTTTTATTAAGATTTCGTTTGTTTCACGAAAAACTACTTCTAGAAAAATATTTTCCAGATTTTTCGGCATTCAATTTAGAAAAAATAAATTAGTCAAGAAAAACATTTTCCCTCAATGGAAAAAATATGTTTCGAAGAAAATGATTTCCTTTAATTTTCCCTTCTCTTTCCTCCCTACACTCATTCACAATCCTTTTCTTTTTAATTCTTTTTTTTTTCTTTTTCATTTTTGAATTTTTTCTTTTCTTTCTTCCTGTGCCGATTGCCGCTCACGACAATGCCCGGTGACCCGCCACAGATGAGGGACAAGCTCACCTGTGGCTGACAAGCTTGAGCCTCGCCTCGCCAAATCTGGCAAGGCCTCTACTCAAGCAAGGCCGAGCCTTGCTAAATTTGGTGAGGTGAGGTGAGGCGAGGTGAGGCTCGACCTCGCTTGAGACCAATGAGGCTCGAGCTCGTTGGCCTTAGGCGAGCTCGTCCCTTGCTTGTGGCTGATTGCCAACTATCGTCGTGGCTGGCGACTGGCAAAGGAAGAAAGAAAAGAAAATTTATTAAAAAATTCAAAAATAAAGAAATTATTAAAAAAATATATTTTCTTTTGTAAAATTACAAAAAATTGTCCATTTAGCGTCGATCGAGCGACGTAGGATAGCCAGGTTCATGTTAACAATTTCCGACCAAACGATGACACTAAAAATCAAATGAGATTTTCCTTAACAAACGACAAAAAATATTTTCTAGTTCATTTTCAAGTCTTAGCCGAACACTGGAAAATGTAGACATTTTCCTGAAAAATGACTTTCTGGAAAATATTTTGCAAAAATGTCATTTTTCCGCGAAACGAATGGAACCTAAATCTCCAGATCTTTCAAATATCTTTTTATTTCACAAAATGAAGACTAATAGCTCTTTCATGATAGCAGAAGATGTCAATTCCTGATTTTCTTATGCATACACATCACCACACTCTACCTCAAGGTTTTCCTCTAATGGCAATTTGAGCATTATAGTAATCTAGACTAAGACGTGCACACACATGTTTCCCAGCTGCAAGCATCATGATTCAATCTATGTTGAACTACTTCACAATCCTCATTGCTTTTGATGTAAGCAACTACTTAACAAATATTTTGTACTTCTTTTCCTCGGCGGAAGCATCTAATCCATCCTAATTTAAGGGCTGATGTAGAAGAATATTTAAATTAAGGGGGAGCAAACCTAGCACTGAGCTCACATGTGAGGGGGAGATTGTTGAGATACATGCTTAAGTTGTGTTAGAGAAGTCCCACATCGGATAATCGATGTGATGGTGAGTAATTAATATATTCTAGTTAGTCTATAACTTATTAGCTTAAACTTTTGACCGAAAGTGAGTCTAACTGAATATGTCGATGGGCTCGAACTCAGATTTGGGCTCTTTCTTGACAATCTCTCCAGATGACGGTATCGAGCTTCTGCTGTGCACTCCCAACAACCCTTGGTTTAAAGCCCCAACATGCACTCATAATTATTTGACGAGCGTCAGTGTAACACGCGTTCTACAACACATGGGATAAATTATGAATAAAAGAGCTTATTGAGAAGGTATTATTTGCATGTGTTGTTCAGTCTATAATCCCATGTGTGATTGTTTGGAAGATGTCGATATTATCTTTTTGGCGTGTGTGGAGATCAACACTTTGTGATGCGCCCGAAGTTAGTAAGTTATAGAGAACATCATCGTATTACATACTTGTATGTACATGTATGTACTAATGTACGATAAACAAAATAGTCCAAAGTTCTAGAAGGTTAATGTATTTTTCGTAAATTCCTTTCAGCTTTCACAGGGATAAAAATGGTTGCATCAAGATTTAGACAGGAACTTCAAGAATTATCTCAACTTCCCCAAAATTCCGCCTTCAAAAAAGTAAAACCACTCCTTCACAGAAAACGGAATCTAGAATTCTTTCGATACCACATCAGTATGCTATTTCTGTCTCTAACATCCCTTTGGACAACCACATCCCTTCCCTCATCTCCTCCATATAATTTAGAGACCCGCCACCAGCCATGCCTTTGTACCACCGCGTCCCCGCCGCCGCCGTGACCCCACCAGCGTAGCTACCGGCAATACGCGGCTACTATCATGGACTTAGCGAGCCCCACCTCTCTCAGGCAGATGATTAAGTCCTCCCTCCGCCAGCTTCCGTGTTGCTTCCACATGCGCCAATGCCATGGGGAGGACGAACCTCTACCCTCCTACGGCGACACCACGTCTCCTCGGCTCGGGAGGTCGTCCTGTCCATGGACAAAACCGGTAAATGCCCAGGAAATGCCTGAATTCAAGGATAAGACAAAGAATCCCAGGTCGCGTCTCGGGAGGCACAAGAGGCGGCACTCGTCCGTGGATCTGCATTATGACGCTCTGAGTTACTCCATGAATTTTGATGAAGGTGGCGCCGATGAGGGCAATGTAGATGACGAGTTACCATCGAGGAACTTCATCTCCAGGTTGCCAGCAACACCAGAGAGAAGGACGCATGCCATTACATAAGAGAAAGGCGTTGTGTGCCTTGAAGATGTGGTTAATGCGTTCAGTCTTCTGTTATTGTCCATCCATAGAGTTGTGTCATCTTTCTTTCTGCTTCGTTTTCTCGGTCTGAACATAATGAGCAGATAGGTAAGCGTGTGAAAATACAAAAATACATACGAAGCAATAAAAGGGTATATTTCACTTCTGCATATTTTAGTTTTATCTTGGCAGTACCAATTTACTTTGCATACGCGGCCTCTATACGTGAAATTCCGTATGTCGTTCATAATCCGACACACGTGAAAATGGAGTATTAAAGTATCTGACATATTTATTTACTGATTTTTGTGTTTTTTGTATATACGTGTGGTATTCCATCACCTATTAGTTTTAAATTTTTGAGTTGGACTTTTTAATATATTTTGGAGTTTTTCCTATTAGAGGAATTGCCCATGATCTCTCTCCACGGTGATAGTAGTATCCTTGGCCACGCCCGTGTCTGCTCTCTTACCACACTCGCCATCCCCCATAAGTTTTAATTCAATACTTCTTGTTTCTATTTTCGAAAAACCAACACTACCATCACATTCCCCGCCCTTAAGACAACTCAGATCCTGAAATCCTGGCATATTCCGCCACTGCACACGCCTCCATGTGCCGCAAAACTAGGGATCAAATCGCTCTCACGCGCTTCATGTGCCCCATACATATCAATTGTCAATAGTCTTCCTTGCACGCGTGCTTGCTGATGTCCATTACATGTCAAACCCACGGCCAAGTGACGTCCACTCATCGCCATGTCATCTGCCACGTCAGACTGGAGAACAGGTCATCCTACATGTCAATGCCATGTTGTCGTTGACTTTACTGTAAGTCGATCTATGGTTTTGCCACATCAGCAGATACAAGTCAACATTTTCTGGCCACGTTAGCAGTTAATTTAGCATTGACCCAACTGGGTTTGTTTGATCGAACCAATTTTGTTGTTTGTTGGATGGGTTCTTGAGTCTCTCAAACTAGTTCCAAAGGTTTTCAAATGTGTTGATTCTAATTTCAATCTTGATGGGTCGCTGTGAGAATAATAGCTTATTGTGAGCTACAAATTTTTTAGGAGTGGACTCACAACAATTTATAATTATTTATTATTTGATTTTTTGTGGTTCAAAACAAACTATTATTCTCATAATAGATTAAAACCTGTCACCAATCATTTCTCTTATCCAAATACATTCTCCAATGAGTCAGTTTCTTTATTCTTTCCATATATTCTGTTGCTAATGCATTATTACGGTGAGAGGAATGGAGAAAACTCAAGTTGCCTTGCCCATTCAGACCATCTTGAATGGATCAATAAGAGTATCAAGTTTTTTTAGAAGATGCAGACTTTGGTACTAAGTCGTGGCAATATTCATGAGTCTACTAAGACTACTGCTGAGATTCGGGGCATATTTGCTAAACGTTTGAACGAATGAGATAGCAAGAATCATAAGATTCTAACATGGTTTCGAAACACTTTAATATTTTCAATCAGACTTTAGCTTGATCACATCAATACAGCAAAGGAAGTCTGGAATCTGCTTATCGGCCAATATTCTACTTAATTTAGACATTGCACATTAGTTTTAGCTATCACGAAAAGTGCACCGTATGCATGGGGACCTGATGCAGAGGCAGAGCGTTGTGCTACTCCACAGTATTTTGTAATAATAGGGGCAGAATTTTCTTGCACTGATGAAAGGTAACACACTCCAAGCAAGGGAAGTGCCACAATTGGTATTTGTTTTTTCAGTGGAAAGCTCCACCAGCGAGAAAAGAATTAGTTTTGGCCTAAAGAATGTCCCGTGATTCAGGCAATCGCGCATGATGCAACTACAATAAAAGAAAGAGGGCTATCAACAAAGACAAGATCACGGGCTCTGCGAAATGCAAAAGCATCCATCTGGGGACAGTTCATAATCAATCTTTTACAATTTGAAGCAGCAGAAGATTGCAAACAGTAAAGGTATAATATCCCTTGGGCCAGATTATCATCAATAGGAGATCGTCTAACAGTCAACGAGTCCAAATGTTGTTGGAACATCTTGTTCCTTCCCTTTCAGTTCTGTTTAATTAGGTACGTCATTGAGTCAATGGTGAATGAAAAAAACTGATGACAAGACAATAATAGTTAATAATCACAAAATACTACACTTAATGTACCCAAAGAAAGCCAAAAAAAAAAGGGGGGGGGGGGGGGGAAAGAAAGAGCATAATTAATTTTTCCAACAAGCTAGTAAGGAAAGAACATACTCAAATCGTGTTATTAAGTGAATTAATATGATCATGAGAACAAAAATCGGTTTGACAAATATTCTCAGCTTTTGTTCATTTGGCGAAAAATAAATAATATAGAAAATATTTTCCCAAAACTGATCTCTTGTATTGCATACAAAAAAAGATAAATGATGAATATTTTCATTGTCCACGAAAATAATTACATATAAATTGCTGTCAGTAACAAAAATAGTTTTCACTAACTAATAATTTTAAGCAATACAAGCAATTATCTTTAGAAAAAATTTATTCAAATCATTTATTTTTTGCTAAATTAACGGAGCCTTAATTAACAGAGGCAGCCGATTAAATAAAAAAGACAATAAAGAAATAAAATAAAACAAAGCTGGTGTGGTGAGTCGCAATCTGGGATTTGCTGTTGACCATGTTCGGACCATTCGTGGGGACAAACGTTGTTTTGTGTATTTTTTGGCAAAGTAAGGTGGCTTTCGATGAAGTTGGTGGGAAAGTTCAATACAGAGACACATCGCACATGCAGCAGCACGGCATTGAATAAGATGTGTGCATATGAACGTGTATCGTTATATCACGTCAGTTATTTGATTCCCGTGACAAGAAAAAGACACCACAAGTCAAAAAACCTTGGGCCACGTATATAATAATTCATGCAAAGGTGCTAGGGTTAGGGGGTTAGGGACATGCTATATTAGGGAATTTAACAGGTTAGGGACCATTAATGTCTAATTGCATAACACGGTAGCAAAGAGAGGTTGGAATTTGAAATCCCGCATTCTCCGTTAATAATTCTGATCTCGTACTTTTCCTTGTTAAGCCCGATTTATAAGAAACTCAAGAAGTGCTTTTTTATATAAGAGGCGTGGTTGATGAGTATTTGATTAAAGATTTGTAGCCTCACATGTAAAGGATAATTCATCGCTGTGATCTTGCAAGGAAGAGACACAAGAAGATCAATCTTGCCATTTCTAATTACTAATATTTCCACCAAATGACAATGTTGAAAGGTGGTAAAATTCATGGCTTGTCCCATGTCTCAATTAATTTGGTGACACAGAGCATGGCAACAGACTTTATAATGCGGATTTCTAGTCAAGCTGATCAAATGGTTATGGAAGGCATTTTCCACAGCATATCATCATATACAATACAAAATAAGAATAGTGATTCAATCGTATTGCTCTGTACCAATTACTAAGACCAAATGCATGAACTTAACCAGTTCATGAGACTTGCATGGTATTCCATAAACTTCTAGGTAGTAGATTTTCATGCCTGTACTTATAGATTAAAAACAAAAGAAAATGTAGTGATAAAAGTAGAAGTTGAAAGAGTCAATCTGTCTCCATCATTATCATAGATCAATTTTAATCCTGTTGTTTACACTTAAATATTATATCACTATGAAATAAATCTTTTGTATTTGATCAAATGAGATCCAACTTTGTTTTAACTAGATGACACATCATATATGTTTACGAATAATAATTGAGCCATTGCATGATACTTTATAAAATGGAAGTGATATCACATTGGAAGGGCAACAAGCAATGAACAAAGTGTGGGTGACAAATGGCTTTCTTCGAGCACACCCAACTTTGACGATTTCATTTACATTTTTAAAATGATGAAATTGGTCTTGATCTGTTTATTTATTGATCAATAGAGAGGATCCTTTTTCCAAATATAAGCTGAATTAGCCTTTGTTTGGAGCATATGTGATGTCTTTCACACGTATAAACTTTAGACAAAAAGGCACCAACTTTATTTTTATTTTTTTCTATTCATTCAAAGGCCTTATTCCACGGCGGTAACCCTACAAATTTTTTTTTTGTCACTTTCTCCACTTTTTGACCCTCCTTATCCATTCAACCATAATTAAAGCAAAATATAGGAAAAAGTCTAGAAACCTATGCAAAGCATTAATTCCCTTTAGTTTTAAACCACTCAAATCAAGACAATAAGATAAAATCATATAGGAAAAAAATCCACTTTTCACATTTTTTTTCTTTTTAAGTTCTTAGAGGAGAAAGTAGTTGCTAAACTATGGGCTGCATGGTTTTGGATTTATTACTTAAACAATGACCAGAAATAATATAGTCAACGGAGCTTGACAACATGGTTGTGAGTCTGTTTCTATGCAATTCGGACGAACCTGAGGTGGCTTTTGCCTCGCGAAAAGGGTTTTTGTTGGGCAACCAATGTTTTACTCTTTTGTTTTGTTTTTGGTCATAACCAACGTTTTACTTTGAAGATGTTGTTTTATTCTGATATCATTTAATGGCTCATGGGATTTCTTTTTTTTTTTTTTTTTTCCAAATAACGATGATTTATCCGTCTCAATTAATCAAACTCTGATCGAGCTTAAAGAAAGTCGATCATGTCTCTTTTTTCCTATAGAGATAAGCGACCTGCGTGTTTAGAATTAATTCCTTAATTGAATCCTGTTGCATATCAATCATCCAACGGTGAACGTGAAATTTTCAGAATCAGCAATTCGATTTTGAACCGATCTCAATCCAGTACTTCTGTTTCGTTTCCTTCGAAATACTCAAATTTGCATGCACCCCTACACGTGCCCCTGTCTCCCTCGCTCTCTCTCTCCCTCTCCCTTTCTCATGTCCTTCGTTCCTAAGAAATGAATAAATTAAAATTGAGTAATTTAACTATATCTTGCTAGATTACACCTCCATTTTATAAGGAAAAGGAGGAAAAAAAGGCTAAAAAGGTTCAAGAAAACAGAGCGAATTGTGGAGAAGACGACTGCAGATGCACCTGCAAGTTCCCACAGAGAGAGAGAGAGAGAGAGAGAGAGAGAGAGAGGAGAAGCAAAGCCCTAAATTGAGCTATTATCTGCTGTAGTGATCGCTCGAGCGCTGTTCTCCGCCGACCCAGCTCGTCTCTCTCCTTCTTTCTCTCCCTGTGGCAGGTGCTTGTCCAATTTCTTGATTGATTAGTTTGCTCTTTTGTCGGTTTTTTTTTTTTTTTTGTGTTTTCTTTTGTCCGGGCTTGTCGAAAGATCGTTTCTTTGGAGGTAAATCAGCTCAATCTCAATTGGGTTTGGTGGAGTATCGCGAGAAGTGTCCAGAATCTGAATGTAAATAGGAGGACTCCAATAAGGGTCGTCGTAGTTTGTCTGGAAGAAAGAACCTCGCTTTTGGGCTGTTCCTCGCATTGCCTGATTCGGGTTGTGTTGCGGCGAATATTCGTTTGAAGAATGGCATTCGATCAAAGCTCCGTCCCCATGGATCTAAGACCCCTCAACGTGGCTCGGACCGCGGCCGAGGAGCCACGCATTGCGCAGCCTGCGACTGCCGCCCGGACTGGGGAAGGGTATTTCATGAACCCTGCTCACGAGGCCGGTAGCCCTCAGTCGATGCCAGTCTTCTATCCGGCAACGGTTCCGGACGTTGGATACGGAGGTTTGGGATACTCGAATGGTGCGCCTGGTGTTGCCGCTTGGTATCCTCATGCGCCGGTTCCTTATGGACACATGAGCGTAAATCCAGCTATGGGGTTCGGTTATAACCCTAGTTTGGTGAGTACAGTAGGAGGTAATGCCGTTGATCAGAATGGTAATGAGGCAGTTCCAGGGTTTGGTCAAGGCCCTTATGTAGGGAATAGGATCGTCAGCAATGCAGTGGATCAGGTCGGAGGTCAAATTGTGAATCGGAGTGGTTCTGGTGGGAATTTGGTTGGTAGGGAGAGCGGGAATGTGGAAGAGCAGGTTAGTAATGATTTGGGAATTGGTCGGAGGCCCCATTCGAGCAACCAAGGTAGTGGAAGTGGGGTTGGTCAGCCAAGCGAAGAAGGGGGTGAAGATTCAGTGTCAGGAAAGAAGGTTAAGTTCTTGTGTAGTTTTGGGGGTAAAATCTTGCCTAGACCAAGTGATGGTATGTTGAGATATGTTGGAGGCCAAACAAGAATCATCAGCGTCAAGAGAGATGTGAGCTTTAATGAGTTAGTGCAGAAGATGGAGGATACTTATGGGCAGCCAGTTGTTATAAAGTACCAGCTCCCTGATGAGGATCTTGATGCTCTAGTTTCAGTTTCATGTCCTGATGATCTTGATAATTTGATGGAAGAGTATGAGAAGTTGGTCGAGAGGTCTTCAGATGGTTCAGCTAAGATACGAGTGTTTCTTTTCTCTGCTTCTGAGCTTGATTCTTCAGGAATTCAGTTTGGGGACTTGCACAGTAGTGGGCAGAGATATGTTGAAGCAGTCAATGGTATAATGGATGGTATGGGCGGTGGCATTACTAGGAAAGAGAGTATAGCGAGTGCAACATCTACGCAAAATTCTGACTTTAGTGGTAATGAAGCTGTTGATAGTGCAGTTCCTATCCAATCAGATTTAAGTGGGCCACCATCGACCAGCACGTTATCTCCTGGAGGAAATTTAGCTGCCTCTAGTGATACTTCAAAATTGTTTTTTGTTGATCAAAACCCTACGACCTATGCTGATGATTCTTCTGCAACTGTTGGCATTCCAGTAGTCAAGTCTGGCCCTCTTGAAGCATCATCTTTACAACCGGAGATTGAGCTAGAAAAATCCGTGCCCCAAAGACCATTGGCTTATGATATGCAGCAAACTGCAGGAGGAATTCCATCAGCTTCACCTTACACGCAGGGTTATGTGGATCAGCGCAACCACACCGATTATGTTCCCATGCCTCCTTTGATGGGTTTTTCAAATTCTCATCTGTTCGGAACATCTGGGCCCGTGTATACCCAACAACAGTTCTCTGAGAGCGCTGTCGGTGGTAATTCTCATCAGTTCATATCTCCCGTACATATGACAATGGTTCCTGCTTCTTCGCAAGTGGGTTTGAGGCCAACTGTTGTTCAGCAGTTATTTCATCCTCAACAAACTCAGTTGGGTCATGATGGAACATCTGGGCAGAGGTTGGTTCTGCTTCCTGTTGAGCAAAATCACAATGCATATCAAGTCCAGGCACCTCCTGCAATGGTGGGTGGTGCTTATGGTTGGCATCAAGTTTATCCCCCAGGACAGGTTGTTTACTCTGATGGATCAACAACTCATCAGCAGGCTGACAATGCTCAGAGGTTTGATGAAGGCGTTATGTGTCAAAAGGCATTGCCTCATGTACATTCTGATACCTTGGTGCAGGACCAAAGAGACAGTAGTACTGGTCATGTACCGGTTTCAAGCTCAATTTACCATAGTCTCCACCTGGAAGACAATGTACAATCTCGGCCCATGAACAGGGTTATGGTAACTGGAACCCAAGGGGATGGTCTTATTGATCCAGGAAATGGCACTCAACCTAAAGTTTCTTCTCACAAGGAAAAGCTTCCTGAAGATTTGCAGGCAAGACATGAAAATCAGAGCACTGCTTTTCCAAGAGTGGACTATCCTGATTTTAGGAAGCAGGGCTTTGTTGGCAATGACCAGTCCCCATTTGGTGCATTCATGGGTGTTTTTCCAGAGTCTTCTCCTGAAATAGGTGTCCAGCAGCATTTTATGCCAGCTCAAGCCCATCTTAAACCGGAGGCCATGGCTAGCAAGCCAGTTACTGCCGATTCTTGTCCTGTAGGAGGCAAACCTGCTCAGTCATCTGAACACCAGGTTCATGAATCTTCAAAAGAATATTCTCGATTTCCGGGCATTGAATCTAGAGTAGAAAATCTGGACTATTCCATTTCCATGGGTCCTGTAAAACCCATTGATAAGAGAATGGAAACTCTACTGATAAGCCCCCCTGAGATGCCTGCCATTGTTGAGCACAGTAAGTTGCCAGGTGAAGAACAAAGAAAGGCAGAGATATTGAAGCAAAAGGTACAGCAAAATCTGAAAGGGGACATCTTCTCTGATGCTTCCTATATGTTTCCTCAGACTATTCAAGCCCCAATTTCCGAGACGTCTGCTCTTTCGGCACCTGAAGTTCCTTATTTGCGTGATTTTCGACCGGTGGAATTCCAAAACACGTCTCAACCACCTAATGTTGGTATTCCAAGATCAAATTCTCAATCTAGGATAGTTATCCAAATGGAACCTGAAGGTGTCTATCATGGCAACTCTGTGTTCTCTGGGGTTGGCTTAGCCTCTGTGACTGAGGGAATCTCTTCTAGTGCTCCATGGAACAACGATGCTTCTATATTCCAGCCAGTTAATGTTCCTGGTGATATTGGAACTATAAACTCGAATGGTAGGACTGATAATATCCAGGATCCTTCAAAGTCACTTTTCATAAACCAGGATCCCTGGAATTTTAATCATGATAATCATTTTCCTCCTCCAAAACCTACCAAAATTGCACTGAGAAAAGAAGGCCTTGGAGCTAAGCATCAGTTCTTGGATAACCGTTGTGGAAAGGTCGGGGACTTGAATGCAGAGGTACAGTTGGAGGATGGAGTCCAGCAACCATTCAATAATTTCACAAACTACATCAGCTCAGAACAATATGCATCTTCCAAAGGTTGGTCGTTATAGGATTTTCTATGTTTATAAAGGTAGTTTTCTGTTTTTTTTTTTATAGTTGTTTAATTTTATCTTCTGTAGGTTCAGCAGAGGATCTCATCAAGCAAGAGCTTCAGAATGTTGCTGAGGGTGTAGCTGCTTCTGTTCTTCAGTCAGCTCTTCCTTCTAATCCTGACTTAACAGTTTATGAAGGAAATGAGCCTGCTCATGAAGCATACCAGGAAAAAGATGTGCAGCAAGATGCTGACACTGAGGTGCTTAAGCTCTTTTGTGTTCTTCGAAGTGTTGGTTATCAGGTTGCTTCATCCTTCAAGTGTATCAATATAATGATCATGTATCTCTGACATTTATCATGTAGGATGCTAATTCTACGGTGGCAGAGAGGGTGAATTTCGGGTTTCCTGTATCAGATGGCATTGGTCGCTTGCAAGTGAGAGATTTTCTATACTCTGATATATGTTCAGTATTTCTGGGACTCAGATCTTGATTTGCTTGGATTTCCATTCTGCAGATAATTAAGAACAGTGACCTTGAAGAGTTGCGAGAATTAGGTTCTGGCACCTATGGGACTGTTTATCATGGAAAATGGAGGGGTACTGATGTAGCCATCAAACGGATAAATGATAGGTGCTTTTCTGGGAAGCCCTCAGAGCAAGAGAGAATGGTGTGGATCTTCTTGCTTTTTGTTGTTTTTGATATTTAATAGTATCCTTTCTGAATCCCTGGCACTGTTGCCATGCTGAGACAGAGATATGATTTCTGGAATGAGGCAATCAAGCTTGCTGACTTGCATCATCCAAATGTGGTGGCCTTTTATGGTGTTGTGCTTGATGGCCCTGGAGGTTCTGTGGCAACAGTAACGGAGTACATGGTTAATGGTTCTTTGCGAAATGCGTTGCAGAAAAGTGAAAGGTGCGACTCTCTCTCTCTCTCTCTCTCTCTCTCTCTCTCGGCGAGCGTGTGCATGAACATGTGTGTGTGTGGGCACGCCTGTGTGTGGACGTGCATATGTGTGTGCACGTGTCTAAGTTGGGCGTTTGAAGATGTCCGCAACAATTAGGTCACTTTTTCATTAGTTCTTTTGAATGTTTAGTTTGTATTTGATTTGTTGTAAAAGACAAATCACTAAACTAAGTTCTTATCAGGAACCTTGACAAGCGGAAGCGTCTGCTGATTGCAATGGATGTGGCCTTTGGTATGGAATACCTGCATGGGAAGAACATAGTGCATTTTGATTTGAAAAGTGACAACCTTCTCGTCAATCTTCGAGATCCCCATCGACCAATCTGTAAGGTCAGTGGACAGATGGTTGATTGGAGTTCAAAATGCTGAACTTTATTACGTTGATTCCCTGGTCTCTTCTCTTCATTCAATGCTTGAGTGATAAGGAAGTTCACATGATGTCTCTAATGCAGCTGTGAGTTATGTTGTGCATGCTTATTGACTTGTTATTATGAACTTATGGATATTTGTCCTTACCATGGTACTATTCTACTCTGAAAGAGGATACAGACTTTGCTCCTGGAGCTGTTAAGTGATTCAGTGGAAAAAAAATGGTTGTCTGCATTAGGTGGATGGCAGGGACATCAAGAATGACTGATTAACTTTATTTAATCGAGCATGTGCCAATCCCAATTTCTCTGTCTGTAGATATGTTGGGGGTGATGTCTTTGTACTCAAAAGACAGTGGTGTATATGTGTTAGAAGGCAGTTTCTGAAAGGACATTATTAGATCTCCTTCATGACAAAGTGATCTTGCTGACACGGGATAACTTCTTGTTCTGCTGTTTCAAACTGTGGAAAGAACACCATAAACCAAAATCGGGGGCCTGTGGTAAAATTAAAGCACTTCCTGTTAATTTGACCCAATTAGTTTGAAGTAACTTTGTCTGTTTCAATATAGGAGTTTCCACTCATCTGCCAAAAAACAAGCAAGATTGATTTATTGGCAAATATCTGTCTGGAAGTTGCAATGCTTGGACTTTGAGGATAATGCACACCTTTAACATATATTCTTGTATCCGTCTGTTTACCCATTCACTGAGTTATACTCGTGTTTGCACAATCAGTGCAATAGGCCTGAAGCACGATTGCTGCAACACTCAGGCCATCCACAAAGTTTGCTTTTGATCGGCTTATTGGTACAGCTGTAGGCTGTCTAATTGTCGATGCGGTGTAGTTGTGCAGCTGCTGCATTTAAAGTGTTTCTCTTGCAAGATGTGGGAATGATCATTGAACATTAAATTTCTGGTATTTTCCTCTCTTTGGAAGTTATCTTGTTGGAAGTTCTTCTGCGAAAGGACATTCTCAAATTAATATTGTTGTATTCCACATGGATGCTGGGTCCAGCTAGCATCTTAGTGAAGTTCTGACATTTGGGTTTTGCTAACCAGAGAATAGCTCATCATTGATTAGATTAGATTCGTGACATCTGTTGTCCAACAGATGAGAGGTGATGGAATCTTTTTTGTTCGTGTTGTTTAACTTCAATATGCCTTGGGTCGATCATGATACTTGCTATTTCCTTGCCACAGATCTAATAATCTTTCCTGTTCTTTATTGGCTAGCAAAATCTGGTTTTCCCCAGAACTTCTGAAGGGTCCTCCAATTTGATCTTTTACATGTTTCTCAGGTTGGTGATCTGGGTCTGTCCAAGGTAAAATGTCAAACGCTGATATCAGGTGGAGTGCGAGGAACGCTTCCTTGGATGGCACCTGAGCTTTTAAATGGCAGCAGTAGTCTCGTGTCCGAGAAGGTTGGCATCTCACTTTCATTTTCACTTCCCTGATTATCCCAAGTATACATGTGTTTGAATCTATATGGTTGTTTTTATCGGTATATATTTACTTTTAACTGCAATCTGTTTAATGACAACCTACTGCTTAGGTTGACGTGTTCTCATTTGGCATTGTGATGTGGGAAATACTGACTGGAGAAGAACCATACGCGGATTTGCATTATGGGGCCATCATAGGTAAAAGTTCATACTACTTTTTACTTCAATTGGTTGAATATTTGCTGCTGATTTCTGAGATTCTGATTAATTCAGGTGGTATCGTGAGCAATACGCTGCGACCGCCAGTACCGGAATCCTGTGATCTGGAATGGAGATCCCTGATGGAGAGATGCTGGTCAGCAGAGCCATCAGAGAGACCAAGCTTCACCGAAATTGCAAACGAACTGCGATCCATCTGCTCAAGGATCTCTCAAAAGATGCAAAATTATACATAGGTATTCTATATAGTCAGTGAAACAGAGAGTATACCAGACAAGATGAAGTTCATAGTTGGCTCTTCCTCGTCTTTGTATTTTGAATCGTAGAAATGGCTGATGTGCTTCTGTGTGAATGCTATAGGAAAAGTAGATTTGATTATTATGTGTTAACGTTGTCGGTCTCGTGTTTTTTCATTTTTTTTTCCGAGATACATGCTTGATGAGGCCAAGCTCCATTCTTTGATTCTCGATAGGCTTTTTTGCCGGCTTTGTGTCTTGTTCCAATATAATGATTTGGTCTACTGGCATTAATGGGTGGTTCAATCGCCATACCATGTTCACTTTCACTCGGGTCAAGTTGGGCAGCCAATGTCCGGCTTCGGCGGCTTTACTATGAACCCACTTTTGCCTAGAGCTATCAATGTTGTTTTCCTTAAAGTCAAGAAAATTTGCCTCTTTGTGGGGTGGGTATCTTGCAGGTCAGGTCATAAGACTAGTTAATAGGCAACAAAATGAAGCCAAGACTCGTATGATGTCTGAACTTTTGTGCAGATTTTTGCTGGTGAAATTGGAAACTTTCAGGACCAAACTAATTTAACGCATAGTTAGGATCTTAATATGGATCTCTTTTTCTATCTACAAGTTTTGCCAGGGAAATTAATCGCGTTTACTCGGGGAAACAACGGAGATGCCATCATGAAAACCATGCTTTCCACGAAGGTGCTTGAATCAGTGTGAGAGAGAGATAATGAGAGAAGCCAATTGATCAAGAAACTCTGCACGTCTCGGTGCTGGTCAACTCTTTCTTTCTTTTCTGATTTGCTGTTTGATTCCATTGTATAATGGTTAAACTAGACGACTCTTAAAAATATCCAATCCCCCACGAAATTTCCAGCGAACTTGTTTATCGTTCGCAATCCACGTTCATGTTTTGTTTCTGTTTTCTTCTTGTTGAATTGTACAAGCAACCACGGTGTCAGTTGTTTCTTGGCTGGTTCTCTTCCCCCTCCTAATCAACACGGTCACGCTCATGATCTGGCGCGCTTCTTTCTTCGATATTTCCTCCTCTCTTATACCCTATATATCGACTTTTTCCCTCATCAAAGGACCTTCATAGACTCTCTCTCTCTCTCTCTCTCTCTCTCTTATGGCTGCTAAAGAATACCCTTCACCAATTCAAGAACATGGACATGAAGGAGAAGACGGCTTCGACTACTATGCAGACTACGTTTCTCCGAGCGGGTGCGGCTGTTTCTGCCTCAAGTGGTGGCGGGGCGGCAGCAGGGCGCACCCTTACATGCGGCGCGGCGGCGACGGCGATGAGTCTTGGGCTATGAGCAAGCTCAAGAAAGCGAGGGAGTTCACAGAAGTCGTGGCGGGGCCGAAGTGGAAGAACTTCATCAGAAAGGTTGGTGGGTATTGGAGATCGGATAAGAAGAGGAATAACAACACCAGCAAGTTTGGATATGATGCGGAGAGCTACGCACTCAATTTCGATGGAGGTGGTGATAGAGGAGAGGAAGATGGCTTGTTGATGAAGGGTTTCCCTGCTAGGTTTGTGGGCAGTTTCAGGAATGATCAGGAGAGACAAGCTGGAATTGGACTGTCATGAGAATGATAGAGATTTTCTTTGAATTTTTTTGCCAATTATTTTTTTTATGATATTTTCTTTTTGATTTGTTCCTGTGTGCACCTCTCATTGGTTTCATTATTTTAGAGGATAAATTATGCTTTTGCATCCTTATACTTTCGCCCTTTTTAATAACCAAATATCTCTACTTTTATTTGTCTAATCAAGTTCTTTTACTTTCTCAAACGTTATAATCAACCCTCCGGCACCAAATCCAAGAGACGATGTGTTTGGCTTCTGAAATTGAATAGAGTTTTTCTTTCATGGACGTCCATATGAGAATCCAAATGCCTAAATTTTTATCCACGTTATACTGTGGCGCTGCTCATATTAGCTAATTATTTCAACTATGGCATCCCTATAGGCTCTATGTTAGCTAAAATTTATTCACACCGTACTTTGGCATCGTATCCGACGGCTAAGCCAGCTGAATTTGATCGGATTTGGTGTCAGATTGACTTGGTAAGGGAGTAGGATGAATTGATTAAACAAATTAAAAGTATAAAGACCCGATTAGATAAAAAGTAAAAAAGATAAACAATAAGTAGAATTCTTTTGCATTATCACGGCGAATTCTTGTTTGATAGGGGTCACTCCATGCTATAGCCTAGAGTAATTATCGAATTACGTTGTGCAAGCTATGGATACTATAGAGATCCACGGATACTATAGCGATCCATGAGAAAGATTGAAAATCACTGAGCATGGATTGGAAAATTAGTTTATGCTGTTTCCTTCTCTTTTTGGTGATTCAATGAAGAATTCGGTGCTCAAAAAATCTTGAGTTTTCAGATGTTGGATATACAGTCGAAGAGAGGTTGATGCTTCCTGTTGATCTTTTCGAAAGCTATAATGATTTGCTCATGTCATGTCAAAGTGTGGACGGTCTAAATATTTCTCGGTTTTTGAGGTCAAAAATGTTAGGCAGTCCATGTTGGAGTGTGACATTCAAACTCATCCAAGTTGAACTAGTGTTCTCTTCCATGAGCTTGCTTTTATTGCAAACCAGCCGATAGAGATTCTTACAAGATACCTCAAGCCATTGACCAGTTACAGTGCAGGAGCCTTCCTTCCTTGGCTTTTGACCTGATGCTGATAGCAAACATTATGCCCTGTTCCATACGCAAGACTCGTGCAGTTCTTATCAGCCACCAGCGAGCTACTTCTGCTAAAATGAGGTTTATGTAAGCTCCTTTCCATAATTTGATAGAAGTGCTTCAAATGAGAACTTATGAATAAAAACTCCACTATGAAGAGACACGATCATTAGATTAGTATCAGATAAGCACTAAGGTTGTTGCAAGATAAATTAATAGCAATCGTGCCAACAGGTTTCTGGCAAGTTAAACACAGCATCACAGCAATACACAGTCTCCTTTTGAAAGAGCTGGGCAATAAGCCGAGGGGGGTTTTCGACTTTTTTCTTCATAAGCATAGTTTTTAAGTATATCGATGTGCATAGTTGATCCACCATTAGCTCTTCTATACCATCTTTAAAGTGCTGTCTTCTCTCTGCCCATGTAACTATTGGCCAAGACCTTTCCTGTCGAAAGGACTCACATGTGGCGGCTGTTGCAAACCAATAGATGGAAAGTGGTTTTTGACACTGCATTACATAGGTCTCTCTTTATCCAGATCACCTGCATGGCTTCTTTCAGAATCACAGTGAGATATCATTCTCAAAGAAGTCCAAAATTTTGACTCCGTATGTTCATCAGCCTACCTCTTGCGCTTGCTCTTGGGAACTGTGGAAGACGATGGGTTACTCTGCCAATTTCTTTTCCGTTGGTTTATAAACCAATTATTAATCTGTTTCAATTGCAAGCCCGTCTCTTGTACTAGCCTTGCTTTGTCTTCCTCCTGAGATGATTTTTGAAGCAGGTGAAGTAATAAGAAATCCTCAGCAAATTGTTTGGAATGAACTGGTACCGAACAACGAGATTAGAGTCAAAATATCCATACTGTTGGGTAGGGCCACTTGGAGTGTGATTGCCACCATGCTTTTAACAGAGAGGTGGTGTCACCTGGCAGCTTTCCGGCTCTCCTCTTGCGCAGAATCTCCTCTCGGATATCCACAATCTTTTCCTTATAGTCCTGAGAAGTGGAAAGCAGATCAATCGTATAAGAATTGTAATATACCGAAACAAATGGTGCCAGGCAATAACTGGATACCTGCTTGAGTTCATGCTTCAGCTCTTGCCTCACCCGTTCCATTAAGGATCTCTCGCTTTCAGTCGGAACTAGAGGCCCGAATCCCATACTGTCGTGCCCATCAAAGCTTCCATCGAACAATTTGGTATCGCTATCATCTTGATCCTCATCATCATCAGACATTGTAGCCCCTGTCCCTTCACCAGGAGATACTCCTGTTTTGGCAATGTGAGGAAAATCATGATTAGCCAATATCTGGTGTCATGCTAATAATTTTTCTTTGATGGAGTATAGTTTCTGGATAAAATAAGAGTGCATTCAGGACATATCTTCTTTCCTCCAAAATGCTGCTTTCCCATCAAAACATAAAAAATTTAAATGATTAGAAATCTAAAGGTTTTGATGTTTGTAGCTCAAAATCAAAAAAAGAATGCAATTTCAAACTCTACCAAACAAGTTGTAAACAAAAAGTAAAAAGAGCAAATGTCACCCCAAAATACCCTTGAATTGAATCCGCTAGAGAGTGAGGAGAGAGTGCACAATACTTAGCAACGTCCAAGGTCCTTTACCAGAAATGATGACTCCATTAAAACATCAATATTAAAAACTATTTACTCTTCATATCAGGAAAGTTTCAATATTCATTTGCACCATCACATCCACAAAAAGAGACTCCAAAAGACCTGGGGATATGTATAATTGGTCACGTGAACTCAAACAGAAGGAGACAATGAAACATAGGATTAGGAAAAGGGAACAACCTGTTAAGCTCTGAAGTGCTTGCTCCAGCTCCCAACAAGCCATCACTGCTTCCATAGCATGAACACGAACATGTTGTTGTAATTGCTCTTTAAAGGAACAGAGCAGTAGAACATAATGTGTCTGCATCAGAAGTGGGGAAAAGACAAGAAAATTCAGATGAGAAACTACAGGGCAGACCTTGAAGCTCAAATAGTGCAAAAAATATATCAAATAACAGAGAAGATTGGAGTAAAAATAACTAATGATGAGTGTGTACAATGTCTCAAGCAATTAATGGAATCTTAGGGCCTTCATTTATTCGAGGAAACAACACTTTTTTTCTTAAATGTATATAGCAAAATTTATCGGCTCTACAATGTAAAACCGCTAAGCAGTCACGACAGCAGAAATTTCTTCATGCCGTCTAATGCATGTTAGTTTATTTTATCAACTTCCGCACTTTGGTGCTGATCACCAAATCACAGACAATCTCAGTCCACAGATGCGCGTACACGGCATATTTTCTGTCATCTCAAAAGATGAATTAAGTTCTGCAGACTTAACAGTAATTCTTCTAGTTTGTTAAACCTAAGTGATATGAGATTCAAGGAAGCCAACTATCAGATACTACTGCACCGAAGGTTTTCATGATAATCATCTGTGTTATACATGTGCAGGAAACTTTTTTAATGAGCAACATCAGTTGCAGTCGACCCAGGAAGCAATCGTGGGAGCTCCATATTTTCATTTGTGTTATTTTGGACTGTGAAGCACAAAAAGACATCTCTCTTCGACTTAATGAATACACAAGCTGTCAGTTTTTCAGGCAATTTTAATTATGGTAAGATCCTTAATCCTTGTTTTGGAGAACAATCAAAGATTAGGTGACAGAAGGATCTTGAAGCTGGTTTTTGTGCTAGGAAAATCTAGGGAGATACTGTGTACTAGAACAGACAAGTGGAGTCATGTGGCAACAGATTCTCCGAAGCACTCTCAAAAGTTGAATTATTAGTGTTACTGAAACAGCACGATTCCTACATTGATGCGACAAGAGGACATTATAAATAGAATCCTGAGCCAAAAAGTCGTTCTATCCACTAAACTTGACATCTTTTCGTACCTCACATTCTTTCCGAAGCCCAAACGAAGACAATGCCGACAATGCCCAGCAGATCATGAAATAGAAGCAAAAAACAAAAGGAAGCAGAACTCTAGCTACAAGACAAATCTCTCTCTCTCTCTCTCTCTCTCTCTCTCTCTCTCTCTCTCTCAATTGGAACCAGAAGTCAGAACGTGAATCCAAACCCTAAGGAACCGCAGATGCAGAATTGAGGAAGGATTAGCAAAATAAGAACACCCAGGCTTTGAAGATATAACAGTCAACAGAGTGAAGACAAATACAACTCAATTCAAGTTCTCAATCTCTTATCTGAGGCAGATACTTACTTCTGAAGATGACAGCTCGAATTAACTAGAGTTACCGAGATTTCAACGGCCACATCTAGAACAAATCTATCAGAAAGAAAGAAAGTATCCACCATGTTCCCATCAAAGGACTCTCAGCTAAATTATATGAAAGCAGTATCGAAGTCAAGTTCGGATCTTTCTCGCAAACAAGCCGAACCCACAAAAACGTTTCTACAAGAAATTCCTCCCGTTCAAATACAAGTCTAAATACTGCAAAAGAAAACGAAAAACAGAGGAAAGTTTCGAAATTTAAGAGACGCTACATGCCCTGAAAACCCACACAATTCCCAGCAAAACTGAAGCTCCAGGTTTGAGTGCTGAATCGCATTGACCAACCACGACAAACTTATCAGAAACTAAGATAGACCCACTTCCAGAATTCCACAAGACAAGCCATGAAATCAAGAATCAGTCAACCAAACACTTCGTGAGAAATCAACCAAAAGAAGAAGAACCCCCAAAAGACACGAAACTATTACCATGAACTGATCGAGCTCCTTCCCGTCCACGACCCCACCATTCCCCAGCACGGAATACTTCGCCACCACCCTCTGCGACTGCGTCAACTGCGCGTCAATCCTGGGCAGCTGATCGACAGGCGTGGCGATCTTGAGGCACGACACGTGCGCGTTCAGCAGCTGCTCGTACAGCGGGTGGCTCAAAATATCGGCTTTGTGCCTCGCGCTCTCGTAGCCGCCGCCGCCGCCGCCGCCGCCGTCCTCGGCCATCTCTTCCTCTCCTCCTCCCCCTCCTCCCCCTCCGTCGTCGTCGTCGAAGGCGGCGGCGGCGGCGTCGTCGTCGTCGTTGTGCGCGTTGTTGGGCTCGGAGTCGAGGCGTAGGAAGTTCTGGGGGCGGAGGATCGAGGCGGAGAAGAACTTGTGCACGCCGTCCCTGCCCTGGTGGTGCCCCTGGTCCGTGTAGTGGCGCAAGGGTACCTGTTCCTGCGGCATTTGGTCGTGGTTGTACGCCATGGATGACCAAGATCTTCTTCTTGTCACTGCAACGACGACAAGAACGCCATGGACGCTGTGGCGGTGGCGGTAATGTTTTTCTTCTCGCGGGAGGAGCGGTGAGTTCTTGGAAAATGACTCTCGATTTGAGAATGGAAAGTGTCTCCTGTTTATAACGAGGAACGAAAGAAAAGTGTCTTCTTTTCTGGTTTATTTTTATGGACGGTGGGTTTGGAGAACAGCTGTTGGACTTTTGTGGTGTGATCTAATTGGCAATTCGAGCAATAGTCAAAAGATAATCGTGGGTTATCAAGATGGAAAGAAACAAAGTTTGAATTTTTATTTCTCATATGAAATTATGCCGACTGCAATAGCCATAATCACGATAAAAAGTTTGGAAATTCAAATACAAAGGGCGGTAATTTGGTAACGAGGCCGTGTATGTTTGCATTAGACTCCTCGTCTAAGCTGAATCGAGAGAGTTCCAACTAGCATAGAAAGTTTCGACCAAATTAACGATCTCCTAAACGATAAATGAAAAGGGGATGGTAAGATATGGAACGTATCCTCAATGACGCGATAAACTCCTAAAACGGTAAATGAAGAGGGAATTGGAAGATCCAAAACAACAAGTGTAACCATGTATGCAGGTAAAGAAAAAAGGTGCAAACTTTGGGCACTATGGAGAATATACTAATTCAGTCATTTTCACATATGTGTGTGTGGTTTTTGTTTTCACCCGTTATTTTTCGTAATCTAATTTCACTTCTGCTTTTCAAAAATTTTCTTTTTTATTTTTTTTGGGTTACCATTTAGAATGCACGCTGACATGAGGATCTTCTTTTTGGCATCTACCAGAACGAACGCTTCGTTTTCCCCCCTCCTAATCTAAACGCCAAAAGGGTCGCTGCTCCCTTTACTTTTTTTTTTTCCTTTATCCAAAAGAGAATTTCCTTTCTTTTTATTTTTTTAATTTTTCGGGGTCGAAGGAAAATTTTCTTTTATTTAAGTTATGGATAAGCGAGAACGTGTCTTGAAATTCAACTCAACGGTTTGCAAATGTCCCAGGCGATGCGGATGATGTGATTGAATTTTGTACTTTTCCATAAGCCGTGTACACCAAAAGCCGTATATTAAAAGTCCTAGTTTTTTGGCCCCAAAAAAAAAAAAACAAGAAAGTCCTAGTTTATAATTTTAAATATTATATTTTTTCAAATTCCTAATCTTTTTTTTTTTTTTTTGTTTCGTTTTTTTTTTAATTTCTCGGTCGTGTCATATATGTCGCCGGTCCCCCTGCTCTGACCACCGCTGCGCACCCCGACCCGGGGTTCGATCTCCTCTGGACCACCGCCCCCCGCGCGCGCGAGCGCCAGGCGACAGCTCTGCCCCCACCGGTACGGACACGACACGTGGCTCATCCCAGCTTCATGGGACCACACCGAGCGGGAGGTAAGGGGGTGGGTGGGGCCCACGGGACAGCAGCATCCGGCGGCTGACCGATGTCCCCCAGTTCACGCGCCTGCCCACTGATCTTGGTCCCCCCCCGGCGGAAACCATGCACGGGGTGCATGCATGCATGATGGACGCATGCATGCATGCATGGCAGGTGTATGCATTGCACGTGTTGGGTTCCCATTTCTCTAATGTCAATTTGTGCAGCAAGACAAAAAGTGGTATGCAGTAATATCTCAGGCAAATGTTGTGATTAATACTTAAATTTTAACTCAATATGTAATATCATCTTTTAAAATTTAATACGTTCAATGAGATCTTTAAACTATTTTCTAATTCTTTAATCTTATCAAAAGATTTTCAATTAAGCCCCCCCTCCCTCTCCCCTGACTTTTCATAGCGAAGTTAAACTTGTCATTCGATGCTATTCACAACTTTCCATAATCACGCTATTATCTAGGTTTTAGAATTTTTTTTTTCGTCGCACTCAATTTTCTAAATCAGCGAAAAAATATGGCTACCTTTCCATTACTTTATTATGTTTTTAGGTTTTATAAATGTTACAATAATACTATTTATGTGTATTTCAATTTATGATCTATATAATGGTACATGTAAAATCTCATTTAGAGTTGTATCGAGTCAATATTTTTACTATTTTAATTTCTTAAATTACATATAATTAAGAGAACACCAAACACGAAAACTTTAAAAGGAGGAGTCCAAATGACCTCATGCGTGAGGTATCGAGGTTAGTGCCGTGAAAATAAAAAAAAAAATTAAGTACGAGATTTAGATTAATATAAGTACGAGGTTTCTATAGATAAATTAATATCCTTATCATATATTTTTATGAAAACACTTACTTTTAAAACATAAGGAATATGAATTCAGTTGACTCTAATCTAATTTATATCTACTTCAATGGAACTATAGCAATATTATAAAGTCCAAAAAGGTAGTAAAAAGATGATTTTTTTGGTTGATTTAGGAAATGGATTGAAATGAAAAAATATTCTAAAATCCAGGCCATTAAGTAATTATGAAATTTTTTTATTTCTTTATGGAAAGTTGAGAGGCTAGATTGAATAAATTGAAAGTTTAGGGACTAGATTGAATAATTAAGAATAATTCAAGGACCAAATTAAACGAATTAAAAGTTTAAGGATAACATTACACGTTAGGCCAAAATTTACGAATTATTTTTGTCAATTTCTCTGATAAATTCAATCCTTGTATTTGAGGGGGATTTCATTTATCACTATCGAACTAAGTTCTCTCATGATTATTAATTTGCATTCGATCCTCTTAAGAAGGAACAGTCGGCATCTACGTGAGTTTTGATATGCGATAACTTATAGGGATTTGCAAGTGGAGCAACACCTCTTCAATATCCTTTTCTATTAAACTTTTGAACTCGATTGAACACCGATCCCTCTTGAGCTACAAGGAAATAACATGGATTCCGAGTTCTGCCCTAACTTTCCTTACCAGCTTGCCCTACATTAGCATCTGCTGCGATCGCACATTAATAATGCTAACATCGACTATGATCGCACCCGGCAATGCTAACCAATGACACGGTGGACAACAATCACCGGAGCATCTTCTCATGCGGGGGCGGGGGCGACGGGTGCGATCGCGATCGATCGAGAGTGGTCCCTCCACATTGGGTTTTCATCATCTTACTTTCCTTGCATGATGAACACGAATCGAAACCATTGTCTAGGGCGATGCTGCTTTTGGATGGTCCCCCACTCCTCTCCAATCCCGACGAGCCCTTTGCTCATATGAGTGGTCACGTCGCCTTCACCAAACCTACCCTCCCTCGCTCATCACTCGTTTTCATAGAGCCCATCATCTCATTCACATGGACCTCTTTTCTCTGTACTTCCCTCCTCTCAAAATCTTCCACACAGCAACTTGTGTAACTCTGTCTAGGAAGTGAGCTAATCATCTAGTTGTTGGGGAGCTAAAAAACAAAGCAATCGGGAAGAAGAATTGAATCGGACTTTGAAGCACAATAACGCTGATTTTAAGGAATTATTTGCCCCACAGTATTGCTAATGGGTATCGGTAAAAATCCTCCGAGAAACAATAAAATCTCGATGAAGAATACCAAATGGCAATTCCAGTATCTCCAATAACTCTCAAAAGGAAATGATTTAGAAACCATGGCTGAATTTTTTTTTTTTGAGAAAGAAAGGTCGACAAGACTTTTTATTTAATAGAAAATCAACGAATTTATATCACTCTTTAGAACATAAGCTACCATTTGGAAAAGGTTGCAAAGTGAACAGACATGTTGAAAATTCGGATTATTTTTATTAATTCGAAATTTTATAACTTCTGAAAATAACGATTGAACAAATACCAATCTTTCAATGGTTAAGAAGTTATGTCCTAATAAACACAGCCTTTCAAAGGTTATAAGAACACGTAATAACCGTTAGGCAAAATAATAGAATTCGAAATTAATTAATAAAAAAAATAAACGTAACTCTTATGCGAACATTTATACTGTTTCAATAGGACACAACAATTATAATAATAAATTCAATTTTAATAAATAAAAAAAAAATAATCGTTGAATAGTGCCAATTATGGATCGTGAGCACGCAAAAGTGTGCCAAATAATCGCGCACCTGCATGCAATTATTGTAGTGTCGAGTCCACTAAACCCATTGTCTTCATTTGTAAGAATAGAAGACATCCACGCTTTTATATTCATGCACACATACCCATCCATTTTATATGGGCAAGGCACTTCCATGTCAAAGGTCTACCGTCCACAGAATTTCAGTTCCGAAATTTCACCGTAGATTTACATCAAGGGGCTCTTGTGTAGGGAACCCCTGTTCAATTTGCATGCGGCTGCTTCCTTCCAAACGCGCATGCTCATGCATCGCCCCTGAATATCGACATGATGACTAGAATGGTTACATTGACTTTCTAGTGACGAACTGGGTTTCCCGGATTCTCTTTGGGATTGTTTTTCCAATCGGATTGTCCTCGACTTCGTCTCCAGAGTGGACCCTTTCGAGCTTGAGAGTCGAAGTTCACTCCCCCACACGAAAATGAAGTTGTACTGAACCCACTAGTCTTTGACCTTCTGAAGGTGTGCGACTCTAAATGAGCTTTACTCAAAAACATATCGTTGGCTTTTGGTTGACAAGGACTCCTTTCGCTCATCACTGGCTCACCGGATACTATTTTCATTTGCTTTGAATGAACCAAACAATTATGCCAAATCGTGTGAGCAATGACTGAAATTTTCTTGATGGGACAATTCTACTGTTGCATTCCCGAAAAGACACGATTTTTATCTTTTAATGGTAGCCAGATCTCTGAAAGATCTGGCTACTGTTGAAAAATTGTTTGTAAGGAAGGATACCGATAACCTGATTGCTTCGATGTTGTGTTGGTAACCTAGCGATACTCAAATGAAATTTCAAACTTTTTTTAGACAGTTTAGAAATTAACACCTTAGATACTATCGATGTTTGTCTTTTCTTGGAAAATGTTGGAGATCATAGGTTGATGTTTCGTTGGAATCGGAAGTGAAAACTTTTAGAGGGTAATCAAAACTTTGATCGATTTTACGCTTTGTCTTTCCATAAATCCGAATTCCAAATTACAAACTCTCTCATTGTTGTAATCTAACATGCGAGGGAATTCAAAAATAGAATCGAGGGCATAGTTATAGCTGAACGGTTGGGAATTATCCATCTTCTTAACATCAGGGCATGCAAAAAAATAAATAGTTCATGTAATCCTATGAAATGTATTTACTATCTTCGATATAGAAATCTAGGGATTTTGCCCAGCTCCAAATCATGGCTTAGCAACTTCAGAGCAAGAAAATAGTAAGATTTTCTTTTTGCTGTGTCTTGTTGATTTGGAATCAATAAGCTTCATTGGCACAATAATACCAGCGGAATAGTGCATGCCACATGCGCCTTGCAATTTTGAAAACGACATGACTGATATATGGGAATTCAATTCGATCTATCTGCTTCATTTGGTGGACCAACTTTTGACATTCAACATTGAGATCAAGGGTTTTTATCTTGTAACAGGAAGAAACACTTCATAGGTTTTCAAGCAAAAGGAAATCTCTTGCGATTTACGCAAGGTCTTGAAATATCCTTTTTTTGATTCGGTACATGCACGAGAATAATGTTAGAGACACAGGATATTGATTTATGTGATTACGTGCGAAGTTGGACTATAAATCAATCATGTTTAAGCATCGCGAAAAGAGCATGTCATGTCTTTCTGTTTATCATTTTGGCAAATAATTTTCTTGTATCATCATCAATGTGTGGAACGATGGATGCTAGATGGGATGGGAACGGGATTGGTCTCCATTGAATGACATGAAGGCAAAAGTTGAAATCTATCAATCTTGAAAAGAACTGAGGAGTGGAATCTTCAGGCCTCTTATCATTGTATCTTTGTTCCTATCTCTGCTGAGGTTTAATTTCCTGTAAAGGGCAGATGGTGATTTCAGTTAAATCTCCTGCCAAACATTTGCAGACCCACACACCTTCTCATCTTTGGCTTTCCTTTCCTCTTTTTCTGTAAAAAAGATAGTTGCCCTTTTGTTTTCCTACTGATGCTGACCCTGCAATGCAGCAATGTCTTTCTTTCAAATCTTGAGAAAAGCTTCTTCTTTTTCCTGCAGTAACTTGGTGCTTCAAGAGAGTGGTCCCATGTTGCTATTTTCTTCCTGCTGATTTCTTCATCAAGGACAAGTTTTTCTTTTTTTTGATCAAATCAAGGGGCAAGTTCAGAATTCAGAAAAAATGCATTAGATTAGGGCAATTGCTTTTTTTTTTTTAATAACAAATAAATTCAAGAGGAATTCAAATTCAATCAATTAGGCACCCCATTTTCCCTACAAAATCTTAGGATGCTTGGTCTTGTTGACCTAACAAAAATCCCTTTTTTCTCGACGTGTGATGTGACTTTTGGGTATGGGGGTAGGTGATCCACATCAGTCGACATGAAAATGGATCTTCCACAGATTTGCCAAATTGTCTCGACCAGTAGAGATGTCCATTTTTCTCCATGCTCGAGATGTGTGTGATTTAATTTGTCTTTGATGGTTAGATTTCAGAATTTATTTTGACAATAGCTGCTCGAGATACCCAAGATACTCAAAATCTTACCAAACTCCTCAACGTTGTTTTCATCTTTTTGATGTTTGTTGTCTATCAAATCTCCAACAATTAGCAAGACCATGTTTTATCGTATAAAAAACTCCTTGTTTCACAAATTCAATTTGAAGTATCGGTGCGATCTTTCATGACAAATACTAAAAATACTTTTTGGCTCTTGGGGATTCCCGATCTTCTCGTGAAACTCGAATGATATAGGATGCATTTTGGGTAACTTTTGCCTAAAGACTTTGTAATTATGCGGATAACAATGACTAAAAACATTATTATGAAAAGCAAATAGTGTTCGATAAACAATTTGTAAAATACTTATGACGAAGAAATTATTAAAGTGAAAAAATAAAAAAAAGGAGAATGTATGTGGTGCCGAGGTTGCATGACTTTAGGCGAGGCGACACTAGTGTAGGGCAACCCCAGGGATGAGCCGCTGGTGTTGTGCAACCCCATGTGAAGGCCGCCGAGATCGCGTGATCCCAAATGAGGTAAAGCCGATGTCGTGTGACCTGGGCGACGGGCCACCGAGGTCACATGACACCGATTAGATCTAAGCTCTCCTGAGCTCTCACATCAATGCCCTCGTGTTTGTTCTGCTTGTAAAAATGAGGGTAAAACTGAAATTTAAATAGTTTAGTGAGGGCAAAGTTGGAAACAAAATTTTTTTATCTTCTCCTTAAAATTGCATTCCAATGTACTAATTCCCAAAGAAGTGGGTACTTGTCTTGAGTTGCATGTATATGCAAAGCAAAACCTTGCACCGAAGGCCTTTGAGATTGTATTACCAAGCATCAAAATTTTGGTTCAAGACCTTTGGAGGTCCAAAGTCGCTTGGAAATGCTGAACTAGACGGCAATTGATTTTTCCTTTTTACTATATATATTTATATATGTGAGGTCCTCATGAGAGGAGAGAAATATGTGGGGGAAAAAAAGAAGCTTGGATTGATAATTTGACCCCTCCAATACAAGGTTTTATTGAGCGGGTCTTCATTACAAGATCCAAATCCATCCACAATCCATATAGATGGAGCCTTTGGCTAATGAATAGCATCTTCGTGAGCATAATAATCCGTTTCTTTTTAGTTTCCCATTTGCATATATAGTTGATGGGCTCGGACATGAATTAGTAATGAAAACGTCGTTCTGTCTAGCCCCAAGATCGGCTCAGACCAGCCCTTGCTTGGCTAAACCGACCCATGATAAGTCTATGGAGAACTCAAGGAGGGCATGCACTCGACATGCTAAATCCCAATTATTACTATAGTTAGGTTTGAGATCACTCCAATTAACATAGCTGATTCCAGGTATGATTTTGGCATGCCTATGTCTTCATTTCCAGCAAAGTGGCCCTACTCTTGTACTAGTCTAAATTCACAATTACTTACTAAGGCACATCAAACACGTTACCATGATTTTTTTTTGGTAAGGAGGAGGCCGCGACCTAATTTATCGAATCATAACTTTCCAATGTACAAAAAAAATAAAAATCTGACTCTATCACCTGAAAGTGGTACCGGTTGTTTTGGTGGCGTAAACCAAACTCCTGACCCTCTCTAAGATCTAAAGCAAAATTAGCCAAAACATCAGCAAATTACATGAAATCAACTTTTTTTGAAGTTGATTAGAGCAACGGCATTACATACTTTTACTTTTAGGACACTTTGCCATAGTTTTCACACGAAAAGTACCAAAAAAGTTCTAAACCTTTTGCATTAATGCTAATTTAGTCATAAATCTTTTTTTGGTGCCAATTCAGTCCTAAACTTTTTGCATTGATGCCAATTTAGTCTTAAACCTTTTTTTGGTGCCAATTCAGTTCTAAACCTTTTGTTTTTGTGCTAATTTAGTCCTTCCATCCAATTTTGATCGGAATTTACTGACATTGACGCCTGCAGGCCGGCAGCCAGTCACCGGCGCTGACGTGGATAACTTTAATAATATTTTAATTTTTTTTTTGAAAATTTATTTTTTTTTATCTCTCCATCTTCCTCTAGCCGGTCGCCGCTAGAGGCCGGCAAGCTCGACCTCGTCAGATTCAGCGAGGTCGGGCCTCTCCCGACCATGGCGAGGGTCGCCCTCGCCGTGGCTTCCGATGAGGGCTCGAGCCTCGCCATGGTCGGGAGAGGCTTGACCTCGTCGGATTTGGCGAGGTCGAGTCTCGCCCGACCAAGGTGAGGCTCGCCCTTGCCAGTGGCCGGCAAGGTCGAGCTCACCAGACCGTTAACCGGCCAGAGGAAGAGGGAGAGACCAAAAAAAAGTGGAAAAAAAATAAAAATTCAAAAAAATATTAAAATATTGTTAAAGCTGTCCACATCGGCACCACATTAGTGTTGGTGAACGGCCGCCGACCGGCAGGCGTCCATGTCGGCAAATTCTGGTCAAAATTGGCCGAAAGAACTAAATTGGCACAAAAATAAAAAGGTTTAGAACTGAATTGTCACTAATTTAAAAGGTTTATGACTGAATTGACACAAAAAAATGTTTAGGACTAAATTAGCACAAATGCAAAAGGTTTAGGACTGAATTGGCATAAAAAAAAGGTTTAGGACTAAATTGGCACTAATGCAAAAGGTTTAAGACTTTTTTGGCACTTTTCCCTAGTTTTCACTTACATGAAATTAACTCTTTCTTAGTAAGTCTCACCAAATCTACTGCATACTTTATTTCTATAATTTTTTTTTATGTTATTTAAGATATATGAAAACTTTTCTTTTCTTTTTAACCTAACAAGATTAAGGTTAAAAATCTTGTCAGGTTAGAAATATGATCTTTTTGGCATAAGTATGAGCAGACGGGTTTCTCTAAATGAAAAAAAAAATAATGGACGTGTAAATGAATGAGATGCCCAAATACATGTTCGAGCTTCTAACCGCTAAATGCAGACACGACTTGATGACGGGCTCCCACGTAGATGATGATGGACGACGGACAAGGAGATCAAGAACGACAGGGCCACACTCACGTGGAATCACAAAGTCTCTGCTTTTTGTACAATAATGGGCCTTGTCTGCGTGTAAAGAGGCCTTTGGTCTTCCTTCATTGCTTAAGGCACAAGAAAAGACTGTCTGTCTGGTCTGTGTCGCGTCGCTTCGAGGTTGACCACTGGAGGCAGCTAGCTGCAATTTTCAAGTGGGCAAATGCATGAAAAACTGGGGTAGAGTTTCCTTTTAACGTCCTTGAAAGTTTTCCTCACCTCCCTTTTCTCAGGGAAAAAATTATGGGTCTATCTTTTTCTAGGTTGTTGCTGTGCCAGGTTCGTGTCTCGTTCTTACCTCAAAAACAAGTTGCGAGCTTTGTTGTCGTTACTAGCTATGAGAGGGTACTTCATGCATGCCGCGCATAATCTGAAGTTGCATGTTGGATGAGAATGATTCTCCTTTCACTTAATGTCTGCCTTTGCCAGGAGAATTATGTAAGTCGGTGGTGAAATTTCCGATTTTGATGCCACGTTTGACCTTCTTGATGCCAGATTGTCAAAATGACATTTTTAAGGTGATACCGGATCGTTGCGGCAGAACAAAATTAGGGGAGGATATGTTTTAGCAGTCTGAAATGAAGAAAGAATTACATACTTTTTCTGCTGATGGTACTAGATGTTGTGCAATTCTTTTCATGGACTATGAATCGGTGAAAGGTAGAGCTTAAGTGGGAGCACAAAATTTGGCTGATGATTCCCTATGAAAGAAGAAGTCTTTCCACATTATAATTTCTTGATGCGTTCTTTGTTTTTCTTCCTCAATAAAATATTGGCACTTCCAATGGGCTGTATACATCGGAGAGTTGAGATTTGTGTTATTATGGTATGCTGGGAAGCAAGATTTTTTTTTTTTTGGTCAGAAGGGAAGCAAGAGTCTGTTTTGGTGAACTCGTGATGAAGCAACATTATGTGGAGAATGTGGAGGTTGAGTCCATGTAAGTTTTACAGAGCATTTGGTCTGTTACATCACTTACCGGAAGTAACATACACCGGGCAAATACATCCTGAATTGCAATTTGTGCATTTTCCGGATCTAATCAATAATATATATATTTATATAAATATCAATTATGTTGTAGGTGTGGAGACATTCTGGTGCTCTGTGATCAAAGCATTGAAACAATCAACTGCAAGTCTTCTGAATGTAGACGTTTTCATCCTCCGCAGCGTTAGAAAGCACTAGATTGAAGAATACCGACCTTAAAAGTTTCCTTTTGGGAAAATTCCAATTAAGGACCCCAAGTGGGGTTAAATTCTCAAAAAAGGGCCCAAAGTGAATATTGTGTCAAATAAGGGTATGAAGTGCTTAATCAGTCTCAAATAAGGATCCGAAGTGCTCAAAAAATCTCAAATAAGGACCTAGGTCCCCGGCCGGCCAAAATACCTACCGGTCGGCGAAAAAAGTTACTGTTCCGGCACTGGCACTGGAACAATAACTTTTTAATTTTTTTTGTTTTTCCTTTTCTGTTTCTTTTTATATTCCTTTTCCTTTTCTTTTTTTTTTTTTCTTTTCTTCCTCCGCTATGAGTGAGCTCGCCCAGTAGTAGTGAACTCGCCCAGCTTCGGCGAGGCGGAGCTCGCCATGGTTGGGCGAGCTCCGCCTCGCCAGATCTGGGTGAGGGCGGAGCTCGCCACCGCTGGGCGAGCTCGCCCAGCTCCGGCGAGGCGGAGCTCGCCACCGCTGGGCGAGCTCGCCCAGCTCCGGCGAGGCGGAGCTCGCCATGGCTGGGCGAGCTTCGCCTCGCCAGATCTGGGCGAGGTCGGAGCTCGCCCAGCCATGGCGAGTTGGGCCCTCACCTAGCTCCGGCGAGGGCCCAGCTCGCCTTGTTGGAGCTGGGCCCTCTTCGGCGAGCCTCCCCTCTAGCTGGATAGGCCAGGGGGGAAGGAAAAGAAAAAAAAAAGAAAAAAAATTGAAAATAATAAAAAAATATTAAAATATTGCTACATGGACGCCGGCCGATGCCACGTCAGCTGGCCGGCGGCCACGTCAGCGCCGGCCGGCCAAATGGACTGAATTGGCTGGTTTGCAAAAGGTTTAGGACTGAATTGGCCAAAAAAATAGGTTTAGGACTGAAATGGCACAAATATAAAAAATTTAGGACATTTTTGGTAATTTTCCCAGTCGACAACTATCTTTTTTTTTTTTTTGGTGATGGTAGCGGAATTTTATATGCTTGTCAATTAGGAATAACAAATGAGCATTTTCCTAGTAATATCCATAGATTTACGCTTTTCCTCTAGAATTACAGACCTTCTTTTACCTCCTTTCAACCTATGCCCCCTTGTGCCAAGGAAAATATTTACTCTTGTTAGCTCTCGAAAAATGTATGCCGTTTCTTCCAGTGACAGGGCTATAGAAGAGCACCAACATATTGCACGGAAAGTATAGTTTGTACTCCTTAAGTAGTGTAAATACTCCGGGATCTTCGAGAGAGGGAGAGAGAAAATAGTCAAGTTCTACATCTTTACTCAATGGCTTAATGAAAGAATAAGATGGCTTTATC
Source organism: Syzygium aromaticum (assembly GCA_024500025.1). Taxonomy (NCBI): domain Eukaryota; kingdom Viridiplantae; phylum Streptophyta; class Magnoliopsida; order Myrtales; family Myrtaceae; genus Syzygium; species Syzygium aromaticum. Next base: position 2,872,135 of record CM044887.1, on the reverse strand, counting down.
TATGGAGTATTGAGAGACAACCAAAAACCTAATTACCTTATTTAAGACTCACCTGCTAATTAACTACTTCGTAATACAATGTATTCTTCAACATATAAAAAAAAACATTTGGTCTTCAGATGTTCAAGTGTGATAGCATCTTAATTATGATTCACGATATCCATGAAAATGTGTAGGCACACAAGAATGAGTGCATCTATAACAAAACTGGAGTTGTCTATGCAAACACTGTCCATCACTCACGTCAACGTACGTGACTAGCTGTCTAACATTTGATGCCAACATAACATACAGGATAAAACCGTGCGATTTGTTTTTCCATAGGACCATGAAGGAAAATTGATTCACCCACACTAGAAAGTGGTTGAATTTATAGTGGAAGAACTACATTAAAACCTCATAATGGTTTTAGAAATCAAAAGTGTTGTTTATGGATAATATTTGGACTTTTAACTGCAAATCTAACTAGACCCAGATGATTTAATTTCTTCAATAAGAAGGTCATTTGTTTTAATGTACTTGAAGAGTTGTCTGCCTGAAGTTTATTTAGGTAACGAACTTACACCATTAAAGAGAGAGGAGAAAGCTACTTCACTAATGAAGTGAAGATGGGTATTTGCTGAATCTGTTGTCAATTTGGCACCACTAGGCCACTAGCTAAAATTTTCTTGCATTGAATTTTCTTAGGTCCCAAATTCTGCAAACCACCGGATCTAGACAGCATTAGTGGTGCTGCGAATAGGCCTCAGGTTCCCATCATCTTGTAATCACAGGATGATCCACAAGCACTAACCTGCCGCCGGTGACTTTCTCAGGGCTCTGCAGGTTGTTTCCTTTTCCTCCCTCACCTTTTCATCGAAATTTGAAAGAAGATGGTACACTTGAATTGTTTTATTTAAATGCTTGAGCACTGATTGCTTTCTTCGATCTGAACTTCCTAATAGAGCTGGTTCTCGAATCTCATCAAATCAAATTTAGTGGATAGAATGATCTTAAAAGCAATTTAAGAGTTGGTAATTGCTAATGAGCCACGGTCAGCATCTTGTTATTTGTCGATGTGCACAACGAGCCTGATGCCGAAATGCGAAAGAAATTAGGCTAAACAGAAGAATCGTAACAATAACGAGAAACAAACTGTTCTCTTAATCTATTAACAATCAAAATATCCAATGTCTGCTTAAATGAAACTCTCAAACAAGCTTATATATCCCCAAACCTAACCCTACTAACATTAAAAAACAACAAAACGCAAAATTACGAAACTGCCATTTACTAAATTAACTCATAAAAATATTAAAATAATAGAAAAACTTATCTAAACTACTTCGAATCGCGAAAATCCATCATTAATCACAGCCAACGGCAGTGTATATTGATCAGCATGCCATTTCGCTTCAGCGAACCAAATTTGAGCTAAATCCGAGATCGTTGACTTCGAGTCCGTCGGTTCGTCTAGTCACATAACGGGTTCGCCGGTTCCCTAGGTGCATCATCCTCCTCTGCTAGAGAAAGATTCGTCCTTGAATCTACTTCATCTTCATTGTTGTCAATCTCTTTAGGATCTTCTTCTTCTTCAGCGTAGTAAGGTGACAATTCTGCTACATTAAAAGTTCCGGATATATTATACTTACCTGGCAAATCGATCTTGTAAGCATTGTTACTAATTCGCTCCAAAACTTTGAAGGGTCCATCAACTCTAGGTTGAAGCTTGCCAAACTTACCCGCTAGAAATCGTTCTTTTCTAAGGTGAATCCAAACTAGATCACCTTCCTTGAAGACGACTCTTTTTCTGCATATATGCACGCGCTGCTTATACTTCATGTTCTGCCTGTTGATCTGATTATGGACCTGAGAATGCAGCTCTTTGATATGCTTTACATGTTCTTCAGCTTCTGAATTAAATTGCTTGAGAACTGGTATCGGTTTTGATTAGGAGTCTTGCTTGTAGTTCGGTTCTTAGATCTTTTATATGCAAATTTTGCCTGAGGTAATTCCAAGTTCCATTGTTACGGATTATCTCCAATCAAACTCCGCAGCAAATTCCCTAAGCTTCAATTGACAACTTCTATTTGACCATCAGTCTGAGGATGATGAGAGGAATTAAACTTCAAACTTGTGCCCATGTACCTCTAAAGAGTGCGCCAGAGGTGACTCACAAACTTTACATCACGATATGAGATTATGGACTTAGGAATTCCATGCAGCTTAACAATCTCCTGTAGAAATAATCGAGCAATCTGTGAAGCATCATAGGACTTGCTACACGGGACAAAGTGGGCCATTTTCGAGAACTTATGGACAACCACCATTATTGAATCTATACTCCGCTGCGTTCTTGGCAAACCCAAGACAAAGTCAAGACTGACATCTTCCCACGGTGCAATTGGAACAGGTAGAGGCATATACAGTCTAGCATTAGTACTCTTGGTCTTTGCCACATGACATACTCTGTACCACTTTATAAAATGCGTCACGTCACACTCCATCCAAGACCAATAAAAATGTTCACTCAACAAGGCTTTTGTCTTATTCATGCCAAAGTGCTCAGCTAAACCGCTTGCATATCCCTCAATAATAATAGATTAATGTTGAGGAACGCACAATTTGTTACCTTTAAATAGGTAACCCTCAACGATTTGAAATTGCTGAAAAGGCTTCGTTTTGCTCTTCCTCCAAATATCTCCAAAATGAGGATCATCAACATATAAATCTTTAAAAGTGTCAAAGCCTATAACTTTTACCTGCATTATAGACAACAAAGAGTGTTTTTTGCTCAATGCATTTACCATACTATTTAGCACTTCCGCTTTATGCTTGATGGAAAAACTGAAAACTTAAAGAAACTCCACCCACTTCGCATGCCTTGCATTCAATTTGTGCTGCCCATTAATGTATTTCAAGGCTTCATAATCAGAAAATAAAATAAACTCTTTCGAAATAAGATAGTGCCTCCAACGCTCCAAACTTCTCACAATAGCATAAAATTCTTTATTATAAGTTCAATACTTCCTTTTTGCCTCATTCAACTTTTCACTAAAGAATGCTACAGGTTTATATTTTTGACTTAGGACACTCCTAATACCAACACCTAAAGCAACACAATGCACCTAAAAAATCTCATTAAAGTTAGGAAGCATGAGAATAGGTGCTTCAGTCACCTTCTTCTTTAATAATTGAAAGGCAGCTTCTGCCTCCTTAGTTCATACAAATTTACTTCCTTTCAGACGATCCGTCAGAAATGCAATAATAGTACTGAAATCCCGAACAAATCTCCAATAAAAAGACGCAAGCCCATGAAAGTTACGTACCTCATGAATATTTTTCAGAATCTCCAAATTTGTAATAGCCTCAATCTTAACTGGGTCCATCTGAATGCCCTCCTTGGTTATTATATATCCCAAAAAAGTCACACGATCAGTCAGGAAGTGACACTTCTTGGTATTAGCATAGAATTTTTGCTCCCTCAATATCTCGAACACCCTTCTCAAATGCTACAAGTGTTGATCAGTTGATGCACCATAAACCACAATATCATCGAAATATACGACGACAAACTGACCAATAAAAGGACGAAACACCTGATTCATCAGTCTCATAAAGGTGCTCGGCGCATTAGATAACCCGAAAGGCATCACCATCCACTCATACAGACCATCTCAAGTTTTAAAAGCGGTCTTCTATTCATCTCTAGGACGCACCCTAATTTGATGACATCTACTCCTCATGTCTATCTTCGAAAAGATAGTCGCTCTACACAACTGATCAATTAAATCGTTAAATCTCGGGATAGGAAAGCGATATCTGATTGTGATCTTGTTGACAGCTTTGCTATCCACGCACATTCTCCACGACCTGTCTTTCTTAAGAGCCAATAAAGCTGGCATTGTACAAGAGCTCATGCTCCCTCGAATTGCACCATTTTCTAATAGTTTCTACACTTGCCTTTGCATCTTCTAATGCTGCTTAGGATTCATTCTATAAACTGCCTTATTAGGAATAGCAGCTCCTGGAACGAGATCTATACAATGCTGAATGTCTTTCATGGGTGGCAATCCAGGTGATAATTCTTTTGGTACGACATCAGTAAACTCCTCAACTATAGGCAAAACTAGAGTTGGAAATTCTGGACTATTAAGATTCTGCTCCATGACTACAACAGCAAAAAGCTCTAGGGCATTCACCGCCTCCTCTTGGAACTCTGGTTTAGAAAGTAGATTACTTTTCCCTTCTTTTCTCAAATCTGAAGGACCCAGAGTAATGGTCTGACCATCCTTCTTGAAGGTGTACGTATTTTTGAATCCGTCATGCTGTGTTTTCCTATCAAACTGCAAAGGTCTTCCTAACAAAATATGACAAGCATCCATTGGAACTACGTCACCCCACACTTCATCAGTATATTTCTTCCCAATCGAGAACCGCACTAAACACCTTTTACTCACTTTTACCTCATTCCCCTTCCTAAGCCATGATAACTTATATGGTTAAGGATGTTCGAAAGTTTTCAACCCCAACTTTTCTACCATAGTGGTAGATATCGCATTCTTGCAACTTCCCCCGTCAATTATCATATTAAACACCTTTCCCCCACTAGTACACTTAGTATAAAAGATATTATGCCCGAGCCACGATTCATCATCTACCTCAGTAATAATTAAAACTCGACGCACAACTAAAGACTCACCAGAATCGGCATAAATAATGTCCTCCTGATCTGGATCCGCATCTTCTTGCTCTCCATCAGATTCATCATAAGTTGGGTCTTTATCAAAAGTTGAATTATCTACAAGTGTCACAAACTATTGGTTCAGACAATTAGCAGCAAAATGCCCGAGTCCTTAACACTTGAAACATTGCTTGCCTACAGCTCCTCCCCTGCTAGATCCAGCACTACCCTGCTCTCCTTTTATTGCAGATTTTGAATTAGCGCCCTTAACTCCGTCGAGGTTGAAGAACTCCCTGCTTTCCCTCGGGACTATTTATCCGACCACTTGGAACTACTGCCTGACCACTGAGAACTGCTGTTAGACCACTTGGCCTTATTGCACTTTCTTTTAAACTGCCCCTCCACCTTTAGGGCTAGTTTGCACACATTCTCATATGTCAAATACTGTTGTAATTGGACAATATTAAAGATCTCATATCGCAGCCCTGCCAGATATTGAGCAATCGTCTGTTCATCTTCCTCCGCCACATCACAACGCATTCACAAGTGATCAAATTCCTCTGTAAATTTCTCAACTGTTTTATTACCTTGCTTGACGTTATGATACTCGAAAACGCTTCTTGCCTATAATGGGTAGGCAAAATTTTCTTTTGCAACAACTTTTTCATCTTCTCCTAATGATCCACCTTCGGCTTCTCCTCTCTAGTGCGTTGCTTTTTCATGTGTTCCCATCAAATCGAAACATGTTTTCGCAGCCTAATAGTCACTAACTTCACTTTTTGCCCATTAGTTAGGTCTTTAAGATCAAAAATCCGTTCTACTGCATGTAACCAATCAATAAACTTATTAGGATGAGCCTTACCATTAAACTCGGGAATCTCGATCTTCATCCCGAAATTTGAGAAGAGCGCTAATTTCCAGGTTGTACTCGTCGATTCCGCCCTTGATTCAGAACCCCGAAAGGGTTTATGTCCTCCTCTTTATCATCGGATGGATCCTCAGATTCTGCTTCTTCTTCGGATTGAGCGTCAAGCCCTGCCTCCGCAAGACGTTGCTCCAAATCTTGGACTCTCCTTCTCTGTTCCTGAATTTCTTTATCTCACAGGTCTTTCAGACGCGACTGTTCATCTGTATCAGAAATGACTCCACACCCCCGGCCTCCACGAGCACACTGTCTTCGACCACCTCGATTCTGTTCAGCCATTGATTCAGGTAACCTATGCACTGATACCAATTGATGCCAAGGCGCGAAAGAAATTAGGCTAAACAGAAGAATCGAAACGATAACAAGGAATAAACTGTTCTCTCAATAAATTAACAATCAAAATACCCAAAGTCTGCTCAAATGAAATCCTAAAACAAGCTTATATATCCCCAAATCTAACCCTACTAGGATTAATAAACATCAAAACACAAAATTACGAAACTGCCCTTTACTAAATTAACCCATAAAAAATACTAAAATAATAGAAAAATCCATCTAAACTATCTCGAATCTCGAAAATCCATCATTACTCACAGCCAATGGCAGTGAGTATTGATCAGCACGTCGTTTCGCTTCGGCCGACCAAATATGAGCTCAATCTGAGATCGTTGACTTCGAGCCCGTCGGTTTATTTAGTCGCATAACGGGTCCGCTGGTTTCCTAGGTGTATCGGAGCCTTATGTGAAATTTACATTATGGTCACTTGAGCTCATTACTATTGCATTGTATAGTCCACATCGTATCCTGTACTACTGTTTTGGCAGTAAAAGGTACTCATATTTACCGTAACAGAGAACCTGATCTGTATTCTTAATTGTTTCCCCAGGAGGGCAATGCGTGGGCCACTCGATAGCTGTTGTAAATCGGACAGTTTGAATGCCGTGTCCATACTAGCCTTTTCACCCTAATTGACATTTTCATTTGGTTGAGAGTTCACTTGATTCATGCCATTGCTCGTCTTCTGGCGATTTTCTTTTTCAACGGAGTGACAAAGTGCTGTCTTTTGCATTTATTGCAAATGTGGCGTCTCCGAAAGTTACATTATCGGAAACCTTGCACTCATGATTCTTCTAATTAGTTGGTCGTGATTGGTGCTGGTTCTAAGCTTATGGGCACTATTCCTGTCACTGCTAGACATAGAGAAAAGAGGATTGACATGCAGTCAATGTGCAAAACTGCATAAATATCTAAAGAGAGTAATTCGCGAGGAAATGGTATGACAAAGGAGATTATTTGTTGCGACTCAATTATGGCAGTGCGTGCTCTTAAATCGTCTTAGCTTGTGATAAGAGCAATCAATTAATAAAGGAATTTTTCGAAATACAAATTGTTAATGTTAAATTGTATGTAAAAGTCCATTGTAAAGCAACTTTTGATAAAATAGTATTTGGAAAAATTATTCTTGAAAATGACTTACTTTCTATTTCTTTACGAAAGAAGAAACCCAAACCCTTAGGCTTGGGCTGCCGGCAGTCGTTGTCTAAGGTCGCACAAACTCAGGCGGCTGCTTGGGGTCGTGCGACCTGTGGCGAGAGTTGTGTGACCTAGGGGAGGGCCACCTATGGTTGTGCAACATGCAACCGTCGCCTGGGTCACACAATGACGTCGACCCCTCGCAACTAGATCTGGCCTCGTTGGCGACCCTCATGCAGAGAAGATGGATAGTTATAATGAGGGCAAAATCAGAAAACCAAAAAATTGGTGAGGATAGTTTTGGAAGAAATTTTTTTTTACTAACCCTAGGACTTGTATGCTAGAAAGTCGAAAGCCCAAGGCACCCCAAGACTTGCCCCGGGCTTTCAGCCTTGGCAAAGCCGACTTTTCCTCTAGAAAAATTCAGTAAACACCCAAAATTTGGCCCAAGGGGCTTTAGATGCCCAAAGCCCCTTGGGAAAGCCTTTCCCAAACCGACCATTATATTCTCTAAATGGCTATTTGTCCTTGAGGGGCCATCTATGTTAGGAAAGGAAAAAAGATAGAATGGAAAGAAAAAAAAATTCTTCTTAATTCCTAACCTTTCCTCTTCTATGTTCACCACATATGCCGCTCCAAAATGTACACATCATTGTTCTGCTAAAAATGCTTCACAGGGATCTGTTATACTAACTGACAAACTGCTAACTAATTAGGAAGACTGAAAAGAGAAATTGAAAACTACCATTGATAGATAACAATCCCTCCATGGTTCTTTTCGGGGGTATGAAACATTGCCGTGTCTATCCCAAGCAATTGGACAAGTGTCTTTCAACTTGAGGAGTGCATAGGTGCAATTGCGGTGGTATGGCTGGTGTCACATCCCAGAACCTATCATGATGAGGGGTGACACGGCTGTCCTTCCACCCGAAGGACGCAGCCTCAAACCACTCAAAAGTCTCTATGATATCGCTCTCGCTTTATTGCTGCTAAACAAAGAACCTGAAAGATTGGGGAAAGAGAGGAGTGAGCAATCACAGCTCAGTAAGCAGTGCGTATCTCTTCTAAGTAGATCGAGCAATCACTATGCATGTATACATAAAGCTACACTAGAAATCTCAGAAGTTAAATTCAAGATATAAAATACATATCGAGTCACATAAAAGTTATTTCATTTTAACAAGGCTTTATAAAATTCAGAAAATACTCATTTTAAATCATCATAAACATCAACGGTCAAGTCCATTGATCAATCTCTATTAAAAACCATGTCAATGATCAATTCCATTGACTAATCTTAAATCACACATCAATGGTCTATTCCATTAATGAATCTCATCAAAAGCACATGTCGATGGTCCATTCCATTGGTCAATCTCATATCACATCACATTGATGGTCCATTCCATCGGCCAATCTATTGTTCAATATCTAACCATGGTCACGACACAAATCTTTGTGACAAGGCTGCCAAGATTCCTCCTTTGGCAAGGTCTCCACCTATAAAACCGGTGGCTCGGCCCAGAAGGATATCCTAAACCCGGTATGCACATCCCAAAGCCCCTCATTGGGCTCACAACGATATTGAGCATTAAACAATCATCATCCAATAATCCACAACGTATTTCACAAACCAATCATACAAACTTTCGTAACTCAGTTCATCCGATAGAAATACTTTTTCGTGAAGCATTTCTTGTATCATTTTATAAATCGAATTCATAAATCAATAAGTATAACCTTTTGTAACGTTTTTCATAAACGTTTCTCAAATCATCTTTGAACTCATTCCATAAACCAGTTCACAAAATGACACGTATATATCATTTCACAATATCTTTCATAAAACCATTCTTAAACCATCATCAAATATTAAAAAGTAGTAATTGTCCGATCCAGGCCTTTATGCAACAAACATGCTTTAATAACTTATACGATACTCAAATCATTATTACTTTCAAAACATGAGTTTATAAACTTAAAAAAGAGATAGCACCACTTACCTGGAATCCCCAAAAATAAGCAATGACGCTCACTCGAATTGGCGATATCGTAATTCTAACAATTAAACGAGAATCAACGTTAAAACCAACTAAAATGCTACGAAACGGCTAAACGACACTTAGATGCTAACAAGACAACTTAAAAGTGCTCACAAATCGCTTCTCCAAAGCGATTATCCAAACCGTTTGTAACGCGGGGTTTAAATACGAAACTTGATCGCACCATAAATTCCTTCACCGAACTCCGTTTCAAGCGAGTTTATAGTCAATAGAAAGCCCATTTAGAGCACTACAAAAACCCCAACTTGGCCATTCCAAAATCGAGCCGAAAATCGACAAAAATCAGTCTAAAAGCTGCTGGTCGCGCACTGTTCATTCTGCGCGGCTAACTTCAAAAATTCATATCCGACAAACCGTAAGTCCAAATTAGGTTCCGTAAAATTCCACGGCTCCGCAACACCGTAAAATATCAATTCTATAAAAATACGCAGCTCAACGACTCAAAAATTAGGTTTTGCCGCTCGAATAACACATAACTCCGAATTATGAGCCTTAACCCGAAAAATGTTCCGATTAATTGAACGAGAAGTGCGAATACTTACGGAGCGTTGCGTTACGAAGTTGAATCGGCTTAGCAAGACCCCCGCAGTGCAAAACTCTCTCCTCTTTTCCTTTTTTCTTCTTTCTCTTTCCTTTCCTCTCCTTTCTTCTCTTTTCCTCTCTTTTCTTTTGTTTCTGTTTGTGGCCTTGGCTTCTTAAAAAAGGAGTCGAACATCAGTGTTGCTTCTTTTGACTAGTTGACTTGTTGATCCTTTTTTTTTTTTTTTTGCAAATACCCAAATATTACAGCTGGTGCTCAATCTCCATGTCATTCAGTGATAAGCTTCCTTCAAGCACACAACGGAGCATCATCTCAGCAGCTATGGTGGCCATTATCTACTTGATCTCCCTCTCTTCTTAGCATATTGCGCGTTCGTATATGACTAAAGTTCAAGAGAGAGCTTTGTGATATTAGAATTGCCTAGATTCTTGTTATGAGAGAGAGAGAGAGAGAGAGAGAGAGAAAGAGAGAGAGAGAGAGAGAGAGAGAGAGAGAGAGATTATTCTTGGCTTGGCTTGGTCACAGCCAGCATAGAATTTTCCGAAGTGGATATTCTAATTTGTTAAGTATCGTTAGGATTAGGCACACAAACATAGCGAAATAGAGAGTAAATGCGAGAAAAAGAATCGAGACACAAGGTTTTTCCTGGTTCATCCTTAAACTAGGACTACATTTCACTATAATTAATACATCTCAACTATCTGTTACAATCTCAATTACAAAATAAAGAGATTATATACACTCAATAGATATTCATGGGTTCAAGCCTAAATTACTAATAAAATACAGACTCAAACTATAAATGCCTTTTGGTGGCCCAAGGGAGTTGAACCACACCCCAACAAGTATTGGATCTAAAAAATGTTTGTTTATGCTTTGAAGGACGTTGTTTGGTTTTTGAGATGAGGGTCTAGCCTTTGATGTTTTTGTTTGACGAGGAAGAAAAATTTATGAATTAGGATATTTCTAAACAAGAATTCCTTGTTCGAGGAACGAGGCAAGTCTAGGCGAGGGATGTTAAGCCCCTTCCATAGCTAATATTTCCTCCAACAACCTGAGGTATACGCGTTGCTGTCCGCTACATGAGCATAGTGGAAGGGCGAATTATTGTTCCTAAAGGAACATAAGAAATAATTGTCAATGCGTATGAAAGCACTTTGAGCAGCAGTAGTTTCACTACTGTATACTCTTTATGTCCAGCTTACTGTTCCGTAACAGTAGTCGCACTCTAGTTTGACGTCATGATAAATTCAAGTGGCAGTGCTTAAAATAAATTCGAATGAAGTTCTATTGATCTGAATTGGCTTCTATATGTCTTGCAATTCGGAGACAGTGCCCCTTTCATAGGCTTCGCAAGCTTCTTTGCCAGATTCCTCCTGTAAATTCTACTGAGTTCTATTGCGAACGCATTCTTCTCCTAATATGACTACATGAGATATAGAGTTAAATTTATCCACTTCACATATATTAGGGAAAAAGTGCCAAAAAAATCATAAATCTTTTATATTAATGTCAATTTAGTCCTAAATCTTTTTTTGATGCTAATTCAGTCCTAAACCTTTTGCATTGGTACCTATTTAATCTTAAACCTTTTTTTTTGTACCAATTTAGTCCTAAATCTTTTAAATTGATACTAATTTAGTCCTAAACCTTTTGTTTTTGTGCAAATTTAGTCTTTCCAGCCAATTTTGACGGGAATTTGCCGACGTGGACACCTGCTGGCCGGTCACCAGCGCTGACGTGAACAATTTTAATAATATTTTAATATTTTTTTGAATTTTTATTTTTTTGGTATTTTTTTTCACTTTTTTTTAATCCCTCCCTCTTCCTCTGGCTGGTTGCTAGTCCGGCGACCGGCCAGAGGCCAGAGGCTAGCGAGGGCGAGTCTCGCCTTGGTCGAGTGAGGCTTGACCTCGTTAGATCCGGCGAGGCTCGAGCCCTTGTTGGAGGCTGCGATGAGGGCGACCCTTGCCATGATCTGGCGAGGTCGAGCCTCGCCTTGGTCGGGCGAGCCTTGCCATGGTCTGGCGAGGTTGAGCCTCGCCCAACCAAGGCGAGGCTCGACCTCGAGCCCTCACCGGAGGCTCCAGAGAGGGCGAGCCTTGCCATGGTCTGGCGAGGACTCAAGCCTCGCCAGTGGCCGGCGAGGTCGAGCTCGCTGGCCTCTGGCCAGACGCCGGTCGCTGGACCAGCGACCGGCCAGAGGAAAAGGGAGAGACAAAAAAAAAATGGTGGAAAAAAAAGAAAAAAAATAAAAATTCAAAAAATATTAAAATATTATTAAAGTTGTCCACGTCGGAACCACTTCAGCATCAGTGACCAGCCGCCGGCCGGCAAGAGTCCATGTCAGAAAATTCCGGTCAAAATTGGCCAAAAGGATTGACACAAAAATAAAATGTTTAGGACTGAATTGACACAAATTTAAAAGGTTTATGACTGAATTGGCATAAAAAAAAGCTTAGGACTAAATTGACACTAATGCAAAAGGTTTAGGACTTTTTTTGCACTTTTTTCCGTATATTAGTAAAATTCTTTGCTCTGTTTTCTCTTGAGTACCAATGAGTTGAGACTACGAACTCTCACAATGTCAGATATATTCAGTTTCTCTAACAATGGCCAGCAAGGGAACTCAAAACTTGTTGGGAATCACACCAGAAGTTTAATGCCCACATAATAGCTGCTCATAAGAGGAAGCCCAAACATAATCTCTTAAACACACCTAATTGAACTCAATTTCACTTAAAAGCTTAGGCCAGTTAGTTATGGCCACCACAGATTTTAATAGCTCTCCTTTACTCTGATAAATGTGATTTGAGATTCTTTTTTGCAATTGCATTCCACGCTTGCAACATAACAACACTGGTGAAACTGAACAACAACAATATTCTGGACACATACCCTCACCAAGTCAACCCAAGATGAATTACGAATTGTCTAATGAGGTGTATTTAGTTTCTGGATTTGGACTGCTACATGGATGACATGACTTTTAGTTTACCATAACAAAAGAATAGTTAACTTAATCGTGTAGCCTAAGATAAATTACAAATTTACTCAATTGTTATATGGGATGACTACATTATACAGATAGCAAATCGGGAGTCCCATAAACATGGAGACAGAAAAGGCCAATGAAATTATGGTTCCAATCCCAAATCTTCCAATTATACATGATAGCGAAGAGGGTGCAGTCGACAATTCTTATCACGATTTAAATCCGCCAGAACTGTTCCAAGACGTTAACAGTGTTAAAAAACAGATATTAGCCAGACATGGACAAAATAGGTGATCCACTGAATTCTCCTGTTAATAGAACCTAGGGTCCAATCACACTTCAAGAGCAGTGAAAAATATCATTCTGTAATTAGGTTGAAGAGCTCATAAATTAGATTGGCGATGCTGAGCAGTGAAAAAAATCATTCTGCAGTTAGGCTGAAGAGCTCATATATTATATTGGCGATGCTCAAAGAACATACCATAATGTTCCCCTTCAACAGAAATCAGTGACCAAAGACCACGTTAGTTCTTGGAAAAATTAATCAAAAGTTCAAATATGAGACTAAACAAGATGACAAAAGTTTTGTTTAACCTAAGTTCGTCACCTCTACGGGCGATTCTGACAATATCTTGCATGGAACTACTAGAACAAGAAACAACTTTGCAAGGCACAACCGAAGTAAGGGGACCAAAAATTTGTAGAAAAGACAAAGTTAACATCGAATACTAGACATATATAAAAATTTAACAATAAAAGAAACTTCTAAGTGTTCGTTACACCAACGAATTTGAAAGAGACGTCTCACTGGAGAAATCAATGCTGGCTGCTAATAGCTTCTTGAATTTGACTTCTACTACTCGAAGCCAGCCGAGCCGAGACACTTCTCACCCGTAGATCTCTCTCTCTCTCTCTCTCTCTCTCTCTCTCTCTCTCCTCCACAATTGGGAATCCCAAATCCCAGGGGAAGCACAATTTTGGTTAACTCTGCCCAAAAAATCCTAGGAACACTGTCAACCTTGTCTTGAAATCAACTACTACCAAGGTCACCATCTAGAGAACTCCTACAGCCCACTACCACACACCAGTCCCAAATACTATATAAGTTATTCCAAAAGATTGCGAATGACTTACAACATCATCACATAAACATTTTTAAACACACCACCAGAACCAAAAAACAATCTAGAAGAGTCACTAAAAGAGAAGAATATGGGCACCATAGTAGCAGAATTAATGCAGGTGTTTTTGACGGATGCTTGTCGATAAATGATGCAGAGATCAAGAGGAGGCCATACCATCGTAATTGTGGATGTGCGCTGCACAAGTTGAAAGGAAGTCGTTCCACCACTTGCTCCCATCATAAGAACCAATCATTCCCCAGGAAGGAGTTATCAGCTAATTTCCCTTTGTCCACAACAGCCGCCAAGTTCTCTTCTCAATCATGCGCTTGCACTGGTCCTTCTGTCAGTAGCAAGGACAGCACAAGACCATGGATTAGCATTGTTAAGTAGAAGATAGGTAGACGTTGGAGGCATTGTATAGGAAGAATGATAAAAGGTTAGAAACAGGGAAGCCATTCATTTTGTCCTCCTTACTTACTCCTCAAGGAACAAAATCTCCGGAGGATAATAGCATAAGGTTCCTTTCTAGCTTCTTCCTGTAAGTTGGGACGAGTTTTAATATGAACACATTTATAGCCGGTCGCATTTTTCTTTGCTTTACTTTTTTTTTGAACACTCGTAAATTGAGTGTCAGAGAAAGTATAATATATCTGTTCAACATATATATTGAACTATCAGTAGACTTCCTGTGCACTGTTTCGTCTTGAATACTTGCGATATAAGAATCTCATAATGCAGTTCTCAACAATGGCCAGAAACGGTTAGGTGGTTAAACCAGACACAAATCCTAGCCAAACTAAGATGGTGACCTTGAAATATATTGCAACATTTTACAGCTTTTTCTTCCCAAATCGTCAGGTGATAATTATTACGTTAGTGAATTCAATAGAAAGAAGTTCCCCCTTTGTCTCATGTATAATTTAGATTTTTATCAGTAACTAATGAAGATTTCCCTGAAAGCCTCTTCTCCACATCTTTTCATTTCCATATAAATTGCATTATCATATTTCCTAAAAGGGACTATGAAAAGGCATTTTTTATGGGTTTACTGATTATGAGAAGAAAGTCATAAAACAAAGAAAAAGGAGAGAGGATTATATAAAGGGAGATATGCATTGCATGGCTAGGGGCCACATTAGGACGAGAGAGGGGTAGCTATGTACTATTGAGAAAACTCAATTTGTTCTACTTAAGATAACTCATAAAGAGATCCTAACATTTTTCTCTTATGAGGTCTGTCCAGGCCTCTTAGAGCATCTGACTAATCCTATCACTTCATGGCAGTCTCCCCCTGTCTATGGCAAAAGCTAATTACAAGAGAAGCGGCCCTGTCCACTTGGGGTGGCCAAATTATGTTGACACCGAAGGTGCAACAAATTCAAAATTCATATTAACTTTGGTTGTGATGAATGGCTAGCTGATACAATGTGTGAATTCTTCCTGCAAAATTTGATGGTTTTCACTGCCACACAAATTTGTACAGAAAGTGTCTGCACAGGAGCAACCATGCTGTGTGATTGCGTATTTGTTCTTGTAATTGCTTTCTTGAGATTACACACTGTTATCAAATAAAAAATAACGCTTGGCTTATAGATGTGGTGCTAAGTGAGTCCAAAAAAATATTTCCCTATTGAAGGAAGTTATCATGATCATGCTTTGACCTGCAGACTTAATTAACTTGATAAGAACGAAAATGATGTCATAAGTGATCCTCAAGTATGTTGTTATTCCGTGAGCTTCAAATCCCACATGCCTAATATTGCTTCAACACATGAAGTATAGGCATTGCTGTCCGTTACAAGTGCATGTTGAAAGGGCTAATTCTTGTTGCTAAAAGGAAAATAAGAAATAATTTGCAATAATGTGTATCAAAGCATGGGATCCTAGGTGTTTGATATCTTTGAGCAGCAGTAGTTTAAGTATTGTATACTTTATGTGCACCACAATGTCTCATAATAGTAAACGCACTCTACTTTGACATCAAGACAAGTTCAAGTGGCACTGCATACCTTGGAACTACTTTAGAAAGTAAATTGGAATGTTCTTCTACTGATCTAAATTGGCTTCTATATGTCTTGAAATTCAGAGATGGTGTCCTTTTCATTATGCATCCTCCGAATGCAGTTAGAGAAGAGTAAAAACTTGTCCTAACTGTGATGCCTGATTTGTTTCTTTAAATTCTCAAATAATTTGCATGGTATTGGATGCATTCTGACAGAAGTAGAACTTGATTTTGGTCATTGGGATTAGGAGTTCTCGAGAGAAAGAAAATGATGCTGGTGGAATTTCTCAGGAGTTAAACTATTCCCTCTTGTGTTAGCTGAAATTGCAATGATCCTAATTGCCCTGTGCCTTTTGGTGGGGGTAACTTTGGAGTTTGAGAAACTTGAGCAGCTTCGCTTGGCTAGCCAATAGCTGACATTGGAGGGTGAGACTGGCCCCGAATAAACCGAAACACTTTTGAGTGTGAAATGTTTTCTCGGTTTGGCTTGTGTGGCCTCGGCCAGTACAAATCAAAATCCAAGAATTATTTGCTACAAGAAAGATCTGTCCAAAGGGTTGTCTTTTTCTTTGACCAATTTGTTGGCAAAGTGAATGCGTACAAATGTTCATTATGTTCAAACTGATGGTCTTTTTTATGAACATCTAGGACTCTGAACCGTTTGTCTGTATTTGTTACGTTCAACTTCCTTTGTAGACCACCTTTGAATACTTACTCTCTTCTTCTTAGAACAATACAAAGTAAATATCAGCAAAAACGCCACCAGAGTATTCTCTTGTCGATCTGCATCTCAAGAAATGATATTCGTCAGCAACTTCTCGTGTCCTTTATCATAGAGGATGAAATTTGGTTAGCATAAAAAATAATGCTTGTTTAATTATATATTGTTCAGCTTGAAACCAATCTTCCAAGCTTTTAAAATCCTGCTCTATTGTGGCAGTTTTCTCAATGATTTATTTTTCTTTATTTTGATTCTTTACTAAGAGACTAAATGGTCGCCCATCTCTCCTTTGGGAGAAACACATAGCAAGTTCTATAAGTGTAACACACCTGAAATATGCACTTCTTTAACCCCAAAAGGAGGATAATTTTCTTGATTTCTGACAAAGTATTCTTGGAACATGTGCTACCAACCATTGGAAATTGCTATCTGGGGAACTGTTGACTGATTTATAGCTCATGTCGAGGGAAATCTCGGCTGATCTAAAGCATGCTAAAGTAGTTAGATGCTTTTGGGACAATTTCTTCCGCTCAAAGTTTACACGGATTTTGAATTTTATTGTACCTTCACTACTGACATTATTTGGCTACCCCAAGGGGCAAGAGCTGCTCCCTCTGTGATCAGCTTGTTACCATGGACACTGCCATGAAGTGGTAAGGTTAGTTGGATGCTCTCAGAGCCTTGGACATCCAACCTCATAAGAGAAAAACGCAATGATCTCTATATGAGTTTTCTTAAATTAAATATATCGTGTTTTCTCAATAGTTTATATATACCCCTTTCTTGTCCTAAGGAGATCCTCTCTGCTCTTTCTTTGTTAGATGATTTTCTTGTCATAATGAGCAAACCAGGAAAAAAAATTCCCCTTTCATAGTCCCGCTTAGGATGTACCTTAAAAGCCAATAACAAAAGAAATGAGATATGATAATGCAATTTATATGGAATAAAGAGATGTAGAGGAGAGGCTTTCCGGGAAATGTTTATCAGTTAAACAGGACAATCTGGAAATATTAGCGAGACAATCAAGTGTTCACTGCAAATTCTTCTCCGGAACGTACAGATGTCATTGCTGGGGAAAGACTGCCTCACCGGACTCTCTCATACTAATTGATGATGCGCTGCTAACTATCAGGGTATATTGAGTAGCAATTTTTGAAGCTGTCGCCGACAAGGCATGATCTCCCCATGATTCCTTTCTCGGGTAAAGAACATTACCATGTTTAGTACAAGCATTTGGGCAAGTACCCTTCAACTTGTGTAGGGCGCATCCGCAATTGCGATGATATGGCCTGCGCTGAACATCCAAGTCATCCAGCGACAAGCTTCCATCAAAGACACACCGAAGCATCATCACAGGTGCTAAGGTGACCATCTTCTTCTCTATATCCCTTTCTTCTGAGCTTACTGTTGATTTTCCTTTGGCTGAAGATTAAACCTCGCCATGCAAAAGTATTGCATTGCTCTGAAGACATTTATGTAGAGCTAGAAATTAGTGCGTGCAAGGGATTATGGGTGTTCTCTAGAGAGCAAACGTCGTGTTTGGCGGAAATCTAGAGATTCTTGTTTTTAGTGTTTTTGTCATTGTTGTCAAGGTAGTTAACTAAACGTACATCACTAGGGATGTTGGGTTGTCCAGCAACTTTCTGTACAGGAAGTTCTATTCTTAAATGATATCATACGAATTAAATCGCAGAAATATTGCGTGTTTTTGTGTTTTGTTCGGACTCTTTATGTAAAACAGTACAAAGAGAATCTTTTTTGACATTTTTTGGTTTTAATTAGCAGATAGTTGTTTCCTTTTGGACGTGCTTGAGAATAATAGATACCTACTATGCCACGTGGTTTTGATATGATAGGTTGCACGAGCAACAAAGAAGCTATGCTCTTTCCAGTAACGGTAGAAATGTTTTCTTCTGAATTTGTTTAATATGCTCCATCCAAGATGACAAGACCAAAATATAATTTACTCCCCTAGAACTAATTCTTTTCTCCAAAAAATTGAGCTTCTTTCGAATATATTACTTGGGCAAATCTGCCACTTTACTGGCTTCTTCTATAAGGAGGTGAATTCGATGAACATGCTTTGTCAATTCAGAATGTTGAATATTTCTTATTCGATAATCGAGAACTTTCCCGAGGCAGAGCACCGTTTTAAGCTTGAATTATAAAAAAATTTCCTAGTGTTGAGCAAAAAATTGATACGGAAGTTGTAAACTTTATACGACAATGCACTACAGGAATATTATATTTTGAATGGAAGGTTGTAGGATTTCTCTGGGAAAAATGAGTTCACTGATAAAACCTTATACTCTTTGTAATCAATAATGGAGGCTATGGTCGGGATTTTTGAATTATGGGGAGGCTTGCTTAGGTAGCTTTAAGCTATGGGAATGTTGCTTCTCTTGGAATTAGGTTCTTAGCACTGTCTAGTCCAAAGAGATGTTTTTCCTGACTAGTACTTTGAGGGCAGACCATTGATAGAATATTTGTCTATGATGCCAGCAGCAAATGCTTATAGGTTGTCATCTTGTTGAGAAAAAGGTAATGCATCTTCTCCACTACGTGGGCATTTCTTTGTGGACACTGTTAAATAGTTAAACTATACTATATGGCCTTTCTAATATCTATAATCAAAATGGTCTTAGGCCTTCTCGCACCTCATTTTTCACCTATGCCCTTTTCCTATATTTGTCAGTGAGGCAAACCACAGAATTACTTTTCTTGGTTCAGCTGTTGAAGAATAGATTTCCTGGTCCTTCAAGCAAGGGTTAGAGAAAAGCACTGATGTGTTCCATAAAGCTTAATTTAAAATTTAGTTGGACCCTTTTAGACCTGGAAGTATCATAGAATGACATTCACAACTGTTGGCATTCTTGATTAAGAAAGGAGGGTTTAAATTAATTAGCGCAGACACATTAACTTTGCCAATGGGTCTAGCAACCAGGCTAATGGATTTGAATGTGTCTTAAACAATTTCTTGCCAACAGTTTGAGGATAAAAGTGATTGGATTGCTAGTATTAGGACTAAACTAGAATCTATTAAAAATTTTAGAGATTTGTTTGTTTTTTGGCCAAAAATTTGACAGATTTGTTGCTATCAACAGTTATCACCGAGAGTGGCCTGTAATTGGTTTATGTGGGTTGTATAAAGTTATCATGTGAAAGAGAAACATGCTGTCTATTGACGCTACTAGGACTTTGTAGTGAGCATCATATCCTGTCCCCAGATCATTACAATTTATACAAGGTGATCAGATCTAATCATCGTTATTTGATTTCTTTTCCGATGTAAGGGACTAATAGGAATAAAGTTCCGATTGTAACAGTCGTCAACATTATCAATGACTTGCGAGGATAGATGGGGCTGCTCCTTCAAGGGGGGAGATTGGTTATAAACCTCTCATTTACGGGTCCTTTTTCTTTGCCTTGAAAAAGAGGATCTACTGCAATAAAATATTTTTGCAAATTATTCTCCTTGTGACAAGTAGAAGAGTTGTAATTAAATGGTCATCTGCAGGTGAAATGACCAAAAAAAAAAAAAAGATGCGAAATGGAATAATTTTATTGGACTAAAAACACCGTGTCAATATCTAAGCAGGCCTTTGTCTTCTGTGAAATCAACATCGTTTTTTGGTCTAGCAATTTGTGACTACGAAACGTTAGAGATAGAACATAGTAGCTCTGTTCACTTTAGAAAAAATCATCAAGCAAAGTATGATTTTTGGTCATTGACCAGGACTCAGATCAGGGTATAGGGACGAAAACAGTAAATTTGTAATTTTTTTTTTGGCCAGATGGTAAATTTGTAATTACTCTGCACAAATAGTTGATAGTTGAGTCATCCCCCATTAGCGTTGTCATATTTTTTCTTTTTCTGAATCTAACTTAGTAAATATATGTCTTCTTATGCAGGTTGACTCATGAATAATGTTGAAAATATGTCTAGAGTTTGAGCCCACTGAACGAAAACCAACCCAAGATTAATTAAATGAAAGTCCGAAAGTGATGCTTATGGACGTTCATGGCTGCGCTGCATGGATATCATATTTCCCATTTGGTAATAAGAGTCCAGATTGTCTAAGGATTGCTGTTTCGTCATGAGATCGAAATTGATGAGGCCACACGATGTCAACTTCCTTGACCGATCCAATTTGAGTGTGACATTCCGAATTTTGATCCATTTTTGGAATTTATAAAATGTGTAATTTGTCATTATGTTTATAGTAAAATCTTGCTCGGGAACTGATCACTCCTGGTTATTATTATTTTTTTAAATTGAGATTTTGTTAGAATCACATTTGATCGAATTTGGTTGTTATTTAGAGCCCGAACTTTGGTATCGAATTTTTTGGAATTTCATGATGAATTTAATTGGACGGTGTTGTTATTATTGTGGCCAACCTCAATATTGCTCGGGATATGTGAAAAGTGAATTTTTGATCGGGTGCGAATTTGGACTGGTAGACCACCGTCGCAGTGTGTTTAACTAATATCCTTTGGCCAAATCCTAAATTATTAATTAAGATTTTCAGGGACCGTTAAATCGTTTCTGGATTTGAATTTTCCCATTGATCCCCTTGCGTCTGACCCCTCTGTCAGACCCTCTCTCTCCTTCTTTTTTTTCTTTTCTTTTTCTTTTATTTTCTTCCTTCTGTCTCCTCTTCTCTTCCTCTCCTTCCTGTGCGTCTTCTTCCTTTGCTTGGCTTCTACTCCTTATTGCTCGAAACCGGCTTGTCCTCATTGGAACCAGCCTCGCCACGCGCTGTCCATTGCCTTGACCAAGCCGTGCCACCCTAGCTCCTTCTCGGCCGAGCAACGCCGCCGCCCACTCGCCCGCTTGCCTTCACCGCTAGTCTGTTCTGGCCAAGCGTGAGTTGCGCCTCTCACCGGCCAAGCCACCCATCCACCGCTGAGTGCCGCTCCTCCCCGCCGTCGAGCCACCGCTATCTCGACTCCCTTATGGCTGAGCAGTGCTACCGCCGTCGCTCAGAACCTCTCATTGCCGAGTTCACTCCCCTGCCTAGCTCCGCTTGCTGCCGGAACCAGCTCCGCTCGCCGCCGGAACCAGCTCCGCCGTCCACCTCCGCTACTCACTGTCGCTGTCCAAGCCGCCCAGCTGCCACCACCGTCGTCGCCGCTGTCCCAGCCGCCGGGAACAGCCCCCAAGTAGCCCAACCAGCCACCACAGCGGTTTTGCCGTGCCGTTCGTCGTCTATCTGTCGGCTACCGAGTCCAAGCCGGAAACCACCGCGGATAGCCCTCGTCGCCGCCGTCGTTCTCGCGCCTTTACCGGTGTTAGTTATGTAAGTTAACCTATAATTCCTCGTTTATGGTGTTAAATTTACTTAGGGTAGTTTAATTAAGGTTTAGATTAAGTTAATGTTAGATTATTAGATAATCTTTGGTGATAGGTTATTGTCGGGTGATAAGTTATCATTGGAGATTGTGATAGGCTATCGTTATGTGGTGATAAGTTATCGGTTATTTTATTGTTACTAATTATTTTATCAAATAAATTATTTTCGGATTAAATATTATTTTATTATTAAATAAATTATTTCGGATTAAATATTAATATTTTATTATTAAATAGTTAATTTCTGAAATTAAATATTATTATTTTCGAAAAATTTCTAGCGTCAAATTGTGATGCCAATGTTGGTTTTCGCCGTATAAGTTGGCGTATTTAGAAAATGATTTGAATGATTTTGATTCGAGAAAATATTTTGAATATGGAAAATTAAATTATTTTTGGATATTATTAAATAATTAATTTCCGAATTTATTTATTAATATTTCGAAAAATTCTTAATCTCAAATTATGATTTTTAGCTTGAATGGTGACGATTATGTCGTGAATCGTTGTATTAAATTGATTTATTTGACAAATTGTTTTGAACGAAAGTTTCTAAGGAAAATTATGAGATTTTTTGGAATTAAATTATTTTTATTATTATGCCAAGTAATGTTAGTGATGTTTTGTGGTTGATAATCATGTTTGGCATAGAATCTTGCGAGAATTGATTGACTGTTTGCATGTGTGACCACTTGGTATGTTATGCGGCTTTGCGTGAGCACTATTCATGGATGTATGGGCTAATTGAGAAGATAATAATTGGCCGAAATGCTTATGTGCTCGTGTGGTCACACGTCGAAGCCGTCTTGCTGTGTATCGCTTGACGTTACCCAATTTATTGGATGCTTGGGGATTATCTAGAGTGCCGATACCTTGGATGCCTTGTCGCAGCCCGAGACCGGACTTAATGCTCCTTATGAGATACCATCTTACTGTGTATCGTTTGATGTTGCTGTATTGGAATACCGTCATTCTGTGTATCATTTGACGTAGCTGTGCTCGACGGGGTGGGACGGAGCACGGTTATACCGGTAGACTGCCATTTTGCTGCAGATCGCTTGATGTGTAGTGGCCCTGAAGGGGTGTAATAATTGAATACGTGTGATGCATAGTGCCTAATTATGTGATAGAAACTGCTAGGCATGGTATGGGACGTGCCCAAGTGGATTCTGTCTTATAATCGAGACATGCGCGCTTGTGATGCACTGATGCACGGGTAATTTATTTAAATGTTTCGAGTATGTGACATGTACATTTCATCAACGAGTGTACCAAGGCGAGGTAAGGATGCTTGTGGTTGTTTAATGTTGTTGCTGTATTACCTGTTTAGGGACCCTTGTGCGAGTTGGCCTCCTAAGCAGGACTTAAGCTATTAACTTATTGAGATTTTATCTTATTTATTGTTGTAAAACCTTTTTCAGGACCTTAGCATGTCGTTGCTTTCTATGCGGTTTGGAGTATCGTAGTTTTTGGTTGGTCCTTGAGGGTTAGACCTGAAAGCTAATATTTTGGATGGAGTAGATTAACCCTAGCCTTCGTCTTTTGCTAGCTTTTTGTGGAAATGCCCGAAGTGGGCTTGCAAGTATGACCCCCCGTGCGAGTTGGTTCTCGTTTTCGCTTGCGTAATTCAAAGATAAAAAGAAAAAGGTCGACGACGAGTCCTAGGACGTCACATCTCAACGACTGTAGCGGGATGTTGCGCGTTCGTAGAGTTCGTGGTGTGACATTGGGGCTTGGCACGTGGGAAAATATATATTCATGGATATCTTTCCTACTGAAGTTGGGCAACGAAAACTGGAAAAGGAAAGTGAAGGTGGACTTCGTTGACCAAAGTTCACAGTTTCCTTCTCACGTTAATTTATGTCGGCTACCGTGCGCATTCTTTCTTGGATATATATCGTGGATTCCTTAAGTGCTGTTGTTAATGCAGTCCTCTTGAAGCGCCGATTTGAGTGCTTGATAGTGGAGCAGCGGGCGTGCTTTGCTGTGCGAAGAGGTGCAGAGGGACTCCATCGCGGGGCTTCGAAGTTCAAATAATTACATCCGTGTGTTAGTGTTCTTTAGAGAATAAATTCTTGTGATAAGAATTTGTATCAATTCCTTTGCGAGATTGAGAGATTATTTCATGAGAAATTGTGGGGTTAAATACTGTGTGAGCTATTGGGTATAATTGGGGTTTGGAAAACGTCGAGAGTATTTGAATGTAGTTGTAATCTTTGTTGTATTGCTTAATTTATAGTGGAATTTCATGTTGCTCTTCCTGTGGACGTAGGTCACTATGATCGAACTACGTAAATTTAGTGTCCGCTTTATCTTTTTATTTTGTTAATTTTATTGTTCGATCGCTTGGCTTGCAATTAACATCACCTTCGTATAAGGCATCAACCGTGAAGACCATAAGGGCATACCTGTCGAATTTCATCTCGTATTTACTTCTTTTTATTTAAAATACCCGTATTAGATTAATTAGTGTTGATCCATGCCCGTGCAAAGCTGATCAAGGGTAAAATCTCTCAAGTTTGTAGTCGTTTCTATCGACAAAAAAGAAAATATCCAGGCTTTACAAAGAATAACTTATGAGAAATATAATGGTATGAGAAAGAAGATGACTATTGCTTTTAACTTGTTCTTGGTTCTTCTTAGCTAGCCATCAAAATAACCGAGCCACAATGCTGTTCTTTTGAAAGACATGTAGATGATGTAATATTCATAAAAAAAAAAAGAAGAAAGTTAACAAGTCAACAAGTCAAAAAGTACCTACAGTGGAATCTTCAGCTCATTTAAACCGAGAGCTTGCTCGGCAGAGAAAAAGATAACAAAAATGGAAAAAGAGAAGGAAGAGAGGAAGAGAAGAAGAAGAAGAAAGGGAGGGTTTTGCGCCACACAAACCTCACCTAGCCGATTCAACTTCATATCGCAACGCTCGGTAAGCACTCGCGTCCCTCGTTTGTCTGATCAGAGAAGTTTTCCGATTTAGGGTTTAAATTCAGAATTTTGGAAAATTCGAGCCGCGAAGTTTGATTTTTGAGCCGTTAAGCTGCGTATTTTTATAGAATTAATAGTTTAGGGTGTCGTGGAGCCATGAGATTTTATGAATCTTGATTTGGACCTACGGTTTGCTCAATATGAATTTTTGAAGTTGGCTGCACAAGGTGAACAGTGCACAACCAGCGGGCTTTAGGTCGATTTTCGTCGGTTTTCGGCTCAATTTTGGGATGGCTAAGTTGGGGCTTTTGTAATACTCAGAACGGGCTTTCTTTTGACTATAAGTTTGTTAGGATCGGAGTTCGATGGGGAAAGTTATGGTGTGATCAAGTTTTGCGTTACAGACGATTTGGATAATCGCTTTAGAGGAGCGATTTGTGAGCACGTTTGAGTCGTTTTGGTTAACGTCTAAGCTTGGTTTAACCGAGTCATTAGTGAATATGGTGTTTTACTTGGTTTTGATATCGATTCTCCTTCAATTGATAGGATTATGAGATTATTGGAGCGTTTAGCCACGTTATTTGGTTTTGGGGCATTCCAGGTGAGTGGTACTATCTCTTCTTTGGTTTTATAAAAATCATATCTTGAAGGAAATATGATCCGATATAAATATATATGTTGAACTTAAAAAGAGCATTTTATTGCATAAATTGGGATAGAGCATTTACTACTTTTTAGTAATTGAGAATGATTTGAGAATTGTTTTTAGAAATGTATTGTGAAAGGATATATATGTGTATTGCGTGATTTGAGAATTGTTTTTAGAAATGTATTGTGAAAGGATATATATGTGTATTGTATTACGAATTGGTTTATAAAATGACTTTGGAAATGATTCAAGAAATGCCGAAATGTATTTCTGGAGGTTGAGTTGTGTTTTGAGAAAGTTATTTACTTGGTTTGTGAAATGTATTATGGATTGGATTTCTGATATTGGATGATGATTGTTTGATGCTCAATATCGCTGTGAGCCCAATGAGGGGTTTTGGGGGTATGCATACCGGGTTTATGATATCTTTTTGGGCCGAGCCACCGACTTTGTAGGTGGAGACCTTGCCAAAGGGGGGGATCTTGGTAGCCTTGTCACAATGCTTTGTGTCGTGACTATGGTTACATATTAAGCAATAGATTGGTCGATGGAATGGACTATCGATGTGATGTGATATGAGATTGACTAATGGAATGGACCATCGACATGTGCTTTTGATGAGATTCATTAATGGAATATGCCATTGATGTGCGATTTGAGATTAATCAATGGAATTGACCATTGACATTATTTTTAATAGAGATTGATCAATGGACTTGACCATTGATGTTTATGATGATTTAAATGAGTATTTTTGAATGATATAAAACTTGTTGAAATGAAATAACTCTTATGTGACTCGATATGTATTTTATATCTTGAGTTTGACTCTTAAAATTTTGGTATGACTTTATGTATTCATGCATAGTGATTTCTCGATCTGCTTAGAAGAAATACACATTGCTTACTGAGCTGTCGTTGCTCACTCCCCTCTTTTTTCCAATCTTTTAGGTTCTTTGTTTAGCAGTAATAGAGCGAGAGCGGTGTCATGGGGACTTTTGAGTGATTTGAGGCTGCGTCCTTCAGGTGGAAGGACGGCCGTGTATCCCCCATCTTGGTAGATTTCGGGGTGTGACAATTATTGGTATTAGAGCTTAGGATATGATTTTTGGGGTATATAGTCTATGGGACGTTGTGAGGTTGTGCGTTAGGGTGTATTTCTTTTAAGGTCTAGGTGACCATTGGTTCTTATTTAGAGAAGTATGCTTCGCATTATAAGAAATAAGAAAGGCAAGCGAGTTGCTACCTTTGATATTAGAAATGTATCTTAAGATTCTCGAGGAGCAGTTTTGACAAGAAGATAAAGAAAGTCATTATGATCTAAGTCTTACTCTCAAGGAGTAAAGCAAGTTAGATAAGGACTATGATGCGAAAGATATCAAATTTGAGGTCGAAGCGTGTACCATGATGCTTAAGAGTATGGAAGACCTTGCGGATGCTATGAAATTCACTATGGCTTGAATGGTCATAATATGGTGATTAAGTAAAGCTTTGGTATATTGAAGGTGACACGGGATGGTGTTACCATGACAAGGTGCTAAGTTCAATAACAGAAGTAGAAATATTGAGCTAGTCTTGTGATGCAAGTAAAGGAGAGCTAGAACAAAAGGCGGCTAGTAAACTTGGATTGGCTCCCGCAGTTGGAAATAGAGGAAACCCTAAAAAGGTTGCTAAGTTGGAGTTTGATCATATGAAAGATGGAGAGAGTAAAGGTAGAGCTGAGGTTGCTAAGAAGTTAGGAAGTCACTTTGAGAAGAAGGAAAGGAGTGTCCTGGAGCAAGCCCAATTGAGGAGAGAAGGGAACACATAGACGAGGCCTTTCAAGATCATTGAAAGACTTCAAGTTTGGTGACATTGCTACCGAATTCAAGGAGGGACCTCTGGATTCTTCCTTCCTCCGAAGTTTGCACTGGTTGTTAAGCATTTCAGCTTTCAAGTTTTTGAGGATATGGATTTAAGGAGCTTGTTGGTTTCTCAAATATGGAGTAAGGTTGAAAATTGGTAGATATTAAGATATTGAGTATAGGAATTGCTTACTAGCACTTGGATACATTATCTAAAGTTTTTTTCTTCATGGCAAACGGTTAGA
The DNA here is from genome assembly GCA_024500025.1 of Syzygium aromaticum. NCBI lineage: Eukaryota > Viridiplantae > Streptophyta > Magnoliopsida > Myrtales > Myrtaceae > Syzygium > Syzygium aromaticum. The sequence goes on along the minus strand of CM044887.1, from coordinate 2,844,609 downwards.
GTGATGAGGAAGCTGTTTATTGGAGAACACGGGAAATTTTAGTATAACAAAAAGATACGAGTTGCACCTTTTGTTCATAAAGCAGCTTTACCATTCATTGATGCTAGCGACTTGCTAGAATGCAAGCTCTTTGATGAAATTAGGGAAGCAGGCTTTGGTATTGAACTAGAAGAACTCGCATCTATTGTACAAGGGCATGATATAGAGCGCTTGAAACTTCTTGGTAGAGTTAAAGAGAACGCAAGTAAAGTTTCAGTTTCTCTTGATGAGGGCATTTGAATAGAGAACCCGTCCTTAAAATCTTTAATATCTGTCAGGCAAAGAGATTCACGGAAAAACCTGCAAGATCATTTCTAACTGTTGTTTGCAAAGCCGTGCAATATCTAACACTCGCTATTTTTATGGTTAGTGTAGTGGTTTCTAAAAGTGATGGGATAGGTATAAAGGGATGGCCAAAGGAAATGTATGATGGACTCAAAATATTACTTAGTATATTCCTGGTGGTTATGGTAATAGCAATTTGCGACTATAAGCAGTCCTTGCAACTCAGAGATTTGGATCAAGAGGAAAGAAAATATTTGTTTAGGTTACAAATGATGAGAAAAGAGGAAATGTGTCCATTTGTCACCTAATTGTTGATGATGTTGTTCATATATCTATTGGGGCATAGTTTAAACATATGGTCTTTCATAGTGAGATATATCCTTCTAATTGACGAGTCAAGCTTCTCAAGTGAGAGCGAGCCAGTCAATGTTTATAAGGAGAAGCCTTTTCTTCTTTATGGAACTAAAGTGCAAGGTGAGTTGGGAGAATGTTGGTGATAATGGTTGGTGTGAGGACTGAGTAGGGAAAGTTGATGGAAACATTGGGTGAGGGTAGAGATAACGAGACACCTCTACAGTTGAAGTAGAATGGGTCACCACAATTATTGGTAAGATTGGTTTGGGTTTTGCGGTGCTCATCTTTATGGTGCTGACGGTACGATTTTTGGTGGATAAAACATTAAAGCATGAATTCACTAGTTGGTCTTCTACAGATGCTTTGTCACTTGTTGATTATTTTGATATCGCGGTTACTATAATGGTGGTCACTATACCGGAAGAATTGCCTTTGGTAGTGACATTAAGTCTTATGATGAAGCTAATGAATGACAGCATTTGTGGGACGCCTCTCAGCCTAAGAGATAATGGGTTATGCTAGTTGCATACATACTAATAGGATTGGAACATTAACACAAACCACATGATTGTTGATAAGATATGGCTAATTGATAAAGTTATAGTTATGAAGAGAGTTATGGGTAAAGATATCTTGAAATAAGAAACATGCGAAGAAGTTTTGGCTATTCAATTGCAGGCAATGATTCTAAATACAAAATCCAAAGTTAGCAAGAATGAAGATGGTAAGCAATCAATTTTGGAAACACTAATGGAATCAACACTTTCGGAGTTTGCATTGCTTTTGGGTGATGATTTTGCAACTCATTGCTAGAAGAATAAGACCCTAAAGGTAGAGACTTTTAGTTCAAGAAGGGAGAAAATGTCCCTGCTGGTGGCTCGACTAGTTGGTGGGGCAAGGATTGTATGCAAAGGTGCATCGGAAATTATTCTTAGAATGTGACAAGATTGTTGATAGAAAGAAATTTTGCTTCAATGTCTGCAGAACAGGTTAAAAATATGACAAATGTTAATAATGGTTTTGCAAGTGAAGCACTAAGGACATCTTGTTTGTCATTTAAAGGTGTAGATGACACTTTAAATGGAGACATTCCTAAGTGCGGGTATACCCCGATCACAATCATTAGAAATTAAGATTATGTGCGCCCTGGAGTCAAAGAGGCAGTTGAAACTTATTTAGCAGCTGTCATTACTGTCTGTATGATAATTAGGAACACTGTTCTTATTGCTATAGCTGTAACTAGAGAATGTGGCATCCTCATAGAGAATTGTATGGCTATAGTTAGACCAGATTTTCATAGCAAATCCATGGAACAAAATAAGAAAATCATTTCAAGGATTCAAGTAATGACGTGGTCTATGCCTTTGAACAAGCACACCTTGCTTACCATTATCAAGAAAGAATTCAATGAAGTTGTTGTTGTGACTAGTGATGAGCAAAGTTTGAAATAGTGTTATCAATAATTTCTACTCGAGATGATAGTAAGGACGTGAAAAGTATTTGAAAGTTTTTCTGCAATAATAAGAGTTGGATTATCCGGACGAAGAAACTGATCTTGATGGTAAAGCTTTTGGTATACTAGTCTCACCATCTTTTGGCAAGAAAGTGTAAAGCTTGGGATCCTAGTGCCTAATTGTTCATACATTTACTTGGATGCTTATATTGCATTTTCTTGATCATGTTCTAAGCAAAGTTATGGGGCAAATGTGTAGTCTGGCAAGGTGTTTGAGTTAATACTTAAGAGGAACGCTATTCCTTCGATTGCCATAATTGGATATTATGGGAAGGCAAATGACGTGGATGCATTGTTCAATATGTTAAATGATATACATTACGGAGGAGTGGAGTGCGGCTTGGTGATAGGGTTGTAGGTACTTGTTGGAGATTTGGAGGTTATGCATTGTTGTGTACTAGTGTATGGTTGTGGGTCGGATATTATCTTTTTGAATGCCTATGGTAAATGCGAAAGCATTGATGAGACAAAGGCTTTGTTAGAACTTATGGATCAAAGTGATAATGCCTCATGGAACACTTTGGCTTCAGTATATGCTTGAATTTGAAATTTTGAGGAAATAATGCATGCCTTGACTAGAATGAAAGACAAAGGCATGGAACTAGGTTAGTAGTTCATGCTAATGGGCTAGTGTCATACCCACATCCGAGTAATTATCTGTATGCTGGTCATTGGGAGTATGGTCAAGATAGAAATTCTATCAGTTGACAATTAATGATACGATGGTGGATAGAAAAGAAAAAGAATGACCTATACAAAGTCTTCGAGAACTAATTCTTTCTCCGAGTCATGCTGGGAAGACTTTCCTCTCATGAAAAGGAAATTTAATATGAGGCTTTGCATGTATTACACGTCATGAGTTCTAAAGGTTTTGCAAGCATGGTAACACTAGTTTCTATTTTCTGATCTTATGTGAATGAAATACGAGCTACTTTTTATGATCGAATAATTCTAGGGGTAATGATAAACTTGAAATAGAAAATAAAGCAAAATTGATTTTGATTAGAGGCACAAGGAAAGCGTGGTGGACCTTCGGAATGACTTGGTAAGCTTAAAAAAAAGCGCAGAGGAGTTTATTAAGAACATACATAAAGATCCAATGGCAAAATTGCATAGGGAGGCTACTTGAGAGTTTGAGGAGGAGGAAAGACACAAATAGTTGCTTTTGTTTGATGGTTAAGGTAAGTTTAAATTTTGAGGACGAAATTTCTTTTAAGGAGGGGAGAATGTAATATTCGAAAAAAAAAAAAAGTTAACAAGTCAACAAGTCAAAAAGTAGCTACAATGGAATCTTCGGCTCATTTAAGCCGAGAGCTTGCTCGGCCGAGAAAAGGAGAACAGAAATAGAAAAAGAGAAGGAAGAGAGGAAGAGAAGAAGAAGAAGAAAAAACGGAGGGTTTTGCGCCGCGCGAATCTCACCTAGTCGATTCGACTTCATATCGCAACGCTCGGTAAGCACTCGCGCCCCTCGTTTGTCTGATCGGAGAAGTTTTCCGATTTATGGTTTAAATTCGGAATTTTGGAAAATTCGAGCCCCGAAGTTTGATTTTTGAGTCGTTGAGCTGCGTATTTTTATAGAATTAATAGTTTAGGGTGTCGTGGAGCTGTGAGATTTTATGGATCTTGATTTGGACCTACAGTTTGCTCAATATGAATTTTTGAAGTTGGCCGCACAAGGTGAATAGTGCCCGACCAGCGGGATTTAGGCCGATTTTCGTCAGTTTTTGGCTCGATTTTGGGATGGCTAAGTTGGGGCTTTTGTAATACTCAGAACGGGTTTTCTTTTGACTATAAGTTTGCTAGGATCGGAGTTCGATGGGGAAAGTTATGGCGTGATCAAGTTTTGCATTACAGATGATTTGGATAATCGCTTTGGAAGAACGATTTGTGAGCACGTTTGAGTCGTTTTGGTTAACGTCTAAGCTTGGTTTAGCCGAGTCATTAGTGAATATGGTGTTTTACTTGGTTTTGATATCAATTCTCCTTCAATTGATAGGATTACGAGATTATTGGGGCGTTTAGCCACGTTATTTGGTTTTGGGGCATTCCAGGTGAGTGGTACTATCTTTTCTTTGGTTTTATAAAAATCATATCTTGAATGAATTATGATCCGATATAAATATATATGTTGAACTTAAAAGAGCATTTTATTGCATAAATTGGGATCGAGCATTTACTATTTTTTAGTAATTGAGAATGATTTGAGAATTGTTTTTAGAAATGTATTGTGAAAGGATATATATGTGTGTGTGTGTATTGCGTTACGAACTGGTTTATAAAATGACTTCAGAAATGATTCAAGAAATGCCGAAATGTATTTCTGGAGGTTGAGTTGTGTTTTGAGAAAGTTATTTATTTGGTTTGTGAAATGTATTATGGATTGGATTTCTGATATTGGATAATGATTGTTTGATGCTCAATATCGCTGTGAGCCCAATGAGGGGCTTTGGGGGTATGCATACCGGGTTTAGGATATCTTTATAGGCCAAGCCACCGGCTTTGTAGGTGGAGATCTTGCCAAAGGGGGGGATCTTGGTAGCCTTGTCATAATGCTTTGTGTCGTGACCATGGTTAGATATTAAGCAATAAATTGATCGATGGAATGGACCATCAATGTGATGTGATATGAGATTGACCAATGGAATGGACCATCGGCATGTGCTTCTGATGAGATTCATTAATGGAATAGACCATTGATGTGCGATTTGAGATTAATCAATGGAATTGACCATTGACATGATTTTTAATAGAGATTGATCAATGGACTTGACTATTGATTTTTATGATGATTTAAATGAGTATTTTCTGAATGGTATAAAACTTGTTGAAATGAAATAACTCTTATGTGACTCGATATGTGTTTTATATCTTGAGTTTGGCTCTTAAAATTTTGGTATGACTTTATGTATTCATGCATAGTGATTTCTCGATCTGCTTAAAAGAGATACATACTGCTTACTGAGCTGTCGTTGCTCACTCCCTTCTTTTTCTCAATCTTTCAGGTTCTTTGTTTAGCAGCAATAGAGCAAGAGCAATGTCATGGGGACTTTTGAGTGATTTGAGGCTGCGTCCTTTAGATGGAAGGATGGCCGTGTCATCCCCCATCTTGGTAGATTTTGGGGTGTGATAGATGAACTAGAACATCCAAAGAGTTTAATAATTCCAGAGACTTTGAGTATGAAAGAGCATTCAATTGAGCACATCTATGTAGTTATATTCTTTTTGCATCTTGGTCTTACATTTGAAGAAAAGAGAGGAGCAAAGAAGATACTTCCATGTAATTTCTCAGTACTGACAATGTGATAATACAATGGTTGAATTGACATTATATATTCTCTAAATGGCTATTTTTCCTTGAGGAGCCATGAAGGCTGTGAAAGGAAAAAGAAAGGAAATAAAAAAAATTCTTCTTGATTCCTGACCTTTCCTCTTCTATGTTCACCATATATCCCGCTCTAATATGTACACGTCATTGTTCTGCTTAATCTGCTTCGCAGGGGTCACTTATACTAACTGACAAGCTGCTAAATAACGGGGAAGACCGAGAAGAGAAATTGGGAACTACCATTGATACACAGGAATCCCTCCATGATTCTTTTCTGGGGGATGAAACATTGCCGTGTCTATCACAGGCACTTGGACAAGTGCCTTTCAACTTGTGCAGTGCACAGCCGCAATTGCGGTGTTATGGCCGGCGCTCAATCTCCGTGTGATTCAGTGATAAGCTTCCTTCAAGCACACAGCGAAGCATCATCTCAGCAGCTAAGGTGGCCATTATCTTCTTGATCTCTCTTATTAGCTTATTGCGTGTTCATGTTTGACTAAAGTTGTAGTATCTTTGAAGTTTTGAAAGTCTCGTATACTCTTGGAGCATTTATATAGAGCCGGAAATAGCATACGTTAGAGAGGATGGATGTTCTCGAGAGAGAGCTTTGTGATTTTAGAATTGCCAAGATTCTTGTTATGTGGTGTTCATGTCAAGTTAGTTAGCTTGTACGCAAATCCCTGGGGATGCTGTGATTCCTTACAGAGGGAGAGATTTCTTGGCTTGGCTCGGCTTTGGGCTTTGAAATGTCTATTTCTAGTTAAGGTCATTGCCAGCATAGATTTTTCTGAAGTGTTTATTCTAATTCGTAATGTATTAGATGTTAAAAAGTGTTTGTTTAAGCTTGAAGGAAAATCTTTGGTATGAATAAGAGGATCTAGCCTTTGAAGTTCTATTGATCTGAATTGGCTTCTGCATGTCTTGAAATTTAATGACAGTGTCCTTACAATTATGTATCCTACAAATGCAGTTAGTGATGAGTAAAAACTTGTCCTAAATGAGAGTCCTTTTCTTTCTTACTTTCTTGTTTGGCTGTGTTATGTGATGGCTTCTCAAAGATGAATGCCTGATTGTTTCTTAAATTCTCCAATATTTTGGCATGGTTTTGGATGCATTTCGATAGAAGTAGAACTTGATGTTTGGTCATTGGGATTAGGAGCTCTCGAGAGAGCAAAAATGATGCTGGTGGAATTTCCGAGGAGTAAGAAACTATTTTCTGTAGTCTTGTTGGCCAGTTAGTTAGCTGAAATTGCAATAGTGTCTTGTTTCCTATTTGTCCTGTTCCTTTTGGTGGGGGTAACTATGGAGCTTGAGAAACTTGAGCAGCTTGGCTTGGCTAGCCATGAGCCGAAAAACTTTTGAGCGTGAAACACTTTTGGAGGTCAGACTGGCCCCCAATAAACAGAAATGCTTTTGAGCGTAAAATGTTATCTCGGCTTGGCTTGTGATGCGGAATCTAGTGATGCGTTTCTGGACTGATTGAACAGGCAGAAGTCCAAACGGAAGGCGAAACGATGATGCGACTGGAACCGGTGGACTTGTTGACGACATCGGATATTTTTTTTATAAGTTAATTTTAAGGGTCGTTTTTGTAATTTTGTTATTTGAAGCTTATTAACTTTCTTATTATGATTAGAATTCCTATTCAGATTAGGTAACTTTCATATTATGATTAGGTAACTTTCCTATTATGATTACGTTTTCTATTGTAATTAGATTTAATTCCTATAAAATGGTGTTTAGAGTTTGTTTTGAAGACAGAACATTATCATTAATATTGAATTTTGAAATTTCTTTATCTAAGCAAGGTTTTGCTTGAATTATTCACTGAACGCTACGTTAGGTGGTATCAGAGCCTATAGTGATAAGCGGTGATCTTTGTGACGATGCTCAGGAGACTAGAGCCCCGACCCTTAGGGACGACGCGTTGCAACGTTTGGAGTAGCGTTTAATGGAACGCTTGGATCAACGATTCGATCAAAGTCTTCGTTGTTTCGAAAAACGATTTGACGAGTTAACAAATCGGTTCGAAGGTCTCGGCGTTGATATGAACTTGAATCGGCGGAACGACAGAAGGCTGGGTGCAGATCTTGCTCGCGGTAATCCTGTTGATAGGCCTATTCCTGTCTGCAGGTTGCATAACCCTCTGTTTTCAGAGAGTTCGGAAGAAGAAGAAAATGATTATTTTAAAGCGGAATGTACTAATGATGGTGGCAGACGTCGTCATGAAGGATTTCAAAGAGGGTATGATCGGAGAGATGGAAGACAACGTTACGACGATCATGAAGGTAACGACTTTAAATTGAAAATCGATATTCCTTATTTTAATGGAAGTCTGGGATTTCTAGATTGAATTGCTGATATGGGTAGATTTTTTGATTATCTAGTGAGAAAAGGGTGCGATTAGTAACCTATATATTAAAGGGGGGTGCATCTGCATGGTGGGAGAGATTGCAGAATAAGAGGGAGCGAGAAGGGAAAGATATAGTTCGAACTTAGATTAGAATGAGGAGACTGTTGAAGCAGGAATTCCTTCCACCCGATTATAAACAGATTATGTTCTAGCAGTACCAACATTGCCAACAGAGCAATCAAACTGTACATGAGTATACGGCTGAATTTATGAGATTGGCGGAGCGGAATAATTTATCAGAGACGAAGGGATAGCAGGTGACTAGATATCTCGATGGTTTGAAATCCTTCATTCAAGATAAAATTGGAGTGCAGTTTCTGCGAAATTTAACTGAAGCCAAGAATATGGTGATGAAGGCAGAATTGATGCAGCAAGACAGGGAAAGAAAATGCTACGAAAATTATCGAGGTAACAGTTCGAGCAGTTCGATAAAGAAGAACAGTTTCAATAATCGCTTTAACGCAAGGTGAAATCAGGAAGATAAGGTGGTAGAAAAGCGCTCAATGAAAGAGTCGAGGGATAAGGGAATGCAAGCATAGAAAACTGCGAACCCTAATCCTTATATTAGACCAACCGCGATAAAGTATTACAGGTGTAATCAGCCTGGGCATTGATCTAATGAATGTCCTCAGAGAAAGACCGTAAACGTAGTAGCGAGAGAAGATGAGGAGGATGGATATTCTGTACGCCGGATGGTGAGGACGATGATTTTGAAGATGAGGAAGAAGAGCAAGTAAACTGTGTGGTGCGCAGAATGATGTTGGCCCCAAAACAGGAAGATGATTCGCAGCGCCATCAGTTATTCCGAACCAGGTGCACCGTTCTGGGAAAGATCTTTACTGTGGTTATTGATAGTGGAAGCATGGAGAATATTATTGGAAATGAAGTGAAGAAGTTGGAAATACGCGTGGAAAAGTATCATAATCCCTATGCGTTAGGATGGGTTAAATATGGAGCGGAAAACATTCAGGTAATTGAACGATGCAAAATTCCATTCTCTATTGGAAAATACCATGATGAGTTGTATTGTGATGTAGTAGACATAGATGTATGTCATGTGTTATTTGGGAGACCGTGGCAATTTGATGTAGATGCTCAGCATTCGAGAAGAAGCAATCAGTATAACCTCGTGAAGGATGAAGTGAAGTATACGTTACTGCCGCTGAAGAACAAAAGAAAACAATCTTCTGAAAATAATTTTCTTACCCTTACGAAGAAATTTGAAGCTGAGGTTAAGGAAACTGGACAGATTCATGTGCTGGTTGTGAAACAAGCAATTGAGACTGAGACTGAATTACAAGTGGAGGAGCAGCTTGAAGCAGTCAAGCCTTTATTGAAGAAATTTAGCGAATTGATGCCTGAAGAGATTCCATATGGGTTGCCGCCTATGCGCGATATTCAACACTATATCGACTTAATTCCTAGTGCTATTCTGCCTAATTTACCGCACTATAGGATGAGTCCTAAAGAGAGAGAGATTCTAAAAGAGAATGTGGAGGAATTGTTGCGAAAGGGGTATATCCAGAATAGCATGAGCTCATGTACTGTTCCGGCCTTATTGACTCCTAAGAAAGATGAGAGTTAACGGATGTGTGTAGATAGTAGGGCCATCAATAAGATAACCGTGGGTTATAAGTTTCCAATTCTGAGATTGAATGATATGCTGGATAGGTTGTACGGTGCTAAGTGATTTTCGAAGCTGGATTTGAAGAATGGATACCATCAGATTTGGATTCGGCCCGAAGATGAATGGAAGACAGCTTTCAAAACAAAGGAGCGGTTGTATGAATGGTTAGTGATACCTTTTAGACTTTCCAATGCTCCAAGCATTTTTATGAGCCTTATGAATCAGGTTCTGAAATCTTTTATTGGCAAATTTGTTGTAGTTTATTTTGATGATATCATGATTTATAGTAAGACTAAGGAGGATCATCTGATGCACTTAAGGGAGGTATTGACAGTTTTGCGGATTAATAAGCTGTATATTAATCTTAAGAAGTGCAGTTTTTTTTAACTAATAAACTATTATTCCTGGGGTTTATTATTACTGCTGAAGGAATAGAGGTAAATGAGGCGAAGGTAAGAGCAATCAGAGAGTGGCCGACACTTAAAACAGTTTCTGACGTTAGGAGTTTTCATGGATTGACTACTTTTTATCGACGGTTTATTATGAATTTCAGTACTATCACAGCCCCGATTACTGAATGTATGAAGAAAGGCAAATTTCTATGGGGAGAGGAAGTAGAGAATAGTTTTGTTATTCTGAAGGAAAAGTTATGTACTGCACCTGTTATTGCCTTACCTAATTTTGATAAACTTTTTAAAGTGGACTGTTATGCTAGTGGAGTTGGTATAGGAGCTATTTTATCTCAAGAGCGCAGACCAATATGCTATTTCAGTGAGAAGCTTAGCGAGGCGAGATAAAAGTAGAGCATTTATGAAAAAGAATTTTATTCTGTCGTAAAGGCTTTGAAAACTTGAGAGTATTATCTGATTGGGAAAGAATTCATCCCTTATTCTGATCATGAAACTTTGAAGTATCTAAATAGTCAGAAGAGGATTAGCAAAGATATGCATGCGCGATAGTGTCAATTTTTGTAAAAATTTCCTTTTAGATTACAACACAAGTCAAGTGTGCATAATATCGTAGTAGATGCATTGAGTAGGAGAGTTGGCTTGTTGATTACATTAAGCCAAGACATCTTGGGGTTCGAGCAGTTGAAAAATTATTATGCAGATGATGATGACTTTGGGCAAATTTGGAAGTCATGTTCTTCTGGTCAACCTGTACAAGAATTTTATGTGCATGATGGCTATTTGATGCGTAGCAACCAGTTTTGCCTTCCTCGAATATTATTACGAGAGAAGGTAATTCGTGATTTACATGATGGAGGATTAGCTACACACATGGGTCGTGATAAAACTATTGCTGTAGTTCAGAAGCGATTTTATTGGCCCAATTGCGTAGAGATGTTAGCAGATTGTGGAGGTGCATCATGAAGTCAAACAGAAGCTGGAGGAAGCTAATCAAAAGTATAAAGCTGCAGCAGATAAGCACAAGTGGAAGCAGGTGTTTGCAGTAGGTGATTAAGTCATGATTTTTCTTCGTAAAAAGCAATTGCCAGCTGGATCTTATAGTAAATTGCAACTAAAGAGGTATGGACCTTACGCTGTCAGCAAAAAGATCAACCATAATGGTTATGTTATAGACCTTCCACAAAGCATAGGCATAGCCAATACTTTTAATATTGCTGATTTGTCGCCGTTTCATGAGTCTACAAAGTCGCTATATCCAGATTCTGATTTTAACTCGAGGACGAGTTCTTTTCAAGTGGAGGAGAATAATACAGAATCTATTAGTGGTGCGTTTCTGAACCGATTAAACAAGCAGAAGTCCAAATGGAAGGCAAAACAATGATGTGACTAGAACCGGTGGACCTGTCGACAATATCAGATATTTGTTTATGAGTTAATTTTAAGGGTCGTTTTTGTAATTTTGCTATTTGAAGCTTATTAACTTTCGTAATATGATTAGAATTCCTATTATGATTAGGTTTCCAATTCAGACTAGGTAACTTTCTTATTGTGATTAGGTTTCTTATTGTAATTAGATTTAACTCCTATAAAAGGGTGTTTGGGGTTTATTTTGAAAACAGAACATTATTATTAATATTGAATTTCGAGATTTCTTAAGCGCCCAAAGGGATGTCTTTTTGTTTGACCAATTTGTTAGCGATCTGAATGCTTACAAATGTTCGTTATGGTGAAACTGATGGTCTTTTGTTTGAACATCCAGGACTCTATGCTGAATGTTTGTCTGTATTTGTTGCATTTTACTTCCTTTGTAAAACACCTTTGGATACTATTCTCTTGTTCTAAGGACAATGCCTTGTAAATATCAGCAAAAATGCCACAAGAGCAAACTCATGTTTAACCATGTCTCAAGAAATGATTTTCCTCTGTAGCTTTTCAAGTCATCATCAGAGAGGTTGAAATTTGGTTGGAATAGAAAATCTTGCTTCTGCAATTGTTTAATTATTTGTCTTGGAACGCATTTCTGATAGCTTTAAAAATCCTGCCGTATTTTGGTTGTTTTGTCAATGACTTTTTCTTTATCTTGATGCTTTACTAAGGAATTTAATGGTCACTTATCTCTCTTTTGGGAGAAACATTTAGCAATAATGTCACGCCCTGAACCCCATCGAGCGTGCGGCATCCCGAAGCACAAGTTGAATATGTGCGACGACCTAGGAAACGTTGCCGACCTAAAGATTCCATTAGAGTTAACTTGCGGCGGAAACCATTATTAAAAACCCGAACAATAAAATTGAAGACTACCAGGTATAACTAGATCGCCGAATCGCCAATATTAATACATTACACTTCCAAACATTTATAATATCCACTATAATTTACAGACATACCGAACCAGTAACTATTAACTTCCAAAATACAAAAAGATCAGCATCTTGGGTTAGCACTATCAAAAAATGGGGTACTCTAGAACTATCATCTCACTCCCAGAATTAGTCTCTACGCTCTTTGGAGGGCGTCCACTCGGACTCACTGTCCTCCTCATCCTCATCTGCATCTTTTTTCTCCTCCTGCTCATCTAATGATTCTGAATCCGGCCCAATCTCGATTGGATTGTCCTCGTCACCTGACTTGGGCTGATCCTTAGCCCGCTCCTCCTCCTCAAAATCCTTTCTGTCCTCCTCTGATTCCATTGTGGGCTCATCCTCTAGCTCGTCCCCAAATGGCTCTACACCGGGATTCTTACCGTTCTCCTCCTCGGGTCTTACCTTAGGTATCCTTGCCAGGTCTATATCCATCGGATCAAATCTAGCCTGGAACTCTTCCGATGCTGGGTTTGGTTCGGCTACTGAAGAACCAGGTGCAGCCGGTGCAGGGTGATGTCCGGACTGTGCTATACTAACTTCTGCACTAGTTAATTCCCCATTAGGAAGGGGTATAGCTGCCGGGTCCTAATCACCTACGCCATCGAACGGAACGTCAAAACCGCGGACGGGACCAAACTCGTCCATCCCGTTTCTGAACATCCATGCGGTATAAGTGTGAGCCTGCTAGAGGGGTAGCCCTATATCTACCAAAACTACAGAGGTGTGCTTAACCCAGGTGTGATTCTCGTCTACAGGATATTCTACCACTTCATGATCGGTGTGCATGGGGATTCCAAAACACTACGGCGGTAACAGTGGGAGATTCATGGCTCAAGCGGGGGATCTAAAATGGTTTGGTTGATACAACCATGGGACACTTCTCAATAAGTTGCAACCTAAACCCTACCTAGGCTGCCACGTAATTCCAGACACATCCAGACACACTATCAAACAATACACGCAAAACATCAACCAAACAATTACATATACCTGGACTCTCGACATAAGCAACCTGCACATTAGCCCATAATCACAACACTCAAACCACACACGTATGCCAACCACTCGTGCGCTCAAACAAGTATATCGTTTGCACAACATGCCAAACCACTTAATTCACACTTGATCACGCACAAATACATCATTTTCATTTATTTTCCTCATCGTACCAACACTTGCTCAATCACATTCCCAGCCCGCATAAACACGTCTCAGGCCCACTCGATCGCGCCCTGAGCATCACACGTTTCGGTCCGATCCCACTTTCACTTACCATCTTACACATCTCATTCTCAATCACTTTCCTGGCCCGTATAGACACGCCTCAAGCCCACTCGATCACGCCCCGAGCATCACATGCCTCGGTCCGATTCCACTAAAACTTTATTTTCTCAGCCCACACCAAATGCGACAGGCCTACATGATCGAGACCCGAGTTTAGAATGCCTCGGCCCGATCCCAATCTTACTCGAGTTGGTCATGCCTCGGACTGATCTCACTTTTGACTTTCTTATTCCTCAGCCAGCGCTAAATGTGACTGACCTATGTGATCGCGACCCGAGCTTAAAATGCCTCGGTTCGATCCCACTCTTACACTTGCACACAATTCGAGCATTAACTACGTGCACACAATTACACCCAATATATTATTATAATTCCGTAACATCGCGAACGCATAATCAACATACAAATTCCCATTTTTCCACAACCAAACATTGACGAATCAATTCCGGCTCTTCATGACATTTTCACGAAATCTCGAGTTGGATCTAACGGCATAGACCACACGCCAAACAGCACATCACAACGCATAGAACAACACATCACAGCCAACAATAGGCCTCTAAAATTCCACCAAAGATTCCCAAATTCAATCCTAAGGCCCGTTATTCCAATTAGTCCTTAATTTCTACCAAACTGCGTCTAAACGGGTTCGATCATACCCGATAAACTAGACGAGGTTTAGATCGCGACTTACCTGATTCTAGACTAATGTGGCTAGAGTGAAACGGGCGGCAATCGACGACGGTCTTGCGGTGGCGGCGACGATTGGCTCCCGGCGGTGGGCGATCAGCGAGCGGTGGCTTGGGCAGCAGTTGACTCGGCTCACGGCCATGGGAGGGGAGAGAGAAATCGAGAGGGAGAGGGGGACACGGTGATGGCTTGCGAACGGCGGATGGGTAGTGTGGCACGGCAGCGACGGTGGTCCGGACGACGGCGTGGCACAGCACGGCGAGAGGGAGAGACGGCCGAAGAGGGAGTGATCGAGAGAGAGAGGAGAGAGAGCTGAATGGGAGGGAGAGAGACAGAGGTCTTGGACTTGATGCCCAAGTTTTGACCAATTTTGGTAAATGACCAAAATGCCTTTCTCTCTACTTTTCATCCGACGATTGAGATTTGATCCTATCTTGAAATCGACGGCCAAAATCGAATTTTTTCCAAAATATCCAAGGGCAATTTGGGAATTTCTCAAAAAGCCCAAGGGCAAATTTGTCTTTTCCAAAATTTAGGGCAAAATGACAAAATGCCCTTGCCCATTAAAACTAGCCTTTTGTAAAGTCTTAGGGGTAAAATAGTCACTTTCCCATTTTCTTGTCGAAATCGAATTTTTCTGAAAGATTCGAGAACATCCAAAGCTACACTTTCCAACCGCAACGTCGTCCCAATGTCCTGTCGTGACTTCCTAATTTTCTGATGCCCAATTCGGTCTCTAATTAATAATTGAATTTTATATAACGTCACTTGAGTGATTCTCAGACTAACAGGTAGCTTTTTGGGGAAATTTGCGGAATCGACCCGTGACTGACACTAAATTAAGTCACGTGCAAGTTCGTTCAGATCGTGACGACTTCGGTTGTCAATAGAATCCCGAGGATAGATCACTAGTTTCGATGGTTGTGATCGTTCTGTATAGGTTCTGGATCGTTCGTCAATTTATTTTGTGATCAAACGGAATCACTCGTAATCTACTAGTATGACAGTGATGAATTGGCCCTTCACTACCCTAAGATCGGCCCACATTGGCTCAAAATGTTACCTCGACGATTTTATGGTCGAAAGTCGGTTCACGGTCAAATTTCTCTAGTTGTACGAATTTAGATCCTTAGTTAGCCTTTCCTTATAGGTTAGTATTTTAGGAATGATCAGTTCCGAGCGAGAATCAACTATAAGTACATTAATAAAATCACTCATTTCATAAATTTCAAATGGATGAAATTTCGGAATGTCACTAATAAAAAAGGGAATGACATATGATAAAGCAATTTCTATGAAATTAAGGGATGTGTAGAAGAGGCGTTCAGGGAAAGTTATTTCAATGGACTTCTTCTAGTGTTTCGTTCATTTATCTATTTGCTATTGAAACTCACTGAAATAATATTTGTCAGCGTGATAATTTGGGGAAAAAAAAGCTGTGAAATGTTACAACAAATTTTAAGGTCATCTTCCACAATGTTAAGTGCGCTTGCTGCCTATTATTGATAAACTCAGTATACTCTACCACTCTAGATTTTTTATTCACAATTTACAAGTTTTCAAGAAACAACAGAGCGAAGTAGTATATGACAGGCTTATAGATCTCAAATGGATAACTTTAACTCTCATTTCCCTGAAAGAAAATGAGGAGAAGAATGCGTTTACATTTAAACTTGGCTTAATTTACCCAAAAAAGCTAGCAAAGAAGCTTCTGCTATTTATACAATGGAAATTTTGTTCCATGAGGAGCGAGCGAGGACTAGAAATAAGAAAAGGCAAAATTAATGGCTTCCCTGCTTTTGACCTCTTATCATTCTTCCTATACAATGCCTACAATGTTACCTATCTTCTATTTGACAATGCTAATCCGCTGTCATGTGCTCTCCTTGCTACGGTCAGAAGGACCACTGCAAACGCAAGATTGAGAAGAGAACTTGGCGGCTGTCGTGGACAAAGAGCAATTAGCTGATAACTCCTTCCTGGGGAATTATATGTTGTTATGATGGGAGCAAGTTGTGGAACGACCTCCTTTCAACTTGTGCAGCGCACATCCGCAATTGCGATGGTACGGCCTCCTCTCGATCTCCACATCATTTATTGATAAGCATCCATGAAAGACACCGGGAAGCATAAATTCGGCTGTTATGCTGGCCATTCTCTTCTCTTTCAGTGATTTTTCTAGATTTCTTGTTTAGTTCTGTTGGTGTATTTGAGAACATTTCTGTAATGATGTTGTGAATCATTTGCAATCATTTGGAAGCATTTATATAGAATTCGGGACTGGTGTATGGTAGTGGGTTGTAGGAGTTCTCTAGAGGGTGACCTTGGTATTAGTTGAAATGAAGACAAGGTTGACAGCGTTCCTAGGATTTTTTGGGCAGTTATTTAACTAAAATTGTGCTTCCCGAGGGATCTGTGATGCCTAATTGTGGAGGAGAGAGAGAGAGAGAGAGAGAGAAGTGGCTCGGCTCGGCTCTGCTCGGCTGTCTTAGAGTACTAGAAGTCAAATTCAAGAAGCTATTAGCAGCCAGCATCGATTTCGCCAGTGAGATGTCTCTTTCTAATTAGTTGGTGTAGAGAATACTTAGAAATTTCTGTTGTTGTTCATCTATTAATCTTTATATATATGTGTGTGTAGTATTCTATGTTAACTTTGTCTTTTTCAAAAAATTTTGGTCCCCTTACTCTGGTTGTGCCTTGAAAGTGTAGTTTCTTATTCTAGTAGTTGCATGCAAGATATAGTCCGAATTGCCTGTAGAGGTGACAAACTCAGGTAAAATAAAACTTTTATCAATTTATTTAGTTTCGTAATTGAGATTGTGAGTAATTTTCCGAGGAACTAAGATGGTCATTGGTTGCTGATATCTATTGGAGGAGAACACTGTGGCAGGTTCTTTGAGCATCGTTAATCTGAAATATGAGCTCCTTCAACCCAAATTGCAGAATGATTTTGTCCACTGCTCTTGGAGTGTGATTGGACCCTAGGTTCTACTGACCGGAGAATTCACTTAAATCATCTATTTTGTCCATGTCCGGCTAATATCTGTTTTCACATACGGTCGACATCTTGTATGTTTAAGAGATTGAGCTTTGGCTTCCTCTTTTGAGCGGCTATTTTGTGGTATTAGCTTCTGCTTCTACGCTGTGTAATATTGTCCGTTTTAGGCCCATTGATCCTCACGAGTTCTATACTGTGTAATATTGTCCTCTATTTTTTAGTGTATATTACTTTTCACCGTATGGAATTTTTGGCTCATGCATCCTCTGTTCTACTTGGTTGTGATGAATGGCTAGCTGATGCGATGTGTGAATTCCTCCTGCAAAATTTGATGGATCTTCACTGCCACAAAAATTTGTACAGAAAGTGTTTTCACAGGAGCAACCGTGCTGTGTGATTGGGTCTTTGTTCTTGTACTTTATTTCTAGCGATTACACACTTTTATCAAATGAAAAGTAACGCCTGGCTTATAGATGTGGTGCTAAGTGAGTCCTAAAAAATGTTTCATATTGAAGGAATTTATCATCATGATGTTTTGACCTGCAAACTTGGTTAAGTTGATAAGAACGAAAATGATGTCATAAGTGATCCTCAAGTCCCATGAGTTGTTATTCTGTGAGCTTCAAATCCCACATACCTAATGTTGCTTCAACAACCAGATGTATAGGTGTTGCTATCTGTTATAAGAGCATCATGAAAGCGCTAATTCTTGTCACTAAAGGGACAATAAGAAACAATTGGCAATTTTGTGCATCAAAGCATAGTGTTAGAATGTTTATATAAATAAATCATTCATTCATTTAATAGGTTAAACTTTTAGAACAATTGATAGTGATTTCACAAAATTTATAATGATATTAGAGTCGATGGTTGGTGACCAATGCGGTTTCCGGGTGGAGGGTGTTGGGATATAGTAACGCGGGCTTGTGGGGATGAAATTGGGCATTGATGGAGATTTGACTTGAGATAAGTTAATGCGGAAGGATACTTGAATCAAGGGGGGAATTGTTAAGATACAAGTATGAGTGAATTGTGTAAAAGAATCCCATATTGAAGAATTAATATGGTGTAGAGCAGTTAATATGTATGCTCCCAAACAAATGGTATTAGATCCTAAGTTCAAATCTTCCAAGCTCTTATTTGCCTCCCTAATTGCATATTTCCACATCATAGGCTAAGGCCAAAGTCCAGTCTACACGTGAGGTGTAACAGCCCAAATTTCGATGTAATTCCGGGATCAATAAAACTGATATTACTTCGCATTTCATTTTAGTAAGTCTCGCCTAGAGCTGATTACTCTCGGGATACTAACCAATGGGGTATGGCTAACTAGAAAACGGTACGTGAACCGGGGACTCTATCGTGAAACGGACGCCGATCACGAGAGACACTGAGGGAATATTTTGGGCCAACGTGGGCCAATCGTAGGAAAGGGTAATGGATTGGGTTTTGCTAAGGCCTACGATGTACAATAGGGATGCAGGTGATTCTGCAAGACCGAAAGTATACGTGGCCAACCAGTCTTGAACTCGAACCGTACGATCGTGACCTCTGGAACTAGCGATAATTTCTCATTCTCTCAATGATTGAGACCATTATGATACGGATAGCCCTAGGTCGATACGCGTAACTTCTAAACAGCCGTCCGTTAGTGAGAGACCCTGAAATTGAGAGTTTAGCGAGTTTTGTTCACGGAATTGGGCCTGAATTTCGGTATTGATTTTTGAAGGCTTAAGAGACTATTTTTGGGAATATGACGTCATACTGAGCTGGCCACATACATTTGGAGTTAGTACAAGCGAAAATTGGAATTTCGGTCCGGGGGTGAAAAATTACGATTTTGCCCCTCGGGACACCAGCGTCGCTTTTCGAGGCCAAATGAGGTTATTTTTTGAGGCCGAGACCATTTTTGGATGGCCACGCTTACCAAGAGTCATTTTGGACAAAAAGTGGAATTTCGACAAAAATTGGAAAAATAATATTATTTTATTCCCGAAAATTTGACGTGGATTTTCGAGGGCTTGCGCGATGAATTTCGCGATTCCGACGCCATATTATGTTGGCCACGCACATATGGAACGCGTATGTGCGAAAATTGGAATTTTAGTTCGGGATCGGAAAATTACGAAAATGCCCCTAGGCCATTTTTGATTAATTCCGAATTTTGGATTTAATTTTGGGATTAACCAAGGTTAGTTAGGGCTAAACCAGGTCTGGTCAGCTTGGGTTAAGGACCAATGACCATTTTACCCCTAAATTTTTGGATATGGATTAATCTTGGCCATTGGATCAAGGGCTTTTTGACCATCTTAGATTTTGACACTTGGATTCCACTTAGACCATCTTTGACCTATTTGACCAGACCCTATCTCTCTTCTCTTAGCCTATTCAGTCATTTCCCCCCGTGCAATTTCTTCTTCTTCTCTGTTTCTTGTTCTGCAGTTCCGGTTCTGCATTTTTTGGTATTGTTCACGCCGGAAGAGTACCAGCCGGAGTTGCTGTTCGCCCACCAGCCGTTGCCACAGCACCCTTGGACCTCCCTCTCACCTGTTTAGCCACCACAGCCCCGGTTTTTGTCCAAAACAGCCTTGTTTCTCTCTTTTTCTCTTTCCCGGTCTACAAATAGTAACGCCGAAGCTTCGCCGGAGCTCCGATCGCCGTTCCGTCGCCACCCAGCCGTCCAGCCACGCTGTACGACGCCGACCGTACTTGTCCGTACAGTGTTCGTATGGTCGGTATTGTTCACCGCTGTCCGTACGCGCCGTACGGCACGTCGCCGCCGTCACCGGCGCCTCGCCGGCCACCGTTTCCCGCTGTCTGCATAGTGTCCGTACAGAATCACTGTTCCCCCCGGCACTGTTCACGCGCACTGTTCACACGCCGGCCGCTGCAATCCGTACGCCGTTCGCCGGGAATTCACCGCCGGTTTCACTGTTCACCAGTGATCGGCCGCCGTTCCCCGTTGTCGTGAGCTTGGATTAGGTGAGTAAAATTCATAAACCCGGATTATGACTGATTAGTGCGATTTTTTTTGGACTGGTTTAGGAATACTGGTACTGGCTGAGAAAGATTAGTGTACTGTTCGATAGAATTTGTAATCCGGAAATTGTAGTTGGCTAATGAGAATTGTTTAGGAAGGATATTTGGATTAAATGGCAAAGTTAGGAGTACATTGGTGGAATTGCCGGGTATGCCCGGGTTGACTGATTGTATGGCAATTGTGCTTGATAGTGATTGATTTCGCATTGCCATGTTGTATATTGGGTGTTCGATTTATATTGGCGCTCATGGTGCATTGCATTGCATAACACGAACACGCATTGTGTATGCCGAGAGTGAGGCATGTAATGAACTTGTGCGAGAATGCGTGTCTGCCATGAGCATGTGATCACCTAAAATACCCTAAAGCGTTTTATGCTGGGTTCAGATAATAATGAGTTGTGTGATCACCTAAGGACCTTTGGGTCGATACCGTCCTCATACACTTTGAAGTAGGACGATACCCAGTACGTCCGGAAGGCGACCATCCTCATGCACTTTGAAGTAGGCTCTGGTTCGCAAAGAGTCAGTGTTACGCCTCATGCACTTTGAAACAGGCTAGAGACACTGGGCCAGATCGGTTGCTGCGCCTCATGCACTTTGGAGCAGGCTAGACGCACCGGGCCGTGAAAAAGTGATGACTCGAGTCGTAATAAATAATAATGAATTGGGCAAGTGTGCTAGTATGGGCCAGTGGGCCGGGGAAATATGCATGACATGTCGATGACATTTGCATGCATAAACATGCATTGATTAGCATGCGAGTGTGTGAGATTCGGTACATGAGCATGTGTTTGGCGTACGTGTGACTGTGTGTGCCACGTATGTGCCATGATTATTATATATTGAACTGTCTAACCTGCAGGGTCAGAGAATTGCTTGATTATGGTTGTGTTATGATTTTAAATGTTTGTTTCCGGTCAGGAGATTGCATGTTAGCCTAGCCTAGGTTTAGGGGTTGAACTCACTGAGATTCGTCTCACGGTTGTTTAAACCGAAACTTTTCAGACCCATGGTCGTGAAGATGGAGAGACCACCGCCACTTTTTGGGATCCCTCTGCAGATCCGACAATATACTAGTACCTTCCCCTCAGGAAATGGGGAGGCTTTTGTGAGGTATAGATTAGAAGTAGTTGTGAATATATGCGTTGATTATTATCAGAAGCAGGAGTACGTGACATGGTTCTACCGGGATGCCAATGGGAATGAGGGAGAGCTCCTCAGGACCTTTGATATCCCAGTCGAGGGCGGGTTGATGCAGCCCAACATAGCCGGTGGTGAGGTGATAGACCCTGAGGTCACACCCGAGTTGATGGAGCATGATGAGGAGCCCGACGTGCTAGCTGAGGACCTCGAGCCTATAGATGAGGAGGATGACGGACCCGCGGCCATGGCGCATGATGTCGATGAAGATGGAGAGGTTGCTGAGTTAGGATCGGATGAGAAGGGGTTCGAGATGTATCTTGACCTGGAGTTGGAGCCGGACTCTGAGGACAAGCGAGCCCAGGCCATGGATTCGGAGGATTCGAGGACTAGCGGGGATACTTCTGAGGAGCCGTCAGATGATTCCACTGAGTCGTCTGATCCCGACTGGGAGCCTTAGGTTCGACCAGTACCTTTAGTTAGCAGTGAGGGCCATTACCTTTTTGGACTATAGCTCTCTACCTGAGTTTTAGCCTGACCCCTTAGCCACTTACCCCCTTTTTGACCTGGTGGCTACTAACCGTTTGTATTTTCTTTTGGTACTTGTAAATATTGTTTAAATGGTTTTTAATAGTAATATAATTATGTAATTATTTTCTTATGTGATGTTGGCTGCCCTGGTTCTCATATCGGTTGTGTCAGGGTTTAATTATTTATTGCTTCCGCATGTGATTGATCTCTATTTGGGCGTGGGTCGGCGACGCTTCCTGGGAGCGTTGCACCTTAATCGACCGTGACGGGATGTTGCGTCCAATGGGGTAGGGGCGTGACATGAGGGGGAGTATCATAATATTTAAATAAAATAAACATTGCATTCTAATAGCTTAAGCTTTTACAGCTAAGTAGCAATAGTTTCAGTGTGCATGCCCTGGAACTACTTTAGAAAGTAAATTGGAATGAAGTTCTACTGATCTGAATTGGCTTCTATGTCTTGAAATTCAGAGACGGTTTTCTTTTCATTATGTATCCTCCGAATGCAGCTAAGAGTAAAAACTTTTCCTAACTGAGTCTTTTCATTATGCCTGATTTCTTTCTTTAAATTCTAAAAATTTGCATGGTTTTGGATGCATTTTGATTGAAGTAGAACTTGATTTTGGTCGTTGGGATTAGGAGTTCTCAAGAGAAAGAAAATGCTGCCGGTGGAATTTCTGAGGAGTTAGAAACTATTCTCTCGTGTTCTTGGCCAGTCAATTAGCTGAAATTGCAATGACGACTTGATTCCTAATTGTCCTGTGCCTTTTCGATGGGGTAACTTTGGAGTTTAAGAAACTTGAGCCGCTCGGCTCGGCTTGTATGGCCTTGGCCAGTAAAAAACAAAATCCAAGAGTGACTTGCTACAAGCAAGATTTGACCGAAGGGATGTCTTTTCTGTGACCAATTCGTTAGCAAAGTGAATGCTTACAAATGTTCGTTATAGTGAAACTGATGGTCTTCTGTATGAATATAGGGGACTCTATGCTGACTGTTTCTGTATTTGTTGCATTTTACTTCCTTTGTAATCCACCTTCGGATACTATTCCTCTTGTTCTAAGAACATCTCGTAAATATCTGCAAATAATGCCACCGGAGTATTCTCTTATCTAATAACTTCACAAGTAATAGTTAAACAGGAAAATCTGGAAATATTTCTGAGACGAAGAGGGAAGTTATTTCAATGAACCTCTTGCAAAATGTTGCAATATAATTTAAGGTGTGCTTGCTGCTCATTATTGAGAAACTGAACAAATCTGACACTGAAATTTCCTAGTCATAATTTACGAGTATTTAAGTAAAAACCGAGCAAAGAAGTATCGGACCGGCTAATATGTCTAAAATGGATAACTTTAGCTCTCTTTTCCATGAAAGAAAATAAGAGAAGAGCGAGTTTACATTAAAACTTGGCCGAATATCAGGAAGAAGCTCGCCAAGAAGCTTATGCTATTCATCCTCTGGAGATTTCGTTCCTTGAGGAGTGAGTAAGGACTAGAAATACGACAAAACGAATGACTTCCTAGTTTCTAACCTTTTATCAGTCTTCATATACAATGCCTCCATTGTCTACCTATCGTCTACTTGACAATGCTAATTCATTGTCATGAACTTTCCTCGCTACCGACAGAAGAGCTACTGCAAACAGAAGATTGAGATATGAACTTGACAGCTTTTGCGGACATGGAACAATTAGTTGGTAACTCCTTCCTGGGGAATGATATGTCGTTATGATGGGAGCAAGTGGGGGAACGACTTCCTTTCAACTTGTTCATTGCACATCCACAATTGTGATGGTACAGCCTCCTCTCGATCTCCACATCATTTATCGACAAGCATGCATCAAAGACAGCCGCAGAGCATCAATTCAGCTGCTATGGTGGCCATTCTCTTCTGTTGCAGTGATTCGTGTTCGAAAATGTTTCCTGTGAATCATTTGCAATCTTTCGGAAGCATTTATATAGAATTTGCAATTGATGAATGGCAGTGGGCTGTAGGAGTTCTCTAGAGGGCGACCTTGGTATTGGTGGGTTACTAATTGTAGGAGAGAGAGAGAGAGAGAGAGACAGAGAGAGAGAGAGAGAGAGAGAGAAGTAAGAAGTGGCTCTGCTCGGTTCAGCTGGCTTAGAGCGCTAGAATTCAAAATCAAGAAGCCATTAGCAGCCCGCGTTGATATCTCCACTTCTCCAGTAAGACGTCCCTTTCTAATATGTTGGCAGAGCGAATACTTACAAACTTCTGTCATTGTGAAACTCTTAGTTATCTATGTTCACTTTGTCTTTCTGAAAACTTTTGGTCCACTTCCTCCTGTTGTGTCTGGCAAGAATAGTTTCTTCTTCTCGTTGTTACATGCATAATATAGTCCGAATTGCCTATATTGGTGACAAACTTAGCTTAAATAATTTTTTTGTCATTTTATCTAGTTTCATATTAGAGATTTTGATTAAGTTTCCAAGAACTAAGATGACCATTGGTCACTGATGGAGGGCCACATTGTGGCAGGTTCTTCGAGCATCGCCACTCTGAAACTTGAGCTCTTTCAACCCTGGCTTCGGAAGGATTTTGTTCACTGCTCTTGAAGTGTGATTGGACCCTAGGCTCTACTAACCCGAGAATTCACTGAATCACCTATTTTGTCCGTGTTTGGATAATATCTGTTTTTCCATACGGTTGACATCTTGGAACATTTCTGCGTATTTTAAATCAAGATAAGAATAATCAAGTGCACCGTCTTCTCTATCGTGTATATTTGGAAGATTTGGGATTAGAACCATTATTTCATGGGTCTTTTCTGAGTTGAAGTTTTTCCATTAAGTACTTATTCTGTATAACAGTTGAGTAAATCTGTAATTCATCTTGGTCAGACGATTAATTAACTATTCTTTGTTATTGTAAACTTATAGTCATCTCATCCATGTTGCAGTCCAAAGGCAGAAACTAACAGCACCTCATTAGTAAAATATGTAATTCATCTTAGGTTTATTTTGTGAGGCTGTGTCCAAGATATTGTTGTTGTCCAGTTTCACCAGTGGTAGGTTTCATATGTAGTGCAAAAGAGAATCTCAAATCAGATTGATTAAAGTAGAGCAATCAAAATATGTGGTGGCCACAACTAATCGGCCTAAGCTCTTGAGGGAAATTCAGTCCAATTATTTATGTTTGAGAGTATGCTTGGCTTCCTCTTTTGAACGGCAATTATGTGGTATTAAACTTCTGTTGTGATTTCAACAAATTTTGCAAACCCTTTCTGGCCATTGTCGAGAAACTGAGTAAATTCGTACTCACAGCTCATGAGTATTCAAGAGAATACAGAGCAAGGAAGCTTACTAACTAGCTAATATATATGTCAAGTAGATAGATTTAACTCTCTATCTCATGTAATTATATAAGGAGAAGAATGTGTTTGCAATAGAATTCAGCAGAATTTACAGAAGGAATCTAGGGAGAAGCTTGTGCTGTTTGTCGTCCGGAGTGCACATAAAGACAAGAAATAAGAAAGATCAAAAGAAAAAAAAAAAGAAAGAACAAAAGAATACCTTCTCTGTTTACAACCATTTTTCTTCTTTCCTAGCCAACCCCTCCAATATATACCTATTATCTACTTTGAAAATTTTAATTTAATGTCCTTTACTGTCCTTGCTGTTCACAGAAGAACCACTGATAATGCAAGACTGAGATGAGAACTTGGAAGCTGCTGCGGACAATGAGCAGTTCGTTGATATGTTGTTGTGATAGGAGCAAGCAGTCGAATGACTTCCTTCCAACTTGTGCAGCGCACAACCACAATTGCGGTTGTATGGCCTACGCTCAATCTCCACAACATTTACTAACAAGCTTCCATCAAAGACACACCTAAGCATCATTCCAGCTGCTATGGTGGCCACTCGCTTCCCTCTTAGCAGTTCTTCTGGATCTTCTTGTTTGGTTCTGTGTGTTTGTTTGTCTGAGAATATAGCTGGTAATTTGTGAATCTTTTGCAATCCCTGGGAAGCATTTATATAGAATATGGAATTGGTGTATGCCTGTGGGTCATAGGAGTTCCCTAGACAGTGATATTGGTCTTGGTTGATTTCAAGAGAACGTTGAAGGTGTTCCAAAGAGCATTTGGGCCGTTAGTTAACTAAAATCGTTCTTCCCTAGGAATGCTGTTATTCCTAAATGAATGGTAGAGAGAGAGAGAGAGAGAGAGAGAGAACAGTTGGCTGGGGTTGGCCAAAGGATTACGGTTGCATGGTGCAAGCGGCATGAAGTTCCAATTGAAAAGGTTAGTATAGCTTCAAACCTTGCACATAACGAGGCAATCTTCGGAATTAGTCATCTTATGATCTGAACACTGGTAACATTATTTCAGTGCTACTTTTTCTCCCGCTATAGAAATGGACGGCACAATAATTCCGAATTTCCTGGTCTCCTGATTTTTTAGTTTGCCGGGTCCGCCGGTCTCTGAAATGTTATGACCCATATTATTTACTGTTGCAAATATTCAACAAGTCTCTGTTGGCAAAATTTGCTTGGGCGATGGACGTGGAACTTGACTTTTGATTATGATATGCTGAGTCTCCCTTAGCCAGCATGTTGAATCTCCTTTTTATACTGCAAATTTTTTCTTCTTTGTCTGTTCAGTTGAAAAAATATTCAGGTTGAACGTTAAACTAATCTAATTATAGATGGTGTACCGTCTCCACACTGGCTCTTGCGTCGACTCCGATCGATTCAGGGACTGTCATTTACCTTGAGAAACTTTTCATTCTATGTGGATACACTTGTCAAACTAAGAAATGTCCAATGATAGTTGAGAAATTATAAATGTTGATTCTTATGTCTTTCTTTTTCCCTTTCTATTGCTGTAAACAATGCCTAAGTGGATTATGACATCAGAGATTGTGGTGGTGTACGTTGGTCATGGATTAAATCCATATAGAAATCTATATAGGGGCGTGTTGTTATCATGGGAGATGGGGAAAATTCCAAAAAAGGACCAAAAGTTTTTTTCCTAAAAGGGTTTAAAATGAATTTAGTTTCAAATGAAGGCTTGAAGTAGCCATGTCAATCTCAAATAAGGGTTTAAGTGCCGGCTGGCGAGCATTTGATTTTTTCGGTGGCCAAAATAGAACAGTCTTGTTCAAACCAGATGGGAGAGACCGGCGATGGGGAGAAAGAAGAGGATGGTAAAGTCTGATGAATCGCTGCCAGATGAATTCAAGAATTTGGGATGGCGAAGCTCAATGCCAAGCCTCTCTCCACTCTTGGTGCTTGAAACCATCACAACAGGCCGGGCATGGAGGCGATTATTATTGCTAAAAGTGCCACTGTGCCAGTGCTGGAAGAGTTCTGCGATCGCAGCCTCTATTTCTTCTCCTCTGCCACATTCAAAATCTCCCCTACGCCTTGAGAGTCAGACGCCACTCTCATCGGAGCTCCTGCTCAAGCTAATTGGAGTGAAATCATGAGACACTTCAGTTCCTCTCCCAATGCTTCCTCCACACAATCTATGGCCCCCGACCGTTGCTGCCAGGCCAAGTCCTCCCTCTCCGACGCTTTCCATCACCCCAACTACTCCCTCGCTGTCCTCCGCCTCATTGCCGAGTCCTCCATCGACAAGCAGATCCACCAGGCCACTGCCATCGACATCAAGAACCTCTGTCTCCGCACTTACTTGTTCCCATCTCCCTCCAATTCCGATGCTTAAAACCCTTCCCCTTCTCCGATTCCTGACGACTAGGGCTTAGGTGAGCTGGCTCTGGATTCGGGGCGACGTGAACAACATCAGAGGAACAATGAGAGCTTTGATTTGCTCATGATTTCCCCATACCATGGTCCACCTTACTCCCCAATCTCGTGTCCCATCTCCGAAAGGCTTCGCAGGCCTCTGATTATGCCTCCATCGATAGGATTCTAGGTACTGCAAATTCTATCTTTGAGAAGTTCTTTCACCTGAAAAAAATGTTGAGCGTCAGAGACGCGGCAACAACTTGATTTGATGGAAGAAATTTTTTGAGGATGAAACAATCGCAATTTGCGCCTTTGTATTGCATATCATAATTACAAGAGAAATAGACTATATATAGACCATAGTTTGATTCGAAATAGGAAACCTCTTTCTAGGAAACCTATTCTAATTAGGAAACCTACTTGACTTAGGAAACTTTCCTAAAATATAACTAGAAACAATATCTCACAATATCTATGAAAAATCAAAATATGAAAATACGAACAGACTCAAAAAAGGAAACAAGTATCAACAAATTTGGTTTAATTTCTAACACTCCCCCTTAAACCAAATTCTCTTCCATCGATCATTTCAAGCAGGCTCTTAAACTTTCGAAAAGCATCGATTTTGAGAGGTTTAGTAAAGATATCTGCTACTTGATCTCCGGTCTTCACATGCAACACTTCAACTTTATTCTCTTTAACCTGTTCTCGGATGAAGTGATATCGAACATCGATATGTTTACTTCGTTCATGAAAAACTGGATTTTTCGCCAAAGCAATAGCAGAAACATTATCAACAAAAATCTCCGTTGCTTTCTTTTGCTCCATAAGAATATCTTTGAGTAGTTTTCTCAACCATATTGCATGACAAACACATGAAGATGCAGCTACATATTCAGCTTCACATGTCGACAGAGTAACACTTGATTGCTTCTTTGATGACCATGTGAAAGCAGTGTCGCACAAGAAAAATACAAATCCCGTGGTGCTTTTTCGATCGTCGATATCTCCACCATAATCACTATCCGAATAAGCTCTAAGTTTGAAAGATTCAGAGCAATAATAGTGTAAGCCATGAGAAATAGTACCTTTGATGTACCGAAGTATTCTCTTTGCAGCTTTAAGATGAGATGATTTTGGTTTCTCCATGTATCGACTCACAATTCCAACACTATACATAATATCCGGTCTCGTGCATGTCAAGTATCTCAAACTCCCAATTAAGCTTCTATAATATGTCGAATCAACATCGGCACCATCATCAAACTTCGAAAGCTTGGTTCCGCACTCCATTGGTGTATTGACCGGCATACAATTTTTCATGTTGAATTTTTCAAGGATATTTTCTGCATATCCTTTTTGGGAAATAAAAATCCCATCAACACTTTGCTTTACTTCAATACCAAGAAAATAATTCATGAGACCATTATCAGTCATCTCAAATTCTTTCACCATTGATGCCTTAAAAGCATCAATCATCGCTGAATTATTTCCTGTAAAAACAAGATCATCAACGTATAAACAGGCGAGCAAAATATCACCTTTTTCTTGCTTCAAATAGAGTGCATGCTCGTATGGACATTGAGAGAATTTATTCGCCTTGAAATATGCATCAATTCTGGAATTCCATGCTCTCGGTGCTTGTTTAAGCCCATATAGAGCTTTCTTCAACCTCAATACTTTGTCTTCATGACCTTTCACTACAAACCCCTTTGGTTGTTCAACATAAATTTCTTCTTCAAGGATGCCATTCAAGAATGCTGATTTGACATCCATTTGATAAATCCGCCAATTATTTTGAGCAGCAATGGAAATAATCAATCTAATAGTTTCCATGCGGATGACAGGGGCAAAAACTTCATCATAATAGATTCCAGCTTTTTGCTTGTATCCTTTCGCGACTAATCTAGCTTTGTACCTTGCCATTTCACCTTTCTCATTCTTCTTGGCCTTGTACACCCATTTAACACCAATTGATTTCTTGTCCTTCGGAAGATTAGCAAGCTCCCATGTTTGATTTTTCTCGATGGCTTCAATTTCTTCATTCATGGCTTTTTTCCACTTTTCTTCTTTGGCCGCATCATCATAAGTAAGTGGTTCATAATCTGCAAGAAGACATATAAGATGAAGCTCTTCGGTAGCTTCGTAAATTTCAGACAATCTTCTTGATCTTGGCACTAACGGTTCATCGACATTATTTGAAGGGGATGGTGTTGATGAACTTGAGGAAGATGTTGGAGAAGAAGGTGAAGGTTGATCCTTCAACTCCGTTTGATTGGAATCACCACGAACATTCGCTTCTTCTTTTAGATTTTCTTCCCACATTCCATCTTCATCGAACTTGACATCTCTACTCACATACACTTTCAAAGTGTTAGGGTCAAATAATCGATAGGCTTTGGATGATGAGTCATACCCGATAAAGATGAGCTTTTTGCTCTTGTCTTCAAGTTTCGATCTTTTTTGGTCCGGGACATGAGCATAGGCAATGCTCCCGAAAATTCTTAAGTGTAAAACACTTGGTATTCTCCCGGTCCATGCCTCTTGTGGAGTTACGCCTTCAAGTCCATATGTGGGACATCTATTTTGAAGATAGACGGCACACGAAACAGCTTCAGCCCAAAGTTCTTTGGACAAATTTTTGCTCTTCAACATGCTTCGAACCATATCAAGAATAGTTCTATTTTTCCGTTCAGCCACACCGTTTTGCTGAGGTGAATACGGGGCCGTCATGAAACGCCGAATACCATGATTTTCACAGAATTTGTTAAATAAGGCTGAGGTAAATTCTCCACCACGATCAGTCCTTAAAGCCTTGATAAAATAGCCGCTTTCCTTTTCAACCAGGTTCTTGAATTTTTTGAAAGTATCAAATACTTCTGTCTTTTCTTTTAAAAAATATACCCAAGTTTTCCGAGTAAAATCATCAATAAAAGTAACAAAATATCGATGATTACCATATGAGTGAGGATTGATCGGGCCACATAAATCAGAATGAATCAATTCAAGTGGCTTTTTTGCTCGATAAGTCGCCTCCTTTGGAAAGCTAGATCTGGAATGCTTGCCGATAACACACCCTTCACATAATTGATCGGGATGATCAATACGTGGTAAGCCATAAACCATCTTCTTGCAAGAAAGCAAATTGAGTCCGCCAAAATTGAGATGGCCGAACCTCAAATGCCACAACCATGAAGGATCATCTACGCACGCCTTTAGACATCGAGACATCTCACTCTTTATATTGAGAATAAACATCCTGTTCTTCGACATCTTCACATTTGCAATCAATTTATTATTTCGATCTCTCAACATAAGATTAAGATCTCTCATATGAACAGTATAACCTTTCTCTAGAAGTTGTCCCAAACTCAAGATATTACTTGACATTTTTGGAACATAACTAATATTGGTAATAAACTGACGTGCACCATTCTTTAAGCGAATCAAAATTGTACCTTTTCCTTCAACAAGAATTTTAGAGTTATCACCGAATGAGACAGTCCCTTTAATTGTCTCATCTAACTCGGTAAACATCTCCTTTCTCCCGCACATGTGATTGCTTGCGCCAGTATCTAAATACCACATATCACTTTGACCTTCTTCATATTCTTTGAATGCCAATAAAAGAACTTGATCAGCATCATTCACCAAGTTCGCTTTTTCTTCTGCTCTGCTACTTTCTTTGTTCCAGCAGTTAGAAGCATAATGACCAAGTTTATTGCAATGATAACATCGGATTTTAGATTTATCATACCATTGGCTTGTCGAGTTCTTTCCTCTTCCACGAGCACCTCTTTGATATTGGTATCCTCCATCACTTCGAGTAGGATCTCCTCTGCTTCGTCCACGACCTCTTCCTCGAAAGTGACCTCGGCCACGACCTCGATCACGATCTTGACTTGTCCCGCGATTTTGTACAGGATCTCTTCTTTGCTCCTTTTCATCTCGAATGGTCAATTGCGTTTGGAGAACTTCCTCCACCCGTTCAATCTTTTTCTTTCTAAACCTTTCTTCATGGGCTTGTAATGAACCCATAAGTTCATCAACCGTCATGGCATCCAAGTCTTTGGATTCTTCAATTGCAACCGCAATATGATCATACTTCTTGTCTAAGGATCGAAGTATTTTCTCAACAACACGAACATCGGAAACATCTTCTCCATTTCTTTTCATCTGATTAACAATTGCCAAAATTCTCGTGAAATAATCAGAAATCGATTCAAATTCTTTCATATGAATTACCTCGAATTCGCCTCTCAAGGTTTGAAGACGAATCTTCTTAACTTTCTGAACTCCTTGATGTGTGTTTTGAAGAATCTCCCATGCTTCTTTGGCGGTAGTGGCGTTCGAAACTTTTTCAAACATAGAATCATCTAACGCTTGATAGATGATTGACAGGGCATATTGATCTTTCGATCGAACCTTCTCCAAGGCATTCCTCTGGTTTTGGTTTAACGTGGCTTCATCCTCTGGCTCATCATAGCCAGTGTTAACAAGTTCCCACACACCATAGGCGCCGAGTAGAGCTTTCATTCTAACAGCCCAGTTACCATAATTTTCTTTGGTAAGACGGGGGTATTGAAGAGGAAGCTGATTGTTCGTTGAGGCCATGATCACGAACCGTAAGCTCTGATACCAATTTGTTGAGCGTCAGAGACGCGGCAACAACTTGATTTGATGGAAGAAATTTTTTGAGGATGAAACAATCGCAATTTGCGCCTTTGTATTGCATATCATAATTACAAGAGAAATAGACTATATATAGACCATAGTTTGATTCGAAATAGGAAACCTCTTTCTAGGAAACCTATTCTAATTAGGAAACCTACTTGACTTAGGAAACTTTCCTAAAATATAACTAGAAACAATATCTCACAATATCTATGAAAAATCAAAATATGAAAATACGAACAGACTCAAAAAAGGAAACAAGTATCAATAAATTTGGTTTAATTTCTAACAAAAAAAACCAATGGATTCTTGCTTGATTCTCGGTTCCAAGCTCTTCATTGAATTCATCAGGCGGCGACTCGTTGAACTCCTCCCCCTTCTTCCTATTCATCACCGATCACTCTCCTTTGCTTTGATTATTTTTTCCGTTTGAAAACCTATCTAGATTTTATTTTGGATAAAAATGCTTTGCTTCGACCGATGGAAAAATTAATTGCTCGCTAGCCAGTAAAAATTTGGCTACCGGCAAGTTCAGGCCCTTATTTAAGACTGACTTGGATATATCGGGTTCTTATTTGAAACAATATCCATTTTGAGCCATCTTTTAAGATAATAACCCCACTTGAGGCCATTTTTTTTAATTTTCCCTGATCTATATTTGTAGTTTTGGTTCGGAGCTTAATGGATGATGATCACACTAAATACAGCCAATTTATAAAACGTTTCTCATCATCTTTCCAACATTAACCGTTTTGCCAAAAACAAAAGAAGCATCCAGTTGAGATAACGAGGAGTATGAGAAGTCTACTTGCTTTGACCAAACTCTTATTCTTGCGACTTAACAAGAGCAATTTCTCACTGTCAAGATCTATCCCGAGTTCCCACGACAGTAGATCCAGCAGGGACATGCGCACCTTCAGCTTGGTGCTATCCATTTGCATTAAGTTTTCATGGGCGTATAGGTTTACCAGTGACGCCTCGCTCAGCGCTTCTTGACACTAGGTTCCTCGGCTACGGCATGCATGCTTGAATAGTTGAGGCCCAACAGCAAGATCAAGCATGTTCAGCGTTGATGGAAAGTCTCGTTCGGCAAGAAGAGGGAAAGACAAATAAAAAAATTGATATTAGGGTTCTTGACTGTTGCATCTATATAGACGTGAAGCAAGCTGGGTTCGAAGCATGGGAAAATGACCAATGTAGGTTAAGAATAATGAGCCAATGCTCTGTTAAACAACATTCTTTTCATTATGACACTAAGATCTTGGTTTCGCGCACCACGCTTTGCAGCCTGTTTAAAGTGACTTTTGGAGACTATTTTTTACTTTCCAATCAATAAGAGCGGATCGCATCTTGAAAATTCGTCCCGTGACATTTCTTTTAATCTAAAGATTTTTACGACTTTGACCGACTTTAAAAACAAATATTCAGGTACTTTTAGGATTTGAGGTATCTAATATTAGAGTTAATACCACTGAAAATCTCAAACTGATATACCTGTAATAATTTTATTCCAAACTAATTTTTTTGATAAAAAAAACCTCAACTAATACACTTGTGACAAATTTACCCTTAATTTATTTCCGTTAAATTTTACTGTCAAATTACTTTATTAAATGACACGCGATAGTTGACCGATGTGCTGATTTTATGTTTTACCCTTTTATCATAAGTGTACCAGTTTATGATTTTTTGTGATATTAATCAAATTTAACGAAAATTAACGGAGGGTAAATTTGTCACAAATATACTGGTTTGGGGTTTTCAGTGGTCAAAATATTAGTTTTGGGTAAAAATGTCACATATATACCAGTTTGGAATTTTTTGTGGTCAAAAAATTAATTTAGAATAAAATTCTCACAAATGTACCAATTTTGGGTTTTTCATGATATTAACCCTTAATATTGTGTTGACCTCAAATCTAAAAAGCTAACCAAATCTTTCTTCAGTTTCAAAAATTCATTATAGGAACGTTCGGTAAAATACTTCAATTTGCGAAATTAAACAAACGAGCTAACACGAGACTGTAGATATTTTGAATGTACCGCCATTCTTGCGATTTTAGTGATGGATGGGAGAAGAGTAAGTTTGAATGTGTCTATACACACACACAAGTATCATTAGGATGGAATCCAAATTTATTTGCTCTCGTCCAAGTTCATGCCGGTGAACCCAACACTATTTCTTTTTGCTACCGAGCTAATAAAGTAAAACCAATATAATGGGGAACAAGAGAGAGCTTCTCAAGCAATGTGGCACAATGACAAGAAGGCAAGAGTTGAGTCATTGAAATACTTTTCTATAACGAATCATGTGACTACGGAAATGTGAAGATCAAAGTTTAAGCAGCATAAATGTGCTAAAAATGGGATCGAAGTAATGGGGGATGGATTCTATTGAAGGACTGACTTAGAATCTAGCCCTCGAGGGAAGTTGTCAAGTATATATGGAAGTATGTTGAGTAACTTGTGCTAATTTGCATCTATCAATGATCAATTCTTGGAACAAATCTAGAACTCTAACACTACTGATGAGTAATGTCATAACAAGCAATATAGAGATGGCATCTTTCTCAATAGAATTCTTGCCTTTAAATAGTGGATTCCACTACAAAAAAATAAGGATTTTGCCACGGAATTTAGCGACGGAAAGTTTTTCGTCGTTAATTTACGACGGAATTTACCACGAAATAAAAATTCATTACAAATTAGTAACGGAAAATAAATCAATTGTAAAAATAACGATGGAAAATAAATCCATCGCAAATTTGCGCGTCGCAAATTTGCGACGAAAAAATAAATCCGTCACAAATTTTTTTATTTTCTGAATTAATGTCGCAAAAATTAGCCATGAACATAAAAGTTCGTCACAAAAATTAGCGACGACCCTTATATTTCGTCGCTAATTGCTTGCAAAGGTCCCACCTTTCGCTCCTCCTCGATTTCGCCCCGTCCTTCCGCAATGAAGAAGAACGACGACAGCAGCAGCAGCAGCAGCAAGACCCGCCATCGGAAACGACCCCGCACCTGCCCCCGCCGGCGGCGGCGGCGGCGAAGCCCGCGAGCACGGTCCTGCCGTACCAAACCCCGCGGCTGCGGGATCACTACGCCCTGGGCAAGAAGCTGGGGCAGGGGCAGCTCGGGACCACCTACCTGTGCATCCACAGGGTCACCCGCGGCCCCTTCGCCTGCAAGTCCATCCCCAAGCGGAAGCTCCAGTGCCGGGAGGACTACGAGGACGTGTGGCGGGAGATGCAGATCATGCACTACCTCTCCGAGCACCCCAACGTCGTCCAGATCAAGGGCACCTACGAGGACGCCATGTTCGTCCACATCGTCATGGAGCTCTGCGCCGGCGGGGAGCTCTTCGACCGCATCATCCAGAAGGGCCATTTCAGCGAGCGCGAGGCCGCCAAGCTCATCAAGACCATTGTCGGCGTCGTCGAGGCGTGCCACTCCCTTGGGGTCATGCACCGGGACCTCAAGCTCGAGAATTTCTTGTTCGATACCCCCGACGACGACGCCAAGCTCAAGGCCACCGATTTTGGGTTGTCCGTCTTCTACAAGCTAGGTGGGTTCAGCGTCCCCGGGGGGGTGGGGTGGGGGGTGGGGTTTCTTGCCGTTTGCTTTCTTGGTGTTGTTGTGAATTGGAATTGGAAATGCTGGATTGACTGATTCGGGTACTTGAGTTATCTGGCCATTGCTAATTGTTTCTTGATGCTGATTTGACGAAATGCCGGATGGCCGTCGTGTTCGATTCTAGTCTTTTTTTTCGGAAAGATTGATCTAAATAAATGAGCACACCGTAGGCAGATTGCCTTCTCTAACATGGAATATTAGTACTGCTTGTACGGTCTGTCATCAAGGTTGTGGATACAGTTCTGTAATGGTAAAGTTTTATTGGATTTGTTCTACACTAGGAGGAGTTTGGGTTTTCTTCTGTTGCCTTTTTTGTCCGCCATTTTCTAGGTTTCGTTGTCCTTCCGACAACCAATCCTCCAAAGTAGCCTCTTGCGTGATGATGATGCTGACAAGGAAAATAGGTTTGTTTGTTTTTTGGGGAGAGGGAAGCTTCTGATTTGGCTGTGGAAAGAGAATATGGACGTAGTGTGAGGCTCTATATCTGCTTGATGTGCACAGAATAAATTGACACCATTTCCTGCTTTGCTCATCTTGATCTTATAAGATGATATGTGCACTCGCCGACTGCAAAAAGACTAACCACAATGCATTAGACATCTGCGACTTAATCTATTTTGCATCTGATGTCATTCGTATTAAACTTATAAGTTACAATGCACAGTTACGACCTACTATTTGGTGCCTTTAAACAATTTGCACACTGTTAGCATGATTGTGAAGGCTGGATGTCTGCTCGAAATGGCGCATTTGGTCATATTTATGCGGTGCTTTGCGTGTGATTTTGCTCCTATATTTTGCAGGGAGCTTCTCATTGTAGTTGTTATCAATACAAATGGAATCGTGCAATTCTTTCAGTCTTTTAGAGTTCACTTATATACTCCGTTTCACATAGTTTTTCTTGGAGGCTCTTGCATGCTTTTATTGCTTGTTGGAGCCACCATATCCAAGTCCAAAATGACTAAGTTAATGCTCATGGGTTATGAAACTCTCTGTATTTTGCATAAATGTCACAAATCCTACTTTGGAGATGCTATTAGCTCGAAATATTCTTCTGCCTTGTGCTTCGATATTTGTAACTGTATCATGCTTGATCACGAATGGACTTGTGTTGCCAATGCTTCTTTTGACAGGTACCGTCTTACTTATCGAAGTTTACCCGAGAATTTTGATGGTGATGGTGCATGGTAGCTCTGGGATGACAAGGTCAAGGTTATGGCGACGTAGTTGTGTTCACTAACAGAGATTCACTGAGATTGTTTTTGGTTATAGGGGGGATTAGTTGTTAATCGTTGTGTGCTTATGCATAGGTACAGTAATGTATCCGTTCGGTGTGATGATGGACAGTGTATCTGCTCGGTGTGACTCGGTTGTTTTAGGCTGTCATTTCGATCATGCTGCACACATACAATATGGTATTGAAAGAATAAGCAAAATAAAGGTCCTGAGATTGAGTTATTAATGATCTATTTTGGTCGATGGGATCCTAAATGTTTTAGGTTTTGGTCAATTGTACGCACGATGCAGCAACCTTTAATAATTCAAGATGTGAGTTTAATATTGCGCTGCACTCTAACAAGCTAAGTTTCTGGAGTAATTGGTTGTGCATGTAATTTATTTAACACTTCACTCAGAGAAGTAGGAGTAGTGCGACAGCACAACAAGTCGGTGTTTGCTTTGAGTGGGTTATCATGATGAACATGATTCCCCCAGGGGTTTCGTATAATGTTACTACTTGCCTCTCTAATGAAACTTCATTTTCTTTCATGATCTCTCCAGCTGCTTTACTCAATTCAAATCTGATATCTTTGGTCGATTTGTTGACTTGTCTTATCATGCAGTTCGATGGTTCAAAAGTAGGTAAAAAGCTATGCTAATGTTTCTTTTCGCAATGTATTCATCTCCTAGTCAATACCATCTTAGGAGATGTTTTGGTATTAACATTATTGTCGCTTATCTATTTTAGACTGCTTTTTATCCTTGAAACAGCACAAAAGGAAATGTTGTTTTTAGTTTACCTTTTAATCATCCTTGTCTTCTGTGGGGAGTGGAGGTGCTACTTGCCTAACTTTGTATTGGACTTCACTTTCACTCTTTGGTACTTTTTTTAACAGATTGTATTCCTATGCCCCCTCTACATCTCTTTTACTCGTGCTGTCTACGTCTCCTCTACTTGAGCCATTGAAAAAGCTAGTTATTTGAATGCAGTAATACCTGCTTAGAATCATGCATTTGTGGAAAGTCATATGTATTGTTCTTTGCACGTTGCAGGTGCTGGAAGCACTCCACTTCATTATGCTGCTTGTGGTGGAAGTGTGCAGTGTTGTCAGGTATTTTGTGGTAGCTAAAAGATAAATAGCATCCAATATCATTCTTTATTTTGTTCATCTCACTTACATAAATGTTTTTTTTTTGTGGTAGAAGTGTGCAGTTGTGGATAGTGAACCAATTTGGAACACCTACGTTGCACCTTTGTTTCTTACTTCTATTAGATTTATCACTGAAAGTGAACTTCAACATTTTTCATCTATATTTCATTTACCTTCGTTGCTTTACTTAATTAAGATTGCTTGCTTCACAGTCAATATGTATCCTTTAGAAGCTGAATAAATTAACATTTAATGTGGAAACAATGTCACTAATTTTGTGTCTAACTCCAAACAATTTATGTTTTGTAGAAGAACAACTTTGAGCAATTCTGCATAAGTTATGCAAATGAGAGGTTGCAACAACATTTCAACAAGCATTTGTTAAAACTAGAGCAGGAAGTAAGCATCTCACATGGACTGTGTCTTTAGTTTTGTTCAATATTTTATATGATGGAGATTGTCACTAAAAGCAGGATATTCTTTTTTTATTCAAATTTGTCGTCATTATTTATTGTGCAAGATTATTTATTCTCTCATTATGTGTACTATAAAGAAAAATATTTACGTCATTCTTGTGGAAAATGTAGATGAATGTATTTCATTTTCATATTATTATAATATTTTGATGTTATTAAGTGTTTAATCAATGTTAAATATAAATTCCAAAAATTAAATTTGCTTTTAATTAGGTTTAAAATCAAAAAATAAAATAAATGATTTTATCGTACGATCATAAATTACAAAAGTTCGTTGCAAAAATAAAATTTCGTAGCTAATTTTGTCTCTAAACGATATTCGTTGCAGAGTTCGTCGTTAAAGAATTAATAAAAAATCGTCACTAAATTTGTTCATGAATAATGTTCATGGCAAAAGTAAAAAAATTTGGTGGCAATTTTATCGATGAATAAAGTTTGTGGTTAATTTGCGACGAATTATTTGCTACGGATAAAGTTCGTGGCTAATTTGCGATGAATTTTGTGACGGATAAAGTTCATGGCTAATTTGCAATGAAATTTGCGACAAATTTTGCGACAAAATTTCCGACGAATTTTGCGACGAATAAAGTTCGTGGCTAATTTGCAATGAATTTTGCGATGGATAAAGTTCATGACTAATTTGCGACGAATAAAAGTTTTTTTTGGTAAGGTGCGACGAATAAAAGTTCGTAGCTAATTTACGACGAATTTTGCAATAAATTTTTTTTGCGACGGAAATTGAAATTTTGCCAAATTTTTCGTCGCAAAATTCGTCGCTAATCCCTTGTCTTTTTGTAGTGTTCTATAAAAGGCTTGACTTAGAATCTGGCTCTCGAGAGAAGTTGTCATGTATATATGGAAGTATGTTGAATAACTTGTGCTAATTTACATCTGTCAATGATCAAATCTATAAACAAATCTAGAACTCTAACACTGCGGATGAGTAACGTCATAACAAGCAACATAGAGATGGCATCTTTCTCAACAGAATTCGTACATTTAAATAGCGGATTCTATAAAAGGACTGACTTAGGATCCGGCTCTCAAGGCAAGTTGTCATGTATATATGGAAGTATGTTGAATAACTTGTGCTAATTTGCATCTATCAATGATCGAATCAATAAACAAATCTAGAACTCTAATGCTACGGATGAGTAACAGCATAACAAGCAATATAGAAATGGCATCTTTCTCAATATAATTCGTACTTTTAAATAGTGGATTCTATAAAAGGACCAACTTAGGCCAAAAAAGTCATAAACCTTTTGCATTAGTGCTAATTTAGTCTTAAACATTTTTTTATTCAAATTCAGTTCTAAATTTTTTGCATTTGTACTAATTCAGTCCTAAACCTTTTTATGGTGCCAGTTCAGTCATAAACTTTTTGTATTTGTACTAATTCAATCCTAAATCTTTTGTTTTTGTGCTAATTCAATATTTTCGATCAATTTTGGCCAGATTTTGCTAATGTAGATGCCGACTAGCCAATCACTAGCGCTGACGTGGACAACTTTAATAACATTTTAATATTTTTTTGAATTTTCATTTATTTTTTTCTTTTCCCCCTCCCCTCCCTCTTTCCTCTAGCTAGTCGTCGATCCGGCCAGCGTTAGCGAGGCTTACCCTCGCTAGTAATGGCGAAGGCAAGCCTTGCCATGGCTGGGCGAGGTTGTGCCAGCCGCTGGCGAGGCTCGTCCTCACCAGATTCTGTGAGGTCGGGCCTTGCCCAGCCATGGCGAGGCTCGAGCCCTTGCTAGCGACCTTCAGCGAGGGTGGCCTCGTGCTGGGAGAGGTTTGACCTCGCCAAGCCATCGATGAGGCTTGACCTCGCCTAGCCATGGCGAGGCTCTAGTCCTTATCGGAGGCCGTTGGCGAGCGCTGGCCTCCGGCGAGGGCTTAAGCCTCGCCATGGCTGGGCGAGGCCCGAACTCATCGGATTTGGCGAGATTGAGCCTCAACGGTGGCTGGGCGAGGCATGACCTCACCGGATCTGGTGAGGTCAGGCCTCGCCTAGCCATGGCAAGGCTCGCCTTCTCTGTCGCTTGCTAGGGCGAGCCTCACCGGTGCCAGCCTTTGGCCTATGGCCAATCGCTGCTTCGGTGACCGGTTGGAGGAAGGAGAGAGGGGAGGGGAAAAAAAAGAAAAGCAAAAATAAATTAAAATTCAAAAAATATTAAAATATTATTAAAGTTGTCCACTTCAGTGCCGGTGACCGGCCAGTCGGTGTCCACGTCAGCAAAATTCGGATAAACTTGATCGGAATGACTAAATTGACACAAAGACAAATGTTTAATTTATAACTTAATTAGCATCAATGTAAAATGTTAAGACTAAATTTGCACAAATGCAAAAGGTTTTAGGACTGAATTGACATAAAAAAAAAAAGATTAAGATTAAATTGACATAAATGTAAAATGTTTAGGACTGTTTTTGCATTTTTCCCTAGAATCTAGCTCTAGAGGGAAGTTGTCATCTATATATGGAAGTATATTGAACTACTTGTGCTAATTTGCATCTATCCATGATCAAATCTGGAAACAAATCTAGAACTCTAACACTACTCGTACCTTTAAATAGGGGAAGTTGTCATCTATATATGGAAGTTTGTTGAACAACTTGTGCTAATTTGCATTTATCCATGTTCAAATCTAGAAACAAATCTAGGACTGACTTAGAATCTGGCTCTCAAGGGAAGTTGTCATGTATATATGGAAGTATACTAAATAACTTGTGCTAATTTGCATCTGTCAATGATCAATCATAGGAACGAGTTTAGAACTCTAACACTATAGCAAAAGGACATTATAAGTGCCATAACTTATGTACGGAGATCACTTTGATGCTATAACTTTTTTTTTCAGATCATTTTGGTGTCAAGTCGGAGGAAAAACAATCACTTAAGTGTCATAAGTTTTTTTTGGATCACTTCAATGTTAAAATTTTTGAAAAACGATCACTTAAGTGCTAAAATTTTTTAAAAACGATCATTTAAGTTCTAAATTTTTTTAAAAATGATCACTTAAGTGCCAATCTCCGGCGAGCCATGTCAGCTTCAGAAATTAATAAAAAAAAATGCCACGTCAGATTTCCGGCGAAAAATTGTGTACAGCACCGAAGTTGGCACTTAAGTGATCGTTTTTCAAAAATTTTAGCACTAAAGTGATCCAAAAAAAACTTATGGCACCAAAGTGAGCACCGTACACAAGTTATGGCACTTGTAGTGTTCTTTTGGCCTAACACTATGGATGAGTAATGTCATAACAAACACTATAGAGATGACATTATTCTTTAATAAAATTCGTACCTATAAATAGCAATAATAGAGCAAGAGTCATGTATATGCTTTTGCGAGAAAAATATTAGGTAAAAAGAAGAAGAAAGAAACAATGGCAAGAGCTGATATGAAATGTTCAGGGATCCTCTTCATGCTCGTTTTAGCTTTTGGCCTCGCTTCTCTCCCTGCAACAAACTCGAGAGACCTGCTCGCGAGAGGCCCCGCTAGTGTCGTAGAAGAAGGCAAAGCAACCCATTTTTACTACCGGATCATTCCCAACGTCCCCGCTGGACCTAATCCCATTCGCAATCCCATTCACAAGCCTCCTCCCCATTCAAGACAGGATCTTCGCGCCAAGTGCCCTCTGGACCTAATCCCATCCACAATTGAGGCTTGTCGCAGCCACTGCATAATTAAGCCCGCCATCTAGTGAATATTTTGAATCAGTTACTTGTAATTGTTCAATAAATTCATCGATTGAATAAACCTGTTGCAGATTTGGTTGCGCGTTGATTTATCTTACCTCCTTTTTACCTACATTATTTTTCTGGATAAGTGCAATAGAAACCTTAGTACTTTT
This sequence comes from Syzygium aromaticum, assembly GCA_024500025.1. Taxonomy (NCBI): domain Eukaryota; kingdom Viridiplantae; phylum Streptophyta; class Magnoliopsida; order Myrtales; family Myrtaceae; genus Syzygium; species Syzygium aromaticum. Next base: position 2,801,878 of record CM044887.1, on the reverse strand, counting down.
CACAAAAGTACAATTAAGTCCTAAAACTTGTCAAATTGATGTGATCAAATCTTTTTGCCAACTCCGTCACACTTGACTAACAGAAAATATTGACGTGGCTTTTTTTATTATTTTCTCTCCCCCATGTTTGCTTTGACGTAACTAAAACATGAAATGTAAGGCTAAAAAGACATTTTTGTCCAAACCTTACTTTTTTAGCCCAAAGATTAGTTAAATTAGATTAAAAGGCTAAAATAATAAAAAGCGCAAAAAGAGAAAAGAAAAAAAAGGCATTTTTTACGACTAAACATAATCTTGGGTATATCCGATGTCGAGTGTCGTTTTAATTATTTGGCTTTTCTTTTTATTCTTTCTGCAATTGGCTTTCATAACATAAAAAAGCGTGGCTAGTTTTTGAGAACTTGATGCGTGTTCGATTTAGCAGCAACTCGGCAACAGGCAATGAGGCGTAGCTAATGGTCTTTATCGACAGGATTTTGCACTTCTAGGGATGGTTCTAACCGTCGCGTGTTGTTTTTTTTTTTTGGTGGCATTTGTATTTTGCTATTTGGTTTTTCAATGTGATTTTCGTTTCCAAATTCATTAGTTTTCAAATGTATTAAGAATTTACGAGAAGATTTCTTTCTCACAGCAACAACAAAGCTGAGTTGCTCGCATTGCTATGCGAAGTATTTATTGTGTCCATCAGTGTAGCCGGTTGATATATAATACTTATCGATTTCTTAAATGGAGTTGTATCACATTGTATCGTGACAAAGCACTCAAATTACAAACACTGCCTAGGATTTTAACTCATATACATCCACTACAAAAAAACATGTAATTTGCCACGGAAATTTGCGATGGGAAATTTCTCGTCGCAAATTTGCGACGGATTTCATTTTCTGTCACAAATTAGCGACGAATAATTTTTGTCGCAAATTTGCGACGAATTTAGCGACGGATAAAAAAACCGTCGCAAATTTGTGACGAATATTTTATTTGTCGCAAAATTCGTCGCAAATTTGCAACGAAAAAAAAATCCGTCGCAAATTTGCGACGGAAAAAAGTTGGTTGCAAATAAGCGATGGAAAATGAAATCCGTCATTAATTTGCGACAACGAGTTTTCCGTCGCAAATTTGCGACGGATAAAATATTCGTTGTAAATTTGCGAAGGATTTTGCGACGAAAACGAATTCGTCACTAATTTGTAGTTTATCAATCCTTCCCCGGTATTTTCACCTCCGTTAATTTCTCTCTCTCTCTCTCTCTCTCTCTCTCTCTCTCTCTCTTTTCTCCACATTTCGTGTCTCAAATTTGCAAAATCCACGCACGCACAAATCAATCTAGGTGAAGCTTTTTTACCCGTAAGTATCATAGCTAACTTCGTGGCTATTCATCGCTGGATTGGAATTTCTTTTTTTTCTATAGTTTTTTTTTCGTAACTTCATTGCCAGTTCAACGATCGGCGATCGGCAATACCTCGCCGGCCTTGGGAGGTGGCCAAATGGCCACGTCGGCCATGAGGGGAGGCGGAGATTGCATAGGAAATTTTATCCGTCGCAAATTTGTGACGGAATTAGGTTTCTGTAGGAAATTTGCGACGAATAAATGAATATTCCGTCGCAAATTTGCCACGGAATTAGATTTCCGTCACAAATTTGCGACGGAATTAGATTTCCATCACAAATTTGCCACCAATCAATTATGTATCTATCGCAAATTTGCAACAGAATAGGCCTCCGTCGCAAATTTGGGACGAATACGTAATTGATCCGTCGCAAATTTGCGACAGAATAGGGTTCCGTTGCAAATTTGCGACGGATACGTAATTGATCCGTCGCAAATTTGCGACGGAAACTTAATTCCGTCGCAAATTCGACCTTGCCACCGCCCACATCCGGGCAATGGCGAGGTCGAACGCGCCGGACCGGTGACCGGAGAAACATAATGGGGAAAAAAGAGAAAAAAAATTAGAAAAATCTGGAAAATGAATTAAAAATTATTAAAAAATGATTCTCAAGCGATTATTTTTTTTAGGTACGTGTCCAATTAAAGATCTGGCAATCCAAGTGGACGTTGCAATTCTCGTCAAATTGACTACTTTCTACTACCAAGATTTCAATCAAATATTTGGGTAAGTTTTCTTTACATGGTAATTTTTTTTAATTTTTGCAATTTCAAAGTAATTGTTGCGTGAATAATAAAATTATACTTTTCATAATTTTATGGTTTTAATTAAGAACAGTAGATATGATATTTTAAATATTTGACAAGAATTTTTTTTTAATACAGACACAATGCAAAGAGAAATGGCTTGGATGTATAATAAGAACTTACTTGGACATCAAGGATTGACAGAAGAGTTACGTACTGGATTGGAACTATTTTTAGACTTTGCTAGTAGTAAATATGAGTTCATGGATGGAAATAAGTTAATGTGTTAATGTAAAAAGTGCAGTAATGGTAAATTTCTTATGTGTGATAAAGTTAGAAAACATCTTTGTAGATTTGGATTTACTCCGAACTATTATAATTAGATTTCCCATGGTGAACCATTTATATCTGATGAATGATATCGAAGAAGTGACCAATTTTTAGTTAGGGAAAAATGTATCTATTATGATCAATTAAACCCATATGAGAGGATGGTGATTGATATAGCTAGTCAGAATTTTGTTTTAGAATCGAATCATACAAGTATTAGTTTTACTCCTATACGTGAACAAGTGGGTACTAGTCATGCATCACAATTGGAAGAGATAGGAGTAATGGGTTTTGATGAGAATGTCTATCATGAAACTTTTTCATCGTCTAATCAGTTCTGGGATGTGTTGAAAATAACAGATGAACCTTTATGGACAGGTTGTGAGAACCACACTAAGTTATCGGTGACAGCAAGACTGTTAAATATCAAGGCAGAGCATAATGTGTCTGCGGATTGCTTCAACTCTTTTGTTGAAATAATGCGAGAATCAATGCCTCGTGATAACATCATGCCAAATGATTTTTATGATATGAAAAAGTTAGTGGATAACTTAGGTCTTTCGGTTGTAAGGATTGATGTATATAGTAGGGGTTGTATGTGATATTGGAGAGATGATGAAAATGTAAAATCTTGCAAATTCTATAGCTAACCTAGGTACAAGATTAACAGGAGGCCGGGTAGTAATCAGAAGCATAGACCTTGTAAGCAAATGTTTTATTTGCCCTTAATCCCCAAATTGCAAAGGCATTATGCGTCTAAAGCCATTGCTGAACATATGACTTGGCATACAAATCATGAAACAGAAAAGGGTCTAATGTGTCATCCTTCGTCTAATGTGTCATCCTTCAGATGCAGAGGCATTGAAACATTTTGATATAACATATCCTGAGTTTGCGATAGAATCTCGAAACATCAGGTTAGGTCTCTGTGCTGATGGATTTGCCACATTTGGGAAATCAGGAAAAAGTTATTCATATTGGCCAGCTATCTTAATGCCGTACAATCTTTCCACTTGGTATGTGCATGGAGACACCTTACATGTTTTTGACATTGATTGTAACAGGCCCGCAAAATCCGAAAAAGTTGATAAATGTTTATATGTAACCATCGATTGAAGAGTTACAACGGCTATTGGTTGAAGGTGTCCCTACGTATGACGTTTCTACCGATCAAACATTTGTAATGAAGGTTGCCCTTCTTTGGACGATAAATGACTTTCCAGCTTACGGAATATTATCTGGATGGAGTACAGCTGGGATCTTAGGATGTCCGATATGTTTGGAGAGATCAAAGTCATTTAGATTAAAATATGGAAAGAAGCCCAGCTATTTTGACTATCATAGACAATTTTTATCGCTAAATCATCCTTTCAGAAGGAATAAAAAAGAGCTCATCAAGAATAGGACTGAAAGAACACATCCACCATTGAGGTTGACCGGCGATCAAATTTGGGAGCGTGTGCTGGACTTTCCAACTGTTGTTGAGAACTTGCACGGCACGACTTTTGCTTACGAAAGTACATATAAATGGACAAAACGCAGTATATTTTGGAATCTACCATATTAGAAGGCTCATCTTATTCATCATAATCTTGACGTTATACAATATAAAAAAATGCTTTCGACAATGTTATAAATACTGTGATGAATGTCGCCGAAAAAACAAAAGACAACTTGAACGCAAGAAAAGATATGAGAGATATTTGTGATCGGCCAACACTAGATGTGGCTGCAAGTAGCATGAGACCAAAACCAAAAGCAGTTTACACATTGGATAAGGAGCAGAGGCGAGTTATTTGTCAATGGTTGAAATTAGTGCGGTTTCCTAATGGATATGCTTCGAACCTCGGGAGATGTATTGATTTGAATGAATGCAAGTTGACAGGTTTGAAGAGTCATGATTGTCACATATTGATGAAAAGATTAATTCCAATAGCTTTCAAGGAAGTTCTACCGAATTTTGTATGGGGTGCCATTACAGAGTTAAGTAATTTCCTACATGATATTTGCTCGACAGTGTTACAAGCATTACACATGGAGAAACTAGAGAGAGATATTCCAATTATTCTTTGCAACTTAGAAAGAATATTTCTTCCATCGTTTTTTGATTTGATAGATCATCTCTTAGTTCACTTGTCTTATAAGGCCAAAGTTGTAGGTCCCATCCAATTTCGATGGATGTATCCATTCGAGAGGTAATTTTTTTTTTTAAAATAAAGTTCAAATTACTTTGTTATGTATTATGTTCCGATAAGTTTCTTTGCATTGCAACTAGATTCTTATATCATTTGAAGAAAAAAGTGAAGAATAAGGCACGTGTTGAAGTTTCAATTTGTAATGCATATATTGTGGAAGCAGTGACAACATTTGCATCATACTATTTTGAGCCACATGTGCAGTGCAAGAGGCGGAGAACAGACAGAAATGATGAGGGCCCCATTGATCCTAATTGCAAAGCATTCTCCATTTTCAATTATCTAGGTCAACCAAGCGGCGTATGTCAATATTGTTACTTACCAGGCGAAGAATTTCATGCAGCCCATATATATATTTTACTGAACTGGCCAGAAGTCAAGGCATACTTTAAGTAAGTGTAAATTTGCAAATATATGTATTGTGTATCAAATATTTGCTAATATGTACATGGTTTTTATTATTAGGATTTTCCAAACTTCAATGAATGGACTACAACCAAATGAGTTTGACCATTTGTGCGATGAACAATTTACACCATGGTTCAAAATATATGTAAGTTACCTATGGACCAAAATCAAGTTATTAAATTTTGTATATCATTTATTAAAATATATATTATTGTCTTTGCATGTGTAACCTTAAGTTCACAGTAATCGTGATGAACTTGAAGAGCAAGGATTGTTATATTAACTGTCATGGGGTCCACAGTTAAGAGTTCGAAATTGGCCAGAATATTTCATAAATGGATATAATTTTCACACTCAAGAATATGGAATGGGAAAAGCCACAATGAATAGTGGTGTGACTGTTTGGTCATCCAATGGTGGCAGTTCAGAAGATGAATTTTATGGCTTGCTGGATGAAATCATAAAAATAGAGTATCCTGGACCATTAATTATGCGGGCTGTGTTATTTAAATGCACGTGGTTCGACCCTGTCAAAGGAATAAATGTGCATGCAAAGTTTAATTTGGTTGAAATAAATCACAAGAAAACGTATATGAAATATGAACAATTTGTCTTTGTACAATAAGCAATTCAAGTATGTTATGCATCATATCCTAGTTTGAAACGTAACAAAATTGATTGGTGGGTTGTATGTAAAATCAAAGCACGGAGAAAAATCGAGGAACATTGGAAGGATAGAGCCTATCAACAAGAGAAAGTATGTAACACGGTTGAAATTGAGGAATATAATATTCCAACTTTATGATTTTGCAAATTAAATGTACAAGAATGTTCAGAATCTGATTTTGAGACAGATGATGAAGATGAAAATGAAGATGAAGATCAAGACAAGGACGAAGACAAAGACGAAGACGAAAATGAAGATTAAAATTTTTTTGACAAAACACTAAACATGTGTAATTATCATTGCGACAAATGTTGTTTTGGTTGTCATCATTATTATTATTATTGTTGTTGTTATTGTTATTGTTATATTATCGATTATTCTTATTAATTTAATTGTTCGTCGGAAAATTTGTCGCTAAATGACGACAAGTCAAATATTGTTCGTACAATGACATTTGCGATATTCTATTTTCCATTGCATTTGGATCGTTGCTAATTTCGTCCCTCATTTGTAGACAACAACTTATTCGTGACTACTATTCATCGAAGAATTAGCGACGGAAGTGAAATTCACGGCAATTTTTCGAATCCGTGGCAATTTACTTACAGCTTTGAAAATGTCCATTATTTTTATCCGAAATAAATGAGATGCAAAATTTTGGACCGAAAAAAAATATGTCCCAAAGTGACCACGGTTAAAAACTCCGTCGTATATTTGCGACGGACAAATATTATCCATCGCAAATTTGCGACGGACAAAGCACGTCCGTCGCAAATATGCGACGGACAAGTATAATCCGTCGCAAATTTAACAATTTGTGACCGACGTTTTTGTTCCGTCGCTAATTTCAGACCGACAAAAAATATTCGCTTCTAAATTTGCGATGGATTTTTGTATACCGTCAAAAAATTTTTTGTCGGTTTGAAATTTGCAACGGGAATTTTTCTTCCGTCGCAAATTTGCGACGGACCATATAGTTCCATTGCAAATTTGTGACGGACCTGTATAGTCTATTGCAAATTTGCGATAGATATTTTGGGTCTGTCGCAAATTTGAAAATTTGCGACCAACGTTTTTGTTCCGTCACTAATTTCAGACCAACAAAAAATATTCGCTCCTAAATTTGCGATGGATTTTTGTATATCGTCAGAAATTTTTTTGTCGGCTTGAAATTTGTGACGGGAATTTTTTTTTTCCGTCGCAAAACTATATAGTCCGTCGCAAATGTGCGACGGAACAATGTCGTCCGTCACAAATTACAACAGGCTCGTCCTCCTCTTCTTCTTCTTCTTCTTCCCGAACGCGGCCCCGCCTTGCAAATTGTCTGCCGGCCGGATTTGCTTGCTCGGAGCCGCCGCCGCCGCCATCACCGCCCAGCCTCCCCGCCCCACCGTCGCCATCGCCAACGCCTCATGAGCCTCCCTGCCGCTCCCTAACTCGCGGCTCGCTAGCCAGATCTAGGCAAGCTCACAGCCACCTCGCCGTCGCTAGGTCGCCCGCACGCCTCACCGCCCCGCCCTGCCGTCATCGTCGCCAATGCACTGCACCCCTCCCCTCTCTGCGCCGGCTCGCAGCTCGCTGGCCAAATTTGGGCGAGCTCGCAACCGCCCTGCCATCGCCGCCCAGGCTCCCCGCCCCGCCGTCGCTAGGTCGCTCGCGCGCCTTGCCGCCCCACCGTCACCAGGTCGCTCGTGCGCCTTGCCACCCCGTCGTCACAAACGCCCCGCGCCCCACCCCGCCCCGTGCCGGCTCACAGCTCGCCGGCCAGATCTGGGTGAGCTCGCAGCTGCCATGCCGTCGCCGCCCAGCCTCTTTGCTCCGCCCTCGCCGTCGCGAGCTGGCCTGCATGCCTCCCTGCCCCGCCGTGCAGTGGACCGAACCCGTCACCGTCGCCGGCCTTGCCCGAGGACTTGCCATCGATGCCCAGCCGCTGGCCAACTGTCGCCGTTGTCGCTGCCCAGCCGCCTCCCAACCGCGGCCATACGCCATCGCCACCGAGCTTCGCCGTTGTTCGCCCGGCCGTGGTCGACCGCCCAACTGACTAGCCACCATTTGGGCCCACGCTTGCAACAAGTCCGCCACTGGCCAACCGACGTTTTTATTGTCCTTAACCCGAGTAAGCAACTCCCTAAACTCTACTTAGTATAATGAATATTAATCGAACTTCTTGAGGGATTGTTTAATGTCTGATTGGTTGGTTAAGTTAAGGGTCGATTTAAGGATTGCATGTGACTTTGATCGATGTTCGACTGGTTAATTTGTCCATTAGGTCGTCGATTATGCGTTCAATGACGATCAGGGGGTTGATCATGCGTTTTTCTCAGAAAATGCATAAAAATTGAACAATTCTACAAAATTTTATAAAAAATTCAAGAAAATTTTTGTATAGTCAGATTTTGAGAAAATATTAAATTTGGTGCTAAATTTTCTTTAAAATTTTAAAAAATAAAAAATATGCAAATATCACAAAATGGAAAAAAATAACTATGGCCACCTACATTAAGTGAAATATAGATTTTTTTAGGTGCAAAAAAAAGAATAATACTAAAAAATTCAACATTTTCATAAATTTTTAAATTGATGGGCAATACCTGTGGCCACCCATTGTGAGAGAAATTTTAATTTTTTTAGGTGCACAAAAAAATTACAAAATTATAATAAAATATAAAATTTCAAAATTTCATAGAATTGTTTAGAATACATATGGCCATCCACTTTCAGTGAAATTTAATTTTTTTAGGTGGCCAAAAAAATTAAATATTTAGGAAATTTCAAAACTTCACAGAATGACTTATAATGCCCGTGGCCACCCACTTTTAGTGAAATTTAAATTTTGTAACATGCCATAAAAAAATTAAAAATACAGAATATTAAAAAATTTCATAACTTTATAGAATGACTTAGAATACTTGTGGCCACCCACTTTTAGTGAAATTAAAATTTTTTAAGTTCCCAAAAAAATTTTAAAAATTAAAAATTTCAAAATTTCAAAACTTAATAGAATGTCTTAAAATATCCGTGGCCACTAACCTTTAGTAAAATTTAATTTTCTTTAGGTGCCGAAAAATTTTACAAGTAATAAAATTATTTTTATTACAAAACTTTACAGAATGACTTAGATTACCTGTGGCCACCCACTTGTACACGATGAATTATCGTGTGGATCAAATGGATCGTGTGGTTAATTATGGCTATTGTCGGCTTAGCATGGCATATCGTGCTCATATATTGATGTTTGATATCAAAATGAGTGCGATTCATAGTATATTTGTTCGTTGGAAATTGCACGTTATAAACACTTGGCATTGGCTCATTTCAAGGAAACATTTCCTGCATCTGAAACAAAATGGCAAGTTTTGTCATGTACGTCATTATGTGTCCGTAATACGTGTTAATATTTTTTTACATATTTGCCTAACCATCCTACTTGTCAGTATAAACGTGGAGGTCAAATACATAGAAGACTAGCCACTTTTGCGTCCTCGTCCCCGTCCCTTTTCTCTTCCCCTATCTTTTCATCTAACCCTCAACCACAATATGCTCCGTCACAATATGGACACGTTGGCCCTTCCTCCAACACTCAAGAAGATGTTGGGGGACTTGGCCACATGCGAGCTGAATCTCCTCCAGTTCCATCTCCTTTAGCTCTCTCTCCTTTCGTTCCACCTTATTATTCAGCGGAATAATCGAATAATGACGGAAATACAGGTGAAGAAGATAACCGATTTATGATATGCCCATTTGAAGATTCGTAAGTACTTCATTTTTATTTTAGTATATGTAATATTTATGGCTTTAGATATGGATGTCAACTGAAGTGTCAATGTTGCACAATATCTGTATAATTGCAGATTCACGGATGCTTCATTTGTTGTGAGGGAACTGAATAAAATAGTGAAAAATTATTGGATGGAGCAGTATATTAATTACAGAAGTGTTCCACAAGCAATGAAAAATTTGTGGTAGAATGAATACATGGTAAGTTTTACATATTTTATTTTCTCACTCTGTAAGTTCGGTGTAGTATATTGATTGTTAATAATGATGTAAAGGAACCAAAACAACTTTGTAGTTTTTGGTACCTAAGGGACCGAATAATTTCCTCGAGATGAACTTTATAAAATCTGTCGCCGAATTATCTGATGCATGGTAATAGATATGTGACCATCATAATAACTTTCGAAGAGTTTTTATTGATTACAGCGGAAGTTCAGGTGGGATGAAGAGGAAGAGAATGAAATGAGAAGAATTTTCCAGAAGAAAGTCGGTGATTTTATACGAAATGTGATGAATAGAGCGAAGATCAAGAAAGTGAAGCCGTCTTTCGTTACAACTGACAATTGAGCATAAATTAACAAAATTTGGGAAACTGAAAAGATTCGGCAAATCAGTGAGCAGAATAAAAAGAATCGATTTTCTAGTTCTAGTGAAAGGTCAGCCACATATACTGAGGGCTCTATTAACATTGGGGAGCATTGGAAACGACTGGTAAGTCTGTTAAATAAGTTATAAGTTAATTTAATTCAATTACTCATGTTTACATTTTGTAGGCACAAGAATTGAGGACGGAACTAACATTTGCAGCTACATTTGAACGCACATTTCAAAAGAAAGATAAAACATGGACTAGCGATCGAGTAAAAGCTATTAAGGTATGTAAGGTTATACTTTGGGCTTTATGAGAAATAAAATGAAAACTATGAATGCTTTCAATATTTATGGTAGATATATAAAGTTATTTTATTTTTATCTATATTGTTAATGTAGGAAAAATATGATGAACTTTTAATAAGCAATGCTAGTGGTAGTGATGGTTGTGCTGCATCTGAGCCATCAGTTGACAATATGGCATTATGGATGGATGCAACGGGTGGGATGAAAAAAGGAAAAATTTTTGGGATGGGATCTTTGTCAAGGATGTATATGCCGAATCATGCTGGAACTTCATCATCCAATGTGACTGGTCGAAGGAGGACCCAAGAAGTGGACCATCTAAGAAATATATTTCTACAGAAGGACGAACAAATAAATTCTTCGCAACAACAAGTGAAAATCGTTATGCGACACCTCAACCTCAATCACTATGAGGTTCCTCCTGTACATCCCGCCAATCCAATAGGTGATGGCCACAATGATGAGCGATACAATGATGCTGAGATTGCTGATGATGATGATGATTTTCTTGATCCTATCTAGTCATCCGTCCCAAAATCGGGGGTAAGCTTGCTTCATAATCTTTTATGACATAAGTTGACTCATATTCATATGTAAGAACATTGACGTTCGTCCTGAAACATTTTTTTGTTAACCCTCTTACTTGTTTTTTTATACCTAGTTTCACATCCATGCATAAGCGCTTCTTTTATATTCTGGACTAATTCAAGTATCTTTATTTATATATCCACTTTTCATCAGGTGTCGACAAAAGTGATTGCTTTTTGTGTCCTACAGAGAACCAAAGCTGCCCAATCTTGTGTATGGTTTGTCAATTTTTCATTATTTTTTAAGCAGAATATATGGTTGTCCCACAACACTATGAATGTTTTGAATGTATTATAAGATTGGATATCAAATAACATCATGTCATACTTTGCAACTTCGGATATTTCATTATTTTTTGCGGATTAACATCTTTTCTTAAGTTATTTTTTTCAATTATATGTCATTGTGTTTGGTTTGTTCGTTTTCTATTACTGAAGCGGAATCTATGGTTGTTTCGTGTCCTTTGTTTGTTTTGAATGTATTATATGATATTCATTAATGCATACCTATTAATATGGACAAGATTTGATGGCCGAAATGGTGTAAAATTTGCAATGAATATTTAGAGAGGAATTTTGCAACCATTACAGTTCGTGGCTAATTTGCGACAAATCAAATTCGTGGCTAATTTGCGACGAATACATTTTGCGACAAATTTTGCGACGAATAAATTTGTGCTAAATTTGTGACGGATTTTGCAATGAATAACGTTTGCGACTAGTTTGCGATGAAATTTGCGCCAACTTTTACGACGAATTTTGCGACGAAATTTACAACTAATTTTGCGACGAATAGTGTTCGTCACAAATTTGCGACGAATAGTATTCGTGGCTAATTTGCAATGAATTTTACGACAAATTTATTTTCGTTGCAATTTTGTGACGAACATTGAAATTTTCCGTCGCAAAATTTTGCGACGACCTAGTAGCGACGGAATTTTTTCTGTCGCTAAATTCGTCGCAAATTCGATTTGCGATAGATTTTGCCTCATTTTTCGTCGTAAATTTCTTCGCTAATAAGTTGTTTTTTTTTGTAGTGATCCTTCGAAACTTCGATCCTCTTTCGCTACTTTAGTGTACATCAATTACAGAATCCACTTGATAATTGTTGGGCCGGCATCATTTGCTCGATAACCCGGATTCTCAAAATCAATTTCTAGGTAGGACAAATGCTAAAGTCAAAGAAGAAACAAAATAATGGAGTAGAGATTAAATAATTGGCAGAAAGACAAAAGGTTTATGACTTAATTAGTATCAATGCAAACGATTTAGAACTAAATTTGCACAAATGCAAAATGTTTAAAACTGAATTGGCTTAAAAATATTTAAGACGACATAAATGCAAAATGTTTAGGACTTTTTTGGCATTTTTCCCTAGAATCTAGCTCTCGAGGGAAGTTGTCATCTATATATGGAAGTATGTTGAATAACTTGTGCTAATTTGCATCTATCCATGATCAAATCTAGAAACAAATCTAAAACTCTAACACTACTCGTACCTTTAAATAGGGGATTCTATAGAAAGACCGACTTAGAATCTCGCTCTCAAGGGAAGTTGTCATGTATATATGGAAGTATGCTCAATAACCAGTGCTAATTTGCATCTGTCAATGATCAATCATAGGAACAAGTCTAGAACTCTAACACTACGGATGAGTAATGTCATAACAAGCACTATAGAGATGACATTATTCTCAATAAAATTCGTACCTATAAATAGCGATACTAGAGCAAGAGTCATGTATATACTTTTGGGAGAAAAATATCAGGTAAAAAGAAGAAGAAAGAAACAATGGCAGGAGCTAATATGAAATGTTCAGGGATCCTCTTCATGCTCGTTTTAGCTTTTGGCCTCGCTTCTCTCCCTGCAACAAAGGCGAGAGACCTGTTCGCGAGAGGCCACGCTAGTGTCGGAGAAGAAGGCCAAGCAACCCATTTTTACTACCGGATCTTGCGCCAAGTCCCCACTGGATCTAATCCCATTCACAACCCTCGTCCCCCATTGAAGACCGGATCTTGAGCCAAGTGCCCTCTGGACCTAATCCCATCCACAATCGAGGCTTGTCGCGGCCATTGCATAATTAAGTCCGCCATCCAGTGAATATATTGAAGCAGTTACTTGTAATTGTTCAATAAATTCATCGATTGAATAAAACTGTTGCAGATTTGATTGCGTGCTGATTTATCTTGGGTATATCCGATGTCGAGTGTCGTTTTAATTATTTGGCTTTTCTTTTTATTCTTTCTGCAATTGGCTTTCATAACATATAAAAGCTTGGGTAGTTTTTGAGAACTTGATGCGTGTACGATTTAGCAGCAACTCGGCGTCGAGCAATGAGGCGTAGCTAATGGTCTTTAGCAGCAGGATTTTGTACTTTTAGGGATGGTTCTGCCCGTCACGTGTTGTTTTTTTGTTAGTGGCGATTGTATTTTGCTATTTGGTTTTTCCATATGATTTTGGTTTCCGAATTCATTAGTTGTCAAATGTATTAAGAATTTACGAGAAGATTTCTTTCTCACCGTGACAACAAATCCGAGTTGCTTGCATAGCAATGTGAAGCATTTATTGTGTCCATCAGTGTAGCCGGTTGATATATAATACTTATCGATTTCTTAAATGGAGTTGTATCACATTGTAACGTGACAAAGCACTCAAATTACAAGAACACTGACTAGGATTTTAACTCATATACATCCTTCGAAACTTTGATCCTCTTTCGCTACTTTAGTGTACATCAATTACAGAATCCACTTGATAATTGTTGGGCGGGCATCATTTGCTCGATAACCCGGATTCTCAAAATCAATTTCTAGGTAGGACAAATGCTAAAGTTAAAGAAGAAACAAAATAATGGAGTAGAGATTATGTGTCATTGGGCTAAATTGGAATTGGCTCTTTTCACATGGCGGATCGTCATCGATTGCGATGAACAGCAAGCACGATTTCCCCAAAGCATGGCCCACCATGCTCCCCAATCTCGTGTCCAATCTCTGAAAGGCTTGGCAGGTTATGCCTCCATCAGTCGGATTTTAGGTATTGCGTTATATCATTGAGATGTTTTTTTAACTCTACAAAACCAATGATTTGTTGCTTGATTATCGGTACGGCGATCTTCGTCGAAGTCATCCGGCGGCGAGTCGTCGAAATCCACCCCGTTCTTCCTCTTCATCACTGATCTCTCTCCTCTGCTTTGGATTTCTTTTTTTTATTTTTTGCTTTTAATACCTATCCAGATTTTATTTTGGATAAAAATGCCGTGATCTATCCGTTGAAAAAAATCAAGTGATCGCCAGTCGGTGAAAATTTGGCCAGCTAGCCAGCTCAGGCCTTTATTTCAAACCGACTTGGCCATTTTATACTCTTATTTTAAATAATGTCCATTTTGAGCCTTCTTTTAAGAAAAATACAATAAATTCGAAAATGTTTTCATCATCTTTCCAATATTAAACATTTTGGCCAAAAATAAAAAGAAACATCAGGTTGAGATAATGAGAAGCATGAGAAGTCTACTTGCTTTGAGCAAACTATCTATAATTCTTGCGACTCAACAAGAGCAGGTTCTCACCCTCAAGATATGTCTCAAGTTCCCACGATTGTGGATCCAACAGGGGCAGATGCAACTTCACATTGGTGCTATCCGTCTTGAATTAAGTTTTCACGGTCGTAAGGGTTTGCCAATGATAGTCCGCTCGACACTTATGGACACTAGGTTCCTCAGCAACCGGCATGGAAGCTGGGACAGTTGATGCCCAACAGCAAGATCAAGCATGTTTGATGTTGAAGGAAAGTGTCATACAACGGAAACAGGGAAAGACAGCTAAAAAAAATTGTTAATAAGGTCCTTAAATGTTGCATCTAACTGTAGTCATGGCCACATGCTGGTTTTGGCCCAAAACTAACTTGGTCAAACTTGGGCCCGACCCCGTTGATCGGGCATGCGGTTCAGAACCGAAACTGGCCTGTGGCCTACGGCCTCGGTTCCGGTTCCAAATTATTTAAAATAATAATAATAATAATGAAATTTTTAAAAAATTAATTATTTCCTTACCAAAAAAAAAATTCATTATTTAATTTTTTTTTATAAAACAATTTGAACTCTAATTGCCATGCATTGGAAGTGTATTGATCTCTAATTACAATGCTTGGCTTGGGTATATTGAACTCTAATTATAAGGCTTGGCTTGGGTTTTATACACAATGATTCTAATACCTCTTCATTCTCATTCGATGTGGGACCCTCAGCTTGTCTTGAACACCTTCAATATAAGACTCTTGACTTGTCTTTATGTAAATGCCAGGAGTCTCACATCGAATGGGAATGAAGAGACCATCAAATGGGTTATGTATAAAACCCAAGCCATGCTATTAACATGTGAAGTTGTATGTCTTTTGTGGTTACAATCCTTTGCTAGTTAAGAGTAAAGGATTTTATTAGACTGCCTAGAACTGGACCAAGCCAATGGTCCGGTTCCCGGTTCTATGATTTGCCGGTTCGGTTCTTAGTTCTAAAATTAAGGGACTGATATTACCAGTTCGATTCCCGGTTCTTAGCGAAACAGGACCGAACCAAGAACCAATCACCCCTATAATTTACATTTTGATTACAATTTATATTGAATAACTCATTATTTCATAATTTTATAATTCGTAATTTTTTTATTTCATAATTTATTTTTAAAACTTTTAAATTATGAACTGGAACCGGCCGGTTCAAAATCAGAATCGAAACTGGCCAGTTCCGAATTGGAATCGAAACCACTAGGGGCGGTTCCGAATCCGGTTCACATATGGCCACGAACCGGAACCGCCGGTTCTAAACCATGGACATGCCTATCTAACTACACATGAATCAATCTAGCTTCGCATTGTGGAAAGATGACCAATATATGTTAAGAATGCTGAGCCAACGCTTTGTTAAATGCATCTTTTTTCAGGATAAGAACATTACAAGTACCATAACTTTTGTGAGCACCATAACATTTTTTTTTTATCACTTAAGTACCATAACTTTTAAAAAAATGATAAATTAAGTGCCATGACTATCAATTGATCACTTGAGTGCTATAACTTTTTTCTAGCATTTACCCATGTGCTGGGATGAACCTTTTTTAAAATTTATGGCACTCAAAAGATTGATTTAAAAATTCTATGATACTTAAGTGATTGGGAAAAAGTTATGACGTGAGCGCCGTACGAAAATTTTGACACTTGTAGTGTTCTTTTTTCCATCTTCTCATTATTACAGTAAGATCATGGTTTTGGGCACCAAGCTTGTGTAAAGTGACTTTTGGAGACTCTCTTTGACTTTGCCATCAATAAGAGCAGATCACATCTTGAAAATTTGTCCCATGACATTTTTGTTGGTCTAAAAATTTTCACCACTTTGACCTACTTTAAAAATAAATATTCCAATACTTTTAAAACTTTGATTGTCACGCCCCACTCCCATGGACACACGAATATCCCATCGAGGTCGTCATGTTGCAACATCCTAGGACGCGTTGCCGACCCATCTATTTCATCTTTCAATTATTAGCATGCGGAAACAGGTACTAAACTCCTGATAATTAAAAAGACAGAGATAGCGCAGAAAAACAACCATCCATAAACATATCAACAAGATGCTTTTGTACATTTACATCCTTACCCCAGGAAGTTGATATATTTACAAGCCAACACTACACTACTTCCTATAGGACCAATCAATCAGAAATGGGAGGGTGGTCAAGGGTTTAACATCATGCTTCTATTCCAAAAAGGGGCTTCCAAGAAGTAAACCGTATGCACCTTCATTGTTACGGTCCTGAAAAATGTTAAACAACGGGGAGTGAGATAAAATCTTAATGAATCAACTAACTAATCCCCGATTAGGACGCTAATTGGCCTTAGGCGTCCCTGTTCCCACATTTCAATGATGATGGTAGATCAATAGCAAGGTGCCTCGTGCCCTGCCTTAGTTACAATATAGGTTGGCAATTCAATCATAACATTATAAATTAACCAGGCACATTCACACGCAGGCAACCTTACCTGGTCCTGGCACACTTGCTGTACACAACAGGTTATAATATCACATAAATAAACATCATACTTCACATATAATCAAAATACATCACAACAGTTCCATGTGTAATGCACCACGTGTGTTTCGATTTTTAACGACCCCTCGGGCCATGGCACATCCTGAAGGATGGCGGTCTTCCGAACCTACTCGGACATCGTCCCACTCCATCGGGCACGGCATTGTCTCGCTTATACATACGCCTTAGGACAACATTCCATTCGGAGCATCAAGTCCAATCTCTATCGCGACGAGGTATCCGAACACTTTCTAGGTATCCGAACACTTTCTAGGCATCCGGTAAATCGAGCATCGTCCCTCGTAAAACGCATCAAGACGGGTTCAACCACGCGTAAAATGCATCGGGGTATTATATGATCACACAAGCACACAGCCACTCATGCCAAATTATAAGTTGTCTCATTTAACTCGATGCAAGAGTGCTATATGCTCATACGTCGGAATATATTCGATTTCACACGTGAAAATGCACAAAATATTCCTACATGATCACATGCCACTAGTTAATGCACCAACACTACACATCAAGATTACATCATGCACTCAATTATTTCATTACATGACAAACGTTTCTCATCATGAACCTCATACATTATTCCACATCTCATTACCAAGCCTTATATTATAATATCTCAAAGACCACTATGGTAGTATGACACCCTTCTAAATCATGGTGACTTTCACTTCATATTCCAGATTCTGCCGTCACATGCATAATCACATTTGTCCCATCATTTGACCTCCAATCAAAATTTAATATATCTCATTTGAAAGCTCAAAATGTGCACATTAAATCACTAGAAGACATCAAGTCTAGATTCTCAAGGTTTCAAGTGAGAAATGGTGCATCTTTGAAATTGGGTAAATCTGGACAGTTTTGCACAGTAACGGAAATTCCTCTACAATAAATAGTGGATGTACTCAGAAAGTTCTAAAATTTGGATATGTTATAAAATACACTTGGATAAACATTTCTCATGAAGGAACCAAAGTCCAAATCTTTCTCTAAGTGTCTTTTTTGATAACCAAAAGACAGACCAAAAATTGCTCACTAGAACAGAACCGTTGTTCCACAAAATTAGTTCTGTACCATACTCTAAACATTTCCAAAAATTATCAAATTTTATATGTTGTAGAGAATTGAGAAAGTGTAAACATCACAAAAATATCTATTCTGAACAATTTTATACGGTCCAAAAACTAGGCTTTCGTACTACTCATATTAAGTCCAAAAATTTTGAAATTAAAATATATTAAACTTGAAGATATTTGTAACAACCTTTAAGAAGGAAGTTTCTAGAAATTCGGTCCACAAAATTCTCCACCAAAATAATAAAATGATGAGGTACAGAGGACCCGAATCTCGGTTTTCTAGAATAAAAACAAGAATTGAGTCCGAATGGGAAAACCACCAAATTGCATATGCAATTCAACGATAACTTGTCGTGCTAATCCTCATTAATTAATAATAACTAGGTTTACTTCTAATCTAATCTATCTTTAAGCGTAATTAACAACCTAATCAACGATTAGGTAGTTAACTCACTGGTTTATTGGCGACAGCGGCGCGGTGACGGTGAGATAACGATGGTGTGGCTCACGGCTTGCGACGGTGAGTGGTGAGTGTCGTGAGGGTGACGCGGTGAGGTGGTGGTGTGCGTGGTGGTGGGCGATGTTGGTGGCCGAATTAAGGGGGAGAGGGGAGAGAGGGAGACCAAAATGAAAATTGAGGGAAATGAGTGGTGAAATTGTGAGACAAAAGTTGAAAATGCAAAAGAGGCTCCTCTATTTATAGGCCTCTTGCCAACTTCTTCTCCAAGTTTTATTGCAAGCTTTTCATGCAAGCTTCAAGCAAACTTCCCAAGCAAGCTAGAACACTTGGTTCACATTCCTTCTTGCTCAACAAGCTTGATTGTTTGGCTAGGAATTGAACTTGCTCAACAAGCTAGAATACTTGGCTAGGAATTGAACTTCCAAGCCAAGTTTACCAATTATCATAAATTGCATTAATATGCAAGAAACAAAAGAAGAGAATGAGACTATATTGGCCTTGTCTTCTTCAATGGGGCGGTCAACAAAAGAGAGGGGTAAAGGATAACTTTGCCCTAAAACGTCTCCAATTTACGTAACCCCGAATAGTAATTTCGTCTTCAATTTCTGTTTTTGAAATTGGGGTCGAAATGAGAATGTCACATTGATCAAATACAACTGTATGAGCCTATTACGAATAAGGCTCCTAAATTGGCTCCTAAATTCTATATGTAATGCAATATTTATTTTTAGGGATGAAAGATTAGTCTCTAATTTTTATGCAATAAATTCTTAATGGTTAGTCAAAATTTAGGTGTCAATATCAACGACGGGCAATGAACCGCACCTAATGGTCTTTAGCGATAGGATTTTCCACTTTTAGGGACGGTTTTGCCTGTCGTTTGTTGTTTTTTTTAGTAGAATTCGTATCTTGCAACTTAGTTGCTCCATGTGATTTTCGTTTGTGAATTCAATAGTTTTCAAATGTATTAAGAAATTACTTTCTCACTGCAACAAAGCCAAATTGCTTGCATTGCCACGTGAAGTACTCGTTGCGCCCATCGGTGTAGCCGGTTGATATAGAGTACTTATCAATTTCTTCCTTGGAGTTGGATCACATTGTGACATAACAAAGCACTCAAATTTCAAGAACATTGACTAAGATTTTAGCTCATATACGCCCTTTGAAACTTTAAACCCCTTTCGAAACTTTAGCGTACATCTAATTAGAGAATCCGTGGTACTAGAACTTACGAATATTTGTTGAATAAAGT
Source organism: Syzygium aromaticum (assembly GCA_024500025.1). Lineage (NCBI taxonomy): Eukaryota > Viridiplantae > Streptophyta > Magnoliopsida > Myrtales > Myrtaceae > Syzygium > Syzygium aromaticum. Next base: position 2,781,993 of record CM044887.1, on the reverse strand, counting down.
GAATCCATTAAACAGTGAACAAGAGAGATCTTCTCAAGAAAATGTTGGACAACGAAAAGCAAGATGGAAAGCATGTAATTTGAAATACTTTTCTATAACAAATTGTGTGATTACCTAATTGTAAAGTCAAGATTTATGCAGGGCATATATGTTGAGAATCAGATCCAAGTAGTGGTGGGTGAATTGCATAAAAGGAATAATTTTGATTTTGGCTCAAGGAAATTGTCACACGCCCGTGTGTCCGCTTACACACTGTTGACATCTAAATTTTACTAATCATTTAGTCGTAATTTGCATAGAAAATTAGGGATTAATTTTTAACCCCTAAACAAAAATATTTAAATTACATAACATATAGTTTATGTTCATTTTAATTTAATCGCATTTTGCATCGGACCGGTGATGGCGAACGAGCTTAAATTTCATCGAATGGGACTTGGTTCGCTCGGAAAGGCAATGGCCGAAAATCACGAGTCAAATAGGTTTGGTCGTTTTAATTTGAGCTTAATTCAGCCCATTATGTTCAATTAAATTAAAACCCAAGTTAATTCATCCCGCTTAGGAATTAAATAAAATCAGAAATTAGATTAAGGCCTAAGCCCAAGTCTAAGCCCATTAGGACTAGAGAGCCCATCTAATTGACCTAGGTTAGTATTATATAAGCATGTTTAGGTCAGAATTTTGAGGGGACAACACATAATTCAGATCTGATTTTTAGAGAAAGGCAAGTGTAAAAGAGAAAGTGACGTCGCGCACCACCACCGGGGGCACGCCACACGCCGTCGCATCGCCGTCGTCGCGCCTCAACCGCCCGCCGACGTCGCTGCCTTCTGCTAACATTGCTGCCGATGATGTGATCAACCGGTTCAAGCGGCTGAACCGGCTGATCGGCGACTTCCTCCGGCGATCCAGAACTTGCGGCAACATTCCTTGGCGTCTTCACATCGCTGTGGTGGCCGGTTTCTCGTTAAACGACTGCCGGATTACATCTCTTGACTTGATTCTTTATTGCTAGTCCACTAGTGCTAGATTGAATCGATTCTCACTATATTTTGTGCAATCTATTATCATAGGTCGGCCAAGCTTTCCGAGACTTCTCCGTGTTGTTTTTGATCTGAATACGGAGGCCGGATCGCTCGATTTCGTGTCGGAGCATCGTTAAACAAGGTAAGTGCACTTGGACTTTGTTCTGTAAAATCATGTACATAGAAACCAGTATGCTTGAGATGCCGATTTCAGTTCGTTAATGTCAAAATCTTGTGAAGTGATGAACTAGAGAATCGTAAAGCACGTCTTAAGCTTTGATTTGATATATCATATGTCTCAATCGGACCTGATTTGCTATGTCAAAACTATTTTGGAAGTTAGGATCAGAATCTGGAATATGATGTTAAAGTCTGTTATGATAATGTTCTGACTGATGTTGTGCTGTTCCGTGATTTTTATGATTTTCTATGATCATTTTTTGAAAACACTTTCTTCACGAAAATTGTAGATCACATCTTTTTCTGTTCACCATAAAAGTTTCATAAAATTCCAAGCGTGTTAGCATGATACGATCTGCAACGTCATATATGCATGAATCTGATGACAGATTAGTTCCAGATTGACCTTCGTGTGTTCTTCAATTTTTATAAATTTGTGTGTTCGAAATCTGAAAAAGTTTTCTTCATGAAAGTTCATACTGAGATCGAGATCTTTCCATTGATACTAATTTCATCAAAATCGGAGGTCATTTGGATTTTCAAAAGGAATTTTCACAATCTGATCAGTATCTGTGTCCAGATCTGATTTTCATTCCTTTAGAATTCAGAAGATGTTTCTCCGAAATTGATAAAGTTGGAGATTATCTGCAAATTAGGTGATTGAACATTATCCTATATTTTTCAGAATATTTAATTTCCTAATTTGCATGTTTTGAATATTTCATGAATATTATGTGAATATTTAGATATCTTAGGATAATGTTCGATATATCCGCAATATTTGAAAATATTCAAAATTAGGAATCGTTCCTAATTTAGCAACGTATCTGGACGACTATCTGACCTTATTCCTAAGGTACGATACGTGGCGATACGGAAAATTATTATCCTATCCATAATCACTTAGATACGATAATGATCTTTATCTGCTTTCCAAATTTAAATGATCAACTTTCCGTCAATATCTATAACCCTATAGATATGACCGATAGTTCGATTTTTGTGCCTAATCCGAGTTTGAAACAAATTTGGCGGATCGCGTGGACGATTTGAATGTGGTTGCTATCCTTGTCTTTTTTTTATTATTTGCTTTCCTTTAAACAGAAAATTCAAAAAAATATCAGTTAGGATTTGAATTTGAGTTTTGCATGTTTAGGGAACCCTAAATGTATCTAGAAGATAGAGTAATTATTTAATTTAAATTAGGACTTGAGATAATCTATTTCCTAGTTTAAATTAAGCAATATTCTAATCTTATTAGATTATTTAGGTTATTTTTTAATTCCGAATTTTCATGAAAACCCCAAAAAAAGAATGAATTGCTTTATGGTAGATTAGGATAGATTGCATTCTTAATTTAAGTAATTTATTATTTCGAATTTTAACAAAAATCCCAAAAATAAGTCATGTTAGGATATGTTAAGTCATCATAGGTTGCATGTTAATTTAGGCATATTTTTATTCCGAATTTCATTAGAAAATATCAAAAATAAATCATTTGCCCATCATTAGAATTAGGTCACGTCGTCGCATGACATATAGTTTGCATGCTAGGTTGCATTAATTCGCATGTCAATTTTTGCACGTCATTGCATATAGATTAGATTTCATTTAAATAAGTGAAAATCAAAAGAGAAATTGAGTGAATTGCTTGTTAATTAGAAATCATATTAGGATGTTAATGTGATTTTCTAGCTAACTATACATATGTTTGCGTTGTTTCGAGGTAAGTAATTCTTCCAATCTTGCAATTTAATATTCAATTATTTAGTGTTAAATTGGTGGTTTGCGCACCCGCATGAACACCTCACATGTTAGTAATTAAGTTGAAATGGATCCAAACTGCATGCCAAAATATTTTTGAAAAGAAAAGGTACCGAAAGGGCGTTAGACTAGATCTAGTGTAATCAAGTCCCCGGGCTTAGAATCTCTGGTTCGTAAGAATAAAACATATCTCCCTATGTTTTATTTAGGTTTCTAATCGACCTACCGTAAATTGATTAGTGGCGACTCCAAGCATAAAAATATTTGCATGTTAAAGACTTAAACCCTAAGTTGCGAATTGGTAGGGCTTGAGAGGGCCCGAGTTAAGATTAGTCTTAATAATCCATTAGCCCGAAAAATGAAAATTTTTTAGGTCGCGACACACACAGATATATATAAATTGTGCTAATTTGCATCTATCAGTTCTAGTAACTCCAAATCCAGAAATCTAACCCTACACATTTGTAATGTCATAACAGCAACATGGGGATCACATCCTTTTCATTAGAATTTTGTACCTATAAATAGCGATACTAGAGCAAGAGTCATGCACATACTTTTATGATAAACTATTTAAAAAAGAAACAGTGGAGAGAGCAAATCTGAAATGCTCATGGATGGTCCTCATGCTCGTTCTGGCTTTTGGCTTAGCCTCTCTCCCTGCAGCAAGTAGAGCTACCCAATCCTAGAAGGCCGTTCTCGCATCTGGAGAAGGAGGCGAGGCAGCATATTTTCACTACCGGATCTTGCCTCGAACCCCCGTTCCACCATTGGGACCTGACTACCACCGCAATTGCGACTTGTAGCTGCCATTCGATAATTAAGGCCGCCATTTGGTGAAATTTTGAAGCAAATACTTGTAACTATTAAATAGATTCACCGACGCAATAGACTTTTTGGGAATTGGTTCTATGTTGATTTGTTTGTACTGGGCGAAATCTATGATTGGTTAGTCACGCCATATCCTCTTGGTTTGATTTGTTTAATTGGATATAATACCATGCGTAGTTTTCTTGAAATATGAGGGGCATACAAATAATTTAACGTAAAGTATTCGACTTTAAAAAGAAAATGAATAGACTAAAGCCTTTTTTTTTTTTTTTTTGGTCAATAGCTAACGCCTTTGAAAGTCTAAATTTATGACAGTTTTTTGTGACAAGGTCGAGCCAAATAAGAGAAGGAGAAGGACATCCATGATCATCACTTCAGTGGCATCTTCTTACGACTAAGTAATTGTAGGTATATTTTATATTGAGTGTCGTTCGAAGTTTGCTCCCAATGGAGGTCCAACGTTAAACAACAAAAGAAGCAATTTTTTTGGCCAAAAACAAGAGAAGCATCAGGTTGAAATAATTAACAAGCATGTGCGGTCTACTCGCTTTAACCTACATTTTGTTCTTGCCACTCAACTAGAGCAGTTGCATGGCTCACACAATGGTGGACTCAGAAAGGATATGCGTACCTTCACTTCGGTGCTTTCCATCTTGCATTAAGCTTTCGTGGCTATAAAGGTTTGCTAGATTTTAGCTCGTTCAGCACTTTTTGACACTAGGTTCCTCGACTGACTACTGGCACGCGTGCTGGGACAGTTGAGGCCCAGCAGCTTGATCAAGTGTATATGATGTTGGAGGAAAGTCTTACAAGGGAAAGAGGGAAAAAAATAGTTTATTAATTGTTAATTGGGTGGTTGAATGTTGCATCTAAATATACACGAATCGTGCTGGATTCAAAATATTGGAAGATGACCAATGTGGGTTAAGAATGATGAGCCCATGTTCTATCTTATACATTTTTTTCATTGTAGCAATAAGCTCTTGGTTTTAGGCACCACGCTTTGCGGTCCTGTTTAAAGTGATTTTTGGAGACTAATTTTGAATTTCCCATCAATAAGAGCGGATCAAATCATGAAAAAATTTCCCATGACATTTTTTTTGGGGGCTTGAAATTTTTTCACGACTTCGACTGACTTAAGTACAAATATTGGAACAAGAATAGTATGGGTGCTATAACTTTTGTGTAACGCTAATTTGAGTGCCATAACTTTTTTTTTCAATCATTTGAGTGCTAAATTTTTTTAAAAATCGTTTATTTGAGTGTCATTGGCAATTTGTGTCGTGGAAAATCCAATGTTGCATTAATTTATTATAAATAGGCTGACATGGCTTGTCGGAAATAATCCAATCAGCAAAAACTAAATGAAACAACATTGTTTTGGACCTATGGATAAAAGAAATATAAAACAAAACCCAAAAAAGAAAAAAGAAAAAGGGGAAGAGATTAATCCTCTGTTACTCTCTGTTCTTCTCCATGGTTGAGCAACAGAGACTAGTCATTCAACATCAGTGTACAGTCGACGAAGAGATTACACATGAGAATCAAAAGTTTAAAAAAAGAAGTGTTAATACCGCGAAAAATTTCAAATTAATACATATGTGATAAATTTATCCAAAATTATTTTTTTATCACAAAAAACTCTAAACTGATACATTTATGACAATTTTGCCCCAAACTATTTTTTTTACCACTAAAAACCCAACATTGGTTCACTTGTGATAATTTTACCTAAAACTAATTTTTTAACCACAAAAAATCATAAATTAGTTTACCAAATTGCTAAGTTTGATAAAACATGGTAGTTAACAGATGTACCAATTTTGAATTTTACCTCTCTAGTTGTCACAAGTTTACTAATTTGTGATTTTTCATGATATTAATATAATTTAACGGACACTAATGGAGAATAAATTTGTCACAAATATACCAGTTTGGGATTTTTAGTGGTCAAAAATTAGTTTGGGATAAAATTATCACATGTGTACCAATTTAGTGTTTTTGGTGGTCAAAAAATTAGTTCAGGGTAAAATTGTGACAAATGTATTAGTGTAGGGTTTTTGGTGGTCAAAAAAATAGTTCGGGGTAAATTTGTCACAAGTGTACCAATTTGGGGTTTTTAATAGTCAAAAAATTAGTTCGGGGTAAAATTATCACATGTGTATCAATTTAGGATTTTTCGTGATTTTAACCCAAATCAGTAGATTCGGTGGAGGGGTTTTTTGCAAGCTAAAACCGTGAACTTGGCAAAAATTATGGAGGAGAAGTTCAGGCAAAGAGCTTAAAAAGGGGGAAAAACGCAAATTCAGAGAGGGAGCTGTCAAACAAAATCAGAAAGGGGGCTGAACTGGAAACAAAACGAGTCGGCAAAATTGAGGGAAAAAAAAAAGGTTTTGGCTAGATGCCGGTGATTTTCCACTAATGCAGCCAAAGTGGCATCCCCATAGTTAAACAATGTTAAGACGTGGGAGAGACAAAATGGGAAAGTCATTTATATTTCACGATGAAGATTATGTCTATCTATTTATAAGCTTTATGAGACAACTATATAAAGTAACATATATCAATCAAGATATGCACAATAAAAAAGATATACATGTAATCGATAGTAATACCATAAATGTCTCTAACATGGGATAATATCCTATAGAAAATCTTAAGAATCTCTAATATCTCTAACTTCTCCCCTCAAACTTTAGGTTATTTCAAGGAAGTTAACTAAAGTTTGACTCAATGTCCGTGGCACTTGTTTCTCCAATGGTGCCTCATGGCACTGGGCTTGTTGATCCTTGGTGGGGCAGTGTATTAGACGGCGTCTTCCAGATTTGGCTTGTTTGAGGGTAGCAAGTCTAGTGGTGATGTCGGCATCTCAAAACGACGTGCAAAAGGTCAAGAATCGGAGGGGAACAACAAACAGCCAATGTGGCGGGCTTGTGAAATAGTAACTAAGCAACGTGTCCTGTATGGCTGGCATCATAATATCAAGTGGCCTATATGGCTAGCTTGGAAAATAGTTACTGAGATGCGGCCTGTGTGGCTAGCATCAAAAGAAAGCTACCTCCATGAAAAAGGCTCAATGAGTGATGTAGTTAGTGCGATTAGCGTTGAAACATGACATTACGAAAATGACTCGATAAATTTCTTCCTCATACGAGACTTGTGGGCACAAGTGAACACTCTTGACTGACCATGATGGGGATGGATATATTTGGATGGGCATTGGGGTGTCCACCCGGTGCACTTGGGTTTTCACAGGAACGAAGGCTCTGATACCAAGTTAATTATGTTAAAACGCAAAAGAGAGAAAATGGGAAAGTCATATATATTTTGATGTGTCACGATGAAGATTACATCTATTTATTTATAGGGTTTACGAAACAACTGTATAAGGTAACATATATCAATCAAGTTATGCACAATCAAGAAAATATACATGCAATCGATAGTAATATCACAGTTGTCTCTAACATAGGATAATATCCTATAGAAAATTTTGAGAATCTCTAATGTCTCTTAACTTCCATCACCTTATTTCTTCGCAATTTGCAGGATTCCAGCGACGAGCATGGTTATTCGTGTCCTTAACCCAACAATTTCATTGCGATTCCTCTAAATCAAGCACAACTCCTTGCATCGCGCTGTTTCACTCATCATCATCTCAATCTCACCGAAGCCGATTTGACTGGTCCCCACTTTGCTATCTTGTAAGCTTGAACTTTCTGCTGTTCATCTCAAGATTGAACCTTTCTATTGCTCAAGCTTATTGCAAAAGCATTCCCCTTTCCAGTAATTAGGATTTCGTTTTGACATGAATTTGGGGAATAAAGGACTAAAATGACATTGTTTTTACCCTTTCTTGCCATGTCAATCGAAGATTTTCCAAGTTGGATGTAAATTTCTTTTAAAAAAGCCACGTCATAGTAAACATTTAATTTAAAATGCCACGGGAGGCAATTTGCTAGAATAGGCACTCAAGTAAACAATTTTTCAACGATTTAGCACTCAAGTGGTCGAAAAAAAAGTTCTATCTCTCAAGTAAGCGTCATACAAAAGTTATGGCACTTGTGTTCTCCTTTATCCCACAAATATTCAAATACTTTTAGGATTTAAAGTATTCATTCTTATGCAAATTGCAAATCTAAATTGCTAGCCAAATTGTCTAATAGATTATTGATGTAGGCTAAATGTATTGTACGGATATAAGTTTGGAGTTTTGTTGTCACAATAAAAAGTCCATAGTAAATATAACACTGTGGGTATAGCTTGGGATGTTTTATGTCGCAAAAGAAAGGTTCAGATTAAATATATCATGGTAGATATAGTTTGGAGTTTTTGGCGGTTTTTTCCATTTTAAAATTCAGTATGTGAATGAGAATATATAATCAATTTCTCTTATAATTAAGAGATGTAATGGAGATGTAAGAGATATTAATTATAGTGGAACTCTATTGGAAGTAGCCCTGGTTTAAAGTTGAACCAGGATAAACCATGTTGAGAAAACCTCTTAATATATTTTGAAGTTGACAAAACTATCCAAGAGTTATTGTTAGTCTGACAAATACCTTTAAAGTTTTTCTAAGTCCAGGAAGTCATTTTCTGGAAGTCCAGACTTTACAAGGATCACAAGGAAAAGTCTAAGTTCTACATAGCAATAAACAAAGTTCAGACTTTGTATACATCAGTTGAAGAATTTCAATTTATAATTGGAAACAAAAGGACAACCCACTTTGACTTAAGTTCTGAAGGTGAGTCAAGAATCAGACTTTATTACTTACTCAGAATAAACGCAACGGTTAGTAATCTAGTTTGGATTTCACTAATGAAAAGTATTGATTGATTCCATCTTAAAAGGATATTTTGCAAGGAATATAAATTTTGAGAGATATCCTTAATTGATCAACAATCAACCCCACGACAAATTTATTTTTAAATAGAGAAGTCCTACTTATGGAAACCAAAGTTCTGGTTGTATGAGGGACCGAAATCAGCAGAATTCAGACTTTGTCACTCAAAGGCTACTCAATTCTCTTTATACAAATCTGTTCAAGGTGAAGATTGGAAGATGATCCTTTGAAGACTGTCCAACGGCTAGTTTGGACGTGGATGAGTATAAAGAAGACAAATTGTCGAAGAGTAGAAGTAGAGAGATGAAAATCAGAATCATCCATTCCAAAGTCTGAGCAAACTCTGACCAGTGTTACTTGTCTTTCTTGAGCTAATATCTGTGATCTTGAGAGACTTGCTGTAAGAGAGATAGAGTAATCCATCTTTCACATAAGAATATCACTCAGAACTTGTAATTTCCTAATCGATTATCTAGTGAAATCCAGCCAATAGACTGTTAGCATGGGAGAGTGGACGTGGGTTTGATCAAAGCCGAACCATCATACATCTGTGTGCATATTTTCTCTTCCCTAAAACTCCTTTTGTTGCATATTTATTTGTTTGCCATTCAAAGACTGATTAAAATCTGAACATTGTTCCAATTACTTCCGTATTAAAATTGATCAATTAACATTCAAATCACCTATTCACCCCCTTCTAGGTGATATTTGCTAGTTTTATCAGACCATACATCTCGATTTCTCTTTCATCCATTTACTCTCTATTTTATTATGTTTGTGCACCTAATGCTAAACATTAAGCACCCTTTCCTCGTCATTGAGAAATAAAATGCTGGTTATGAGAATGAGACTTAACCGTGGGCAAAATGACACTATTGGTGCCATAACTTGTGTATGTAGGTCACTTTAGTATCATAACTTTTTTTCGGATCACTTTGGTGCTAAAATCGGAGAAAAATAAATCACTTTAGTGACTTCGACCAAAATTCCAACCAAAAAGCCGATGTGGCATTTATATTTAAAAAAACGATCTGACTTGTACATGTGGAAATTATGTGGCTTTTTTTTCGAATTTTTTAATCTTTTTAATCCTTTTTTTTCCTAACTTTTTCCCGGTCGCTAGTCCGATGACCGACGACTTGTCAAAGGAGAGGGCCGGCGAGGCCGACCTTGTCGGCCTCTAGCGAAGCTCCCCTTGCCGGCCCTGGCTAGGCGAGGAGAAGCAGCAGGTGAGGGCTTGCCGCCGCCCCACCACCGCCGGCTGGGCAAGGGCTTCTGTCGGCTGGGCAAGGGCTTCCGTTGCCCAACTCAAGTGAGGGTTGCCCTCACCAAATCTGGCTCGGGCGACCCTCACCGACGTCGGGCGAGGAAAGCCCTCACTCAAAACTAGTGAGGGCCGCCCTTGCCCAACGCCGACGAGGGTCGCCATCGCCAGATCCGGCGAGGGCAGTCTCGCCCGATGCCGGCGAGGGTTGCCCTCGCTGGAGAAGAAAGAAAAAAAATAAAAAAAATAGAAAAAGGAAAAAGACGAAAATACCATTGGGTTAAAGTGTAGTGAGGTAAACATATCACAATAAGTATAATTTGGGATTTTTAGTATCACAAAAAAAAAAAATTCAAAGTAAACTTGTCACAAATGGCATAGTTTAGGGTTTTTCGTGTCAAAAAAAAGTTCAGGGTAAATTATCACAAGTGTCATAATTTGAGATTTTTTGTGTATTTTTCTTTTTTTTCTTTTTTAATTATTTTAATATAATTTAAATTTTATTTTTCTAAAAAAGTACACATCAGCGGACTAAACAGCATTGTTTTTTGGTTTTTAATGCTGACTAGATCTCTTCGGCGAGCCATGGACCTCTCCGGTGAGCCATGTTAGCGCCACGTAGGATTTTTGGCAAGCCATGTCAGCATTAGTACTAAAGTGATCGTTTTTCAAAAAAGTTAATACCAAAGTGATCCGAAAAAAAGTTATAGTACCAAAGCGTCCTCCATATATAAGTTATGACACAAATAGTGTCCTTTTACCCTTAATCGTGAGCGAAGGGCTACTAAGTTGATTTTTTTAATTGGCAAATTTAACTTCCGTTGTCCCACGTGAAAGAGAACAAGAGAGAAGAATCTGTATACGTAAAAAAGTCTTCAATTTACAGAAGGAAGATGGAGAAGAAGCCCGTGCTATCAATCCTCTGAGGTTTCGTTGCCTTGGGGGTCAAAACAAAAATATACAGATCCTCGGTTTCTGATCTTCCTGTTGTATTCCAGCCGAATAACATCTCCAAATTATGCCGACCATCTACCGAACAAAGCTAATTCACTGTCGCGTGCTGTCCTTGCTACTGATGGAAGAACCGTTCAACAGGGAAGAATGAGAAGAGAACTTGGAAGCTGCCATGGACAAAGAGCAATTACTGGATGCCTCTCTTGTTATGATGAAAAGCTTACATCTAAGGCAGACCAAAGCATCGTCTCTGCTGCTATGGTGGCCATTCTCCTCTTTCTTCCTTCTAAAGTTCTACTGTGCTTGCTCTTATGTGTCAGTAATTTGATCTCAAGGATATTTTGTGTGTCTAATGTTTTGCTGTTGTGAATCAGTTGAGTGCCTTAGGGAACATTTAAATAGGAGTAGGAAGAGATGGATGATAACAAATTGTAGGAGTTCTCCAGAAAAGAGACCTTGGTTTTTGGTAGAATTCAAGAGATCTTGTTAATTTTGCCTCAAGTGTTCTTGTCTGGTTAGTTAACTAATAACGGATTATTCGAGGGTTTTCTTGATTCCTTAATATGGAGAGAGAGAGAGAGAGAGAGAGAGAGAGAGAGAGAGAGAGAGAGAGAGAGAGAGAGAGAGAGAGAGAGAGAGAGCTGTTAATATGTCAGCTTGGCTTGGCTGGACATGGCTTTTGTAGTTCATTTCAATATGTAGAATCTCATATTGGCTTAGACTTCTCCGAAGAGTAGCTCTTTTTTGACTATTTTGTTAGCCCTTTGAAGTGGTGTTATGTTAGTATTACAATGGCCAGGTTTTGCATGCATATTGGTTTTACATCTTGGTCATCTTCTAGCAGCCAGTCAGTTATTTTGGTTAGTATTTTTCCTTGGTACTAGCGGTATTCTGTGGAAAACTTGTTTAATCAGCACCAATACGAATTCACCCGAACTCATATCAGCATATATGTTTTGGTACGACCTCATAAGAGAAGTTCGTATTGATCTGTTTATGAATATTCTTAGATTGAATATATTGCGTTTCCTCAATAGTTCATATCTACCCCTCTCCTCTTTGCTTTTTCTTTGTTATATGACTTTCTTCTTATAATGAGCAAACCGGGAAAAAAAAAAACCCTTTTCATACTCCCTTTTAGCTATCACCATGATGATTTTTTTTTTAAAAAAAAAAGCTCTTAATTTTTACCATATTTTCAAGGTCACCTTCCATAAAAAAAATTTCACTTTCTGAGATCAAACTTGCTATTTAGTACAATAACCCAGTGTCATTGTTGTCATTGTGGCCATTGTTGCCACAAACTGACAAGGAAGTCTACTTACTAGGGGTGATCAGTTCCCGGTCCGATCCGGTCCTATCCAAGAACCGAGAACCGGACCGAGAGGACCGGTTCCCAATTTTTGGGACCGTGGACTGAACCAACTAATCTTGGAACCGGAGACCAGACCGGACCAACCGGTCTGGTCTGGTCCGGTTCAAATGAATCAAATACTTGTAAAAAAAAATTATATGTCTCATGTGGGCTTCCAAAAATATACATCCCCTAATTTAAACACGTGTTATTAGAGAGGCAAAAAAAAAAAAAAGAGTAAAACCCCATATCAACAAAAGTTCAATACACACTTCTGCCATTGTTCAATACTATCCATTGGAAGTCAAAAATTACATTTATTTAAGTGTTGAAGTTCAACACTCAATCTGGCCATAGATGAAGTGCCGTGACAAATTATAGTTTCCGGAACAAACTTTACCTATGGGTGGCAATCTATGTCATCCTTAATAACAAATAAATTCCTTGAATAGATAAAAACATAACTAGCTAATTTTTAAAAAATATGTATAAATGATCGGTCCGGTCCTATCGGTCCGGTCGGTCCGGTTCTCACCATGGAACCGGGAACCGGACTGACCGTCCACCGGATTCAAAAATGGGAACTGGGGATCGGACCAACACCCCCTAGGCCCGCCGAGAATCGACCGGTCCGGTCCGGTCCCGGTTCGGGTGGTTCCCGTTGCACACCCCTACTACTTACTGGCTAATATTTATGTCAAGTGGATAAATTTAACTCTCTATCCAATTTAACTATGTAAGGAATAGAATTCGTTTCCAATAGAAATCGGCAGAATTTACAGGAGGAATCTAGCAAAGAAGCTTGTGCTGATTATCCTCTGGAGATTTTGTACCTCGAGGAGCACTACAAGAAATAAGAAAGAATAAAAAGAATAGCTTCCCTGTTTCTAACCTTTTTCTTCTTTCCTATCCAAACCCTCCAATATATGCCCATCATCTACTTGAAAATGCTTTTTTAATGTCATTTGCTGTCCTTGCTGCTGACAGAAGAATCACTGACAACGCAAGACCCAGAAGATAACTTGGAAGCTGCTGTGGACAAAGAGCAGTTGGTTGATAAGTCCTTCCGGAGGAATGATAGGTTGTTATGATGGGAGCAAGTAGTCGAATGACATCCATTCAACTTGTGCAGCGCACAACCACAGTTGCGGTGGTATGGCCTACGCTCAATCTCCACATCATTTACTAACAAGCTTCCATCAAAGACACACCGAAGCATCATTTCAGTTGCTATGATGGCCATTAACTTTTCACTCAGCGGTTTTCGAGATCTTGTTGAAGAATTTTGTTTGTGTTGGTTCGTTTGAGAATACAGCTAGTAATTTGTGAATCTTTCCCAAGCCCGCTGAATCATTTATATAGAATTTGGAATGGGTGTATGCTAGTGGGTCATGGGAGTTCCCTACAGAGTGACATTGGTCTTGGTTGATTTCTAGAGAATGTTGAAGCTGTTCCAAAGAGCTTTTTGGGCCGTTAGTTAACTAAAATCGTTCTTCTCGAGGGGGGAGAGAGAGATAGAGAGATAACAGTTGGCTTGGGGTGAATTGACTGGCTTAGGGCACTAACAAGTGAACTTCAAGGACCTAATAGATCCTAGCATGTATTTCTCCAATATATATCGCTTTCCAGGTTAGTTCCTTAGAGCGTATCTTTATACCTTTTTTTTTTTTGGTAAAGCGTATCTTTATACTTTTGTTTTGTGTAAAATAGATGATTGCCTGTATTTATATGTAGGATCTTAGATTGAATTCTTGTCTTTTCTGAAATTTGTTCTGCTTTCTTTGGTTATGCTTTTTAAGAATTGTTTCTTGTTCTATGAACAACACAATGCTTGGAAAATATAGTACAAATCGCCCGTAGAGTATTTTCGAATTTCAGTAACCGGCATTAGATGATTCTCCTTGGTTGTATTCACGTCATTATGAGAGATATTGGACAAAGCTTGAATAAAACATTTTCTTTTTTCTATATTTATCATTAGACTGAATTTTTTGCTATTGTTAGAATCCTATTACACAATCATGTATCCTTTGTTTTTCCAGCTTTTCACTAACTTTCTAAGAAATAGGATGGTCAAGAAATCTCTCCCCTGGAGAAAACTTGTGGGGATTTTTATTAGTATCATTCATATGAAGGGAAAAGTGTCAAAAAAGTCATAAACATTTTGCATCGATGATAATTTAGTCATAAACCTTTTTTTGATGTCAATTTAGTCCTAAAACTTTTGTTTTGATGCCAATTTAATCTTAAACCTTTTTTTGGTATCAATTCAATCCTAAACTTTTTACATTTGTGCCAATTCAGTCCTAAACCTTTTATCTTTGTGCCAATTTAGTTCTTCCGGCCAATTTTGATCAAATTTTACTAACGTGGATGCCAACCGGCCAATCACCGGCACTATCGTGGACAACTTTCAATAATATTTTAATTTTTTTTAATATTTATTTATTTATTTATTTTCATTTTTTTTTCCCTTCCCTCCCTCCCTCCTTCCTCCAGTCGATCATCGGATCGGCCAGAGGCTAGCGAGGCTTGCCCTCACCAAATGGCCACAAGGGCTAGCCTTGCCATGGCTAGGCAAGGCAGGACCTCGCCAGAGCTGGCAAGGTTGCACCTTGTCTAGCCGCCAGCGAGGCTAGACCTCGCTAGAACCAACGAGGTCGAGCCTTGCCCAACCGCAAGCGAGGCTCAAGCCCTCGTTGGAGGCCGCAAGGTTGAAGGCCTCTGACGAGGGCTTGAGCCTGGTCGACGGCTAGGCAAGGCATAACCTCACTAGATCCGGTGAGGTTCAACCTCACTCAACCATGGCAAGGCTTGCCTTTGCCATCGCTAGCGAGGGCGAGCCTCGCCGGCCTTTGGCTAGTCACTGGTCCGGCGACCAGTTGGAGGAAGAAAAGAGGGGAGGAAAAAAAAAACAAAGAAAAGAAAAAAATAAATAAATTTTCAAAAAATATTATTAAAAGTTATCCACGTTAACGCTAATGACCGGCCGGTCGGCGTCCACGTCAGCAAAATTCGGCCAAAATTAGCCGGAATGACTGAATTGGCACAAAAAAAAGTTTAAGACTAAATTGGCACAAATGCAAAAGGTTTAAGACTGAATTGGTATCAAAAAAAGATTTAGAACTAAATTGGTACAAATGCAAAAGGTTTAAGACTTTTTTGGTACTTTTACCTTCATCTGAATGAATTGATTTGCAATGTATTGAGATATTTGTTATGATTCATTTACATGTTTAAACACCTTAGCTTCTTCATCCTGACAACAGTTGAAAGAAACATTTAAGCCAAATTAGCACGTAGAATCCAAAATAATTAGAGATACTTTTTTACCGGAGAACATGGTTGAAATGGAGAGAGTAAGTACTTTGAAGGGCCGTCACTTTTCTAAAGCTCTCTTGTAAGTTAACGGTTTTTTCAAGAGTTTTCCTCATTACTACCTATGTAGAGAGAGAGAGAGAGAGAGAGAGAGAGAGAGAGAGTTCTCGTAATGGGTTTAAGAGTCAGCTTGCGTTTGTTGACTTTGGCTTAAGAAGTTTATTGCATATATGTTAAAAATTTAGCGTAGTTTTCTCCAAAGGACTTTTCTAACGATGAATCCGTTAGCCACGTGAATCCCTAGAAATGTCGTTTTATGCAGAACTAGCTTTATTTTGTCTATATGTGTATATTTCCTTTGCTTTGGTTTAACTGTTTTTTGTTCTATGCTAGTCCTGATGCATGAAGAACTTAGTTTATACCAGCAACTTTGCTCTTTCATCTGAATTTATGGCATCAAATTGGTGAGTTTGGGTTGAACTAATTATCCTGTACAGATTCTAGGAAAGATGGAAGTCTTCGCGATGGATGCTTCCATTCCTAAAATTTGCTTCAACATCGTGAAGCATACGTGTAGTTGTCCGCTACAAGAGCATAGCGAACAGGCAAATTCTTTTACTAAAAATAAAATAAGATATAAATGGCAATGAAGTGTATCAAAGTGTGGGATCCTACGTGTTTGATATCTTTGAGTAGCTGTAGTTTCCCTGCTGTGTACTTTATATGTGCAAACTTTTTGAGAAAAATCCCTAATTAGTTTTGAAGAATAACAAAACAATCTTTTATTGACCAGAATTACACTTAAGTTATTTGATGCAGATAAATGCTGAGTTATCAAACTTAGTCAATGAAAAGACTTTACCATCAGACTCAAAATTACTTGTCAGATTCAATAAGTCTTATTTTTACAAGTTTATGCAGGATAATTAAATCGATATCCTAGAAAATCCTAATTAGCAATCACAAGATCGTTCCTTAAATACGAAGAATTACACTTATGAAAATCTTGATTTGATTGTATGGACAATCAAATCACCTAGAGATAATGGATCTTCTTCTAACGGTTATGCATTTTCTTTTGAGAAGTTTTCTCCAACAATTTGATTTGGAGATCAATCCTCTGAAGATTATCCAACATATAGATTGGAAATGGAGGAGTATATAAGGAGTGCAAATATCGTATAAGAAAAACAACCAAAATTGAGAATTTCAAAGTTTGAATAGAGCTTCGATCTTACATATTTGTGATCACTGTATTCTACGTTGTAACTTTAGAAAGAAAATTACTTGAGTGAAGAATGGACGTGATAGTGCAGTCTATCATCTGAGAAGTATTACTCTTGTAATCTTTTAGTGATTCAATAGTGAAACACAGCCAACAAGCTGCCAACGTGGAGAGTGGACGTAGATTTGATAAAGCCGAACCACTACAAAAATTTGTGTGCAGTATTCTCTATCCCTAAATTTTTATTTATTATTGCTGACAATATACTGCATATATATCTGTCAAACAAGTTCGTTAGAACATTATCTTAGTCATCAGACACAATCATCTGACGACAACTTATATACAAGTTTGTCATACGCATCAATCTGATATTGATCATATGAGTTGTTGACATCGACTATATTCATTCTGCACGTTTAAATCATATAATTTGATAAAATTATCTATTCACTCCCCTTTAAGTGATAGAACTAGACGTAACACAAATCATACCGTCCCATAATAGTAATCGCACTCTAGTTTGGCATCATACCAAATTCAAGTGGCAGTGCATGCCCTGGAACTACTTAACAAAGTAAAATCGATGAAGTTCCGTTCACCTGAATTGGCTTCCATATTTCTGGAACTTAGGAGACGGTGTCCTTTTCATTATGGATAGTACAAATGCAGTCTTTTTATTTCTTCTTTTTTTCTTTTCTTAGTCTCTTGTCTACTTGTTTAATGTGATAATTACGCAGAAATCCATGGCTGATTAGTTTCTCTAAGGGTGCATTTGTTTCACTAAAAATGAATGATTTGAAAAATAATTTACTAAAAATAATTGTTTATATCGTATAAAAAAATAACGAAAAAAAATTTCATCATTTACGAAAATATTTAGACATAAATTATTGTCTATAATAAAATATTTTTCATTGATTAGTTATTTCAAGCAATTATTTAAAAAAATATTTTTAAAGTTAATCATTTTTTACAAAACAAATGCATCTCAAGTTGTCAAATACTTTGAATGGTACTCGAGTGAAAGAAAATACTGCCGGTGGAATTTCTGAGGAGTTAGAAACTATTCTCTCTAGTATTGTCAGTCAGTTGGCTGAAATTGCAATGATGTCTGTGATTCCTAATTGTCCTGTGCCTTTTTGTCACTCCCCGGACCCTACAAGTGCGCGATCATTCCTTCGCGGTCGTAATGTATGCGATATCCTAAGATTTGTCGCCGACCCAATCGAAACACTAACGAGTAACACATGCGGAAGCAACCTCAAACTCTCCATACAACATACAACCAACAGGATAGTAGAGAGACAAATAATACACATCAACATGACACTTTTATAAACATAACATCGATTACAACACATATATTTGCAAGCCTTATACAAGGCCATTATCTACGAACCACGCACAACAAAAAGGATCGGGTGATTGGTAAGCTTAGCTCCTCTATAAAAAGGGGCACTTAAAAGACGGGGTAACTCGATCTATCCTCAATCCCCGTAATATCCTGACAACATCTCCAAATCAATCACGGTCGCGGGTTTGAAATGGTTTGGTTATACAACCATGAGAACACTTCTCAATAAGCAACTACCTAAGCCTTGCTTAGGCCAAAGCGTACTTCCGAAAAATTCTAAACATGTAATATCGACATCCAACATGTCATAACAATCACAGGCGTCCTTACCTCACCTCGACACATACGTGAGCCCTGCACGTTAGAATATCGCCATAACGTGGCAATTCACTCCTCGAGCATATAATACAACCACATGATGTAAACGTGCATAAAACAGTTATTAACCCATATATGCTCAACAGCAACACAAGCACATTGCATTCCCCAATGCATAACACATGATTATAAATGTCCAGATTATTAACGGCCCCTCGGGCCATCGAACTCTCGCCAGTCTTCTAGCGTAGCTAGGCATTGTCCCGCTACTTTGGCGACAGCAACGTTTGGAACCCCCGCCCAGACGGCATTTCACAAAGGAGCATCGATCTAGCCTCCACCGCGATCGGCATCATCTACAACCCCCGCCTAGGTGGCATCCGAGCCCCTGTCGGGCATCGTCTAGAACCCCCGCCTAGACGGAACGTGTCGTGACCATGCACACACTCAACAACCATTACCGATTCTTATGTATATGGATTAACCAAATGCCAACTAAGTCTGCACGCATCAATTAAAAGGCCTCGCCTTTCTTTTGTAACAAAATCTCCGAAAAGTCCCCGAGAGAGAGAAAAACCGAGTATGCACAGAATCGGGGCCAAACTAGATAGTTGTGCAGTGACTGAAATCCATTTGAAGTAAATAGTAAATCAACTCCAAAAATTATGAAATTTGGATATGTTCCATAAAACATCTTGATAAACATTTTCCATGAAGAACTCGAAACTCAGTTCCAACCGCAAACTTCTCGTTTTGACACTCAAAGCCAGACAGAACCCAATTCACTCATACAGCCCCTCAGACCATAAAAAATGCAACTCATTCAGTATCCAAATCACTTTGGAAAGTTCTGAAATTTTTATATGTCATAGACACAAATGTCCCCAACAAGTTTTGTGAATCAAGTATTTTGGAAATAGGTCTGGAAAAATTTATAAAAATTCGAACATACCCAAAGGTCGGAGGAATAGTGTTTCCGGCAGACTTATTTTGGTCCAAAGATGGACTTATGAATAGCACTAAATGATCTCTAAAAATTCCCAAATTAAATTATGTCAAACTTCAAGATGTTCTGAACAACTTACATGAGAACACTTTCTCAAATTCGGCCCACACAAGTCACAGAAAAAATAACAAAATCCAGCAGCGTAGCAGCAACCTTACCGAAAATCAACCAACATGCACCACCAAGCAAACCAAGCACAACCAACCACTAAACCAACTATCCACGGCCCTTAAATCATCCTTAACATATCCATTAGTCACCCCTTAGCCTAGTCAAGGGTTAGGAAGCCACTTACATTTAGCTTAAGCAAGAAAACCAAGAAAAAAAGGCAGCAACAACTCCGGCGGTGAGCTGAGCTCACGGTGGCTGAACAGCGTGGCTGTAGTGGTCAGCGAGCAGCTGGTCTGGCGGGATGAAATGGAGAAGCAAGAATCCGCAGAAGCCAAAGGAAGCAAAAGCAAAATGAAGGAGCCGAAGAAGCAAAGAAGAAATAGAAGGAAAGAAGTAGCAGCAGCTATTGAAGGACAGAAGCAGCAGCAACGAGGGGCAGAAATGAAGCAAAAATAGTAGCAGACGTGGGGGTCAACAAAGCAAAGGTAGAAGTAGCGACGTGGGGCTACTCGGCGGGGAGAGAGAGAGAGAGAGAGAGAGAGAGAGAGAGAGAGAGAGAGAGCAAAGTCAACATATCAATCAAGAGCAATCCAAAGGCTCACAATTGGCATTGTTG
Organism: Syzygium aromaticum; assembly: GCA_024500025.1. Lineage (NCBI taxonomy): Eukaryota > Viridiplantae > Streptophyta > Magnoliopsida > Myrtales > Myrtaceae > Syzygium > Syzygium aromaticum. The sequence continues at coordinate 2,761,826 of CM044887.1, read as the reverse complement.
GGCAAGCTAGATCCAATGAATCACAATTAGCCTTGATGGGCAAGATAGATATAAGGGTTACAAAAATTCCGAATTTCAAAATTAAAGAAAAGACTAAATAGACATTAAATAAAATAAACCAAGAGAGAGGTATACCGATCTAAATCTGCACCCGGTCCAAATTTCACTTTCTAACAAATCCAAGTAATCTCGAGATTGGCCACGCTTATGTGACGTCATCCAAATAAATTAGTCATGACATTTCAAGAAATTCGCCATCCAAGTTCAGATTCAAATGATGGTCAATTTCACTCAAATGTGACTTTAGTGTATCTCTGACTATCGGACGGCTTTTTAGGGTTTACGCGTATCAGCCTATGGTTATTCATGTCATGGCAACCTCAATCGTCACCGAAAGTCGACTCATGGTCGAGTTCTAAGGTCCACATACATTTTCCTAGATAGCCATTCTTTAAAGGTTAGTATCCCGAGAATGATCAGTTCCAGACGAGATTCAACTACAAATGCATTAAAGGAATATTTATATCATAAATCCCGAAAATAGGTTTAAATTAAAAATATCACAACTCTTCCTCCCTTACAAAAATTTCGTCCTCAAAATTTACAACCAACTACACTACTCAAACAATTGGGAGTACTAACGCCTCATGATTTCTTCATTTTCTCATGTGCCTCTTTCCGCTCCATGATACTCCCAGATTACTTTGACTAGCGGAATAGTCTTATTCCGCAAAACCTGTTTTTTTCTTTCTTCTATCCGTACCATTCTCTCCACATACGACACCCTGTCGTTTATGTCTATTACTTCATAATTCAACACGTGAGTCGGATCCGGTTCATACTTCCTCAACACGGACACGTGAAAAACGTTATGAACTTGAGACAAATTCGGCGGCATTGCAAGATGATAGGCCAAATTTCCGATTCTTTCCAATATTTCGAACGGACCTACGTACCTCGGGCTCAACTTCCCTTTTTTACCAAACAAAGACAACCTTCACATCGGTGAAATCTTGAGAAACACATGATCCCCTACTTGAAATTCCAAGGGTCTACGTCTCCGATCCACATAACTTTTCTGACGACTCTGAGCAATCTTGAGTCTGTCCAAAATAACCTTAACTACTTCGACTAACTATTGGACCAATTCCGGACCCATTATACTTTGTTCCCCAACTTCGTCCCAACAAACTGGAGTTCTACACGCACTGCCATACAACGTCTCAAAAGGTACCATTCTGATACTCTGCTGATAACCGTTGTTGTAGGCAAACTTGATGAGGTGCAACTGCTCTTCCCAATCTCCTTTAAAGTCTATAACGCATGCTCGTAACATGTCCTCGAGCATCTGAATTGTCCTTTTAGACTGACCATCTGTCTGTAGATGATGGGCCGTGCTATATTGCAGCTTCATCTCTATTGCCATTTGAAGACTTTTCCAAAAGGTTGCGGTAAACTTAAGGTCTTTGTCTAACGTTATTGTCACTGGCACTCCATGGATACGGACTATTTGTCGCATATACAGCTCAGCATACTTAACCATTGTGAAATCCTTTTGCACTGCCAGAAAATGTGCCGACTTAGTTAATCTGTCGACGATAATCCAAATGGAATCATGACACCTCTTGCTCATTGGTAATCTCATAACAAAATCCATCGTAATATGCTCTCATTTCCATTCAGGAATTTCCAAGGGTTGCAATTGTCCACCGGGCTTACAATGCTGTGCCTTCACTTGTTGATACGTCAAACACTTGGCCACATACTTGGTTACATTCACTTTCATTCCGTTCCACTAGAAGTGCTAACGCAAATTTTGATATATCTTTGTGCTACCCGGATGAATGCTGTAGCTGCTACGGTGAGCTTCTACCAAGATTTCCTCCTTAAGCTCTACGTCATCGGGCACACACAAACATCCACGAAACTTCAAGATTCCGTCCTCGAATACTTGAAAGTTAGCATTTCTCTTAGCTTCGTTCATTTGCAAAATCTTTTGAATCTCAGGATCCGTAGATTGTAATGCCTTAATCTTCGTCTGAATCTCTAGTTCAATCCTCAAGGTAGCTAACAGACTTGAGAGGTGACTTACCTCAAACTTGAATTCCGAATCTTGCACCCCTTCAAGTAATGTCCATTCTTTAACCATCATTTGCGCAATACTTGATTTCCGACTAAGTGCATCTGCTATCTTATTAGCATTTTCGGGGTGGTACAGAATGTCGCAATCATAATCCTTCAGGAGTTCCATCCAGCGACGTTGTCTCATGTTTAATTCCTTCTGAGAAAACAAGTGCTTTAGGCTTTGATGATCCGTGTAGATTTGAAACCTTTCCCCACATAAATAATGCCTCTAAATTTTAAGTGCAAAGATGATAGTAGCAAGTTCCAAATCATGTGTCGGATAGTTAAGTTCATGAGGTCTTAATTGTTGCGATGCATATACAACCACTCTTCCATGTTGCATTAACACGCATCCTAATCCCTTTAGCGATGCATCACTATAAATCTCATATCCTCCGGGACCTGACGGTATCGTCAACACAGGGGCGGTAGTCAACTTATGCTTAAGTTCCTGAAAACTCCTTTCACACTTGTCTGTCCATTCAAACATTGATTCCTTCTTAAGTAAACGAGTCAGAGAAGTGGCTATCGTGGAGAACATTTCCACGAAACGTCTATAATAGCCCGCAAGTCCTAGGAAACTCCGAACCTTTGTCATTATTGTCGGTCTTGGCCAATTCATGACTTCCTCAATCTTTGTTGGATCCACTGAAATTCCATCCCCGGAGATTACATGTTCAAGAAATGCTACCCGGTTGAGCCAGAACTCGCACTTACTAAACTTGGCATAGAGTGCGTGTTCTCTTAGAGTTCGTAGAACCATCCTTAGATGTCGCTCATGTTCTTTGGGTCTCCTTGAATACACCAAGATATCGTCGATCAATACAATAACAAACTGATCCAGAAACTCCTTAAACACCCGATTCATTAAATCCATAAAGGCTGCTGGGGCATTAGTCAATCAAAATGGCATTACCATAAACTCATAGTGCCCATATCTTGTCATGAATACCATTTTTGGTATATCCTCCTTCCTAATCCTCAATTGATGGTACCACATTCTCAAGTCGATCATTGAAAATATCAATGCTCCGTGCAATTGATCAAATGGATCATCTATCCTTGGTAGTGGGTATTTATTCTTAATGGTCACCAAATTGACCTGTCTGTAGTTTATGCACAACCTCAAAGATCCATATTTCTTTCTCACAAATAACACCGGTGCTCCCTATGGAGACGCACTTGGGCGGATAAAGCCTTTATCTAGCAATTCCTGCATTTGGACCTTCAATTCTTTCAATTCAGACAGTGACATCCTATAGGGCGCTTTTGAAATCGGTTCTGTTCCTGGAGCTAACTCAATCACGAACTCCACTTCTCTATCAGGTGGTAATCCCGGTAATACCTGGGGAAAAATATCGGGGAAATTGCACACTACAGCTATGTCTTCTAGCCTCGGTTCCTTAATCGACGAATCAATCACAGTCGCCAGGTAATCTTGACACCCATCGTTCAACAACTTAGTCACCTCGAGCAACGAAATCCAAGGAATCGAGATTCCTCCTCGGTTCCCCACAAACTCATATCTAAGATGACCAACTGAATTAAATTGGATCACCCTGTTACTACAGTCCATAACGGCTTTCTGTCTAACCAGCCAATCCATGCCAATAATGACATCAAAATCAAACATAGCCAAAACAACCAAATCGATCAATTCCTCCCTACCACCAACAATAATCTTACAGTCTGAACATCCTAATGAGATTAGCACTTTATCATTAAGAGGGATAGTAACACATAAATTTACTTCTAACTATTTCAATTCCATGCTAGCCAGATCAACAAATTGCTCAGACACAAATGAATGCGATGATCACAGATCAAATAAGGTATAAGCAACATGATCACATAAAGAGATCATACATGTGACCATGCCAGGCGCATCCTCCTCCTCTTTGCGAGCTATAGCATAGATTCTCCCTTGAGCTGGTGGTCGGTTTTGAATATTTTGCGGGGCAGTTCCAGCCTGATTTCCGATCCGAGGCTGTTGCGGTTGCATTGGTGGCCTAGCTTATTGGCTCGGGCAATCTCTCACTTGGTGACCATGTTGGCCACATCCATAACAAGCTCCACTTCTGCCCGGGTAAGGGCCATTCCCATGCCTCCTTCCGCATAATCGACATGCCGCGCTGGAGTGATAGTTTGGCTTTCCAATATCTTTCCTAATGGGAGGGACAAATCGCCTATTCCCAGTCATAGGCCTCTTTCCAAAGTTTCGATTGTCCCTAACCGGCGCGTACCGCGATCTAGAAGCGGCAACCCGCTCCGTTTGATCTTGCTTAATTGCCTGGGCCCTCTTATAGATTTCATGATAACCTTTCAAGTTCAATGAGATCATTTGGTTGCGAAGGTCCGGTTTCAATCCATCCCGAAACCTCCTAACTTTATCTGTTGGGTCCTCCACCATTCTAGGGGCAAATTTGGACAACCTCGCAAACTTTGCTTCATACTGATCCACCGACATCTGATCGTGGCGAAGTCTCATAAATTCCGCCAGTTTCTGCTCTCGGGCACTTTTCAAGAAGTACTTGCTATTGAAGGTCTTAGTGAAAATGGTCCAGTTTAGAGCAGTACCAACAAGAAATACTTGACCTCTGGTGGCCCTTCACCAATCACTTGCATTGCTATAAAGCTGGTAGACTGCTAGTGTTTCCTTCTCTTCCTCAGTGCACCCCAGCACCTCGAAAACCTTTTCTAGCTCTTCCACCCATCTTGGGGTAGCCTTAGCATCACCTCTCCCATCAAATCTCAAGAGTTTCAACCTTAGAAACTGTTTTACTAACTTGGACATTGGCCTGATCGCATTTACTCGTACTAGACCAAGATTTTCACCAATCACATTATTCCCTTGGCCTCCATTATTCCCAATAATTTCGCTGGCAGCTACAGTGGCGACATTAGCACTTCTTTCCCCCGTCTGTCTACCCGATAATATTCCCGCTTCCTCAAGCGCTCTCTAGATTCATCCACCCTAGGATCCTCCATAACACCAGTTAACGGGGCTACGCAACATCGACCTTGACATTTACCTCGACCTCTGTCTCAACCTCGACTGCTCATCTTACTAATTCTCACAAAAGCTCATCTACTATAATTCCACACAGGAATTAGAAACATGGGCTGATTATACCAGTCTAAAGCCCTAGACAGTGAATCACAACAACAATTCACTAAGCAGGTAGCCAATCACAAACAACACCCAATCACAACCAATAGAGTTCGTGCACTTATCTCAAGTCCTGCCGCACTTGCACTTCACATAATATTGCATAAAATCACTTAGCAATCATAATCACATAGTCTGGGATACACATGACACACAAGTCCCCCTAATTGACTACCCTAAAATCATTGCTCCTTATCACTCCAGGCTTCGATCAACTTGGATCGAGCTGACCTTGCTCTGATACCAAATCAACCGGGATGTCAAGAGTGCGCGATCATCCCTTCGTGGTCGTAATGTACGCGACATCCTAGGACTTGTTGCCGACCTAGTCGAAACACTAATGAGTAACACATGCGGAAGCAACCTCAAACTCTCCATACAACATACAACCAACAAGATAGTAGAGAGACAAAGAATACACATCAACAAGACACTTTTATAAACATAACATCGATTACAACACATACATTTGCAAGCCTTCTAGGAGGCCACTATCTACGAACCACGCACAACAAAAAGAATCGAGTGGTTGGTAAGCTTAACTCCTCTACAAAAGGGGTACTTAAATGACGAGGTAACTCGATCTATCCTTAATCCCCGTAATATCCTGGCAACGTCTCCAGATCAATCATGGTCGCGGGTCTAAAATGTTTTAGTTATACAACCGTGAGAACACTTCTCAATAAGCAACTACTTAAGCCTCGTTTAGGCCAAAGTGTACTTCCGAAAAATTCTAAACATGCAATACCGACATCCAACATGTCATAACAATCATAGGCTCCCTTACCTCGCCTCGGCATATACATGAGCCTTGCACGTTAGAATATCGCCATAACATGGCAATTCGCTCCTCGAGCTCATAATACAACCACATGACGTAAACATACATAAAATGGTTATTAATCCAGACATGCTCAACAGCAACACAAGCACATTGCATTCTCCAATGCATAACACACGATTACAAATGTCCAGATTATTAATGGTCCCTCGGGCCACCGAACTCCCGCCGGTCTTCTGGCGTAGCTAGGCATCTCCTGCTACTTCGTCGACGACAACGTCTGGAACCCCCACCCAGACGACATTCCACAGAGGAACATAGATCAGGCGTCTACCACGATCGGCATCGTCTAAAACCCCCGCCTAGACGACATCTGAGCCCCCGTCGGGCATCGTCCAGAACGCCCGCCTGGATGGAACGTGTCATGACCATGCACACACTCAACAACCATTACCGATTCTTATTTTTATGGATTAACCAAATGCCAACTAAGTTTGCACTCATCAATTAAAAGGCCTCACCTTTCTTTTGTAACAAAATCTCCGAAAAGTCCCCAAGAGAGAGAGAAAAACCGAGTATGCACAGAATCAAGGCCAAACTGGGTAGTTGTGCAGTGACTGAAATCCGTTTGAAATAATTAGTAAATCAACTCCAAAATTTATGAAATTTCGATATGTTGCATAAAACATCTTGATAAACATTTTCCATGAAGAACTCGAAACCCAGTTCCAACCATAAACATCTCGTTTTGACACTCAAAGCCAGACAAAACTCAGTCACTCGTACAGCCCCTCAGACCATAAAAAATGCAACTCATTTAGTATCCAAATCACTTTGGAAAGCTCTGAAATTTTTATATGTCATAGACACAAATGTCCCCAACAAGTTTTATGAATGAAGTATTTTGGAAATAGGTTTGGAAAAATTTATAAAAATTCGAACAGACCCGAAGGTCGGAGGAACAGTGTTTCCAGCAAACATATGTTGGTCCAAAGATGGACTTACAAATGGCACTAAATGATCTCCAAAAATTCCCAAATTAAATTATTTCAAACTTCAAGATGTTCTGAACAACTTTCATGAAGAACACTTTCTCAAATTTAGCCCACACAAGTCACAGAAAAAATAAAAAAAATATAGCAATGCAGTAGCAACTTTACCGGAAATCAACCAATGTGCACCACCAAGCAAACCAAGCACAACCAACCATTAAACCAACTATCCACAACGCTTAAATCATCCCTAACATGTCCATTAGTCACCCCTTAGTCTAATCAAGGGTTAAGAAGTCACTTACACTTAGCCTAAGCAAGAAAACCAAGAAGAAAAGGCAGCAACAACTCCGGCGGTGAGCTGAGTTCACGGTGGCTGAACGGCATGGCTGTAGTGGTTAGCGAGCAACTGGTCTGGCGGGATGAAATGGAGAAGCAAGAAGCCGCAGAAGTTGTCACGCCCCGAACCCCCATCGAGCTCGCGACATCTCACTCCGGTCGAATTATTGCGACGTCCCAGAAACGTCGCCGACCCAACCCAAACATCAAAAGCACATGCAAAAGCGGATATAAAAACCCCGGACAGAAAGATGACGACAACGGGATAGAACACCAACAGTCAAAGAACAACAATAGCAACATATTCATACATCACTAAATATACAAACATTATATTCCAGGCATAATTAACAAACTAGCATTCGAAATTACCATCACGACAAAATATCAGGGTCTGATTAACTTAACTTCTCTATGGGTCAACCCGATATACACAATCCGTAAAATACCCTAAGGAAAACCTAAGGATCGCCTTCTTCCATTCTGCTTCTGAATCTCTGGCTTGAACCTCCGGAAACTCACCTACCGCTCCACTGGGCACCAAAGGCAATTCCTCGAACTTCCAAAAAGAGGAGGCAGACTTCCTGGGTTTATGGTTAGAGGTCTGGAACTGTAGATTATACAACTATGAGACGAATCTCAATAAGTGTACAACCCCAAACCCCACGTAGGCACTCACGTATTGCCAGACGAAAACACGCAGAACACGCAACGATCAGCCAAGCTAATAGATACATACGAACCTACATGGAACTCATCATGCGCATACCTGCACATTAGACAATAACACAGCCAACATATCACGGCAAATGATCACAAACGCGTATGTGCCTTAATTATAAGACAGAAACTACTTGGGCACGTCCTATACTGTGCCTAGCAGTTTTTACCCCATAATTAAACATCACATCACGCGATACAAATACACTTGTACACTAACTCACATTATGCGTCACTTTCGCAAACCTCACACCTCAAGCCAATTCTCGCTCATTCTCAACTCTTCCATCACTACCGCGCCCACGTAAAACGCATCAAGCCAACGGTCTTCTGACCTCGTCAGGCATCGACACTCCGTCGGGCTGGGCATCGTCACCTCGTCAGGGACGGCATCATCCCGCATAAACGTACACGCCTCAGGACGGATCCTTTCCAACCAATCCTACACTCCCGTACCTTAATTCCACACTCTCTACACATGCCACATGGTCACACATATACATGGCCAAACATACACACTTCACCCACATTTCACATTTACACAATCTCGTCGCATGAACACACCACACGACCATACACATATAACACGCGATCCCAATACAAGATCACACCACCACACCACATTCAGCCCAAGCACAGTCCAGTTTACATTCCTAATTAGCCCATAATCACAAACTACACAATCAATCAATTAAGCCCAATTTAGCCATAACAATTCCAATTAATCATACAAATTAAAAACAATCGGTCCACACATCACAGCTACACAATCACACATACGAGCTCTTTCAAGTATCAAACTACCCGTCAAAATGCCATGATAACACCGAATAATTCTCGAGAGAGAGAAAAACCGAAAATATACAAATCAGATCCAAACTGGGCAGTTGCACAGTGACAGAAATCCATTTGAAATAAATAGTAAACCGACTCCAAAAATTATGAAATTTGGATATGTTGTACAAAACATCTTGCTAAACATTTTCTGTGAAGAACTCAAAACCCAGTTCAAACCATAAATACCTCGTTTTGACACTCAAAGTCAGACAAAATCTTGTTTGCTCGGATAGCCCTTCAGGCCATCAAAATACAACTCATTCAGTATCTAAATCATTTTGTAAAGCCTTGAAATTTTTATATGTTATAACCACAAATTTCCCCAACAATTTTTGTGAAGGAAGTATTTTGAAATTAGGCCCAGAAAAATTTATAAAAATTTGAACAGACCAAAAGGTCGAATGAACAGTAAATCGGGCAGTTTTATTTCGGTCCAAAGATGGACTTCTGAATTGCCTCAAATGATTTCCAAAAATTTTCAAATTAAAGTATGTCATACTTCAAGATGTTGGGAACAACTTTCATGAAGAAAACTTCTTCAAATTCGGCCCACAAAATTCTCCAAAAAAATAGCAATCTGGATGGGTACAGCAGTCACAAATCCGAAAATCACACCAAATCTCACAAATTCAAACCGTAATCGTTCTATATCAAACCACAATCGATTCGCCACATCACAGCCATATCCAAGCCTTCTAAACCTCGAAATTTCATTGCCCAATCAGTCCACAGTCACTAATCATCCAGCCTATAAATCAGCCCCAAAACAACCACAATAATCACCTCAACCGAACTCTGAACGAGCCTAGAAATACCCGAGGTCCTAGGTAGTTTTTGGGGGAGACACTTATCTAATAAAAACAGGGAGACCGGCTGGGCAAGGGATCAGAACAAAAGTAGCAGCAGCGACGGCGGCCGGCGGACAGCGGCGGCACGGCGGCGGTTCGGCAAGCTCCGGTGGGTGGCAAGGAAAACCGGCGGAGGAGGAGGAAAACGCGAGGAAGGGCTGATCTGTGGGGGGGGGTTTCTAGCCGAATGAGGGAGGAGGAGAGAGAGAGTCCATCTGGTCAAATATGTGGGTTGGTGGGGTGACACGTGTCGCGATCCTACGCGATTTCCCATTTTGCCATTGATCCAACAGCCCAAATTCAACATAATTCAATAATTGAGAGGCAAAAGTGTCCAAGGTCCAATAATGCAGCTAACAACCCTTAATAATTATCCCAAATAATTTTCCAAAAATTCGAAACTAAAACTAGCCCAGGGGCAAAATGGTCATTTTTTCCGATCCCGGGGCGAAATTCCAATTTTTGTCCAAATCAACTCTAAATATGCATGGCCAACATAATATGGCGTCGGATTCGTGAAAATAGCTTCTTAAGCCCTCGAAAATTGATTGCAAAGTCCTAGGAATAAAATAATATTATTTTTCACTTTCGAGCCAAAATTTCAATATTTGACCGTAACGACTCTAAATGTGTGTGGCCACCCTAAAATGGCATTGGCCTCGAAAAATAATCTCAAACGACCTCAAAAACCAATGTCGGCACCCACAGGGGCAAAATCGTAATTTTTCCGGTCCCAAACCGAAATCCATTTTTTTTTCAGAAATGGGTGACCCCAAGGTTGACTAAGCCAAAAACGTCATCAGCCGCTTAAAATTGTCACTTTCAAAATTCTCGATTCTTGAACCCGAATTCCAAGAAATGACTAAAATTGAACAATCGTAACTTTAGCTTACCTTTGGCTAACGGGTGGCTCATTGGGATTATGCGCTCTTGACCCGTGACCAACACCAAGTCAAATCACGTTTAAGTTTACTCTACTCGGGACGACCTCAGTTGTCATATAATTGCGAGGGTCTATTGCTAGTTCCCTTTAGACACGATCAATCAATTAGATCGGTCTCTGTTGGCCCAAAACATTCCCTCGCAATCCTTATGGTCGAAGGTTGAACCCAGGTCGAGTTCTTTGGTCGTGCGAACTCAATCCCGTAATAGCCATACCCCTAAGGTTAGCATCCCGTGAATGCGCGGGTCCCGGGTGAGATCTCACTATAGTGCATTGGTCAAATTCATTTCCTAAATCCCGGGAAAATGATCGAAAATTCAGACTGTTACAGAAGCCAAAGGAAGCAAAAGCAAAATGAAGGAGCCGAAGAAGCAAAGAAGAAATAGAAGGGAAGAAGTAGCAGCAGCTATTGAAGGACAGAAGCAACAGCAGCGTGGGGCTGCCTAACCAAGGGCTCACAATTGGCATGTTGAAGCAGAAACAACAGTAGGCCTGGGGGTCAGCAAGGCAAAGGTAGAAGTAGCGACGTGGGGCTGCTCGACGGGGAAAGAGGTTAGCGAGAGAGAGAGAGAGAGAGAGAGAGAGAGAGAGAGAGAGAGAGACCCAAGTCAACATACCAATCAAGTGCAATCCAAGGGCTCACAATTGGCATTGTTGGGCAAGCTAGATCCAAGGGCTCACAATTGGCCTTGATGGGCAAGCTAGATCTAAGGGCCACGAAAAATCCGAATTTCAAAATTAATGAAAAGACTAAATAGATACTAAATAAAATAAATCAAGAGGGAGGTATACCGATCTAAATTTGCACCTAATTGAAATTTCACTTTCTAACAAATCCAAGTAATCTCGAGGTTGGCCATGCTTATATGACGTCGTCCAAATAAATTAGTCATGACACTTCAAGAAATTCGCCATCCAAGTTTGGATTCAAATAACAGTCAATTTCACTCAAATGCGACTTTAGTGTATCTCCGACTAACGGGCGGCTTTTTAGGATTTACGCGTATTGACCTATGGTTACTCAAGTCAAGCGACCTCGATCATCACCGAAGATCGACTCATGGTCGAGTTTTTAGGTCTACATACATTTCTCTAGGTAGCCATTCCTTAAAAGTTAGTATTTCGAGAATGATCAATTCCATGCGAGATTTATCTACAAATGCATTAAAGGAATATTCATATCATATATCCCGAAAATTGGTCGAAATTCAGAATGTCACACTTTTGGTGAGGTTAACTTCGGAGTTTGAGAAACATGAGCCGCTCGGATTGGCTCTTGTGGCCTTTGGCCAGTAAAAAACAAAATCCAAGAATGATTAGCTACAAGCAAGATTTGACCAAAGGGATGTCTTTTTCTTTGACTGATTCGTTAGCAAAGCGAATGCTTACAAATGTTCGTTATGGTGAAACTGATGGTCTTCTCTAGGAACATGCAGGACTCTATGCTATTCCTCTCTGTGTTTGTTGCATTTTACATCCATTGCAAAGCACCTTCGGATACTATTCCTCTTGTTCTAAGGACAACACCTCGTAAATATCAGCAAAAACGCCACCAGAGTATTTTAATGGATTTCTTGTAGTGTTTTCTGTAGTTTTCTTTTTCCTATTGAAAGTCACAGACATAATAGTTGTCGCTGTGAGGATCAGAGGAAAAATGCCGTAAAATGTTGCAATATATCTTAAGGTGCGCCCGCTGCCCATTATTGAGAAACTGAATAAATATGACACTGAAATTTCCTAGTCATAACTTACCGAGTGTTCAAGTAAAAACAGGGCAAAGAAGTATCGGACTGGCTTATATGTCCAAAATATACAAACTTTGGCTCACTTTTTCGTGAAAGAAAATAAGGAGAACAATGCGTTTACTAAAACCCGGCCGAATTTACAGGAAGAAGCTTGCCAAGAAACTTGTGCTGTTCATCCTCAGGAATTTTTTTTCCTTGAGGAGTAAGGACTAGAAATAAGAAAGGGCAAAATGTATGGCTTCCCTGTATCTAACCTTTTATCCTTCTTCCTCTACAATGCCTTCAGTGTCTACCTATCTTCTGATTGACAATGCTAATCCATAGTCATCAGCTTTCGTTGCTACCAACAGAAGATCTACTGCAAACACAAGATTGAGATGTGAACTTGGCGGCTTTTGCAGACAAATAGCAATTAGTCGGTAACTCCTTCCTGGGGAATGATATGTTGCTATGATGGGAGCAAGTGGTGGAACGGCTTCCTTTCAACTTGTGCATCACACATCCGCAATTGCGATGGTACGGCCTCCTCACGATCTCCACATCATTTATCAACGAGCATCCATCAAAGACGCCGCAGAGCATCAATTCAGCTGCTATGGTGGCCATTCTCTTCTCTTGCAGTGATTCTTCTGGATTTCTTTTTTGGTTCTGTTGGCGTTTTGGAGAATGTTTGGTGGGAATCATTTGCAATCTTTCGGAAGCATTTATATAGAATTTGCGACTGGGGTATCGCAGTGGGTTGTGGGAGTTCTCTAGAGGGCGACCTTGGTATTGATGGGTTACTAATTGTCCGAGAGAGAGAGTGAGAGAGAAAGAGAGAGATCTAGGAGTGGGAAGTGGCTTGGCTCGGCTCGTCTCGGCTGGCTTAGAGTACTAGAAGCCAAATTTAAGTAGCTATTACGGCCAGCATTGATTTCTCCAGTAAGATGTCTCTTTCTAGTTCGTTGGCGTAGTTCATACTTACAAATTTCTGTTATGGCGAAACTTTTAATATTTTACATATATCTAGTAATCTATGTTAACTTTGTCTTTTCTGGAAATTTTTGGTCCACCTCCTCCTGTTGCGCCTGGCAAGAGTAGTTTCTTCTTCTAGTTATAACCTGCATAATATAGTCCGTATCGCCTATATGGGTGACGAACTTAGGTTAAATAAAAATTTTGATTCCTTTTATTTAGTTTCATATTAGAGATTTTGATTAAGTTTCCAAGAATTAAGATGGTCATTGGTCACTGATCTCGTTTGGAGGACAACATTGTGGCAGGATCTTTGAGCATCGCAACTCTGAAACTTGAGCACTTTCAACCCTAACTTCAGAAGGATTTTGTTCACTGCTCTTGAAGTGTGATTGGACCCTAGGCTCTACTAACCCGAGAATTCACTGAATCACCTATTTATCCATGTCTGGATAATATCTGTTTTTCCATAGAGTCATCTTATTCATGTTGCAGTCCAAAGGCAGAAACTAAAGACACATCATTAGTAAATTCGTAATTCATCTTAGGTTCTCTGGGTGAGGATTTGTGTCCAAGATATTGTTGTTGTCCAGTTTTGCCAGTGTTAGGTTTCATATGTAGAATGTGAATGCAAGAAACAATCTCAAATCAGATTGATTAGAGTAAAGTAGGCGATCAAAATATGTGGTGGGCATAACTAGTAACCCGAAGCTTTTGAGTGAATTCAGTCCAATTAGGTATGTTTGAGAAATTATGCTTGTCTTCCTCTTTTGAGCTGCTATTATGTGGTATAAAATTCCATTTTGATTCCCAACAAGTTTTGCGTACCCCATCTGGCCATGGTTGAGATGGAGTAAATTTGTAGTCTCAGCTCATGAGTATTCAAGAGAAAACAGAACAAGGAAGTTACTAACTCGCTAAAACGTATGTCAAGTGGATAGATTTAAGTCTCAATCCCATGTAATTATATAAGGAGAAGAATGCATTTGCAATAGAACTCAGCAGAATTTACAGGAGCAATCTAGTAAAGAAGCTTGTGCTGTTTATCCTCTGGAGATTTTCTACCTTGAGGAGCACGTAAAGACAAGAAATGAGAGAGAACAAAAGAATACTTTCGCTGTTTGTTACCTTTTTTTTTCTTTCCTTGCCAATCCCTCCACTATATACCTATCATTTACTTTGACAATGCTAATTTAATGTCCTTTGCTGTCCTTCTTGTTAACAGAAGAACCACTGACAACGCAAGACTGAGATGAGAACTTGGAAGCTGCTGCGGACAATAAGCAGTTAGTTGATAACTCCTTCCAAGGGAATGATATGTTGTTATGATGGGAGCATGCAGCCGAATTGCTTCCTTTCAACTTGTGCAGGGCACAACCACAATTGCGGTGGTATGGCCAACGCTCAATCTCCGCATCATTTACCAACAAGCTTCCATCAAAGACATACCTAAGCATCATTTCAGCTGCTATGGTGGCCATTTGCTTCTCTTTCAGCGGTTCTTCTGGATCTTCCTGTTTGGTTTTGTGTGTTGGTTTGTATGAGAATATAGCATGTAATTTGTGAATCTTTCGCAATCTCTGCGAAGCATTTATATAGAATATGGAATTGGTGTATGCTAGTGGGTCATAGGAGTTCCCTAGAGAGTGATATTGGTCTTGGTTGATTTCAAGAGAACGTTGAAGCTGTTCCAAAGAGCTTTTTGGACCGTCAGTTAACTAAAATCGTTCTTCCCAAGGAATGCTGTTATTCCTAAATGCATGGTGCAGAGAGAGAGAGAGAGAGTTGGCTCGGGTTGGCAAGGCTGGCTTGGGGCACTAAGAAGTGAGCTTCAAGGACGTAGTAGAGCCTAGCATGTACTCTCCAATGTATGTCTCTTTCCAAGCTAGTTCGTTGGAGCGAATCTTTACACTAATGTTTTGTGTGAAACTGGCGATTGTTTTTATGTATGTGTAGTACTTTAAATTGAATTCTTGTCTTTTTTGAAAGTTTTTCTGCTTTCTTTGGTTATGCCTTTAAGAATTGTTTCTTGTTCTATGAACAGCACGGTGCTTGGAAAATATAGTCCTTTTCACCAGTAGAGTATTTTCTTATTTAAGTAACCGTTATTAGTTTATTTCCTTGGTAATATTCATGTCTTATAAGAGATATGTTGGACCAAGGTTGAATAAAGCGTTTTCATTTTTTTTATATTCATAACTAGACTAAACATTTTGCAGTTGTTACAATCCTTATGCACAGTGATTGTATCCCTTCTTTTCCAGCTTTTCACTAACTTACTAAAAAACAGGATGGTCAAGATATCTCTCTCATGTAGAAAATTTGCGGGAGTTTCTATTAGTATCATACATATGAATGAATTGATTTGCAGCGTGTCGAGATCCTTGTATGAAAATTCATTTACATCTTAAAACTGTAGACATTGGCTTCTTCATTCTGACAGCAATTGAAAGAATATAAATAATTAAAGATACTTTTTACTAGAGAACATGATTGAAATATATATATATATAGAGAGAGAGAGAGAGAGAGAGAGAGAGAGAGAGAGAGAGAGAGAGAGAGAGAGAGAGTCCTAGGTAAAATGAGATAATGACACAAACAGTCCCTGAACTTTGATCCAATGTGCAATTTAGTCCTTGAACTTTTAATTTGTTCAATATAGCCCATGAACTTTAGCATAATATTCAATTTAGTCCCTGAATTTTTAATTTGTTCAATGTGGTCTTTGGACTTTTGATATATGTTCAATTTAGTCCCCGATCTATATGAAAATGTTCAATATAATTCCTGAACTTGAATTAATAGAATAACTACATTAAACATTTGTATATATTCCAGGGACTAAATTGAACATGTACTAAAAGTTCAAGGACCACATTGAACAAATTAAAAGTTCATGAACCATATTATGCATTAGGTTAAAATTCAGAGACCACATTGCACATTAAGCTAAAGCTCAGGGACTGTTTGTGTCATTTTCTCTAGGTAAAATGGGTTGAAGAGTCAGCTTGCTTTGGCTGACTATGGCTTGTAAAGTTTATTGCGTGTATGTTAAAAGATTCGCGTAGATTTCTCCAAAGGACTTTTCTAATGAATCTGTTACGAAAGTGAATCCCTGGAAATGTTGTTATATGCACAATTGGCTCTGGTTTGTCTATATCTATTTACTTCATTGGTTTTGTTTTCGCCGTTTCTTGTTCTATGCTAGTCACGTTCGATGAAAACTTTAGTTTACATCAGCTACTTTGCTCTTTCATCTGAATTTATGGGATCATGTTTGCCAGTTTGGGTTAGAACAAATAAATAGCAACTGGTGTAAAGGGTTTTATATGTCCCCAACAAGCATGTTAAAGCTGAAGATACCCTATTTTTTTTTTTAGTTCTTTATATAGCTGCAGGTGTAAAGTTTCGAGTCTAAAACTTTTCCTTTAGACATTTGAAGTCCCATTACATGGCACGTATTGGTCACGGGCCATAAAGCTTTCTAGCCAAGGACAAACCCATGCGGCGACCAATGAGCAGGAACACTAGTCCAGAAAAACGTCGAGGACAAAATAGTAGACTTATTACTAGAAACTAAGAAATACTTAGTTTGAGGATGGGAATAGAGAGAGAAAAAATGGTCATTGGATGCAGCTTCCCCTTGTTAAACCAATATTTTTTTGCTAACGGTAAAGTGCTAAAACAAGCGAAGCTCTGGCTCATGCTTCCTGGGAACTCAAAATTTAGCTTAAACTTTCAGAAGCTATGCTTAGAAATATAGGTTAGGATTAGAAATCCTAAGGACTAGTTTTAGGAATGTCAAAGCAAATATTCAATCAAGCGACTAAAGAGAATAGCAGATAAGCAAAAAGTTTAATGCATGGTTTCTGGTTGGTATACCATTAGGCTCGTTTCCATCTCAGGTTGTTTGGACAGGGTCGTGGCCAAGATTCAACAAAATAGTTGTCCAGTTTTCCTAGTGATAAGAGTTGGGGTATGGTTCATACTCCCTATCGGCTGGAAGGCACGGAGGTCCGTTCCTTAGTGAGCGGGTGAAGGTTGGGGGGGCCGCCCCGGCAAGGGTCGTATGGGGCAACGCCCTCGCGATGCTAGAGGGCTCTTTTAATTTGGGTCCATGAATAGCTGCCAAAAGTATATAACCATTTTCTTTTGTAATTGAGGAATGAAACAAAGAGATGGGATGTGCCAAATATAATGGAATCATCTATTGGAGGTAGCCATAGTTTAAGGTTGAATCAGGATAAACTATGTATCTTTGATTTCTCTTCGGTTGGCTTGGTGAGGATTTGTGTCCAAGATATTGTTGTCCAGTTTTACCAGTGTTAGATTTCATATGTAGTGCAAAGGAGAATCTCAAATCAGATTGATTAGAGTACAATAGGGCAATCAAAATATGCGGTGGCCATAACTAATCGGCCTAAGTTCTTGAGTGAAATTCAGTTCAATTAGGTAGGTTTGAGTGTGTGCTTGGCTTCCTCTTTTGAGCAGCTATTTTGTGGTATTAAACTTCTGATTGTGATTCCCAACAAGTTTTGCGTACCCTTGCTGGCCATTGTTGAGAAACTAAGTAAATTCGTAGTGACAACTCATGAGTATTCAAGAGAAAACATACCAAGGAAGTTCACTAACTGGCTAATATATATGTAACACCCCGGATCTACACCGTGTAATATTGTCTGCTTTGGGCCCACTGACCCATCACAATTTTAAAACACGTTACACAGATATAGAACTCCAAGTTTTATAAGCTAACCCGGAACTTCTCCCTAGACGATGTGGAACAAGAGAGTTATCCCACTTCCCTGTGCATGTCCGAGGTGATGGCACGGACGCACCGCCATTCCTCCTCCCCGCGGCTCCGCCGCTTAGTTCGGGCCGTCACACTCTCCACCCCTTACGGGCACAGCGCCCTCGCTGTGGGCCCACACACGGTCGGGAGTTGACTCTAATACTACCTATAACACCTCAAGTCTACACTGTGTAATATTGTCCGCTTTGAACCCACTGACTCTCATGGCTTTAAAACGCGTTACACAGATAAAGAACCTCAAGCTTTATAAGCTAGCTCGGAACTTTCCCTTAGGCGATGTAGGACAAGAGAGGTAACCCACTTCCCTACGCACATCTAGGATAATGGCGCGAACGCACCACCATTCCTCCTCTCCGCACTCCGCCGCTTGGCTTGGGCCGTCACAATATATGTCAAGCGGATAGATTTAACTTTCATATGAATTTATGGCATCAAATTGCTGAGCTTGGGTTGAACTAATAACCCGGTACATACTCTGGGACTTCTATTTATTTTTGTCCCCAAAAGGGATTTCATTTCTTCAACAAGCATGTTATGTTGAAGAACAGTGGTAAAGTTTCAAGTCTGAAAAATATTTTTCAAATTATTTATTATTTATAAAATAAACGCATCTTCGGTTGTCAAATATTTTGAATGGTTCTCAAGAGAGAGAAAATAATGCCGGTGGAATTTCGGAGGAGTTAGAAATTATTCTATCTAGTATTATTGTCAGTTAGTTAGCTGAAATTGCAATGATGTCTTTGATTCCTAATTGTCCTGTGCCTTTTGGTGGGGGTAACTTTGGAATTTGAGAAACTTGAGCCGCTCGGCTCGGCTCGTATGGACTTGGCCAGTAAAATACAAATCCCAAGAATGATTAGCTACAAGCATGATTTGATCGAAGGGATGCCTTCTTCTTTGACTGATTCGTTAGCAATGGGAATGATTACAAATGTTCGCCATGGTGAAACTCATGGTCTTTTATATGAACCTCTAGGACTCTGTGCTGACTATTTGTCTGTATTAGTTGCATTTTACTTACATTGTAAAGCCCCTTTGGATACCATTCCTCTTGTTCTAAGAACAACACCTTGTAAATATCAGCAAAAAACGCCACCAGAGTATTTCAACGGACCTCTTATAGTGTTTTCTGTAGTTGTCTATTTCCTATTGAAAATCACTGACATAATAGTTGTCACTGTGAGGATCAGGAAAAAAATGCCATAAAATGTTGCAATATATCTTAAGGTGCGCCTGCTGCCCGTTATTGAGAATCTGTACAAATATGACACCATGAAATTTCCTAGTCATAACTTACTGAGTGTTCAAGTAAAAACAGAGCAAAGAAGTATCGCACTGGGTTGTATGTCTAAAATATATCAACTTTAGCTCACTTTTTTGTGAAAGAAAATAAAGAGAACAATGCGTTTATACTAAAACCCGGCCAAATTTACAGGAAGAAGCTTGCAAGAAACTTGTGCTGTTCATCCTCTGGAAATTTTTTACATTGAGGAGTGAGTAAGGACTAGAAATAAGAAAGGGCAAAATGAATAGCTTCCCTGTTTCTAACCTTTTATCATTCTTCCTCTACAATACCTCCAGTGTCTACCTATCTTCTATTTGACAATGCTAATCCATTGTCATGAGCTTTCCTTGCTACCGACAGAAGAACTACTGCAAACACAAGATTGGGACGTGAACTTGGCGGCCTTTGCGGACAAAGAGCAATTTGTCGGTAACTCCTTCCTAGGGAATGAAATGTTGTTATGATGGGAGCACGTGGTGGAATGGCTTCCTTTCAACTTGTGCATCGCACATCCGCAATTGCGATGGTACGGCCTCCTCTCGATCTCCACATCATTTATCAACGAGCATCCATCAAAGACGCCGCAGAGCATCAATTCAGCTGCTATGGTGGCCATTCTCTTCTCTTGCAGTGATTCTTCTCGATTCCTTTGTTGGTTCTGTTGGTGTGTTCGAGAATATTTGCTGTGAATCATTTGCAATCTTTCGGCAGCATTTATATAGAATTTGGGACTGGTGTACGGTAGTGGGTTGCAGGAGTTCTCTAGTGGGCGTCCTTGGTATTGGTGGGTTACTAATTGTCGGGGAGAGAGAGAGAGAGAGAGATCTAGAGGTGCGAAGTGGCTCGGCTCCGATCGGCTGGCTTAGAGTTCTAGACGTCAAATTTAAGAAGCTATTAGCAGCTAGCATTGATTTCTCCAGTAAGATGTCTCTGTCTAGTTCGTTGGCGTAGTTCATACTTACAAATTTCTGTTATTGTGAAACTGTTAATATTTTATATATATATATCTAGTAATCTACGTTAATTTTGTCTTTTCTGGAAATTTTTGGTCCACTTCCTCCGGTTGCGCCTGGCAAGAGTAGTTTCTTCTTTTAGTTGTTACGTGCATAATAGAGTCCCAATCGCCTATATAGGTGACGAACTTAGGTTAAATAAAAAATTCTGTCCGTTTATTTAGTTTCTTATAAGAGATTTTGATAAAGTTTCCAAGAACTAAGAGGATCATTGGTCACTGATCTCTTTTGGAGGACACCATTGTGGCAGGTTCTTTGCGGGTCGCCACTCTGAAACTTGAGCTCTTTCAACCCGAACTTCAGAAGGATTTTGTTCACTGCTCCTGAAGAGTGATTGCACCCTAGGCTCTAATAACCCGAGAATTCACTGAATCACCTATTTTGTCCATGTCTGGATAATATCTGTTTTTCCATATAGTCATCTCATCCATGTTGCAGTCCAAAGGAAGAAACTAAAAACACCTCATTAGTAAATTCCCAATTCATATTAGGTTCACCGGGTGAGGATTTGTGTCCAAGATATTGTTGTTGTCCAGTTTTACCAGTGGTAGGTTTCGTATGTAGATTGCGAGTGCAAAAAACATTCTCAAATCAGATTGATTGTAGTAAAGTAGAGTAATCAAAATATGTGGTGGGCAGAACTACTAAGCCTAAGCTTTTGAGTGACATTCAGTCCAATTAGGTTTGTCTGAGAGATTGTGTTTGTCTTCCTCTTTTGAGCGGCTAATATGTGGTATAAACTTCTGTTGTGATTCCCAATAAGTTTTGCACACCCTTGCTGGCCATTCTTGAGAAACCGAGTAAATTCGTAGTCTCAACTCATGAGTATTCAAGAGAAAACAGAGCAAGGAAGTTTACTAACTGGCTAATATATATATGTCATGTGGATAGATTTAACTCTCTATCCCATGTAATTATATGAGGAGAAGAATGCGTTTGCAATAGAACTTGGCAGAATTAACAGGAGGAATCTAGTAAAGAAGCTTGTGCTGTTTATCCTCTGGAGATTTTCTACCTTGAGGAGCACGTAAAGACAAGAAATAAGAAAGAACAAAAAGAATAGCGTCCCTGTTTCTAGCCTTTTTTCTTCTTTCCTAGCCAATCCCTCCAATAAATACCTATCATCTACTTTGAAAATGCTAGTTTAATGTCATTTGCTGTCCTTGCTGTTAACAGAAGAACCACGGATAACGCAAGACTGAGATGAGAACTTGGAAGCTGCAGCGGACAAAGAGCAGATGGTTGGTAAGTCCTTCCAGGGGAATGATATGTTGTTATGATGGGAGCAAGCAGTTGAATGACTTCCTTTAAACTTGTGCAGCGCACAACCGCAGTTGCGGTGTTGTGGCCTACGCTCAATCTCCACATCATTTACTAACAAGCTTCCATCAAAGACACATTGAAGCATCATTTCAGCTGCTACGGTGGCCATTCGCTTCTCGCTCAGCGGTTCTTATAGATCTCGTTGTTGAATTTTGTTTGTGTTGGTTTGTTTGAGAATATAGCTAGTAATTTCTGAATCTTTGGCAAGCCCTCTGAATCATTTATATAGAATATGGAATGGGTGTATGCTAGTGGATCATAGGAGTTGCCTAGAAGGTGTTACTGGTCTTGGTTGATTTCAAGAGCATGTTGAAGCTGTTCCAAAGAGCTTTTTGGAACGTTGGTTAACTAAAATCGTTCTCCCCAAGAGAGAGAGAAGAGTTGGCTCGGGGCAGCTTGGCTGGCTTAGGGAACTTAGAAGTGAACTTCAAAGAGGTAATAGAACCTAGCATGTATTTCTTCAATGTATCTCTTTCCAGGCTAGTTCGTTAGAGCGTATCTTTACACTTTTGTTTTGTGTGAAACCGGAGATTGTTTGTATGTGCAGTGCACAGCCACAATTGCCGTGGTATAGCCGGTGCTCAATCTCCATGCCATTCAGTGATAACCTTCCTTCAAGCACACAACGAAGCATCATCTCAGCAACGAAGGTGGCCATTATTTTCTCGGTCTCCCTTTCTTCTTAGCTTAGTGCGTGTTCCTGTTTGACTAAAGTTGTAGTATCTTTGAAGTATTGAAAGCATTGTATGCTCTGGGAGCATCTGTAGTACGTTAGAGAGGATGGATATTTACGAGAGAGAGCTTTGTGATTTTAGCATTGCCGAGTTTCTTCTTATGTGGTGTTCTGGTCAAGGTAGTTACGCCATTTCCTAAATTCTGATGAACTTCTATTGTTCTGAATTGGCTTCTACAGGTCATGAAATTCAGAGACGGTGTCTTTTTCTTTCTTAGTTTCTTGTCTGGTTGTGCTGTGTGACGATTATTTATAAATTAATGCCCAATTTGTTTCTTTAAATTCTCAAATAAACAGAAAGACTTTGGGAGTGAAATTCAAGAATTATTTGCTATAAGCAAGATTTGACCCAAGGGATGTCTTTTTCTTGACCAATTTGTTAGGAAAGTGAATGCTTACAAATGTTCGCTATGGTAAAACTGATGCTCTTTTGTATGAACATGTAGGACTCTATGTTGACAGTTTGTCTGTATTTCGTACATTTAACTTCCTTTGCAAACCACCTTTGGATATTATTCCTCTTGTTCTAAGAACAGTACCTTGTAAATATCAGCAAGAACGCCAAGAGAGTATTCTCTTGTCTAACCATGTCTCATTAAATGAATTTCCTCAGCAACTTTTCATGTCCTTCATCAGACAGGATGGAATCTGGTTAGAATCTACAATCATTTAGTCATTTATCTTGGAACCAATACCCTATAGCTTCTAAAATCCTGCTGCATTATGGTTGTTTCCTCAATGACTTCTTTTCTATCTTGAGGCTCTAGAAAGAAATCAAATGGTCACCCATCTCTCCTTTGGGGGAAAAACAGGGCAAGTTCTATAGTTGTAACACACCTGAAATACACTCTTCTTTAACCACAAAAGAGCATAATTTTCTCCATTTCTCATGTAATATACTTGGAATTTGTGCTACTAGCCATTGGGAATTGCTACCTAGGGAACTGTTTGACTGATTGATGTCTCCTGTCAGGAGAAAATTTAGTTGATTGGAAGCGTGCTAAAATAGTTAGACAGGTGCCCCATCTTCCATATCAAGCATAATTACATGCTTTTGGGACATTCTCTTTTGCCAATAGCTTATAGGGCTTTTGAATCTGTTGTACTTTCAGTATTGACTTTATTTGGCCACCTCAAGGGGCAAGGACTGAACTCTTGTAATTAGCTTGTCACCATAGATAAGGAGGAGACTACAGCGAAGTGATAGGATTAGTAGGGTGCTCTAAAAAGCCTGGACATATGACCTCATAAGAGAAAAAACGTTACATCTCTTTATATGTTTTCTCAAATTAACAAATTAAATTTTCTCAATAGTACATATTTACCCCTCTCTAGTCCTAATGTGGCTCCTAGCCATACAATTCACATCTCCCTTCTCATAATCCTCTTTCTCTTTGTTGTATGACTTTCTTCTCATAATCAGCAAACAAGAAAACAGATCCCTTTTTGTACTCCCCTTTAGGAAATACCTTAACATGCAGTAACAAAGTGAATGGTATATGATAATGCAAAATATCCACACAAAAAGATGTGGAGAAGAGGCTTTCAAGGAAATCTTTATCAGTTACAGAGGAAAATTTGGGGAAAAAAAGCTGTAAAATATTACAATAAATTTCAAGGTCACCATCTCAGTTTGGCTAGGATTGTATCTAGTTTAACCACCGCAAACCTTTCCGGACGTCATTGAGAAACTGAATTAATTCAATAATATGAGTTTCTTTTATCGCCAGTCCTCAAGACGAGACAGGGCACAGGACGTCTATTGATAGTTCAATATATATGTCAAATAGATACATTTTAACTTTCTCCGGCACTGAGATTTCCTAGTCACGATTTACGGGTCTTCAAAAAGAAAGACAGAGCAAAGAAAATTGTGACCAGCTAATATTGATCCCATATGGCTAACTTTAGCTCCCT
This sequence comes from Syzygium aromaticum, assembly GCA_024500025.1. Lineage (NCBI taxonomy): Eukaryota > Viridiplantae > Streptophyta > Magnoliopsida > Myrtales > Myrtaceae > Syzygium > Syzygium aromaticum. Next base: position 2,737,290 of record CM044887.1, on the reverse strand, counting down.
TTTCCATAGAAGAAAATAAGAATAATAGTGCATTTACATTAAAACTCGGCCGATTTTTCAGGAAAAAGCTAGCAAAGAAGCTTGTGCTATTTATACCCCGGAGATTTTGCTCTTTGAGGAGTAAGTAAGGACTAGGAATAAGAAAGCACAAAATGTGTAACAGCCCGAATTTCGATGTAATTTCGGGATCAATAAAACTGATGTTACTTCGCATTTCATTTTAGTAAGTCTCGTCCAAAACTGATCACTCTTGAGATACTAACCAATGGGGTATGGCTAACTAGAAAACGGTACGTAGACCGGAGACCCTATCGTTAAACGGATACCGATTACGAGAGACGCTGAGGAAATATTTTGGGCCAACGTGGGCCAATCTTAGGAAAGAGTAATGAATTGGGTTTGGCCAAGGCCAACGATGTACTATAGGGACGCAGGTGATTCTGCAAAACCAAAAGTACACGTGGCCAACCAGTTCTGAATTTGAACCAAACGATCGTGACCTCTGAAACTAGTGGTAATTTCTCAGTCTCTCAATATTCGAGGCCATCATGATATGGATAACTCTAGATCGATACGTGTAACCTCTAAACAGCCATCTGTTAGTGAGAGACCCTGAAATTGAAGGTTTAGCTAATTTCGTTCACAAAATTAGGCCCGGATGTCAATGTCGATTTTCAAGGGCTTAAAAGACTATTTTTGGAAATCTGACGTCATATTATGCTGGCCACGCGCGTTTGGAGCTATTATAACCACAAATTGGAATTTCAGTCCGGAGTTGAAAAATTACGATTTTGCCCCTCGGGACACCCGCGTCGCTTTTCGAGGCCAAATGAGATTATTTTTTGAGGCCGATGCCATTTTAGGGTGACCACGCATACCAAGAGTTATTATGACCAAAAATTGGAATTTCGACAAAAATTAGAAAAATAATATTATTTTATTCCCAGAACTTTGCAGCCGATTTTCGAGGGCTTAAGAAGCTATTTTCGCGATTCCAACGCCACATTATGTTGGCCACGCATATGGAGGGTTGATATGTGCAAAAATTGGAATTTCGCCCCGGGGCCGGAAAATGACGGTTTTGCCCCTGGGCTAATTTTGGGTCCGAATTTTTGGGAAATTATTTGGGATAATTAAGAGTAGTTATCAGCTCAATTATTAGGGCCATTGACCTTTTTGCCTTTGGATTTTTGGATAAGGTTTAATTAGAACCGTTAGATTATGGGTATTTTAGTCATTTTTGCGGATTGGCGACACGTGGCGCTTTTGGGCTGACTTCTTTGACCAAGTTGGACTGCCTTTTCTCTTTCTCCACCCTCCCTCACGGCAGAACAGCTCCCTCTCCTCCCAATCTCTCTTTTTTTACCCTCATTTTCTTTCTTGGTTGGTTTCGCCGGAGCACACCGCCGACCACCGGAGCACACCGCCGGCCACAAGAGTGCCGCCGCCGACCACCGTGCCTCGCCGTCGATCACCACAGCCCCTAGTTTCAACCTCAGCCTCACCCGACCCCTTTCCCTCGCTTTTTCCCTCTCTTTCTTTCTCTTTTTCTTTTTCGGGCTAGCACTACCACCGTGTCGGAGCCCCACTGCCGCCGTGCCGGAGCTCAAACGGCCGAGCTGCTGCTGCCGTGACCTCCAGCCCGCCTGTACGTCATCGCCCGTCGCTATCCGTACAATGATCGTACGATCCGTACAGTGTCCGTACGGAACACTGTTCACCGCATCCGTATGGACTGCCGCGCCAGCCACCAGTGTCCCGCCGGCCACCGTTTCCCGTTTGTCCATACAGTGTCCGTACGGGGGACAATGTTCATCGCCGTCCGTACAGCTGTGTCCGTACGCCGCCGGCCGCCGTTCGTACCTCCGTCGCCAAGAATTCCGCCGCCGGTTTCATTGTTTATCAGTGATCGGCTGCTATTCCTCATCGTCGTGACCTCGTATTAAGTGAGTAAAATTTCTAAACCCGAATTAGGACTGATAGTGCGGTTTTCTAGACTGGTTTAGGAATGATAGTACTGGCAGGGAAAAATTAGTGTGCAAATTAGTGAGAATTATTATCGGAAAAAATTTAGTAAGCCAATGAGAAATTTATTTGGGAATAATCGGATTAATTGGCCAAGTTAGGAGTACATTGGTGAAATTGCCAGGTATGCCCGGGTTGACTGATTGTATGGCAATTGTGCTTAATGGTTATTGATTTCGCATTGCCATGTCATATGTTGGGTGTCTGAATTTTATCAATGCTCGTGGTATATTGCATTGCATAACATGGACACGCATTTTGTGTGCCAAGAGTGGGGCATGTGACAAAGCGTGCGAGAATGCGTGTCTGCCATGAGCGAGTAATTACTTAAAATACCTTGAAGCATTTCACGCTGGGTTCAGATAATAATGAATTGTGTAATCACCTAAAGACCTTTGGATCATGACCTTCGGGTTGATACCGTCCTCATGCACTTTGAAACAGGACGATGCCCGGTACATCCGGAAGGCGACCATCCTCATGCACTCTGAAACAGGCTCTGGTTCGAAAGGAGATCAGTGTTGCGCCACACTGGGCCAGATCGGTTGCTGCGCCTCATGCACTTTGGAGCAGGCTAGACGCACTGGGCCATGAAAAAGTAATGACTCGAGTCGTAATAATAATAAATTGGGCAAGTGTGCCAGTATGGGCCAGTGGGCCAGAGAAATGCGCATGACATATCGACAACATTTGCATGCCTAATCATGCATTGACCAGCATGCGAGTGTGTGAAACTCAGTACTTGAGCATGTGCCGTGATTTTTATATTAAAATGTCTAACCTGTAGGGTCGGAGAATCGTGTGTGAATATTGTATGCTATGATTTTGAATGCTTGTTTCTGGTCAAGAGATTGTATGCTAGCCTAGCCTAGGTTTAGGGATTGAACTAACTGAGATTTGTCTCACGGTGGTTTAAACTGAAACTTTTCAGACCCCCAGTCGTGAGGATGCAAAGATCACCACCACTTTTTGGGATCCCTAAGCAGATCTGACAGTATACTAGTACCTACCCCTCAGGAAATGGGGAAGCCTTTATGAGATATCGATTTGTAGTATACGTAGACATAGGTGAGTGTTACTACCAGGTGCAAGAGTACGTGGCATGGTACTGTCACGCCCCGTAACCCCACGGCACGTAACATCCCGTCACGGTCGATTAAGGTGCAACGCTCCCAGGAAGCGTCGCCGACCCACGCCCAAACAGAGATCAATCACATGCGGAAGCAATAAATAATTAAACCCTGACACAACCGATATGAGAACCAGGGCAGCCAACATCACATAAGAAAATAATTACATAATTGTATTACTATAAAAAAAAAACCCTTTAAACAATATTTACAAGTACCAAAAGAAAATACAAACGGTTAGTAGCCACCAGGTCAAAAGGGGGTAAGTGGCTAAGGGGTCAGGCTAAAACTCAGGTAGAGGCCTGTAGTCCAAAAAGATAATGACCCTCACTGCTAACTAAGGGTACTGGTCGAACCTAAGGCTCCCAGTCGGGATCAGACGACTCAGTGGAATCATCTGACGGCTCCTCAGAAGTATCCTCGCTAGACCTCGAATCCTCCGAATCCATGGCCTGGGCTCGCTCGTCCTCAGAGTCCGGCTCCAACTCCAGGTCAAGATACATCTCGAACCCCTCCTCATCCGATCCTAACTCAGCAACCTCTCCATCCTCCTCGACATCCTGCGCCATGGCCTCGGGTCCGTCATCCTCCTCATCCATAGGCTCGGGGTCCTCAGCTAGCACGTCGGGCTCCTCATCAAGCTCCATCAACTCGGGTGTGACCTCAGGGTCTATCACCTCACCATCGGCTATGTTGGGCTGCATCAACTCGCCCTCGACTGGGATATCAAAGGTCCTGAGGGGCTCTCCCTCATTTCCATTGGCATCCCGGTGGCACCATGCCACGTATTCCTGCTTCTGATAATAAGCAACGCCTATATTCACAACTACCTCTGATCTATACCTCACAAAAGCCTCCCCATTTCCTGAGGGGAAGGTACTAGTATATTGCCGGATCTGCAGAGGGATCCCAAAAAGTGGCGGTGGTCTCTCCATCTTCACGGCCGGGGGTCTGAAAAGTTTCGGTTTAAACAACCGTGAGACGAATCTCAGTGAGTTCAACCCCTAAACCTAGGCTAGGCTAACATGCAATCTCCTGATCGGAAACAATCATTTAAAATCACAACACAACCATAATCAAACAATTCTCTGACCCTGCAGGTTAGACAATTCAATGTATAATAATCATGGCACATACGTGGCACACACAGTCACACGTACGCCAAACACATGCTCATGTATCGAGTCTCACACGCTCGCATGCTAATCAATGCATGTTTATGCGTGCAAATGTCATTGACATGTCATGCATATTTCCCCGGCCCACTGGCCCACACTGGCACACTTGCCCAATTCATTATTATTTATTACGACTCGAGTCATCACTTTTTCACGGCCCGGTGCGTCTAGCTTGCTCCAAAGTGCATGAGGCGCAGCAACCGATCTGGCCCAGTGTCTCTAGCCTGCTTCAAAGTGCATGAGGCGCAACACCGACTCCTTGCGAACCAGAGTCTGCTTCAAAGTGCATGAGGATGGTCGCCTTCCGGACGTACCGGGCATCGTCCTGCTTCAAAGTGCATGAGGATGGTATCGACCCGAAGGTCACAACCCGAAGGTCCTTAGGTGATCACGCAACTCATTATTATCTGAACCCAGCGTATGACGCCTCAGGGTATTTTAGGTGATCACATGCTCATGGCAGACACGCATTCTCGCACAAGTTCATTACATGCCTCACTCTCGGCATACACAGTGCGTGTCCATGTTATGCAATACAATGCACCATGAGCGCCAATATAAATCGAACACCCAACATACAACATGGCAATGCGAAATCAATCATTATCAAGTACAATTGCCATACAATCAGTCAACCCGGGCATACCCGGCAATTCCACCAATGTACTCCTAACTTTGCCAATTAAACCAAATATCCTTCCTAAACAATTCTCATTGGCCAACTACAATTTCCGGATTACAAATTCTAGCGAACAGTACACTAATCTTTCTGAGCCAGTACCGGTATTCCTAAACTAGTCCAGAAAATCGCACTAATCAGTCCTAATCCGGGTTTAGGAATTTTACTCACCTAATCCAAGCTCACGACGACGGGGAACGGCGGCCGATCACTGGTGAACAGTGAAACCGGCGGCGAATTCCCGGCGAACGGCGTACGGATCGCAGCGGCCGGCGGTGTGAACAGTGCCGGGGTGAACAGTGCGCGTGAACAGTACGGATGAACAGTGATTATGTACGGACACTGAGCGGACAGCGGGAAACGGTGGCCGGCGAAGCGCCGGTGACGGCGGCAACGTGCCGTACGGCGCGTACGGACGGCGGTGAACAGTACCGACCGTACGGACACTGTACGGACAGGTACGGTTGGCGTCGTACAGCGTGGCTGGACGGCTGGGTGGCGACGGAATGGCGATCGAAGCTCCGGCGAAGCTACGGCGGTACTATTTGCAGACTGGGAAAGAGAAAAAGAGAGAAACAAGGCTGTTTTGGACAAAAACCGGGGCTGTGGTGGCTGGACAAGTGAAAGGGAGGTCCAAGGGTGCTGTGGCGACGGCTGGTGGGCGAACAGCAGCTCCGGCTGGTACTGTTCCGGCGTGAACAGTACCAGAAAATGCAGAACCGGAACTGCAGAGCAAGAAACGGAGAAGAAGAAAAATTTGCACGGGGAAAATGACTGCACAGCTAAGAGGAGAGAGATAGGGTCTGGTCAAATAGGTCAAAGATGGTCTTAGTGGGATCCATGTGTCAAAATTGAGGGCTATTTGACACTTTTGCCCTTGATCCTAGGGCTAATATTCATCCAAATCCAATAATTTAGGGATAAAATGGTCATTGGTCCTTAACCCAAGCTGACCAGACCTGGTTTAGCCCTAACTAGCCTTGGTTAATCCCAAAATTAAATCCAAAATTCGGAATTAATCAAAAATGGCCTAGGGGCATTTTCGTAATTATCCGATCCCGAACTGAAATTCCAATTTTCGCACATACGCGTTCCATATGTGCGTGGCCAATGTAATATGGCGTCGGAATCGCAAAATTCATCGCGCAAGCCCTCGAAAATCCACGTCAAAGTTTCGGGAATAAAATAATATTATTTTTCCAATTTTTGTCGAAATTCCACTTTTTGTCCAAAATGACTCCTGGTAAGCGTGGCCACCCAAAAATGGTCTCGGCCTCGAAAAATAACCTCATTTGGTCTCGTAAAGAGACGCTAGCGTCCCGAGGGGTAAAATCGTAATTTTTCACCCCCGGACCGAAATTCCAATTTTCGCTCGTACTAACTCCAAATGTATGTGGCCAGCTCAGTATGACGTCATATTCCCAAAAATCGTCTCTTAAGCCTTCGAAAATCGATACCGAAATTCGGGCCCAATTCCGTGAACAAAACTCGCTAAACTCTCAATTTCAGGGTCTCTCACTAACGGGCGGCTGTTTAGAGGTTACGCGTATCGACCTAGGGCTATCCGTATCATAATGGTCTCGATCATTGAAAGAATGAGAAATTATCGCTAGTTCCAGAGGTCACGATCGTACGGTTCGAGTTCAAGACTGGTTGGCCACGTGTACTTTCGGTCTTGCAGAATCACCTGCATCCCTATTGTACATCGTAGGCCTTGGCCAAACCCAATCCATTACCCTTTCCTACGATCGGCCCACGTTGGCCCAAAATATTCCCTCGATGTCTCTCGTGATCGACGTCCGTTTCACGATAGGGTCCCCGGTCCACGTACCGTTTTCTAGTTAGCCATACCCCATTGGTTAGTATCCCGAGAGTAATCAGCTCTGGATGAGACTTACTAAAATGAAATGCAAAGTAATATCAGTTTTATTGATCCCGGAATTACATCGAAATTCGGGCTGTTACAGGTACCATCAAGATGCTGATGGAAACGAGGGGAAGCCTCTTAGGACTTTTGATGTTCTGGTTGATGAAACTGGGTTATTACAGCTGATTATAGCCGACGGAGAAGTGATCGACCCCGAGGCCACGCCAAAGTGGATAAGACAGTACAAAGAAGTGGACGGGGAGCCCAATGTAGTAGCTGAGGACCCTGAGCCGATGGATGAGGCAGAGGATGACGAGCCTGAGGTGATGGAACAGGATGTAGAGGAGGATGGAGAAGTGGCAGAGTTGGGATCAGATGAGGAGGGGTTCGAGCTTTACCTCAACCCGGAGCTGGAGTTGGACTCTGAGGATGAGAGAGCAGAGACCATGGATTCAGAGGAGTCGGATCCCAGCGGGGAGGCCTCCGAGGAGTCATCGGATGATTCTACTGAGTCGTCCGATCCGGATTGGCAACCTTAGGACTACCCCTTCCCTGACCGTAGCTAGTACCGAGGGCCGTTACTTTTTGGATTGTAGCCATCTTCCTAGGTTTAGCCTGACCACCTAAGCCGCGTATCCCTTTTTGATTAGGCGGCTGTTGACCAGTTGTAGTCCTTTTTGCTGTAATTATATATATTGTATAAATGATTTTTAATAGTAATATAAATGTGTAATTATTTTCTGTAGTGATGCATGGCTATCTGTGGCTCATATTGTAGTGTCCGGGTTTGATTGATTATTGCTTCCGCTTGTGCTTGATCTCTGTTCGGGTGTGGGTCGGCGAAGCTTCCTGAGACGTTGCAGTTTATCGATCAAGGTAGAGATGTTACGTATCGTGGGGGTTTGGGGCGTGACAAAATGAATGGCTTCCCTGTTTCTATCCTTTTATCATTCTTCCTATACAATGCTTCCAATGTCTACCTACCTTCTACTTGATAATGCTAATCCACTGCCATGTGCTATCTTTGCTACTGATGGGACCATTGCAAACGCAAGATTGAGAAGAGAACTTGGTGACTATCGTGGACAAAGAGTAATTAGCCGATAACTCCGTCCTGGGGAATGCTCTGTTGTTGTGACGGGAGCAAGTCATGGAATGACCTCCTTTCAACTTGTGCAGCGCACATCCACAATTGTGATGGTACGGCCGGCCTCCTTTCAATCTCCATATCATGCATCGACAAGCATCCATGAAAGACACCACGAAGCATCAATTATGCTGCTGTGGTGGCCATTCTCTTGTCTTTCACTAATTCTTCTAGATGTCTTGTTTGGTGCTGTTGGTGTATTTGAGAATATATCTGTGATGATGCTGTGATAGATTTGTAATCTTTTGGAAGAATTTATATAGAATTTAGGACTGGCGTATGGTAGTGGGGGTTAGGAGATCTCTAGAGGGCGCCTTGGCGTTGGTTGATTTCAAGACAAGATTCATAGTTTTGGTTGGAGGTTTATGGGGTGTTAGTCAACTAAGGGCGCGCATGGAATCCATTCATGAATAGAAATTTTGTTCCAGAATGGATTCTAGAATAGAAATGTGTTTGTTAAAAAATTTCCGGAATGCATTCCGAAATAATTTTCACATTCTAGAATAAAAATGTATTTGTTAAAAATACTTGATTTCAGAATGCATTCTTGATTCCAGAATACATTTTTTTATTCCAGAATGAATTTTTGGCAAGAAAAAGAGAAGCTATTTTTTATAGCTTCTCTTTTCCAGAATGCATTCTCTCTATTTTTTCTCACTAATTTTTTTTTCAAAAAATGCATAAAAATTGAAAATTTCTAGAAAAATTCATAAAAATTTCCAGAAAATAAAAAAAAGTCAAGATTTCGGGAAAATAGGAAATTTGGTGAATTTTTTTAAAAATATATAAAAAAATAAAAAATTTCAAAATTTCACATAATGGTTTAGAATACCTTTGGGTACCTACTTTGAGTGAAATTTAATTTTTTTAAGGTGCCCAAAAAAATAAAAAAAAATTTCACATAATTGCTTAAAATACCTTTGAGTACCTACTTTAAGTAAAATTTAATTTTTTTAAGGTACCCAAAAAAATAAAAAAAAAATCAAAAATTTAAAACTTCACAAAATGACTTAGAATATCTTTGGCCACCCACTTTGAGTGAAATTTAATTTTTTTGAGGTGCCCAAAATAAAAAAAATTAAAAATTTCAAAACTTCACAAAATGTCTTAGAATACATTTGGTCACCCACTTTGAGTAAAATTTAATTTTTTTAATGTGCCCAAAAAAATTAAAAAAAATCAAAAATTTAAAACTTCACAAAATTACTTAGAATACCTTTGGCCATCCACTTTGAGTGAAATTTAATTTTTTTGAGGTGCCCAAAAAAATAAAAAAAAATCAAAAATTTCAAAACTTCACAAAATGTCTTAGAATACATTTGGCCACCCACTTTGAGTAAAATTTAATTTTTTTGAGGTGCCCAAAAAAATAAAAAAATAAAAAACTTCAAAACTTCACAAAATGGCTTAGAATACGTTTGACCACCCACTTTAAGTGAAATTTAATTTTTTTAAGTGCACAAATAAATAAAAAAAAATCAAAAATTTCAAAACTTTACAAAATGGCTTAAAATACCTTTTGGCACCCACTTTGAGTGAAATTTATTTTTTTGAGGTGCCCAAGAAAATAAAAAAATAAAAATAGATTTCTGTTCCAAAAATCAATTTCTGGAGCAGAATTAGTCATGTTTTACCAAACAGATTTCTCCTCCAAAAATCAATTTTCGGCAGGAATTCCAGAAATCAATTTCTAGTAATAATTTGATTTGTGGAGCAGAATAATTACCATTCACACCCTAACTAAAATAGTGCTTCCCGAGGGATCTAGGATTCCTAATTGTCGAGGAGAGAGAGAGAGGTGAGAAGTGGCTCAGCTCGGTTTGGCTGGCTTAGAGTAGAAGTCTGCTGGGATTTTGACCAAAATCCTATAAAAGGTGAATGAGAAGTATGGTTCAGATAGTTTTATTTTTCACCAAACAGACATATTGGTTCAGACAGTTTTGTTTTTCACCGGACAAACGTGTTTTTGTTTTAAAATTTTTTTTTTTGGATAAATATGTCTGTTCATGATTGTTTGCCCATTTATTTTCAAACAAATATGTCTGTTCGTGAACCAAACGAAACTTTTTGGTTCTTTGTGACTCTTCATTGTTTTTAAAAAAGACAAAAAACATTTGTGTTTTTTGCGTAGCATTCTTCTACTTTTTGTGCTATTAATCTGCAAAGTTACATTCAAAGGTTTCCTTTGAAGAAGTACCACTTCATAGGAAAAGTGATCCGTTCTATCCTGGGAAGCAATTGTTCAAGAACCCTGGATACGATGGAGGGGACAAATTGTCTTAAGGACACAACGTAAATTCATTGGACTCGGATCATTCGTCAACATTCGGATTACTCATCTGTACTTTAAGGTTTGTCGAACAACTTTGTTTTTGCACATACGAACACTTAAGAATCAACAATCTTAAGACAATTTGTTGTATTTGTATAGTTGCCATTTCAATAATTTATGTCTTCATAACAGAAATGGCTACAACATCGATGACGCCTATTGTGTCTGTTCCGACTCGTAGAGAGAAGCTAGAAAAGTTCAATGGGGCTAATTTCAAGAGATGGCAATAGAAGATGTTGTTCTACCTCACCACTTTGAATTTGCCAAGGTTCCTCATTAAGGATGCTCCTAAGTTGGATGAAGGAGAGACAAGTAAGGAAAAGGTTGTTGCTGTAAATACATGGAAGCATTCTGACTTCCTGTGTCGCAACTGTATCCTCAATAGTCTTGACAATTCCATCTACAACGTTTCTAGTCTGCTGAAAACAGCCAAGGAGTTGTGGAAAAGTTCGGATAAAAAATACCAAACAGAAGATGCTGGGTTGAAGAAATTCATTGTCGGCAAATTTCTGGACTTCAAGATGGCAAATTCTAAAACCGTCTTAAGTCAAGTTCAAGAACTTCAAGTGATCATACATGACATTCATGCTGAAGGTATGATGATTAGTGAATCATTTCAAGTAACTGCTTTCATTGAAAAGTTACCACCATCTTAAAAAGATTGCAAAAATTATCTCAAACACAAAAAAAATGAGTTATCACTTGAAAACTTAATTGTTCGATTGAGGATAGAGGAAGACAATAGGCTTTCTGAGAAGAAAGTGGGCAGCAACCTGGAAGTCTCAAGGGCTAACATTGTTGAAGAAGGATCGAAAACCAACAAGAAGAGGAAAAAGTATGGAAAGAGATCCACACAAGGCCTGAAAAAGTTCATTAGCAAATGCTACAACTGTGGAAAGTCTGAACATCGTGCCAAAAATTGTAAAGCCAAGAAAAGAAAGAAGACTCGGGTAAATGTGGTGGAACAGATTTCCCGTGGTGTCAATGATATCAATCTTACTACTATGATATCCGAGTACAACATGTTGAGAAACCCCAAAGAATGGTGGATTGATACTAGAGCAACTCGTCATATATGCACCAATGAATTGATGTTCTCATCTTACAAGCCTATGGAAGGTGATGAAAAAACTATACATGGGTAATTCATCGACCTCTAAGGTTGAAGGTGTTGGAAAGATTGTTCAGAAGATGACATCTGGGAAAATTGTGACACTAAACAATGTGATACATGTGTCAGATATACATAAGAATTTAGTATCCAGATCTCTTCTTAGCATGAATGGTTTCAAGTTGGTGTTTGTATCTGATAAGTTTGTACTCTCTAAAAATGAGATGTATGTAGGAAAGGGTTATCTTAGTGATGGTCTGTTCAAGTTGAATGTAATGACTATTACACCTAATGATGTTATGAATAAAGTTGTTTCTGTTTATATGCTTGAGTCTCCTGATATATGGCATACTAGACTAGGACATGTTAATTATAAGTCAATAAAGAAATTAATGAACATGGGGTTATTGTCAAAATTTGACTGTCCAAGTGAAAAAGTCAAGTGTGTGTTAAATCTAAGTTTTCAAGGCATCCCTTTTATTCTATAGATAATAGAATCACAGAATATTTAGATTTAATACATATAGACATATGTGATATGAAAGCAATACCGTCAAGGGATGGTAAGAAGTATTTTATCACTTTTATATATGACTGTTCGAGATATTGTTATGTTTATTTGCTTAGTAGCAAAGATGAGGCTATAAATGCTTTTAGAACTTATAAGTCCGAAGTTGAAACTCAGTTAAATAAGAAAATTAAAATGATAAGAAGTGATAGAGTAAGTGAATATGAATTTCCTTTTAAAGAAATTTGTTCTGGGTTTGTTATTATTCACCAAATTACTCATCCTTATGTGCTACAAGCTAATAGAGTGACGAAAAGGAAAAACCGGTCTTTAAAGGAAACAATGAATACATTGTTGATTAGTTCCGGTTTATCATAGAATTTGTGGGGGGAAGCAAATAGCAAATTTTATCTTAAATAAAGTACCCCACAAAAAAACACAACAAACTCCCTATGAAAAGTGAAAAGACAGAACATTTAATTTGAAATATCTCAAGGTATGGAGGTGCTTGGCTAAGGTTGCGATTCCTAAACCTAAAAAGGTTAAAATAGGATCGAAAACCATTGATTATGTCTTCATTGGATATGCTATTAATAGTAATGCATATCGATTTCCTGTTCATAAGTTTGAGGTATTAGATATACATGTTAATACGATCATTGAGTCAAGTGATGCTTCGTTCTTTGAGAATATATTTCTGTATAGCATAGTATATAAGCCAATTAACATTGATAAGAGGCCTCGGGATATTACACCTAGAAGCGATCCTATGGAGGATGAATCTAGATGTAGTAAAAGACAAAGAACTTCTAAGTCTTTTGGACCTAATTTTCTAACATATTTGTTAGAGAATGAGCCTTGGGCCTTTAAAGAGGCTATAACATCCCCAGAAGCCCCGTTCTAGAAATAAGCTATCAATAGTGAAGTTGAGTCCATCTTGTCAAACCATACTTAGGAATTGGTTGACCTTCCTCCTGGTAATAAACCGCTACAATGTAAATGGATTTTCAAGAGGAAAATGAAAGTGAAGGGTTCTATTGATAAATATAAGGCTAGGCTTGTGGTAAAATGATATAAGCAACAAGAAGGTCTTGATTATTTTGACACCTATTCACCTATTACTAGAATTACATCTATAAGGATGCCAATTGAAATAGCAGCAATGTATAGGCTTGAAATCCATCAAATGGATGCAAAAACGGCTTTCTTAAAGAAGGATTTGGAAGAAGAAATATATTTGGAACAACCTAAAGGGTTCATTGTTCTAGGACAAGAGAAAAAAGTATGTCGGCTAATCAAGTCACTCTATGACTTGAAACAAGCACCGAAACAATGGCATGCTAAATTCAACCAGATTAATAAGTATGATAAATGTATATATGTTAAGAACACTCATAATGGTTTTGACATTTTGTGCTTGTATGTAGACGATATGCTTATAATGGACAACGATAGTGAGTTTGTCAAGGCGATCAAACGCATGCTCATAAGTAAATTTGATATGAAAGATATAGGGGTTGCAGATGTTATTTTAGGGATTAAAATTCATAAGACATGTGGAGGATTAGCTCTATCACAGTCTCATTACTTTGAGAAGATTCTTGGAAAGTGTAAGAATCTATACATTATACTAGTAAAGACCCCGGTAGATATTAATTTACATCATTCAAAGAATACTGGTGAAAGAAAAACTCAGAATGGGTATGCTAGTATACTAGGAAGTCTAATGTATGTCATGAACCGTACTAGGTCGGATATAGCTTGTGCTATGAGCAAAGCTAACTCGATTTACCGTTAGTCCAAATGAAAATCATTAGAGAGCTATGAAACGTGTATTGGGATATTGAAGCATACTCAAAATTATGCTTTGCACTACACAGAGTATCCAACGGTACTCGAAGGATACTGTGATGCAAATTGAATAACCAGCACAAGAGACACAAAATCTACAAGTGGGTATGTGTTTATACTTGGTGAGGGAGCAGTGTCTTGAAAATCATCCAAACAAACTTCTATTCCGAGTTCTACTATTGAAGCATAATTTATTGCTTTGGATAAGGCCGGTAAAGAAGTTGAGTGGCTTCGAAATTTCTTGAAAAACATTCCTAATTGGCCTAAACCAGTGCCCGCTATGTGTATTCATTGTAATAGTTAAGCGGCAATCAACAAAGCAAGGAATGTCATGTATAACAAGAAGTCCCGACATATACGTTGAAGACACGATACTGTAAGACGACTACTCTCTAGTGGAATTATCATGATTGACTTTATGAAGTCAAAAGATAATGTTGTGAATCCATTAACAAAAGGCCTAACTAGAGAGATGGTTGTGAAAACATCAAAGAGAATGGGTTTAAGGCCTATAAAAGAAATCATGATAGCAGAAACCCTTCCTAGTTAACTGGAGATTCCAAGATCTAAGTTTAAAGGAACAACCAAGTTATGCAGGTGGTGTAGAGTACTGTCAACTCTTACTCATTCCCGTATAGAGACAGTACTGATATGTGAAGGTTAAGTGTAAACTTTTAATGATTCTGTTTCGTGTATGTGTTATTCCACACATTCAGAAATCACCTATGTGAGTGAAGTGAGGGCAGCTTCTTTGAAGAATTTGAAAGGCCGAATTCTCAAAAGCACTTATGAAACCAGGCGGTGTTCATGGCTAAAACGAACACAACAGTGAGAACCAACTTTATTTGAGAGATAGTTGTGTAATTCCTATTGTCTTGACTTACATTGAAGGTCGACAGTTCAAAGACATCAAGTCTACTAATTGACCAAGTAAGTCCAATAGGTCTCACTAGGAAAAATTCAAAGTCTTGGACTACTTATCCCAATGCAGCGTTCTCTCATGTAATAATCGCACATTGCATCTCATGCATGCATGTAAAGTCATGATATCTAAACTTCTCATTCATGTGGAGAATTGTTGGGATTTTGATATCCAAATCCCATAGAAGGTGAATGACAAGTGTGGTTTAGGTAGTTTTGTTTTTCACCGAACAGACATATTGGTTCAGACAGTTTTGTTTTTCACCAAATAGACATGTTTTTGTTTTGGAATTTTATTTTATTTTTGGACAAATATGTCTGTTTGTGACTGTTCGCCCATTTATTTTCGGACAGATATGTCTATTCGTGAACCGAACGAAACTTTTCAGTTCTTCATGACTCTTCATTGTTTTAAAAAAAAAACAAAAAATATTTGTGTTTTTCGCGTGGCATTTTTGTACTACTCTCTTATTCTTCATCATTGTCATTTTTTACGCGATTAATCTGCAAAGTTGCGTTCAAAGGTTTCTTTTGAAGAAGTACCGCTTCATAGGAAATGCGATCCATTCTATTCTGGGAGACAATTGTTCAAGAACCTTGGATACCGGTGGAGAGGACAAATTGTCTTAAGGACATAACGCGAATTCATTGGGCTCGAATCATTCGTCAACATTTGGATTATTCATCTGCGCTTTAAGATTTGTCAAACAACTTTGTTTTTACACATACGAACACTTAAAGAATCAACAAAGTCAAATTCAAGAAACTATTGGCAGCCAGCATTGATTTGTTCAATGAGATGTTCCTTGACGTAGTGAATACTTAATATATGCGTGCGTGTTAAGTTTGTCTTTTCTGGAAATTCTGGTCCAATTACTCCGGTTGCGCATTGCAAAAGTTGTTTCTTGTTCTAGTTGTGAACATGCAAGATATAGTCTGAATCACCTATAGAGGTGGCGAACTTAGGTTAAATAAAAATTTTGTCATTTCACTTAGTTTCATATTCGAGCTTTTAATTAATTTTCAAGAATTAAGATGGTCATTGGTTTCTGATCTCTTTTCAAGGAGAACATCGTGGAAGGTTATTTGAGCATCGCCAAACATGAACTCCTTCAGCCCGAACCGCAGAAGGATTTAGTTCACTGCTCCTGAAGTGTGATTGGACCCTAGTTTCCACTAACCTGAGAATTCACTAAATCGCCTATTTTGTTTGTCTGGCCACCCTGTTTTTGCATACTGTTGACGTCTTGGAACAGTTCTCACGATTTAAATCATGACGAGAATTGTAGACTGTACCCTCTTCGCCATCATGTAGTTCTTCCATATGACAATCGAGTAAATTTGTAATTTATGTGAGGTTTGAATGATTAAGTAAAGCAGAGCAATCAAAAAATGTGGTGGAAGTAACTAATTGGCCCAAGCTTTCAAGTAAAATTGAATTCAACTAGGTATGTTTAAGAGGTTATGTTTTGGCTCTCTTGTGAGTGGCCATAATGTGGCATTAGACTTCTGTTATATATTCCAACTAGTTGCAAGTACCCTTATTGGCCATTACTGAGAAACTGATTTAATATCACATTGTGGGAGTTCGTAGTCACAACTCCTGACTATTCAAGAGAGAACAGAGTAACGAAGTTTACTAACTGGCAAGTATATACGTCAACATGACAAATTGAACTCTTTATCCCATGTACATATAAAAGGAAAAAAATGAGTTGCAATGGAACTCAACAGAATTTAAAGGAGGAATCTTGCAATGAAGCCTGTGCTGTTTATCCTCCGCAGATTTTGTACGTTTGAGGAGCATGTAAAGACAAAATATAAGAAAGAACGAAAAGAACAGCTTCCCTGTTTCTAACCTTTTTTTCTTCGTTTCTATCCAATCCCTCCAATATATACCTATCATCTACTTAACGAAACTAATTTACTGTCAACTGCTGTCCTTGCTGCTGACAGAAGAACCGCTGACAAAGCAAGACTGAGAAGAGAACTTGGAAGCTGCTGTGGACAAAGAGCAGTTGGTCGATAACTCCTTCTGTTGGAATGATATGTTGTTATGATGGGGGCAACCAGTCGAACGACTTCCTTTCAACTTGTGCAACGCGCAACCGCAATTGCGGTGGTATGGCCTACGCTCAATCTCCACATCATTTACTAAGAGGCTTCCATCAAAGACACACCGAAGCATAGTTTCAGCTGCTATGGTGGCCATTCGCTTCTCTCCCAGCGGTTCTTCTAGATCCTCTTGTTTGGTTTTGTTTATGTGTTGGATTGTCTGAGACTGAAGGTGGTAAATTGTGAATCTTTCGCAAGTCCGGGAAGCATTTATATAGAATTAGAATATGGAATTAGTGTATGCTAGTTGGGCATAGGAGTTACCTAGAGAGTGATGTTGGTCTTGGTTGATTTCAAGAGAATGCTGAAACTGTTTCAAAGAGCTTTTTGGGCCGTTAGTTAACTAAAATTGTTCTTCCCGAGGAATGCCGTTATTCCTAGCTGCATGAGAGAGAGGACAGTAGGCTCGGGTCAGATTGGCTGGTTTAGGGAACTAAAAAGTGAACTCCTAGGATGTAATAGCGCCTAGCATATATTTCTCCGAATAATACATCTCTTTCCAGGCTAGTTCGTTGGAGCGAATCTTTACACTTTTGTTTTGTATGAAACTGTTGATTGTCTTCATGTATAGTAGGATTTTCATTCGTCTTTTCCGACAACTTTTCTTCTTTCTTTGATTATACCTTCTAAGAATTGTTCCTTGTTCTATGAGCAATACTGAGCTTGGAAAACACAGTCCAAATACCCAGTAGAGTATTTTCTAATTTAAGCAACCAACATTCGATGATTTTTTTCCCTTGGTAATATTCGTGTCCTATTCATGTTCTACATGAGAGATGTTGGACCTAAGTTGAATTTAATTTTTTCATTTTATTTATTTTCATCACTCAATAAACTTTTTAGAGTTGTTAGAATCCTAGAACACAATGACGTATAAAATGGGTTAAAAAGAGTCAACATGCTCGCGACTATGGCTTTTGAAGTTTATGGCATATATGTTCAAAGATTGGCATAGATTTCTCCAAAGGACTTTTCTAAGGAATCCTTTAGGCAAGTGAATCCCTAGAAATGTCCTTATATGCACAACTGGCTCTGTTTTGTCTATATGCATATGCTTCCTTTGCTTTGGTTTAACTGCTTCTTGTTCTATGCTAGTCATTAAAATTTAGTTTATATCAGCTACTTTGCTCTTTCATCTGAATTTATGGCATCATATTGGCGAGTTTGGATTAGAACCCAGGATTTTCATACTCCCATTTAGGAAATACAATAACATGCGGCAACAAAGTGAATGGTATATGACAATGCAATTTATAAGGAAATAAAAAGATGTGGAGAAGAGGCCTTCAGGGAAATCTTGATTAGTTACAGAGGGAAATTTGGAAAAAAAAGCCGTAAAATCTAACAATATATTTCAAGGTCACCTTCTAAGTTTGGCTAGGATTGTGTCTGGTATAACCACTGCAATCCTTTCTGGACATCGTTGAGAAACTGAATTAATTCAATATTTTGAGATTCTTATATTGCCAGTATTCAAGACGACACAGCGCACAGGAAGTGTACTGATAGTTCAGTATCTATGTCAAATGGATACATTTTAACTTTCTCCAACACTCTGAGATTTCCTGGTCACAATTTTCGAGTCTTCAAAGAAAGACAGCAAAGAAAATTGCGACCAGCTAATATATATCCCATATGGCTAACTTTAACTCTCTTTTCCATCAAAGAAATTGAGGAGAATAGTGCGTTTACATTAAAACTGGGCCGAATTTACGGGAAGAAGCTAGCAAAGAAGCTTGCGCTATTTATCCACTGGAGATTTTGCCCCTTGAGGAGTAAGGAAGGACTAGAAATAAGAAAGCACAAAATGAATGGCTTCCCTGTTTCTAACCTTTTATCATTCTTCCTGTACAATGCGTCCAATCTCTACCTATCTTCTACTTGATAATGCTAGTCCACTGTCATGTGCTATCCTTGCTATTGACAGGACCACTGCAAACGTAAGATTGAGAAGAGAACTTGGCAGCTGTCGTGGACAAAGAGCAGTTGGCCGATAACTCCTTCCTGGGAAATGTTATCTTGTTATTGTTGCATAGAATGTGCTCTCTGTTTTTTACAGAGAATGCTTTTGTTGCACAGAATGTGCTCTCTGTTGTTACAGAGAATGTGCTCTAAAAATGTAGAAGAACAAGAGAAGATTGATCTGGAAATGCACTTGTCACACTTAAAATTACGAGAGGAGTACATAGCTCTTTTTAAAACAACAAAAACTGAATTGCACTAACTTAGTAACTGACAAAAACCACTACACCACTAACTAGCAACAAAATAGGAACTGAAAACGACAAACTCCTACTATCTTGTTGACTAAGTAAAACAAAACAACCAGCTAACAGACCAGAACAAAAAATGACCGAGAATGGTCCTTAAGACATAACCAACAGTTATGATGAGAGAAAATCGTGGAATGATCTACTTTTAACTTGTGCGGCACCCATCGGGCAATTGCAATGGTACAGCCTCCTTTCGATCTCCACATCATGTATCGACAAGCATCCATGAAAGACACCACGAAGCATCAATTCAGCTGCTGTGGTGGCCATTCTCTTCTCCTTCACTAATTCTTCTATGTGTCTTATTTGGTTCTGTTGTTGTGTTTGAGAATATTTCTTTTATGATGCAGTGAATCATTTGTAATCTTTTGGAAGAATTTATATAGAATTTAGGACTGGTGTATCGTAGTGGGTGTTAGGAGATGTCTAGAGGGCAACCTTGGTGTTGGTTGATCTCAAGACAAAATTCAGTGTCCCTAGGAGGTTTTTGGGTTGTTAGTTAACTAACTAAAATTGTGCTTCCCGGGGGATCTGGGATTCCTAATTGTCAGGGACAGAGAGAGTAGCTCAGCTCGGCTTGCCTGGCTTAGAGTACAAGAAGTCAAATTCAAGAAGCTATTGGCAGCCAGCATTGATTTGTTCAATGAGATGCCTCTTTTGTAATTCGTTGGCATAGTAAATACTTAAGATTTAAATATATATAATATATTCTGCGTTAAGTTTGTCTTTTCTGGAAATTCTGGTCCACGTACTCCGTTCGCGCATTGCAAATGTTGTTTCTTGTTCTTGTTGTTGCATGCAAGATATAGTTGGAATCGCCTGTAGAGGTGACAACTTAGGTTAAATAAAACTTTTGTCATTTCACTTAGTTTCGTATTCAAGCTTTTAATTAATTTTTCAAGAACTAAGATGGTCATCGGTTGCTAATCTCTTTTCAAGGAGAACATTGCGGCAGGTTCTTTGAGAATCGCCAATCTCAAACATGAGCTCGTTCAACCTGAACAGCAGAAGGATTTTGGTTCAGTGCTCCTGAAGTGTGATTGGACCCTAGTTTCTACTAACCCGAGAATTCACTGAATCGCCTATTTTGTCCATGTCTGGCTAATATCTGTTTTTGTGTACTGTCGACGTCTTGGAACAGTTCTCGCTGATTAAATTCTTGACGAGAATTGTAGAATGCACCCTCTTTGCCATCATGTAATTCATCTGAGGTTTGAAAGATTAAGTAAGCTATTCTTTTGTTATTGTAAACTTATAGTCATCTCATCCATTTGGCTTCCTCTTGTGAGTGGCTATAAGGTGGTGTTAGACTTTTGTTATATATCCCATCTAGTTGTAAGTACCCTTCCTGGCCATTGTTGAGAAACTGATTAAATCTCACATTGTGGGAATTCGTAGTCACGACTCATGAGTATTCAAGAGAGAACAGAGTAAGGAAGTTCACTAACTGGCAAGTACATATGTCAAGATGACAAATTTTACTCTTTATCCCATGAAATCGTATAAGGAGAAGAATGAGTTGCAATGGAACTCGACAGAATTTAATGAAGGAATCAAGCATTGAAGCCTGTGCTGTTTATCCTCTGGAGATTTTGCACGTTGAGGAGCAAGGAAAGACAAGAAAAAGAAAGAACAAAAAGAGCAGCTTCCCTGTTTTATTCTTCTTTCCTATCAAAACCCTCCAATATATACCTATCATCTACTTGATCATGCTAATTTACTGTCAACTGCTTTCCTTGCTGCTGACAGAAGAACCACTGACAAAGCAAGACTGAGAAGAGAACTTGGAAGCTGCTGTGGTTAAAGAGCAGTTGGTCGATAACTCCTTCTGGGGGAATGATATGTTGTTATGATGGGGGCAAGCAGTCAAACGACTTCCTTTCAACTTGTGCAACGCACAACCACAATTGCGGTGGTATGGCCTACGCTCAATCTCCACATCATTTACTAACAAGCTTCCATCATAGACACACCCAAGCATCATTTCAGCTGCTATGGTGGCCATTCTCTTCTCGCTCAGCGGTTCTTCTGGATCTTCTTGTTTGGTTTTGTGTGGTGGTTTGTCTGAGAATATAGATGGTAATTTGTGAATCTTGTTGCAATCCTTGTGAAGCATTTATATAGAATATGGAATTGGTGTATGCTAGTGGGTCATAGGAGTTCCCTAGAGAGTGATATATTGGTCTTGGTTGATTTCAAGAGAATGTTGAAGCTGTTCCAAAGAGCTTTTTGGGCCGTTAGTTAACTAAAATTGTTCTTCCCGAGAGAGAGAGAGAACAGTTGGTTCGGGGCGGCTTGGCTGGCTTAGAGAACTAAGAAGTGAACTTCAAGGACATAATAGAACCTAGCATGTATTTCTTCAATATATGTCTCTTTCCAGGCTAGTTCGTTAGAGCGTATCTTTACACTTTTGTTTTTTGTGAAACCGATGATTGTTTGTATGTATATGTAGGATTTTAGATTGAATTCTCGTCTTTTCTGAAAATTGTTCCCCAAGAACTTGGGCAAGTGCCTTTCAACTTGTGCAGTGCACAGCCGCAAATGCCGTGGTATGGCAAGTGCTCAATCTCCATGTCATTCAGTGATAACCTTCCTTCAAGCACACAACGAAGCATCATCTCAGCAACGAAGGTGGCCATTATCTTCTCGGTCTCCCTTTCTTCTTAGCTTAGTGCGTGTTCCTGTTTGACTAAAGTTATAGCATCTTTGAAGTATTGAAAGCATTGTATGCTCTGGGAGCATCTGTAGTACGTTAGAGAGGATGGATGTTTACGAGAGAGAGCTTTGTGATTTTAGCATTGCCGAGTTTCTTCTTATGTGGTGTTCTGGTCAAGGTAGTTACGCCATTTCCTAGGGACACCGTGTTTCGTAGTTAAGGTAAGAGAGAGAGAGGTAGAGAGATTTCTTCGCTCGGCTTGGCTTTGGGCTTTGAAATTTCTAATAATGTCAAAGCCAGCATAGATTTTTCCGAAGTGGGTATTCTAATTCGTTAAGTATTGGATCTTAAAAGATGTTTGTTTGATACTTGAAGGACAATGTTTGGTATGAACAAGAGGATCTAGCCTTTGATGTTTTCATTTGACCTGGATGGAAAATTTTGGGAATTAGGTTATTTAGAAAACAACAGTTTTTTGTTCTAGGAATTATGTAACTCTAGGCGATGGATGCTAAACCTCTTCCATACCTAATATTTGCTTCAACAACTCGAAGTGTACGCGTTGCTGTCCGTTACAAGAGCATATTCAAAGGTCTAATTCTTTTTACTAAAATGAAAACAAGAAATGATCGGCAATAAAGTGCATCAAAGCATGGGATCCTAAGTGTTTGATAACTTCGAGCAACGGTGGCTTCACTTCTATACACTTTTTATGTGCTCCGTACTGTCCCATAATAGTAATCGCACTGTAGTTTGACATCATGACAATTTCAAGTGGCAGTGCATGCCCGGGAACTACTTAAAAAAATAAATTCTGATGAACTTCTATTGTTCTGAATTGGCTTCTACAGGTCATGAAATTCAGAGACGGTGTCTTTTTCTTTCTTAGTTTCTTGTCTGGTTGTGCTGTGTGATGATTATTTATAAATTAATGCCCAATTTGTTCCTTTAAATTCTCAAATAAACAGAAACACTTTGGGAGTGAAATCCAAGAATTATTTGCTATAAGCGAGATTTGACCAAAGGGATGTCTTTTTCTTGACCAATTTGTTGCTAGGAAAGTGAATGCTTACAAATGTTCGTTATGGTAAAACTGATGGTCTTTTGTATGAACATGTAGGACTCTTTGGTGACAGTTTGTCTGTATCTGGTACAACTTCCTCTGTAAACTACCTTTGGATGCTATTTCTTTTGTTCTAAGAACAATACCTTGTATATATCAGCAAGAACGCTAACAGAGTATTCTCTTGTCTAACCACGTCTCACTAAATGAATTTCCTCAGCAACATTTTATATCCTTCATCCGACAGGAAATAAAAAGATGTGGAGAAGAGGCTTTCACGGAAATCTTTTTAAGTTATAGAGGAAAATTTGGAAAAAAAAAAAGCCGTAATATGTTACGATATATTTCAAGGTCACCTTCTCAGTTTGGCTAGGATCGTGTTTGGTTTAACCACCGCAACCCTTTCTGGCCATCATTGAGAAACCGAATTAATTCAATAATGTGATATTCTTATATCGCCCGTATTCAAGACGACACAGCGCATAGGAAGCCTGTCGATAGTTCAGTATATATGTCAAATAGATACAGTTTAACTTTCTCTGACACTGAGATTTCCTAGTCACAATTTATGAGTCTTCAAAGAAAGACGGTAAATAAAATTGCGACCGGCTAATATTTATCCCAAATGGCTAACTTTAGCTCTCTTTTGCATCAAAGAAAATAAAGAGAATAGTGCGTTTACATTAGAAGTCGGCTGAATCTAACGGAAGAAGCTAGCAAAGAAGCTTGTGCAATTTATCCTCTGGAGATTTTGTTCCTTGAGGAGTAAGTAAGGACTAGAAATAAGAAAGAACAAATTGAATGGCTTCCCTGTTTCTAACCTTTTATCATTCTTCCTATACAATGCGTCCAATCTCTACCTATCTTCTACTTGATAATGCTAATCCACTGTCATGTGCTATCCTTGCTACTGACAGGACCACTGCAAACGCAAGATTGAGAAGAGAACTTGGCAGCTGTCGTGGACAAAGAGCAATTGGCTGATAACTACTTCCTGGGGAATGTTATGTTGTTATGACGGGAGCAAGTTGTGGAATGATCTCCTTTCAACTTGTGCAGCACACATCCGCAATTGCGATGGTAAAGCCTCCTCTTGATCTCCACATCATATATTGACAAGCATCCATTAAAAACATTGCGAAACATCAATTCAGCTGCTATGGTGGCCACTCTCTTCTCTTTCAGTGATTCTCTAGATGTCTTGTTTGGTTCTGTTGGGGTGTTTGAGGATGTTTCTGTGATGACGTTGTGGCACATTTGTAATCTTTTGGAAGAATTTATATAGAATTTAGGACTGGTGTATCGGGCAGTGGGTGTTAGGAGATCTCTAGAGGGCAACCTTGGTGTTGGTTGATCTCAAGACAAAATTCAGAGTGTTCCTAGGAGGTTTTTGGGTTGTTAGTTAACTAACTAAAATTGTGCTTCCCGAGGGACCTGGGATTCCTAATTTTCAGGGACAGAGAGAGAGTTGGCTCACCTCGGCTTGGCTGGCTTAGAGTACAAGAAGTCAAATTCAAGAAGCTATTGGCAGCCAGCATCGATTTGTTCAATGAGATGTCTCTTTCTAATTCATTGGCGAAATGAATACTTAAGATTTAAATATATATAATATGTTCTGTGTTAAGTTTGTCTTTTCTAGAAATTCTGGTCCACGTACTCCGTTTGGGCATTGCAAATGTTGTTTCTTGTTCTAGTTGTTGCATGCAAGATATAGTCGGAATCGCCTGTAGAGGTGACAAACTTAGGTTAAATATAACTTTTGTCATTTCACTTAGTTTCGTATTCGAGCTTTTAATTTTTCAAGAACTAAGATGGTCATCGGTAGCTGATCTCTTTTCGAGGAGAACATTGCGGCAAGTTCTTTGAGCATTGCCAATCTGAAACATGAGCTCCTTCAACCCGAACAGCAGAAGGATTTAGTTCACTGTTCCTGAAGTGTGATTGGACCCTAGTTTCTACTAACCTGAAAATTCACTGAATTGCCTATTTTGTCCATGTCTGGCTAATATCTGTTTTTGCATACTGCCGACGTCTTGGAACAGTTGTGGCTAATTAAATTCTTGACGAGAATTGTAGACTGCACCCTCTTCTCCATCATGTAATTCATCTGAGGTTTGAACGATTAAATAAGCTATTCTTTTGTTATTGTAAACTTATAGTCATCTCATCCATTTGGCTTCCTCTTGTGAATGGCTATAAGGTGGTATTAGACTTCTGTTATATATCCCAACTAGCTGTAAGTACCCTTCCTGGCCATTGTTGAGAAACTGATTAAATCTCACATTGTGGGAGTTCGTAGTCACGACTCATGAATATTCAAGAGAGAACAGAGTAAGGAAGTCCACTAACTGGCAAGTATATATGTTGCCATTGTATAAGGAGAAGAATGAGTTGCAATGAAACTCAACAGAATTTACAGAAGGTGAAAGACATAATGGGTAAACTGCCCAAAATAGGCCAAACGCTGCCCGTGAGCCACAAGGGCCCACGAGGTGATTACTTGTCTATCACTATAATAGAATGCACCCTTTGGAAAAATATAATGATTTTCCACAAGCAAACACACTTCTTCGAAAGACAACGTATTCTCTGGTTTTTCCTTCAGAACAAAAATGAGTACGGAAGACTATCAAAGAACTCTCAAGCGCAAAGTGGCATTTAATCTGTGACAAAACCGGGTATGTTCGTTATATGATATGCCTGTACGATCGGTGATACAAGTTGATGATTCTCGAGCACGTTTTCCGCATTGATCAAATTCGTTTCGAATACGTTTCGAATATGTCAATCAGGAATTGAGTTTTCCCAACATTGGTATCAAAGTCCGTTTACTTGTTTCCCGATTATACATGTATATCGTCTCTAACGTTGAAGTGTATTCTACCTGTTTTTCATTTTGGCCTCATTTTTTGGTTCATTTTTCTTTGCGTCGCTGAACTGTTCATGCGTGTTTCAATTTTTATTTTTCGTCAAAACTTGAATTTTATTGCACAAACAGAAAGTACTCGTCAAGACGAGCAAAATGATGAGCGACGCGTCGCCGGAGGAGGTCGCATGCTCCCTCACGCGCCGGCAAGGGCCATGGGCGCGACAGCATGTGAGGCCTACGCGCGGCTGTGTGAAACGGCGCGTCGGTCATCCACAACAGCCGACGATGACGTCATGGGAGCGCAGACCATGACCTGACCCGATTGACCATTGACCCGACCCAATTGACTCGACCCAGTTGAACGTTGACCGGTCGGACCGGTCAAACCGGTCGAATCGGTCCGGTTCAAACCAGGTAGAATGACCCATTGCGGTCTTTCGGCCCATTCGAACTCATTTGAACTCCGATTTGGGTGTTCTTGGTATCGACGTGCTCGTATCGGAATGTTCTACACTATGGTATATTCATATAACATGTTTACTTCACTTATGAATGTGAAAATGCACGATAAACCCTATATACACGTACTTAGAGGTATATTTTTTTGGCATTTTCTTTAGTATTTCTTTATAGTTTTTTGAAATACAAGTGCTAAGCCATATGTATATGAATAAACATTCCTTATCTTGATGTATCATAGATTATAAGTAATCCCTTTGTTCTGCATTCGTTGCAGGAACAATGGTACATTTGAGACGTATTCCGATAATCCCAAGAACAGTGGCTCAAAAAGAAAGGCTTAAGAAATTAAGAATCAAGCTAGCTCTTTATCGATGGAACGCTCAAGATGATATGACATAACACATCATCAAGGTCAACAAAATGATACAGAATATCATTTGGAAGGGTTTTGTAATGCCGGAATATGTAATGGTCGGAGCCCTAAAATGCATTATTCCTAAGGAATTGAGAAGAATGCTTAATAAGGTTAAAGAAACCTTAAATGATCTAAGTTATAAGATGCTTGTAGAGAATTTTCTGCAAGAATACATAAGGGTTGGGGCAAGGAGAACATCAACCCTTGCATTGAATGGGTCTTGGAGCAAATCATGGCCCGAATCTAGAGGTTTTCAGGGAGACTCCATTTTTGTTCCAAAAAAATTAGAATTTTCTAAAGAATTTTATGAGTCCTTTCTTGTCTATGTGTTGGATTGGTACACATGATATTGTTCCTTTTAGGATTTGGAATCAATTTTGTACATGTTTCAAGTTGATGTTACATGTTATTAAAGATTTGTGAATGTGTTATGCAATAAATATATGGTTATGAATTCTTTTTGTGATTTCTCATTTTATATGGCCATATTATATGTGGGAAGTTCTTAAAAGTTTGTATAACTTTTGAAGAACTAATTTCTTTACATAAATAATTATGTTAATGATAATTTAAAATTAGGCTTTTTATACGATGATTGGGAACATAGTGAACTTTCGACTCTAAGACCTTTTGTGAAACTATTCATTAATATGATTAGTTTATGTAATCATGATGCTGATGAAGCATTTAGATAAGTTTTAATAATTCGTGCGTATGTGTCTAAAATATTCAGATACGATGGTTCAACAACTAAGAATATAGTGACTGAACTTAATAAGAGAGAAAAATTGAATGGTGACAATTATGAGATTTGGAGTCTCAAGATTCAATATGTGCTAAAAGAGCAAGAGGCACTCGAAACTCTTAACCAGATTATGGAAGAACCTAAAGATGGGATAACTGCCCAACATAAGAGGGACAAATATGCCTTTACTATTTGGAAAAGAAAGAACTCTCTTGCTCGCATTACGTTGCCGAGCAACATGGATAATGACATCATGCGAGAGTTTGAACGTTTCCAAAACGCCAAAGATATGTGGGCTGCACTGGCATCAAGATTTGGTCGAATTTCTGTGACCAAACTGTGACAACTCACTATCCGTTTCGACTCATATAAGTTGTCTCATGGAAAGACCATGAAACAACATTTGAGGCAGATGTTGAATATGATTAGTGAGCTGAAGGATGCCGGCCACATACTCACTGATGAACAGCGAGTACAGGCAGTAATCCGCTCCTTGCCTCAAAGTTGGGAGCACATGAAGATCCATTTGACCCATAATGAGGGTATCAAGGCCTTCGAGGATGCTATGCGGCATTTTGAGTTGGAAGAGGATCACCTCATGGCGGTTAAACTAGAAACTGATATTTACTTTGCTGATTCTAGCTCACATGGAGTTTCGGGCTCCAAAAGGAAGCACCCTACTGGGTCAAAGAAGTGGAAAGGCAAGGGAGCAAGTCTTTTAGGGAAGAAGCCGAGACACAATCAATGGGAGAAAGGAAAGCGTCCTTTCAAGAAGAACATTTCAAGAATGAAATGTTACAACTGTGGCAAAAAGGGTCACTTTGCTCGCGACTGTAGTGAGCCAAAGAAGGTAGAAACCCTTAGCATTATTGAAAATGCTACTTATGTGTCTAGTTCAATATTTCTAACTGAATCTAATCCTTTGTGGACTGTAGACTCGGGAGCCACAGACCATGTAGCGAAAGACAAAGAAGCTTTCGTAAAGTTCCGACGAGTTCCACAAGGAACGAAGTGGATAGACGTGGGGAACAATTCAAGAGTAGAGGTTAGAGGCATTGGCACATGTCAACTACTTATGCGCGGTGACGCACATTGTTCTTTCATGATGTGCTATATGCTCCGGAGATTCGTCGGAACTTAGTTTTAGTGTTAGTTTTAATAAGACTTGGTTTTAATGTAAACTTCCATAACAATGGTGTAGACTTGTCTTTAGGTACAAGTTATTATGGTTCCAGATATTTTTTAGATGGTTTCATCGTATTAGATATTAACTATTGTGACGTCAATATTAGTTATTCCTTATTTACATCATCTGATTCTTATGAGAATGATGTGAATGTGTGGCATGCTAAACTTGGTCATATTGGCCAACAAAGAATGAATTGATTGGCTAAAGATGGCTTAATGGGTAATATTAAAAGGGTTGATTTGCCCATATGTGAGCATTGCCTAGAAGGAAAGATAATGCGGAAATCATTTGGAAAATGAACAAGAGCTGAATTTCCTTTGCAATTAATCCATACTGACATCTGTGATCCAATGAATATAAAAGCAAGGCACGGATCTATTTATTTCATCACATTCATTGATGATCATACTCGATTCGGACATGTCGATTTGATTTCTCATAAATCTGAGGCTTTAAATTACTTTAAAAGATTTATGAGCTTAGTGGAAAATCAATTAGACAAGAAATAAAAACATTAAGATCTTATCGAGGACGAGAATATATGTCTGATCAGTTCAGAAATTTATGTGATGAAAAGAAAATAGAAAGACAACTGACTATTCCACATAATTCTCAACAAAATGGTGTTGCGGAAAGAAGAAATAAAACCTTAATGGAAATGGTTAGGTTAATGATGGCACAAGCTAACTCGCCAATAACTTTTTAGGATGATGCTTTGTTGACTGCTGCTTACATACTTAATCGTGTGCCTTCTAAATCAGTTACTTCTACTCCATATGAGTTATGGACAGGCAGAAAGCCTGATTTAAGCTTTCTAAAACCTTGGGGTTGTACTGCTTATACTCGTGAATCTTCTCACAAGCGTGGAAAATTAAGGCCAAGAGGCAAAAAGAGTATTTTTATAAGATACTCAGATCACTCAAAAGGATATGTAATCATAGGTGAACAAGAAAGCGGAAGTATAACTGAATTTAAATCACAGAATGTCACATTCTTAGAGAATGAATTTCCTAAAAAGAGTGAAGTAGGTGGAAATTACTCACTATACAAATCTGTGGATCGTGATAGTGAAGTTAGTGGGAGCATTGTGATAAATGGAGAGTTGAATGCAACCCAGTCTCAATTATAACCACCTAAAGGGATAACACCACTATTATCTAATTTGAGTGGGAGCGAAATAGAACGTGGTGAATTATTAGGAGTACAGCATTCCATACGACAGTCAAGTCGTAATAAGATTCTCCGTTGACGTTTTGACATTGAAGGAGAAGCTTTCATGATCGCCCCACAAGATGAAGATGAGCCGAAGAATGTGAATAATGCTCTAAAATGCCCTGATAAGGAAAAATGGATACTTGCAATGGAAGAAGAAATGGAGTCATTAAGATCAAATCAAGTTTGGGAATTGGTTGATCTTCCAAAAGGACGCAAAGCCATTAGGAACAAGTGGGTTTTCAAAATAAAGCGTAAAGCTGATTGCTTAATAGAGAGGTATAAGGCTCGCCTAGTGGCAAAATGATATAATCAACAGGAATGAGTTGACTTTAAAGAAACTTTTTCTCCTGTGGCTAGATTTACCTCTATTCGCTTTATTCTGACAATAGTAGCTAGTATGGATCTTGAATTACATCAAATGGATGTAAAGACTGCATTCCTCAATAGATAATTAGAGGAAGAAATTTATATGGAACAACCTATTGGTTTCGTTACAAAAGGCCAGGAGCACAAAGTGTGTCGAGTATTGAAGTCAATATATGGTTTTAAGCAGTCTTCAAGACAATGGTATATACGTTTTCACAATGCCATAATAGCATATGATTTTGTTATGATTAGTGAAGACAATTGTGTATAGATCAAAAGATCCAAAGAGCAATCTGTGATCTTATCATTATATGTTGATGATATACTAATTGCCAAAAGCAGTATGGAGTTTGTTAAAACAATCAAGAATTGGTTATCTTCCAATTTCGAAATGAAAGATATGGGTGAAGCTGCATACATTCTTGGTGTTAAGATTTTAAGAGATCGATCAAAGAAATCCCTATCCCTTTCATAAGAGACGTATGTGAATAAAATCCTTGAACGATTTCGTATGCAAGACTATAAACCAATAGATACTCCTATTGCAAAGGGCGAATCATTAAGCAATAGAATGTATCCTAAGACTTCACAAGAAAAGGAGCAAATGGAACAAGTTCCATATGCTAATGCTGTCGGAAGCTTGGATGTACGCTATAATGTGTACAAGACCTGATATTTGTTATGCAGTTTGAATGGTAAGCAAATACCAATCCAATCCAGGTCAAGCACATTGGATCGCCGTCAAAAGAATCCTGAGATATCTAAAGGGAAATGCCGACTATGCGCTGACTTATCAAGGAAGTGATCTACACCTTGAAGACTATACTGATGCAAACTGGGGATGGGATTTAAAATAAAGGAAATATACTTCTAGATACGTGTTCTTACTGAATAATAGCGTCATATCTTGGAGCAGTAAGAAACAACAGTGTGTAGCCTTATCTACAATGGAAACCGAGTTCGTGGCTCTATCAGTAGCGACACAAGAAGCTGTTTGGCTTGGAAAATTTTTGGATCACTTAGGTGTTACTGAGAATGCTGTGAAACATGTATTGGTCTATTGTGATAGCCAAGCAACAATAGCATACACTAAGGATCCCAAGTACTATGGAAAGACTAAACATATAGATATCAAATATAACTATGTCAAGGACATGGTTGCACGAAAGAAAGTGAACGTGAACTACATATCTACAAATAGGATGATAGCAGATCCTATGATGAAACCAATTCCTAGAGAAGTTTTCCATGGTCATGTGAGATCTCTAGGACTGTGTAGAATATGATGTACTGAATATTGTAATTTTTCCTTGAACGTTCACTATTAATGAAGTTTGTTATTATCAAAGCCTATAAGTTTGTATAACGTTTGTGAATATCGATGTTGAGTACATTATATTGAAAATGTATGTCAGACAGATGAGAGATTAGCCCACTTACACAGGTAATCGTCTCTACTTACTGTGTGATGAATAGAGATAAGATAGTTTTAAGCTTGTTATCTAGGTGATAATTGAGAGCTCAAGCTTGAAGCATGAACGTCGCCTTAACAGAATGTTAAGATGATGATATATAGATTATTATATCCAAAAGTAAAATGACCCACATTTTTCACTTTACCTGTCTTTAAATGCCAGATGGAAGTTTTGATAGACACTTATGAATAGAGTAGATTTGTGAACTCAAGTTAGACATTGAGTATGTCTAAACTATCATCTGTACGGTATTGAGAGTAAATGACATACGCTCTATGGGAAAATGAGAGAATACCGTAATACGTATTTCATATTACGTATGCATGGGACAACCGATAAGAAGTGACAAAAAAATTATGATCTCAATTTTTAAGTCGTGTGAGACTCTTGAGGAAAATAGTTTTTCTCAATTAAAGTGCCCTCACAACTCTTACTTATTCTCAAAATTTCTATTCAGTATTTGCTATCTTAGGATGTTGCCAATGATCATGATAATTCAGTCTAACGGGACATTTCTAGAAAAGCAAATCGAACCAAAATGGAGAGGTTTAAGGAAAGAGGAAGATCAATTTAATATATAATATCACATTCTATATTTGTATTCACAGGTCGACCAACTATAATTTTGAATAAATCATAGCTATGAATACAATATACGAAATACTAAAAGAGATCAAGAGAGATAAAATATGACCGATTGATCTAGGAAACTGCATACTAATTCTACTATGGATAATGCCCAATTTGAGCTGTTATATATTCCTAACAGATTTATAACAACAAGCTCTCGTAATATGTTGGTCACATGGATTATTTGCCAATATGAACTTTGCAAGAAAGAGAGTTGTGTATAGTCCATTGTGAGCGAGTGAGAAATGAAAGACATAATGGGTGGATCGTCCAAGATGGGCCAAGCCCGGCTCGTGAGCCACAAGGGCCCACGAGGTGGTTACTTGTCTATCACTATAATAAAAGGCACCCTTTGGAAAAACATAACGATTTTCCACAAGTAAACACATTTCTTCGAAAGACAACGTATTCTCTGGTTTTTCCTTCAGAACGAAAATGAGTACGGAAGACGATCGAAGAACTCTCAAGTGCAAAGTGGCATTTAATCTGTGACAATACCAGATATGTTCGTTATGTGATATGCCTATACGATCGGTGATACAAGTTGATGATTCTCGGGCACATTTTCCGCATTAATTGAATTCGTTTCGAATACGTTTCGAATGTGTCAATGGGGAAACGAGTTTTCCCAACAGAAGGAATCAAGCAATGAAGCCTATGTTGTTTATCCTTTGGAGATTTTGTATGTCGAGGAGCACGGAAAGACAAGAAAAATGAAAGAATAAAAAGAGCAGCTTCCCTATTTCTAACCTCTATTCTTCTTTCCTATCGAAACCCTCCAATATATACCTACCATCTACTTGATCATGCTAATTTACTGTCGACTGCTATCCTGGCTGCTGACAGGAGAGCAGCAGACAAAGCAAGACTGAGAAGAGAACTTGGAAGCTGCTGTGGACAAAGAGCAGTTGGTCGATAACTCCTTCTGTTGGAATGATATGTTGTTATGATGGGGGCAACCAGTCGAACGACTTCCTTTCAACTTGTGCAACGCGCAACCGCAATTGCGGTGGTATGGCCTACGCTCAATCTCCACATCATTTACTAACAAGCTTCCATCAAAGACACACCGAAGCATAGTTTCAGCTGCTATGGTGGCCATTCGCTCCTCTCCCAGCGGTTCTTCTAGATCCTCTTGTTTGGTTTTGTTTATGTGTTGGATTGTCTGAGACTAAAGGTGGTAAATTGTGAATCTTTCGCAAGTCCTGGAAGCATTTATATAGAATTAGAATATGGAATTAGTGTATGCTAGTTGGTCATAGGAGTTACCTAGAGAGTGATATTGTTCGTGGTTGATTTCAAGAGAATGCTGACGCTGTTCCAAAGAGCTTTTTGGGCCGTTAGTTAACTAAAATTGCTCTTCCCAAGGAATGTCGTTATTCCTGGTTGCATGAGAGAGAGGACAGTAGGCTCGGGTCAGATTGGCTGGTTTAGGGAACTAAAAAGTGAACTCCTAGGATGTAATAGCGCCTAGCATATATTTCTCCGAATAATACATCTCTTCCCAGGCTAGTTCGTTGGAGCGAATCTTTACACTTTTGTTTTGTATGAAACTGTTGATTGTCTTCATGTATAGTAGGATTTTCATTCGTCTTTTCCGACAACTTTTCTTCTTTCTTTGATTATACCTTCTAAGAATTGTTCCTTGTTCTATGAGCAATACTGAGCTTGGAAAACACAGTCCAAATACCCAGTAGAGTATTTTCTAATTTAAGCAACCAACATTCGATGATTTTTTTCCCTTGGTAATATTCGTGTCCTATTCATGTTCTACATGAGAGATGTTGGACCTAAGTTGAATTTAATTTTTTCATTTTATTTATTTTCATCACTCAATAAACTTTTTAGAGTTGTTAGAATCCTAGAACACAATGACGTATAAAATGGGTTAAAAAGAGTCAACATGCTCGCGACTATGGCTTTTGAAGTTTATGGCATATATGTTGAAAGATTGGCGTAGATTTCTCCAAAGGACTTTTCTAAGGAATCCTTTAGGCAAGTGAATCCCTAGAAATGTCCTTATATGCACAACTGCCTCTGTTTTGTCTATATGTATATGCTTCCTTTGCTTTGGTTTAACTGTTTCTTGTTCTATGCTAGTCATTAAAATTTAGTTTACATCAGCTACTTTGCTCTTTCATCTGAATTCAGGGCATCATATTGGCGATCGAGTTTGGATTAGAACAAAGGATTTTCATGTCTTCAACAAGCATGTTAAGTTGAAGATGCCTAATTATTTTCTCATTCTTTAATAAACAAAAGGTGTAAAGTTCTGAGTTTGGAACTTTTGCTTGGCAATTTAAATTCCTGTTCATGTCCTAAACACCGAGCTAGCCTTATGTCGATAAATCTTTCCCAAAATCAATGTGGCGAATCACACCCTTATAATTGACTGTCCTACGCCCAATTTAGCTTAGACATCCCCTCCCTCAAGCAAAACGTGTATTTTACTTCAGCATAACAAATGGTTTTGACCTACATGGCCATTATCAGGAGAGCTATATCAGCTCCTTATGCTCTCGACCAGTTTGCACCCGATCCTTAAAGATGATAATCATCACATCTCTAGATTCCTAATACAAACACCCTAACGCTACTGTCACGAGCCAATTGTATCGACCCTTCCGTATGTCTTGCGCTAAACCCCAATGCCACTAAGCCCCACTTTTCAACCCACATGGGTATGGGAGAAATCGGACACGTGACACTTTCCTCTATCCAATTTCAACCCATATCAGTTGATATTTAACTTAGCAATTTTCCAAAATTGGTGGTAATTTGTAAACAATCAAATAAATATTAATAATCGAATATAAGTATTTGTTACTTACTAACAAAATATGGGTAGTTGATTAATGAGGAAACAAAGATAATTCATATGATTATTTGGTGAAATATAAAATAAAACTCTCACCCCCAAGCCCTTGAGGAGGAGACTGCTTGTTAGTTTTGCCAAATTGTGAATTCGTGGCCTATTACATAACCATTGAAAATGTCTTTGATATAAGATTGGTGCGCCTTGTTCTTACATACATGCAAACATGCAAATTTTCGCGGCTTCGCACTAAATGCCAGAAACACGGTACAGACAAAATGGTAGACTTGCTGCTAAATGCTAAGAAATTCTTGGTTTGAGGACGTTGAGTGAGAGAGCAAAAAGAATACTAGTCATTGGGTACGGCTTCCCTTTGTTAAACCCGCTTTCCCTATGGAATACCAATACAAGCGAAGCTCTGGCTCTTGCTTCCTAGGAACTCAACATTCAGCTTAGACTTTCAGTTGCTAAGTTTAAAAAATTGGGTCATGATTAGGGACCCTAAGGATTTGTTTTAGGAATCGCAAAGTGAATAATCAATCAAGCGGCTAAAAGACAAATAGCAGATGAACAAAAGTGTTTAACGCATTGTGTTTCCGGTTGATCATTCCAGTAGGCTTGTGTTAAGCACCCTCGCTCACCGTCGTTGAGAAATAAAATGCTAGTTATGAGAACGAGACTCAACTAAGTGGGAAGGGCTACTAAGTTGATTTTTTAAATTGATAAATTTGGCTTCCGTTGTCCCATGTGAAAGAAAACAAGGAGAAGAGTTTGCATACATATAAAAGTCTTGAATTTACGGGAGGAAGATGGAGAAGAAGCCGGTGCTATCAATCCTCTGAGGTTTTGTTGCCTCGAGGAGCACCTTTAAGGGTCAAAACAAGAATGTACGGATCCTCTGTTTCTGACCTTCCTGTTCTACTCCGGCCCGACTAATGCCTCCACCGCATCCTTACTGTCTCGTCGACAAAGCTAATTCACCGTCATGTGCTGTCCTTGCTACTGACGGAAGAACCATTCAACAGGGAAGAATGAGAAGAGAACTTGGAAGCTGCCGTGTACAAACAGCAATTACCGGATAACTCTCTCCCGGGGAATGACGTGTTTTTGTGATGTGAACAAGCAGTTGGGCGGTGCCCTTTTAACTTGTGAAGTGCACACCCGCAATTGCAATGGTACGGGCTCCGCTCGATCTCCACATCATTCATCGTCAAGCTTCCATCTACGACACACCGAAGCAATGTCTCAGCTGCTGTGGTGGCCATTCTCTCCTCTTTTCTTCCCTCTGAAGTTCCACTGTGCTGCCTCTTATGTGTTGGCAATTTGAGCTCAAGACTATTTTGTGTCTTAAGTTTTTAAATCAGTTGAGTGCCTCAGGGAACATTTAAATAGGAGTAGGAAGAGATGGATGATATCAAATTATAGGAGTTCCCTATAAAAGAGACCTTGGTTTCTTGTAGAATTCAAGAAATGTTGTTAATTTTGCTTCGACTGTTCTTGTTTGATTAGTTAACTAATAACGGACTATTCGAGGCTTTTCTTGATTCCTAACTACGGAGAGAGAGAGAGAGAGAGAGAGAGAGAGAGCTCTCTGTTAATATGGCTTAAAAATGTCAGCTTGGCTTGGCTGGCACGTGGCTTTTGTAGTTCATTTTCAATATGTTGATTCTCAGATTGGCTTAGACTTGTCCGAAGAGCAGCGTCTCCTTTGATTATTCAGTTAGCCAAGTAAATCCATAGAAAGGTTGTTATGGTATGTGTATTATAATGGCTGAGTTTTGTATGCATATTATGTTAGAAGCGAGCGGCAGAAACCCGATATTGAGAGATTGCTAAGGGAAAGCTCAAGTATGAGCTCATCAACATATCTAGTTGAGTCAACCTTCATGCAAAAAATTAAATCATTGAGTTATGCGCCAATTAGTATATACACCACAATACGTCACTCAACTTATTCAATGTGGGACTTTCTAACATATCTAACACGCATATCTCAATAATCTTCCCCTTACATGTAAGCTTAGTATTAGGTCTTTTTTGGGTAAGGTTAAGCTTAGTATTAGGTCTTTTTTTTTTTGGGTAAGGAAAGCTTAGTATTAGGTCTACTCCCACTTAATCCAAAAATCCTTATGCTTCTGCATTAAGATATATCAACTTGAATTTCCATCAATGCTGAACTTCATCCATGGTCTCTCACTTCAAACCGAATCATGAAGTCTACCATTAGGCCCGCATTCCTACACCACAACGCTCATCACCCGAAATTCACATTGGTCACCAAATTTCTTTCTTGAGATATTCATTAAACATCAGAACAGATTGGGCGCCATCAATCTATCATTGGCTCTAATATTATTTGTTGGGAGCACACGGCAGAAACCGATGCCTACACTCGGGGAGATAGCTAAGAGAGAGCTCAAGTTTGAGTCCATCAACATATCTAGTTGGATTTACATTCACTCAAAAGGTTAAGTCAATGAATTATGGGCCAAATATGATATATTAACTGCTCCATACCATACCACTCTACTTATTAGAAAAACTTGTTTAATAAGCACTTATACTTATTCCCCCCGACTCACTACCTATACTCGTTCACCTGAATTCATGTCAGCATATATGTTTTGGTACGAATTACTAATGTACGAATTGGAAAATCTTAGCTGGTTCATAAAAAAAAAAAACCCAGCAACAATGCACTTCTTTTGAAAGACATAGAGACGAGTTAGAGCCTCCAAAAAGTTTAATAATTCCACAGATTTTGAGTATAAAAGACCATTGAACTCAGCATATCTATTTTTTCCATGTGGTCTTAATTTGAAGAAAAAGGAGGGGCAAAGAAGATGCTTCCATATATTTTCTGCAGTGCGCATTGTGTTTTACGATGGATAATTTGACATTACTTGTTCTCCAAATTGCTATTTGTCCTTGAGGAGCCATCAAGGCTATGGAAGGACAAAAAAACAGAATGGAAAGAAAAAGAAATTCTTCTTAATTCCTAACCTTTCCTCTCCTATGTTCACCACAAATCCCGCTCCAAAATGTAACGAACATTGTTCTGCTGAAGCTGCTTCACAGGGGTTTTTTATACTAACTGACAAGCTGCTAACTAACGGGGAAGACTGAGAAGAGAAATTGGAAACTACCATTGATAGGTAACAATCCCTCCATGATTCTTTTCTGGGGTATGAAACATTGCCATGTCTAACACAAGCACTTGGACAAGTGCCTTTCAACTTGTGCAGTGCTCAGCCGCAATTGCGGTGGTATGGCCGGCGCTCAATCTCCATGTCAGTCAGTCATAAACCGACGCATCATCTCAGCAACTAAGGTAGCCATTATCTTCTAGATCTCCCTTATGTCGTAGCTTATAGTGCGTTCGTGTTTGACTAAAAGTTGTAGTATCTTTGAAGTTTTGAAAGTCTTGTACTGGGGAGCATTTGCGGAGCCGGAAATAGCATAACTTAGAGAGGATGGATGTTCTCGAGAGAGAGCTTTGGGATTTTAAAATTGCCAAGATTCTTGTTATGTGGCGTTCTTGGCAAGTTAGTTAACTAGTTCGCGATTCCCTAGGGATGCTGTGATTCCGAAGTGGGTATTCTACTTCGTGATGGATCTTAACAAATGTTTGTTTATGCTTGAACGACAATGTTTGGTATGAATAAAAGGATTTAGCCTTTGATGTTTTTGTTTGACGAGGAAAATAATATTATGAATTACGTTATTTCAAACTACTGTTCCTTTTTTCTAGTAAGAAGAAAGTCTGGACGATGGATGCTAGTCACCTTCCATTTTCTAGAGTTTGTGCTGCTCGTCTTCCGTCACTTCCTACAGAATTTCCTTTATTCTGTTATCAATTCGAATATGAATGTTGCGATGAGAAGAGAGATTCTAATCGAATGCATTGGGAGGAGGGCTGCTAATATATTGTTCTCAAAGAAACAAGTTTAAAAAGTGCTTTGTTTTTTTATGTAGATTTGCTCATGCATCTTCTGTATTTCTTAATTGTGATGAATGGTTAGCTGATGCAATGTGTAAACTCTTCTAGCAAAATGGGAAGGATTTTCATTGCCACACAATTTTTTACAGAAAGTTTCTGCAGAGGAGCAACCGCGCTATGTGATTGCGTCTTTCTTCTTGTAATTCTTTTGTGCGATTACGTACTTTTATAGAAAAAAGCACCTGGCTTATAGATGCTGCTAAACGAGTTTGACAGCATGACAAATTCACGTAGCAGTGCATGCCCTGGAACTACTTAACCAAATTTTCAGATGAAATTCTATTGATCTGAATTGGCTTCTATATGTCTGAAATTCAGAGACGGTGTCTTTTTCATTATGTATCCAGCGAATACAGTTAAACAAGTGTAAAAACTGGTCCTAAATTTAAGCCTTTTTGCTTTCTTCTTTCTTTTTCAGTTTCATGTCTGGTTGCGTGATGTGATTGGTTACTCATAAATGAATGGTGTAAAGGGGCAGAACTTATCTTAAATACCATATTAAAATATTCAATCCAAAAATTTAAGCTATTTGATGCAAAAAGATCACATGTAAATAAAGAGCACATAAGCTGTCAAGCGATGTGGTGTTTCCTCTGTGTTGTTTTATTTTGGCCATTTGCAAGCTATTGTTCTCTCTGAACTTGTAACCTCTGGATTGCCATCTGATCTAAGCTTAGATGTTTGTGATAATCATGAATTTAATTTCATGTGTATTTTGCTTGTGTCAAACCCCGAAACCTATTAGGATAGGGGATGACAAGGCCACAGTCTCAAATCATCCTTCTACTCAAAGGATGCAATCTCAAATCACAACAAGAAATCAAATTCTCAAAAGTCCACACGACATCGCGTTCGTTCTAGTAGCTACTAACCAAGGAACCTGAAATGATTGGAGAAGAGAGGGGTGAGCAACCACAACTCAATAAGTACTGCGTATCTTTTCTAAACAGATCGAACAGACATTATATATATATATATATATATATATATATATATAAGTATGGAGCAATACCAAAAACTCATACTTCAATCTTCTATATATCAAATCAAATACAAAGGTTTTTTCATTTCAACAAAGCTATATACGTATAAGAAATACTTGTTTAAACCACAATTTCAAATTAAATATCAATGGTCAAGTCCATTAATTAATCTTTATTCAAAACCGCGTTTATGGTCTCTTCCATTTACCAATTTTAATTCACACATCAATGGTCTATTTTATTGATAAATCTCATATTGCATCACATGTCAATGTATCATTATATCAACTAATCTATTGTTCAATATTAAACCATGGTCACGACACAACGCCTTATGACAAGGCTACTAAGATTTCCTCATTAGTAAGGTCTTTACCTATAAAGCTGGTAGCTCGGCCAAAAAGGATATCCAAAATTGGTATGCATACTCTAAACCCCTCAATGGATTCAAAGCAACATAGAGCACAAAACCCACATCCTTTAATGCTATGAATCAAACCCACAATCAATATCACCAATTGATTTCATAAAACAAAACGCACAAAGTCTCTCAACTTCGTTCATCAACCAGAACGCATTTCACAAATCAAGTATATGGTATTTCACAACTCAACTTAACTCAACCATCAGAAATCCTTTTCATAAAGTATTTCTCAAATCATTCGAGAACTCGTTTCTTAAATCATAATACATTTCACATACCCATTTCATAAACCAAGCTCACAAATCAATATATATACCTCATTTCACAACATCATTCCTAAAACATATCTTAAATCATTTACAAAGACCAAAATATAGTAAATGTCCAATCCATACTTTTATACAATAAACATGCCCTTTCACAATTCATAATATATCGATTCTCTTTCACTTTCAAGACATGAGTATAGAAATTCATAGAAAAGATAATACCACGTAATCCTATCAATTAAATGAGAATCGACGTCAAAATCAAGTAAAATACTATTTTAACTAACGACTCAACTAAGTTACACTGAATCGCTAACAAAACGACTCCCACGGGCCCACACATCGCTCATCTAAAGCGATTATTCAAAGCCGTCCGCAACACGAAACTTTGAGTGCGAAACTTGGTCGTGCCATAACTCTCTCCACCAAATCCCGTTTTAAGCAAGCTTATAGTCAAAAAGCAAGCTTACAGTAAAAAAAAAGTCCATTCAAAGAACTACAAAACCCCTAGCTTGGCCAACCCAAACTCGGGCCAAAAAGCGATGAAAATCGATATGGAAAGCTACTGTTGTGTACTGTTCATCGCTTGCGTGCAACTTCAAAATTTCGTATCAAGCAAACGTAAGTCCAAATCAAGTTCCGTAAAATCCAACAGCCCCACAACACCCTAAACTATCATTTATATATATATGTATAGCTCAACGACTTCTTAATCAAATTTGGTAGTTCAAAATCTACAAAACTCCAAATTGTGCCCTAATCCCCAAATATTACTCCAATTAGACGAACGAGGAACGCGAGTACTTATCGGACATCGTAATACGAAGTAACTTCAGCTTGATGAAACTCTCATGGCGATTGCATGCTCTCTCTTTCTTCTTCTTCTTCTCCTCTCTTCTTTTGTTTCCCGAGCGTATCTCGGCCTTCTTTGTCTTTAAAAGCAGAAGGCTACTACTTTTGCTTCTTATTTTCTTTTTTCTTTTTCTTTTGTGGGTCCCACCATTTTCTTTTTGACGCGGTCAAGACTAGACCCAAATATTACAGCTTGAACCTCCTTTATGATTCTAAGCATGTACATTACATTTTGCCAAGTTCCCTTGATATCTATCGATGGCCGTTGTTTGCGTATTTCTCTTACAAATTGTCATATGTGTTTCCATTAAATTTAGTGAGAATAGCAAAGAATTACCTATCCGGCATTTTAAATTCGACCGACAATTTTGTGGATTCTTTCACACTTCAATTCATGTTTACCTTCGATAATTATGCTTGATCTAATGAAGGATGTTACCCATTTACAGGGTCGTAAGCTACCACCACTGAGCTCGCCGTAAATTCTATTGTGGTGTTTCACTGGATGAAAATGTTAAATCTGCTACAAGAGTTGAACCGAGAACTTCAAAACAGAACTTACATTTTGCTACAGAAGTGTTCTGCAGGAAAACTTGGGTAGTCAACATTTTACGTTGAAACTTGAAGGATTTCCATTTAAGAAGGTGCTTGCTGGAGGATATATCTGCCTTGTTCCCAAAGATGCGAGCAGACTTTGACAGCTGGTTGACTTGAATTGTACTAGTGTCTTGATCATTCATTCATAAAATAGAAATATTTTGACCTTAAGGCATGTAGTGAAACTCTAGATTCCAGCAACAACACTATAGATTGGAAGGCTAGACATGGCCTGATAATCTGTGACTTGAATTGAGGATGGGACCCATAAGAAGGCAGAAATCAAGCATGTCACCATAGTCAATGACCTGTTGATACATGCGAGTGTGTGAACAAGAAGACCAAAAACAGATGTTTGGCCGGGGCCAATCGATGAGGTATTCTCTGTACAGATCACTTCAAGTTACCAAATGTGCTCTCCATCTCCTGCGGCTAAGAAGTAGCACGTTGACTCAAGGCTCACAAGCTCAGCTCCAGGCAAAGTGCACCCTTGAAAATTCTGTAGCAGAATACTTGCAGGGACATAGAGTTTCAGAGAAAGCAGGAGCGAATGATGAACGAAAACTCCCTAGGTAGACTTTGGCCCAGCGTACAATATCATCATTAAATTTTTAATTCATTTAATATGATTCTTGAATTATTTTTAAATATTCAATCCAGTCCCTAAACTTTTAATTTATTCAATCTATTTCCCAAAAGTTTCATAATTGCACCATTACCCTAATTTCAAAATAGCTTTTCATTTTCAATCCATTTCTAAATCAACATAAAATATGGCTCTCTTTTTGTTACTTTTTTACCATTTTTGTCTTTATAAATATTACAATAGTTCTATTTAAGTATATCTTAGCTTATGATCTCTTTAATAATGAAAATATAACCTTTTTTAGGGTTGTAATGGGTTAATATTCCTACTATTTTAATTTCCTAATTTACTGATAACTAAATTTAATTGAGGAAACACGAAATGCAAAGACTTGAAAATTTCATTTATATAAAAATTAAGAACAAATAAGATTTAGACTAATATAAATACGAGAAATCTATAGATAAATTATTGTTGTTATCAAATATTCTTATGAAAATACTTATTTTTAAAATAAAGGAATATAAATCTAACATAACTGTAAATGGGGTTATGTTTTTACTATTATGGAGATCATAAGTTAAAATATACTTAAGTGAGACTATAGTATA
The DNA here is from genome assembly GCA_024500025.1 of Syzygium aromaticum. Classification (NCBI taxonomy): domain Eukaryota; kingdom Viridiplantae; phylum Streptophyta; class Magnoliopsida; order Myrtales; family Myrtaceae; genus Syzygium; species Syzygium aromaticum. The sequence continues at coordinate 2,693,931 of CM044887.1, read as the reverse complement.
TAGAATAAAAAGTAAAAAGGCATTAAAAAGATAGCATATTTTTTTTCGTTTATTTAAGAAATGGATAGAAATGAAAAAGATATTCTAAAATCTAAGCCATAATGTAATTATGAATAATTGTGATAGTACTAAATGACTGATTTGATTTTATTATGAAAAAATTTTAGAACTATATTGAACAAATTGAAAGTTTATGGATTACATTGAATATTTAAGAATAATTCAAGGACACGTTGAATGAATTAAAAGTTCAATAATGACATTGCATATTAGATCAGAGTTAAGGAACTTATAGGTTAACATCGAACCTCGTATTGTCCGTTAAACTAATAAGAAATGTCTAAGTCCATCAACATACTCAATTGGATATACCTTCACTTAAAAGACTAAACGAATAAGTTGTGGGCTAAGTGTGATTATTAACTATTTTACAACACATAGATTCTTTTATGTGAGACTTTTCTAATCTCAATATTCTTTTCCTTACGTGTGACCCCATCATTAGTCTGCTTCCCTTCAATTCATACATATGCTACATTAAAGGAAAGGACAAGTCCGAACCCATAAATTGTTAGACCCACCTTTGCTAAAAAATTTAAGATATGATTATTAACTGTTTTATATCATATTAATTTTTAAATGTGGGATTTTTTTAAAACGTTAGTGCATCATAGAAAGAGAGGAAACCTGTATCATCAGATCTGTGATTCTTTTGCATTGATCTCGCATCCGATTAATCTTGCTTTCAGTTTCCATCCTCTTAGAATTTCTAAAGATGAACAGAACAGCAATCACCTTCGTGGAGAAGCCAATTTCCAAGTCCCCAGTTTCATCGAATGCTCCATCAGGATGTGATTATGATGTGTTCTTAAGCTTCAAAGGTCCAGACTCTCGCAAGGGCTTCATAACCCACCTCTGCCAGCGACTCCATGAAGCGAGAGTTCGCATGTTCAGAGACGACAACGAGCTCCCTTTAGGAGAGGAGATTGGCATACAGCTTCTCCATGCTATCAACTGAAGTAGCTAGCAGGGATCACCTAGAGGGGGTTAATAGGTTATCCAAAATAATTTTTGTGAATTTAAGCGGAAATAAATGAATACAATTGAATCTGAATAAAATTCATATTCAAAGCAGTTTATATAGACAGTGCACCTGATGTGCAGTGTGCAAAGTAATAGAATAGAGATAGAAAAACTGCACACAAGTTTATAGTGGTTCTGCTTATAGCAAGCCTACGTCCACTCTCTCACGCTACAACCTACCGGCTGGATTTCACTATGTAATCAAGATGAATTTACAAATTCTGAGTGATAGTACTCTCGTGTATGATTGGACTCTCTATCTCATACACTCACTCTTATAGAGTAACTCTCAAGATCTTGATTATCAGCAAAACAAGAAAAATGATTGGAGTATGCTCAGACTTTGGACTTGTTGATTCTGAATTTTGTTCTTCCTTCTGCTGCTCATTGATCTCCTTAAATACTCCTCTATTTCCACGCTAGCCGTTGGACAACTATTAGAGGATTATCTTCCAATATTCACTTTGGACAGATTGTATAATAAGGATTGAGTAGTCGTTGGATGACAGATTTTGAATCCCAATGATTCTGATCGCCCATACAATCAGAATCTTGATTTCCATAAGTAGAGCTTTGTCCATTGTAACGCATGCTTGTCGTAATCTTTGATTGTCAATCAATTTGATTTAGATTGATATCAAAGCTTTCCTTTTGTGAAATCCATACCAGATCACTAGCTGTTATGTTTGGTTTTGCATTTTGTGTATGCATCTTAAGAAATTTGCGTCTGCATTTGAAAAACTTCTGCGTCTGCATCTGAAAAACTTATGCGTCTACATCTAAAGAACTTCTGCATCTATATCTGAAGAATTTCTAATTCTGCATCTGAATTTCAGAACTAAGATTATGTGGGTCTTCAATAAGGTATATGATAACTTGTAAAGTCTGACTAATTTCCTTCTGAACTTCCAGAATATACCTGGAATAAATTAGTTCAAAATAAATATCAAACTTATAATAACTTGGAAGGTTTTGTCAACTTCAAAATTAATAGGAGTTTTCCTCAAAAATCTCCCCCTTTTTTATGGTAACAAAACTTTCCTGTAGATTGAATTAATTTAAAATTGATTTGTAAGTAAATAAGCATATTAAGCGCATTAAGCCACAGATTGAAATTGAAAAAGCAAACTCTGTTGATATCTGTATCTTTTTCTTCATTTGTATATAACCTGCATATGATCCTGCATATTGACATTAGTATATCTACATATAATTTCTCTCCCTTTTTGTCATCAGCAAAAAAAAAATAGAGAGAATAGATCAATGATATTAAATGATCAACCAGTTTAATTGCTATTGAAATTACAGACCAAAAAGAAAATGAGATAATTTTGAAGAAAAAACAGGCTATTTTTTAGAAGGGGTGCGAATCAGTTGAAAATTTTCCAGAATGGAAACAGCTATACGTATCTTGGAAGTGCATTCTCCCACTGCTTTGTCCATGTTGGTTGAACACAAAGCAATAGCCTTTTCAAATTCTGTTTTATCCATAGCTGCCTGAAGATTCTGAGTTTTGGTGTTTTCCTCAACAATGTTATGTAGATTCTTCAAATCTTGTTCAAGAGCAGTTTGCTTTTCTTTAATCTCGAGCAGAAGAGATAGAATAGTTTCATTATTTGAAGGCTGTTCCTAGACATTTTCTTGTGCAAACTGATCATACCCTGTGACTGATTCTGGTTGATTCTCCCCCTGAGCAAGTGATTGGTCTTTAGAAGCTACATGGTCTTCATGAACTGGTTCTTCAGTGTGTCCTGTTTCAAAGTGGTCTTCTGCTTCATCACTTACATCATGCAAAAGAATTTTTCTTTCTTACTGTACACTTTGATTGGAGTAAGAGAGTCAGGCTTCTTGCTGGCTGGACCAAACCGTTTCTTTTGCTCTATTTCTCTTGACTTTCCAACAGATTTTACCTCCGACTATTGAACCTCTTTTCCTCTTACTTTTTCTCTGACACCTTCAAATTGCTTCATTTTGGAGAGCATCCTTTCTCCAATATACATATAGGGAATAAGGGTCTTTCGCAAATCATCATGAATAAATATGTTTAAGAACATGAATATGCGAGAGATTAATGCACTATATGGTAATTGTCCCTTGTCTTTTTGCAATGCTCTATACATATGGAAGATGATGACATGAGGAAGAGAGAAGGATTGACCTTCCAAAATAGCCCAAATGAGCTTGATTTCTGATTTGAAGAGGTCAGTTTTAGAAGCTGCCTTGGGTTTCAAGTAGTTGATTATGATCTTATGCAAGATCACAGATCGTTTGGACAAGTCAGAGTAGGAAAGATGTCTCTTAAAATTTTGAACAAAGTGTGGATTTTCAGAAGCTACCCTAGAAACATTTTTAAGATTTACTGCCAAAGGAGTAAACTTGGAATGTTTTGCTCCAATTATCCTAGCCAACTCATTCGCATGTAAGTCAAACTTCTTATCACCAACAGTTAATTGAATCCAATTTGGTGACAGAATTGAAAGATTGGAATAGAAGTAGGCAGTTAATTCAGCATAAACATTAGCAAATTGAAGGCAAAATTCATAAATCCCTAATTTCTGGAAAAGATGCTCTACGGAAATCTCTGCCTTCTCTAGGTAGTTAAAATCCACTATTCTGTGGTTCATCACTCTTCTTGCAAGTAACATCTTATAGAACATGTTATGCTCAGTACTTCTAAACAATCCTCCTGTACTAGGCAAGCCAGATGCTATTCTCACCTTCATCTCAAAAGTATCAAAAAGTCGAGCATCATCATCGGGAACAACAAATTTTGAGGTACTTACCGTCTTAGTGCTTATAGGAATAGGTTCCTTTTCAGAATAATTAGAGGTTTCTTCGACTTTCTTTGCCCTTTCTAGAAGATGATTCTTTTAGTGTAAAACTCACTGGAACTACATCATGTTTAGAGCAAAAGAGAGTATAACTTTGCACAAGATGTTCTTCAGAGTAAAGATCATTGTCTCTCAGACATTTATGAAGAACGAACACTGAAGCATTACACCTTTACAACTTTTGATAAGTTTCCCACACAAATTTGATACTCCGGAAACGAAAATTAGTTTTACCAGACGATGATGAACGCCTGGGTGGTGTCACTTCGAAAGGGACTTCATGATGGTCTGAATCTGTATCTAAAATCTCCAGATGTTTCACCGGTGCAGTAGATTTGGAGTCTCGGTTGAGAATACATGAAGATCTTTTCTTGAAAGGCATTGTAAACACCTTTTTAGGCAAAAAGTTCCGATCTTTGGAGAAGGAAGAGGAAGAGAGGCTCTGAATATCGAAAGGGTCTTGAGGGTGAAATACAAACTGAAAGGGTTTTGATAAAAGACGAACAGGTTTATAAACTAGAAGAATGATTTTTTTTTAAAAGAAAAGTATTTTTAGAAAGTATAAAAAGTAATTCCGAATAAGTATGTGCTTTTTATGCATAAAGGAACACGATAATATCTAGATAATATATTAGGCACAATTTATCAGATAAATTAGGATATGTACCTGATTTGCTTCCAAAATGATAGATATGATAATATCCTACCAAAAATATACCCGCTAAAATTTGAAATATGGATATACCTTTCTTTAGAGTCTGAAAAGGACATTCAGACTGAGAATTTGAGTCTGAAAAGTTCCTATCTAACAAATGATTCACTAAAATGGATACACAATGTACAGTTTATTTCTTATGAACTCAAATAAAGATTTATCAAGAGGTTTTGTGAATATATCAGCTAATTGATTCTTAGAATCAATGAATTAAATATTCACATCACCATTTTGAACATGATCTCGAATAAAATGATGCTTGATTTCAATATGCTTAGCTCAAGAATGAAGAATGGGGTTCTTTGTCAAATTGATTGCGTTTGTGTTGTCACACTTGATTGCAACATTTGATTCTTCAATAGCAAAGTCTTGTAATCGTTGCTTCATCCACAGAATTTGTGCGCAGCAACTTCCCAAAGCTACATATTCTGCTTCTGCTATGGAAAGTGCAACTGTATTTTGCTTCTTTGAGTACCATGATACCAACATATTCCCAAGCAGTTAACATGTACCTGTAGTACTTTTCCTTTTCACTTTACATCCAGCTAAGTCAGCATCAGAATATCCAGTAAGAGTAAAAACTGAATCTTTGGAATAACAAAGACCTAGCATTGGATAAGTTCCAATATACTTGATTATCTTCTTAACTGCTGATAAATGGGATTCCTTTAGGTCTGATTGAAATCTTGCACACATACACACACTGAAAAGTATGTCAGGTCTTGATGCAGTAAGATACAATAATGAACATATCATGCTTCTGTATACCTTCTGATCAATATTTTTACCATTTTCATTTCTGTCCAATTTGGACGAATGAGACATAGGAATGTCTGTTTTCTTGCAATTTTGCAATCCAAATTTCTTGACAATATCCTTGGCATACTTCTCTTAGTAAATGAATGTACCATTTTTGGTTTGTTTCACTTGTAAGCCAAGAAAGAATGTTAATTCTCCCATCATACTCACCTCGAACTCATTCTGCATAATCTTAGAGAATTCCTTGCAAAGCAATTCGTTAGATGATCCAAAAATTATATCATCATTTTTCTTAATGAACAAGGTTGTATCAACCTTACCTTTGGTAAAATCATTTTGGAGAAGGAAGTTACTTAACCATTCATACCAAGCACAGGGTGCTTGTTTCAGACCGTAAATAGCCTTTTTGAGTTTGTAGACATAGTCAGTCTTCTTTGGTTTTTCGAAACCAGGTGGTTGTTCTACATAAACTTCTTCCTTGATATATCCATTTCGAAATGCACTTTTCACATCCATCTGAAACAATTTAAAGTTATGAAAACAAGCATAAGCTAATAGTAGCCTAATGGCTTCTAACCTAACAACTTATGCATATGTTTCATCATAATCTATGCATTCTTCTTGAGAATAGCCCTTTACTACCAGTCTTGTTTTGTTTCTTATAATTTTTCCTTTGTCATTCAGTTTGTTTCTGAAAACCCATTTTGTTCCAATGACTGGATGGTTTTTAGGTCTTGGCACAAGCTCCCATACTTGATTTATTCTGAACTGCTGAAATTCTTCCTGCATAGCTTCAATCCAGCTTTCATATGATAATGCTTCACCAACTTCTTTTGGTTCTATTTATGATATCAAAGCCAAGTTGTTGTTATTCTCCTTGTGTTTAGATCGAGTCTTGATACCATCTTCTATTTTTCCAATGATGAGGTTCTTTGGATGACTGGATTTTTGTTTTCAGTTTCTGTCAAATTTTTCTTTCTGAATAATATTAGACTCTAAGGGTTCTGATTGAGTCTGGATTGCATCTTCTTTTACTCCTTCTATAAATTCGACAATCTCTGGAAATTCTTGTTGAACTTCTGATGATCCTTGAATGTTGGAAGATAGTTCATATTCATCTTTGTGAGTTTGAATGTTTTCTTCAAACTTAACATTCATTATTTCTTCCACAGTTTGAGACTTCTTGTTGAAAACTCTGTATGCTTTACTTGTGGTGGAATATCCAAGGAAAAGTCATTCATCTGTTTTCTCATCAAACTTACCAGTGTGGTCATTTGGATTTTTGAGAATAAAACATTCACAATCAAACACTCGAAAATATGAAATGCCGGGCTTTCTATCTTTGTAAAGCTCATATGGGGTTTTCTCAAGAATGGATCTGAGAAAAACTCTGTTAATGATATAACATGTGTAAAAACTGCATCTGCCCAGAAATAAAAAGGAATCTTGCTTTCAATCAACAAAGTTCTTGTCATTTCTTGCAAAGAACGATTTTTCCTTTCCACAACATCATTTTGTTCTGGTGTATATGGAGTAGAAAAATTGTGTTGAAAGCCATTTTCCTCACAAAAATCTGAAAAGCTTTGATTTTCAAATTCTCCTTCATGATCAGTTTTAATGTAGGAAATGGTATAACCCTTTTCATTTTGAATTCTTTTTGCAAATTTTGAAAAATATGAAAATGCTTTATTTTTATGACCAAGAAAGAACACCCAAGTAAATCTTGTAAAGTCATCAACAATAACTAAACAATACTTCTTACCACCGATACTTTGTGTTTTAGTTGGTCCAAACAGATCCATATGAAAAAGCTGCAAGGCACGATCAGTGGAAACATGATGTATGGATTTAAAAGAACTCCTTACTTGTTTTCCTAAAGTGCAGGTATTGCATAACTCTGTTTTTTTGTATTTTAAATCTGGCAAACCTCAAATCAGTTTCTTGGTTGAGATCTTTGAGATTTGTTTCATACTGATATACCCCAATCTTCTGTGCCATAGATCTTCATCCTCTTTGATTGAGATTAAACAATGAGTGGAGCTTGGATTGACATCTAGAAGATAAATATTGCCATGTCTTCTTCCTGTGAATGTTTGAGAAGAATCTTTGCTTGTTCCTGAGCACGTATCTTCTTGAAAGTTGATTCTGAAAGTTGATTCTGAAACTTGTATCACATAGTTAGCTGATACTTAATAGGTTATAGTTGAGTCCTTTTTCCAATGAGACATCATTGATTGTAAGTCCTCCTATTTCAACCGTTCCTTTGCCAATAATTTTTCCTTTGGTATTTCCTCCAAAGGAAACTTTTCCACTATTCAGACTTTGTAAATCAATGAATATGTTTGGATCTCTTGTCATATGTCTTGAGCATCCACTATCTAGATACCACTTTCTTTTTCTCTTTGTGGTAACCTGCAAAAATTATAACATCTCAAGTTTTCTTTGGTACCCAGACTTGTTTGGGTCCTTGAGAATTAGTATAGGTTGTCTTAACAAAGTCTCTTCGTACAGGTCTCCAGACCTTAGGACATTCATTCTCAAAATGCTGTGTGTCTCCACATTTTGAGCATCTGAGAGCACTTCGGCCTACAGGTTTTACAATATTCCTTTTGAAATGATTTCTGTAAACTTGTCAAGGAGGTCTTTGTCTTATTCTCTACTTGACCTTTGGAAAATCAATCAAGCTATCACTTTCCTTCACAAATCCGAGACCAGATTTGTTATAGTACGGAATTTGGATAGAAAGAATATGCTTCAAGGTTTCAGATCCTTTTGAAAACTTGGAAGTAATTTCTACAACTTCCTGTTTTAAAACAGCATTTTCTTTGGAAAGAAAATCTCGACTTTCCTTGATTTATTGAAATTCCTTTTGAAAGAAATCGTTTTTTTCTTTTTGTGAAACATCTTGTTGCCTCAATGATGAAATTTCGTTTTTCAGAGAATAGATTCTTTTAAGAGCAACTTTAAATTCAAAGCATAGTTTATCAATGTAATTCGACACTTCAATAGGCATTTCAGAATACTTTACCTCGATTTCCACTTTGGTATCAGAATCTGAATCCAAGTCTAAATCTGACTTTGCCATTAGATAGAAATTTGAAATATCGTCGTCACTGTCTTCGCACTCTGTGTCACTCCAGGTTTCTGCCTTTAAGGCTTTCTTTGCTTTCTCAAATTTGGTCTTCTTTTTCAGAAGTTGACAGTTAGGCTTAATATGTCCACGTTTCCTACAGTGAAAACATATTACATCTTTTGATTTTCCTGTTTCATCGATAGACTTCTTTTTCTCAAAAAGTTTCTTTTCTTTGAGGTTTCTTCCTCTGATCTTCATCTTCTTATACTTCTTTATGAAAAGAGCTAGTTCTTCATCGTCAACATCTTCATTTTCAGAATCTGCATCAGAATCAATGTTAGTTTTTAATGCAATTGACTTATTACCTTTGGATTCATTCTCCTCATTCCGATGTTCAATCTCATATGATTGCAGAGTTCCAATCAACTCATTTACTGATAGAAACTTGATCCTTTGTGTCTCTCGAAGAGATGTTTTGATATTATCCCACTTCATTGTGAGTTCTCTCAGTAATTTGTTAACTTTCATTGCATCTAGGACTGGTTGTCCTTGATATGCAAGATAGTTTACTATGTCAATAAACCTGTCATACATGTCAGCAATTGATTCTTCAGGCTTCATTCTGAAAGATTCATATTGACCAAGCAAAATATTGATTTAAGTTTCCTTGGTACGATATGTTCCTTCATAAGTAATGTGAAGCGTATCCCAAATTTCCTTAGCTGATTCACAAGCAGCAATTTTTTTTATATTCAATAGGAGATACGCCGCAGGGTGACTTAACCGGTGGCACGTGTGTGGTGGCTAGCACGTGTCGCCTCCAGGGTTTACTCCCCGGCTGTTGGCCGTGCGGGGGTTCCCTGGGTTATCAAAAAAAAAAAAAAAAAGCACAATATAAAGAATAAATTGCTTTGGAATTTAAAGTTTCTCTGTTGGATATCTTAATTTGAGATAAAAGAGGATCTTCTGATTTGCTTGCATCTGCATTTTCTTTTGAATCAGAAGATTTTGGCTTGACTCCTCTGATGTTGACATCCCATTACATATGATCAATTGACTTAATAAATGCTTTCATCTTATTCTTCCAGACACTGTATTCCTTGCTATCGAAGTATGGTGATCTGTCGTTGCTTTGACCTTCAATGAGTCCTGGAGCACTTAAGCTAGCCATATAGATCGTTAACTCAGAAGTAAAACACTTCTATAAACGAGCAACATGCTCTGATACCAATTGAAATAGCTAGCAGGGATCACCTAGAGGAGATGAATAGGTGATCTAAAACAATTTTTGTGAATTTAAGCGGAAATGAAAGAATACAGTTGAGTCTGAATAAAATTCAGATTCAAAACAGTTTATATAGACAGTGCTCCTGATGTGCAGTGTGCAAAGTAATAGAATAGATATAGAAAAAATACACACAAGTTTATAGTGATTCGGCTTATAACAAGCCTACGTCCACTTTCCCACGCTTCAGCCTACCGGCTGGATTTCACTATGTAATCAAGATGAATTTACAAATTCTGAGTGATAGTACTCTCGTGTATGATTGGACTCTCTATCTCATATACTCACTCTTATAGAGTAACTCTCAAGATCTTGATTATCAGTAAGACAAGAAAAATGATTGGAGTATGCTCAGACTTTGGACTTGTTGATTCTGAATTCTGTTCTTATTTCTGCTGCTCGTTGATCTCCTTAAATACTTCTCTATTTCCACACTAGCCGTTGGACAGCTATTAGAGGTTTATCTTCCAATCTTCACTTTGGACAGATTTGCATAATAAGGATTGAGTAGCCGTTGGATAACAGATTTTAAATCCCAATGATTCTGATCATCCATACAATCAGAATCTTGATTTCCATAAGTAGAGCTTTGTCCGTTGTAATGCATGCTTGTCGTAATCTTTGATTGTCAATCAATTTGATTTAGATTGATATCAAAACTTTCCTTTTGTGAAATCCATACCGAATCACTAGCTGTTATGTTTGGTTCTATATTTTGTGTATGCGTCTTAAGAAATTATGCATCTGCATCTGAAAAACTTCTGCGTCTGCATCGGAAGAACTTCTGCGTCTGCATCTGAAGAATTTCTAATTCTGCATATGAATTTCAGAACTGAGATTATGTGGGTCTTCAATAAGGTATATGACAACTTGTAAAGTCTGACTAATTTCCTTCTGAGCTTCCAGAATAAACCTGAAATAAATTAGTTCAGAATAAGTATCAGACTTATAATAATTTGGAAGGTTTTGTCAACTTCAAAATTAATAGGAGTTTTTCTCAACATCAACAACAGTAAGATCTCGATCCCAGTTCTCTCGGAATGTTATGCTTCAAGTAAATGGTGCCTTCATCAGCTCGTTGAGATGCTTAAGTGCAAGAAAGAGATGAAACAGGTGATCTTGCCCATATTCTGTAAAGTTGAACCCTCGGATGTAAAATGGCTCAAAGGAACCTTTGGAGATTTTTTCAATTCATACAAGAAACGTTTCGAGGAAAGCATTGTCCAGGAATGGAGACAAGCACCAAAAGCAGTTGGATCCTTGAAAGGATAGGTATCCGAAAATATTGCTAATGGGTACTTCCAGATCCCTTTTCCACATAAGCTGATTATTTTATGGCAAACTACATTAGTTGTTTATATGATCGACCATTATCAATTTGCCAATTCATCTCGTCGCTTAGTTATTTGAGTTCGTTCTAATAAGATATACTTTAGATTTTTGTTCGTGATCTCAATTATAACACTATTTTGACAGGAATGAGGCAGAACTCATAAAAATCGTTGTTGTAAAGGTTTTGAGCGAGTTAAAGAATGCTTTTAAGTTAGTGACCCCTACGCACCTGGTCGGAGTGGACATTCATGTAAAACAAACTATGACTATAGTAGATACTAAATTTGGAGATACTCGAATACTTGGAATTCATGGAATGGGTGGTGCGGGTAAAACAACTCTGGCCAAGGTCATCTACAATGAACTATCAAGCCAATTTGAGCACCATGGATTCTTAGCAGATATCCAAGAAACAGAATCGCGTGAGGGAATTGTGCACTTGCAGAAGGAACTGATCTCTGAAGTTCTTAAAGGAAGCCCCCACAAAGTTTCTAACAGAGACCACGGAATCAATATCATCAGTTCCAGATTTGGAGGCAAAAGAGTTCTCATTCTTCTTGATGATGCGAGTGACAAAGATCAGTTAGAGGCACTTGTGGGAAAGCATGAGTTGTTTGGTCCTGGAAGTAGGATCATTATTACAACCAGAGATAAGGCTATTCTTAATCAGTTTGGGACGTCATACTGGGCATATGAACTTATGGGATTGGATGACGAAAATTCTACAGTTCTATTTTGTAGACATGCATTTCAACGTGACTTCCCTCCTCCAATCTTCGAGGATCTTTGTCATGATATTGTCTCGACTACTGGACAGCTCCCGTTGGCTCTTGAGGTTATTGGGTCACTCTTGTGCGACAAAAGTGAAGCAGCGTGGAAAGACACATTAAAGAAGTTGAGAGAAGTGCCTTCTGAGAAGGTTGAAGAGAAGCTGAAGATAAGTTATGATGCACTAACCGATGATGTGAAGCAAATATATCTTGACATTGCATGTTTTTTCAATGGAACAGATCCAAGACTTCCAATTTATATGTGGGATGACTGTGGCTTCTCTCCAAACTTGGGACTAGAAGTGTTGAGTCTCATGTCCTTGGTTAAAATTGTCCATGGCAATAGGGGAAATAGGCTATGGATGCATGATCAATTGCGAGATCTTGGTAGAAGAATTGTTTTTAAGGAAAACTCTGTTAAACCAAGTGAACGCAGTAGATTATGGATTCATGAGGAAGCTTTGAAAGTGCTAGAGAGGAATGAGGTACAATGTCTTCTACTCTCTACTTTTTACTTAACTCTTTTAGGCTAGCTATAAAAGTGCCCTAAAAGTGTGGAGGCTCATATTCCTAGTTAGCGAACTTGTGACACGTCAGTTTAGGCACAATACCGCTGATATGGGATCAAGCTAATCATATCAAATCGTGTCTGTGTCATAATATACCCCATAAGTAAGCGTAGACGTCCGGCCTAACTTGTATAGTCATGTTTAGACATTCTCTGATTCGGTGGGATAATATGTTAGGTTGCTACATGATACAATCACACACGATGGGTTCAACTGGGTATCCGTTATGTGCTGTGCCCTGTTTGACCCGCTATAAGAAAACTGATCAAAACCAGAAGGGCCAGTCAAACTAGAAAGCCCTTGAACTGAATTAATTCGAAGAACCCCACTACAAGGTAATGGAGCACGACTGGCATTAATGCTTTTATGATCCTTAAGAGTTCTGCTATAAATTGGATGGATGTACAATTATACCAAATTTTACGCATGGAAAAATGGAATAATGTGTCACACTTTTCATTAGCCTACATTCGGGTCTTGCGCAACACCCTTATTCCTCAGTTTCTGGGCACTTGCAGGGAACGGATCAGATCGAGGCTCTCCATCTTAAGTATTTTCCTTCGCTTTCTGAACCATACTGGTTAACAAATGAGCAGTTTAGAAGACTGCCGAACTTAAGGTACCTTCGTATCCAGCAGGCAGAAGTCACGGGAGATTTCAAGGACCTTCTTCCTAAATTAAGATGGCTTGATTGGATGGCCTGCGCAACATCTTTTTTCCCTACAAACTTTCATCCAGAGAACTTGGTTATTCTCAATGTAAGAGTCAGCGGTCTCACAGAACACTGGGACGCATGGCACCGTGTGAATGGATTACAGAAGGTAAATCTCTATCTTCTTTTTTCTTTTCCAAGGTATATGATAAATTCAAGAGCTAACGTTGCTATTTTGTGTTTGTTGTGGATCGCGAACCAGCTCAAAGTTCTACGGCTTCTGCACTGCAATAAGTTGATTGAAACTCCTGACTTCTCAGCTCTCCAGAATATTGAGATTTTGAATCTTGAATATTGTGTTAATCTGGTCAAAATTCATCCTTCTATCAGGAATATCAGGAACCTCGTATCCTTAAGTTTGAGGGGATGTGAGAAACTCATGGAGCTACCTAAAGAAATGGGGGGGCTAACAAACTTGAGGGAGCTTCTTATTGATGGTAGTTCGATAAAAGAGATTCCCATGTCCATAGGTCGCATGAGGAAGCTTGAGATTGTTTCTGCTCGTAATTGTAGATCACTGGTACGAATTGACAGCTCTATAGGATCCCTCCGGAACTTGCATAGCTTGTCACTAGAGCAATGCCACTCATTGAAAACACTTCCCGACTCCATTGGAAAGTTGACATCTTTAACCCGACTGTGTTTATCAAAATCGGGTGTCAAGGAACTGCCCCACTCCATCGGGGATCTACACAATTTGAAAGTTCTGCTCATGACTCATATTTTCCTAGAAAGTTTACCTAGAACCATTGGAAGGTTGAAGAAGCTTGAAAAGTTAGATGCCTCAGAGTGTAAATCTCTGGAAGGAGAAATCCCTAGTGAGGTAGGGGATTTATCTTCACTGCGAGTCCTTCAGTTAGAAAAGACATGCTTTTCCGGTTTGCCCAAAAGCATTCACCAGTTATCATGTCTCCAAGAGCTTGATTTAGGGAAATGTGAAGAGCTACAATCTCTGCCAGAGCTTCCCTCGAGCTTAACTAGTCTACATCTCGTCTGTCCGACAATCCCTGATATTGCCAACCTGATCAATCTAACACAATTGTCGATGAAAGTTGAGGATTTGGGTGCCTTAACTACGATGAAGACCTTCTCCCAACTTGCTGAATTCCATATCGAACTTAATGAGAAAAATTGAATGGCTCCCAGATCTTCCCTCAAGTCTATTGAAGCTTGAAGTTGACCAAGGTCCAAATTTGGAGAGATTTCCAGATTTGTCAAATTTGAAACGCTTAACAGAATTGCATCTCCACGGTTGCTATGAATTAACAGAAATCAAAGGGCTTGAAGAACTTGTGTGCCTAACTGCTTTGACAGCATCATTTTGTGAAAAGCTATCTAAGCTTGAGGGCCTTGGACGTTTAGTCTCATTAAGATCAATCATCATACAGGGTTGTACAGCATTAGAAACATTACCGGATCTTTCACACTTGAAATTTCTAAAGAATTTTAATGCTGCAGCTTGTGGTAATCTGGTTGGAATTCAAGGACTTGATAGATGGGAATACTTGGAAGAACTAGACATCTCTGTGTGTAATTGCACTGAGAGTTTACCGGACTTTTCTAACTTAAAGGGTCTGAAGAAAATAACTGCTGGAAGTTGCCCAAAGCTAGTTGAAATAACAGGCCTTTATAATGCTGAACACTTGGAAGAATTGAATCTCTCTGACTGTAGTTCTTTGGAAAGATTACCAGACCTACCATGCTCCGGAACCTTGAAATATCTGTGCATCAATGACTGTGAGAAGATCCGTGATATCCAAGCACTTGAGGAATTTTCTTCATGCAAAACATTATGCATTGAAGAGTGCAAGTCAATTGTAAACATTCCGGATCTTTCGGAATTTGAAGATTTAGAACACTTGACACTGAAGAAATGTCCAGAACTTGTGGAGATTCCAGGGCTTGACAAAGCGAGATCGTTAAAATCTATTAACATTTCATGGTGTGAGATGCTTGAGAACTTACCAGATTTGTCAGGTTTAGAACTCTTGGAAGATCTAAGAGTACGACATTGTGGGAAACTAATGGAGCTCCAGGGGTTTGGAGGCTTGAGATTCTTAAGCATAGTGGATTTCTCTGGATGCAACTTGCTGAAACCCCCGGAATTACCTAGCAGAACACGCCAAGTATGTTCACTGGGCAATCTATTTGACTATGAGAATCCAGGCCAGATTGTTTTGAGGTGATATGGAAGTTACAACTGTCCTTTTGCTTCTGAACCACGACCTGACCTTTTTCCCCTGTTCAACGTTAAGAACTGAATTCTATTTTGAGTTACCATTCACCGTTGCTTTGTTCTTGGCCACCACAAAATACTCCTCTGTCGTTTCCCATCACGAACATTGTGATGTTCTATCTTCTTTGCCTTGTGATTTGACTAGCTGTAGTTTTTTGTTCCCTTCCTTTGGCCGGGTCAGGTGACCAGCTGCAGTTTACTTGTTTTCTATTATGTCTGTATGACTCGCAACAATCAGTTCCAAAGACGGAGTCCCAAGTCTGCTTCATTGATCAGTAACCCATGCATCAGCAACTATTGCATTGAATCTTGTTTTTCTGCACTTGTCTCTTCGGATTGCATTTGTATTCTACACTAGCCCTACATCAAAGTGTTTTTCCATAATCAGCAACAACTTGCATATTGCTGATTTTACGAATTATCATGTAGTACAGTCATCTAGGAATGACGGTGTGTGACTTGATTAGTCGATTGTAGATCTTCTAGATAACCAGCAGTGCACTTTGGAAAAATCCCCTCAAAAATTATTCATCAAATTAGGAATGGACAGGAGTTACTCTTTTTGGGATACGTGGAATTGAGTCATCCTTCGTATGATAGGAAAGTGATTATCTCTGATCTAACCTGGGGAGCTGGTTCTGTGGTCAAGCACTTTGGATGAGGTAGATCCTTAATCGATGCATGACTGAGAGGTTTGCATACATACATGGATTACGTGAGCCAAAAGATCCAGCGCCCCAAATTTCGAAAAAGAAAAATAATTCCATCTGTGGTCATCTCTAATGAGATCTAGAGATATAGCAGCACCAATTTTCCAGTGTTTGCTCGGACATATTCGAGTGCTGCTGCAACTCTAGAAGTTCGGCTGACTTACCCCGATAATTCCGTGTTTTAAGGACGAGATTGACAGAAAAGCATCCAACAAAATTGTGTATAGTCAATGATTTATTAGTTAACTGGGAAATGACCATGTGAACTCGAAGACTCTGAAAAAAGAATGTCTTGTGCTGGAAAGAGAGGAGAAACCAATGAACTATTGTTCGAAGAATAGGAAAACAAGAAAAATACAACTAGCAAAAAGAAAGTGGAGTACGGATTCGTTATGCACAAATCGTACAGTGTGCTCCACTATCTGTATGCATCCAACGGCTCCAAGGGAGCTACTTAAATTTTGTCTTCTTGGGTGGTCACCTTACTCTTCTTCGTTTGGTAGTGAACTCAGGTGACCGGACATAGGTGCATCGAGGTTGAGACCAAGACCTTGGCACCCATGCCCAAATCCATCTAGACCAGGCCTCGATCCTCAGTTCCCAGGCTGGCTTGACATAAATGGACCAGGGGCGCAGAAACGGGAGACCCGGGAGTCCTAGGCCAGGCCTTGATGAACCAGAGCTCTGAAGTCAGGTACTTTGGCATAGGCACCAGGGCTCGGCCTCGATGGACCCAAGCATGGGCACCAAGGACCCGAGCCTAGCCTTGATGGACCCAGGTGCGGTGGCCGAGGTCTAGTACATGGCCTAGATGGACCTGGGCAAAGGCGCCAGGGTCCCGGGCCTAGTCTCGATGGATCCGGGCTCGTTGCCCAAAGCCCGAGAAGGAGCATTGTCGTTTTCGTGCTTAAGCACAAAGTTTCTAATCTGAGCCTTCATATCTAGTCATATTTTGGAAAGTAATTTACCATTTTCTGAAGAGGAAATCATTTTTCTTGATTTAAACTTTACTAGGAAAACTTTTTTTCCGCTTACTAGGAAAACATTTTCTATTGACTCATATTTCCTAAGTGTTCCAAATGCTGGAAAATGAAGAAAATATTTTCCTGGGAAATGTTATTTCGCAAGACAAATGGAGGCATAGTATTGTCATCTATGCCTATCTCCCTGGCAGGCAGGACTTCCATGGAGTCAGGGCATAAGAAACAGATTTGACTGATTTTCCTGATGCTGCCAAGAGAGATCAGTTGAACATGCTGGTTGAATTTAGAAGAAACGACTGTTATCTATCCTCCGATTCTTTTATTAACTTAGAGGGACCAAATGAAGGATAGTCTCTCGCCTCCGCTTTCCTATGTTTCTAGTAGTTCTTTTCCTCCATCTAATCGGCTCCAGCAGTCATGTTTTTGGGATCCAAAACATCAAGATTTGCCTTGTCTTTACTTCTGGTAAATTAGACTCTGCTTGTCATTGAACTTTTTATTTACTAGGATTAGCTCCATTTCCTGCTCATGGTTGTCAGTTGACAATTAAACTATTAAGAATGGTCAGCAACATTTCACAGAGAAAAATAAACTGCAATATATCACAAGAAGTAAATTTTTCACATTGATTCTTAACTTTCTTTATAAAAAAAAAAAAACCAAATTGTGTCATAAGTACTCTTCCACAAGTTTAATAACTTTTCGATACGAAAAGTAACTCTTATATTGTGGTCAGTAATTCTTATAGAAAATTAAGTGTGAATTTTATTACAAAATACCTTAGTGTCTGTCTATTGCAAAAGCAAATTTTCTCCATCAGAAATGCGAGTCATGCCATTTTAGAACTATTAAAAGGAAGTAATTTCTGAACGTTATCAGTAACAGAAACTACATTACAATTTAGAGTGATGGTCAAACTATCTGTATGCACCCAACGGCTCCAAGAGAGCTACTTTAATTTTGTCTTTTTGGGTGGTCACCTGACTCTTCTTCGTTTGGTAGTGCTCTCACGTAGACAGCTTGGACTTCCTCTCATTCATCTTTTGGGCTTATGCCAGCTTGTGCTTCATACAGTTGGGAGAAGAGACGACAACTCAGAGTTCTTCAATAAAATAGCTCAACAAAAAGTGGACGGTCCATCCTTTCTCCAAAGTAAACAAAAGGAATTGTTTTGGAAACCATTCGGATGTCTTTTTATTTTAAAAAATATGGAAGTCCAGGTTCAAACTTGAGGGCATTTGAATTGAATAGTGTTGAACTGCATGGGCCAGGAGAACCACCCACATGGCCTGCTGCTGCCCCTCTTGACTCTTCTTCGGTTTATGCAAGCCACGCCATGTGTCCTGTCTCCATCTGAAGTCTGTTGGCCTGCATGTACTCAGATTAATTGACCCTCCAAACATGGAGATAGTTTGTTTCCCCTCCTTGATTTCTATTTCAAGTTTGACCCCACCCAAAGAAAAAGGAATTTTGGTGTGATGGGTCAATCATCAATCAAACAGAAGAAGATGAATCAACACGATGTGCCGCTGGCCAATTGTGCAGATTGTGATTGCAAGATGTGAGAAATGATCTGAATCCGTGCAAGCAAAAGGAAACTGAATTTGAATCCAATGCCAAGAAAAATCTCAGCCATGCACCATCACAAATATCTGTCAAGGCTTTTCTTGTGATCAGATTGGCCTCCTAAACACCCAAACTCTTTCCACGAAAATGAAGTTGGAAGAACAGGAACAAGAATTGGAAGAAAAAGTATGGCTCCATTAAGATCGATTTGTACATTCATTGTCAGATGAAATTGACTCCCACCATATCAACAGATGAACATTGCAATCACCACGCTTTCGCCCATACACCACCAGAGAGGACACCACCACCATGTCTACGGATGAGTCAGATTCCTAATTCAACGAGCGGGTTTTCTCCTAAATTTCCTAAGCTGGTCTCAGGGAGATCAAAATGAAAAAAGCAACATCGAGATCACCAAAAACCCACCATCTCAGCTACCCAAAAGCAAACGAAGAACAAACCATAGAAAAGATCAAAACTTTCACATCTTCAGACAAAACCCATCATCCATCTCTCTGTCCCCGTCGCAGGAACCCACCACCTGGGACCTCCCCACGACCGGCGACGACGATGGCGACGAGCCCGCGGAGGCCATCAGCACCAGGGACCCCTCGCTCCAGGCCCTCCTGATCGGGTACGACACGCTCACGCCCTTGCCCTTCCCCGGCGGGCGGGGGCAGTTGCTCCGGGACTTCTCGTGGAGCGCGCACCCGCAGTTCCGGTGGTACGGCCGCCGCTCGACCCCGGAGTCGCACCCGGGGATGCAGCCCTCGTAGACGCAGCGGAGGAGGCATTCTGCAGCGCCGGCGGCCATGGCGTCTCGCGGACGGGAGGGATCCTTTTTGGCAAGAAGGCCTGCCACCACCAGCGCCCCCGCCGGCGGCCGTCGGATCTTGATCTTCTTGGGCTGCCGGTGCTGCTGCTGGGAGAAGATTACGGGAAGTGGGTTTTGCTGGGGGAGGGGGGCGAGGAATCAGTACGGATCGGAGAAGGGTCGGAGCATATATAATGGGAGGTGAAGGTATGGGGCGGTGGAGGACGACGACGAATTAGGTGTCGGCAAGAGCTGTACAAGCGGCGGAAAAGGATGGTGCGAGCCGTGTGGGATGTGCGTACTGCGGGGCCGGCCTTGCGTGTCACGATACGAATAGAAAGTGTGTGACCGTGTGGTGCCTCCTCAACAAAATTTGTAACCAAAACTCGAATTCGTTCCGCAAGAAAATAAGAAAGATCAAAAATATTTTTGCGAAAATGATCGCTTGTATCATTTATCGGAAGGAATGAATGGAAATTTTTTTATTTATTGTTCGTCAAAATATTTAAGCATAAATTGTTATCGATGATGATATGCTTTTCGCTGACTAATTATTTCAAATAAAATGATTTTCGAATTATTTATATTTCGTGAAACAAATAGTGTAAGAATATATGTAGATAAGTGAATAGAGTAGGTTCAATTTTGTTGAAATTGTATGATGTAAATTGATATCTACTTTTTTTTTTTTTGTCAGGGATATTTGCTTTATTGATGAGTAATTGAGACGCTAGTCAATTTTGGAACATGAGACGACGTGCTTGTTTCGAATTAAAGTGGTAAATCATAATCGATTCATGTCATTCAAATACGTGAAAATTTCAGATTTGATTTAATCTATCGAGATCGACACTCCTCCTAATAACATAACATGTTGGAAACATAATTTATTTTTGACTTTTCTCCATTCATGACCTTTTCAAATTTGGTTCCTTCTATCAAAAAACGACACTCTTAATAACGATATAACACATGGTTTGTTTTAACACTATTATAAATGTTTTAGAAGTAAATAGAAGTGAAGAAAAGAAATAACAAAACGACACTCTTAACAACGATATCCATAATTATTTCCTGAATAATGAATTTCCCTACACCTTCCCTTAGCTAGTTTAGCTTCTAAGAGTCAATCACCCCTAGGGAATAAACACTACTATTTGTATTAAAGTGTAATTATTTATATCAAGTTTTGGAAATTATTCACGGCTTCGGAGGACCCGAAAGTACGTATCGACTCGTAATAGCACCCATCTTTTCTTTTAAAATTTTTAGGTGATTTCGAAGCACCACACGATCATCCGCCAAACTTGGGTACCATCAATTTTCTTATTTCATTTCCACGAAAAACCATACCAATAAAAGTTAACGAATTCTTTTAGTAAAAAAGGTCATGCGATTTTATGGACCACCGAATATTTTTGTCCCACTTGGTTACAATTGTCTCACGGAAAATGAATGATTTAGAATTTTATCATTCACCGAAAAGGTCATGTGATTTTATATGCTATTTATAAGCAAACAAAAAATAATTTTATCATTCACGAAAATATTTATATATAAATTATTATCGATAATAAAAGTAATTTTTATTGATAAATTATTTTAAGCGATACAAGCGATCATCTTTAAAAAAATATTTTTTAAATTATTTATCTTTCTTGAAACAAGCGAAGCTTCAGAGTTTCTCCATTTAATGATAACGAAATTTTCGGTTTTTCTGAGGTCGGCATGACGAAGAGATCAAGACACAACAAGGTCCGTACTCGTCATGGGCGTCTCCCAACCATTGATAAATTAGCAGGCCTTGGTCTTTGTCAGGCAAGCCTCAGCCACACCACAACGAAAAAATCCTACCGAACTCCAGAGGCGTCTATTTAATTTCAATTAATGCCCACCATTTTAGCTTTTACGGTCCATCGCTTAGTGGTGAGACTATGCTATCCTTGACCAAGATTCACGGAAGGACAAAACAATAAACATGATGAAGCCTCTAAAAATTGCCTAATGTACATCTAATTCTTTCACCATTTCATAACCCCATTTTACGAAAATTCTCCATATGTTATGCTGAAATTAGGGCTGTCAAAAGAACCCAGCTAAATATGAACCGACCAAGAAATTTTCGTATCTAGTCGGAATGGACATCATCTTGTTTAGAGTAATGGTGAAAATGGTTGGGTATTGTTTTGAACATATTGGGCATCAACTTGTTTTCGGCTTGTTTTTAATATACCCGAGCCCAACCCAAACAATAAAAAGTTTTCTGTTGGGGTTGCACTGCAACCACACCTTCTTCTTCCGCGAGAACACAAAGAGAATTCGCACAACCTCCAGTAGCGCCCATGCAATCGCCATCATTGGACCTCTGTCGACCTCTGACCTCCGATTGCGCCCATGCAACCAAGCCGTCGCTCCTCGCTGGTCAATTAGCCAACGAAACCTGGATAGAAGGACAAACATACCTAAAACTTGGGTTTTAGGACTTGCGATCGAGGAGAGCTTTTCGAGTATAGTAGCCTGAAAATATCATATATCGATTCATGATATAGTTTATGTGCATTTTATATACACGATGTCTTTCCACACCTATAAGTTTAAGTTTCCAAGTTGAACCTTTTTATCATGGTATTGGTGCGAAGCTCTGTCCCTTTTGCATGTGCACCCACCCCTTTTTGGATTGGACTTTTTGTCATGATATCGGAGCCAAATACGACCCCTTGCGCATGTGCATGTTAATCGAATTCCACGTATCACTTCTAATCTGGCTTATTACATTGTTAGACAATGACATTTATATGCTATTTATATATGTGTGATTTCATTTGATCCACAAATTTACTCTTTTGGATTGAACTTTCTAACACATTAATTAGTTATAATTTCACAAGTTTGACACTGCCAAAAGCAATATCTGTATAACTTTGGGTAGATCGGAGACAGGTTAGCGGATCATTTGCAATCACAAACAGCCGAAAAAAGACCCTACTTTCTTGGAAGTTCTGGCATGCCCAACACGTCAAGCGGTTCATCACGTGTCATGCGGTTTCTCGTCACGTGCACCACTGCCTACGGCACATGACCGGCCACGGAATAATGCAGCCTTCCCAGGCCGCACGTGCTGATAAATAATTGAGGAGGAATCCTATTTGACGAATTAGTGAATTATGATTGATTGATTAATTAGTTTGGAATCATGATTCCCAATAGAAAGGATCTAATGTTGATAGTCATTGGAGTAATTTTGTCTCCCAACCATCCATTTCTTTTTTAGTTATGGCATTAGAATTTCTTTATCGAAAGAAAAATTTCATTCATTCCGCAGAATAATACTCGAAAGGTACGTAAAAGTCTTTGAAGCTCAACAAATCCCAGATAACTACGGAATAAAGTAAATGCCAGAATGCAAATTTCAAAGCTCGGGTTGGCAACTAAAAGCACACTCTCATCTCTTAAAAATAATTACTATCGTAAGCATTCGGCAACTAATTACCGGATTCATTAATGAGCATATGACGAGATCTCTTACTCCATTTGTAATGGCTTGCGGTGTGCGTCTAGGTTCAGCGGCCTTATCACCATCATCATGCACAAACATCGACATTAATATATTGAAAGAACACATATCGAATAATTGTAGCGAATTCCCATATCTATATTTAGATCTAGTTGAGGAGAGTAAAATATTCATATATAGAACAAAATCTAAATCGGAAGATGAGAACGGCCTAATCTCAAAAATGTTGTGGAGCGACATCACGAACATCCTCTTGGGTGGCTACCAATTGGACAAATGGCCAAATTGATCTCCACATTCATCTAAAATTATTCTGACCCATCTTATCAACACAACCTAATATAGGGATTGAAATGCTCATTTAGGTCCGTTTATTTCGCGAAAAATAAAAGATTTGGAAAAGATTTTCTTAAAAATGATCATTTATTTCGCCTACAGAAATGAATGAATGAATGAAAAACATTTTTATCGTCCAAGAAAATGGTTGGGCATAAGTTATTATCAATAATGAAAATATTTTTTATTGGTTAATTATTCCAAGCAATATGGCTAAATAATTTTTAGGAAACTGCTTTCCAAATCGTGCATTTTCCGCGAAACAAACGAACCCTTAAATTTCATGTTTTCATCTTTCAATCTCATGGGTTGTCTCACTTTCCTTTCTCATCTAATGGTTCCATTTCTTTGCCAAACATGTTGTTAGGGGTGATTGATTCCAGGGTGAATTGATTCCAGACTTGGAACCTGAAACTAACCTGTTATAATCGGTTCCTAATTTGTGGAACCTAAAACCTACCTTATTTGTCCTATATCTTATTTTGGAATTTACCCCATTTTTTCAATCCAGTTACAGGGTCTACCTAAGAACCCCTTTTTTTTTTGTTTCTTTGTTTGGTCTCATTTTTCCCGGGTAGCAAGTAGGAAAACTGATAACTCAAATCAAAGATTATTAGTTTGACTATGCAAATAATCTTAAATATTCTTACAAAAGCATATTATCTTAGTCCCAATAATTTAATGGACATGATAAAAAAGTATAGGTTCTAGTTGGATATGTAGTTTCTTCATTACAGAACAAAAATTTTAAGAAAAAGGAAATTACTCCCTATAATGCTTACAAGCCCTTAAGTTAGACTATCCACAAATAAAGATCACCTTTATCATCCTTTATGATATAATACTTTGAATTCTGACTACATAAAATTGCAAATTGACCTCCATATAAAACCGGTTCTAAAATTGGTCCGGGTGACTTTTCACTTGAAACCGGAAACCCGACCGGTTCTAACCGGTTCCCAAAAAATGGAACCGGTTCCTGGAACGGTTCAAACGGGAATCGGTTCCCAAACCTATTTTTCTAGTGGGCCAATTCGATTTCCAAATAAACTTAGTCCGGTTCCACACCCTTACATGTTATGCACTAACTAACCATAATCTGTGATGATGAAGTGCAATGGTTGAGGCCCAAGCGAGAAAGCTTGCACGAATGAAAGAAAGGTCCAAGAACTTAGAATTTGAGGCCCATGTAGATTGTACAGCTCTAAGCTCGAGTTTAAGCCCTAGCTCAATTGATTTGGAGCATAACCTTGGGTTCAATGTCATGCTTCAGTGCCATTAAAAAAATTGTCTTTCGGTGAATCACAATATTCAAAGCAAGAATGTAAATGCCAATTTCATTTTTACTTTTTTTTTAAAAATAAAGCTCTTACCGATAATCTATTGTTTTCTAGTGTTTTGTTTTTTCTTTTCATTACGCTAAATCTTTTCTTTTTATTGTTTGTAAAGGCTGGCACTATTCCCACCCCTTTGTTGGTTCTTAACACTCCCTTACCTTATTACGTTGAATTGACTATATTATTCTTTACAGGTCCCACTCTCGATCTAATCTTACTACTTACCTTTTTTTTTCCTTCATCCGCATCCCTTTAAAACAATTTTTTTTCACCCTAGCCGTTTCTTCCACACCCATTACATTTAAAAGTTTCATTCATACTCGTCTTCTTCTAAACTTATTCTGTTAACTTTATTTTCCCAGATAATCCTCAAAATTGTGAATTTTTCGGCTTCAATTTTCAATACAAATTTATGAGAATTTACTTAAAAATTGAATATTGTGGTTGATGAACGCGCTATGCACAATTTACTCATCTTTCATTAAATTGATTTTACGGGAGACGATATTGAAGAGGGGGTGGAAATAGTGTGGGCCTTTGTAAATCACCTTAACAATATAGACGGGATAGACTCTTCTTTGAACTTCTTTTACCATTTTCTTTTTTTAGATTTGAAATCTGACTTCCCATTGAATTCGAAGCTTGGAATTTAGTCAAAATGGGACAACAATAACTGCTTTTTCTAAGTTAAATCAAATTAATTTTAGTCGCTTTTGACTTGCTTCATGGGTCGTTGGGAGACTAAGGAAGACCCACGTGGAATTTTTTTTTTTTGATTTCGCATACAAAGTGCACAACGCAATCAAACGGCGTTGAATGCTCTTCCATAATTATCAACTAAATCGCTCAATCATTAATACTCGGGTAAGCTTTCCTCCATCTCCATCGAGGCCGTGTGCGATGTAGCTTTCAACCTACTGTCCAAGTTAAATCATTCAGCAGTCGGATTACGGCTATGATGTCTTCTCTCATGACTAAAGCCACTTTCATTTTCTATGATGTCTTCTCAAACACATCGACCATTTGTTAGAATTGTACCGATTCTTGAATTGGACGGAACTAATGACGACAAAGGGCCGTTCAAACTTTCCCGGAATTCTATTCTCCTCACGATGAAAAATGTTTTTATTATAGCATAAGTAAGAAGCACGCGCACGGGCCCAGCTCTTTATGGATTTTGTACGTGATCCCAAGTAGCTTTAGATCTCACTAATTGGCACCACTTTTGAGATTTCTTCAGGCTAAAGTTAGATCCATGCTACAAGCAATTTGACTTAGCAAACTATGCCATGGAAATCTCGATGCATCGAAAGTGGCACCCACGTTCGTCTCTTTCGTAAGCTGGACCGCTCTCTTGCTTCGTGCTCTATGTGCTTAGGGCGAAAGCGTCCGCCTTTTCCCTTTTTGGCCCTTCTAATTGGGTTGAAATTGGCTAGGCTGTTTGTGCTTCACTTTCTCTTGATTTGGGAATTATAGTGACTGCATCGATGCATATTCAAACAACGTTGCAATTCCAAAAATAAACGTGATCTCACTATTCTCTTCGGCTGTGAATGAGTTAAAGCTTCATTTGTTTCTTGGAAACATTTTTCAGGGAAATATTGTCATCATATTCCCACATTTAGATCACTTAGGAAAATAAGTCAACTGAAAATATTTTCCTAATCAATAGAAAATATATGCTTAAATTCAAGGAAATGATTTCCTCTTTAAAAAATCGAAAATTAATTTTCAAAATATGACTAGATGTTATTGTCTGGATCAGAAACTCTGCGTTTACACACGAAAATCCTAACACTCGTTCTTGGCTCCCTAGTGTCCAGGACTGGGTCCCCTACCACCCAGGCCTAGGTGCATCACGCCCAAGACCTTGGTACCAATGCTTGGGTTCCTAATGCCAGTGCCCAAATTCATCAAGGTGGGCCCAAGATCCTAGTACTCATGCCAGTGTGCAATGCTCGTGAGTTATTAACGTCCGAATAGTAGATGTGTTTTTAGAAAATTCAAATCAAATTTTCCTTTCCAAAAGACAGAAAATTTTTTCCAATTTCTCTTGGGTTTTAGCTAAATATCGAAAAATAATGTCATTTTCCAAAAATATAATATTTTCTATAAAACAAACAAAGCGTCAAACTAATTGACCGAGGCAGTAATTTCTCGAGTTTGTAGAGTGCACTTAAATCCAAATTAAATATTCGGAATCTAAATAGTTATCTCTACATGAAACATATAATAACCAAATAAATGGGAAAATTACCAAGAAAAAGTTATAAACCTATTATATAGATATCAATTTTGTCCTAAATATTTTAATTTGGCTAATTTAGTTTTAAATCTTTTGATGATAAGCCAATGTAGTCATTTTGGCCAATTAAGGCCGGATATCGTTGACGTTGATGCTGGTCCTTCTAATGGTACCGTCGGTGCTGATGTGGATAATTATACAATTTTTCAATAATTTTTTGAATAATTTTTTCTTTCAAGCACTACTCCATGGGATCAACACGTAGTGTATGCTTTTGTGTCATCTCGTGAGGATCCATGCTTTGATGCCTTTCATAATTGTGAAAATATGTCTCGAATTTGAATCTGCGAACGAAGCCCAGCGCAAGATAAATTATTATTTGCCGGCGTCTAAATATAAAGTTTCGCTGGACAAGCTTTCCAACACAAAACAAGAGAAGGCACACAAATTACATTACCCTGATGTTGAAGTCGGCCAAAGCAAAGACAAATGAGAAAGTCCAAATCTTGGACTTGTTCGACGGAATCTCACCGGAATTTTGTTTCTTTCTCAAGCGTGGCTCGTTTGCGTGTATATCAATGAACGCTACGGTTAAAAGATTTCTCTATGTTGACGCATCGTTTTCAGCGAGTGATGTCCATTGGTGCTAGGTGCTTGGCAGCGGGTCTTCGTGCTGTTCGTCTAGCAAAGCTTTGCTCGTGAATTGCATTCAAAAGGCTGAGAACTTTTAGTATTGAAGCTGATTAAATCTTGTGATAAAATTTGTGAGTAAGCCTTTTGTGAAATTGAGAGATAATTTCGTGAGGTATTATAGGCTGTCGTTTGGGTGTAATTAGGGTGCTAGAAAATTACCGAAAGTATTTGAGTGATTTGAGTGTGATTGTAATCTCCATTGTATCACTTGATATATAGTGACCAAATTACGTAAATTTAGTATCCGATTCATTTTTTTATTTCATCTATTTTATTGTTCGATCGCTTGTTTTCGCAACAATAATTATCTCCCGATCTTAGCAAGTGAGATAAATTTCTAAGCAGTGTATTCAAGTGCGCTCCCTCTAGGATATTCTTGAGCGTATTTTTTAAAAACTTTTTTTCCAATCACCATAAATTTATCCAGTGATTTTAAAATAGATGCTGTCAAAAATCTGTCCTTCCATGTCAAAGCATCTGATCTTCACCTAGAATGTACCCTAAAACTTTACAAATGTGGTGCTTCAAATGGATTTTTATCAAAGCCATCTCAACATGCTGTTCATCTTAGTAAAATAATCAAATCTAACATAAGGACTTGTGACTAAAATTTCTCATGTTGAAGGATGTTAATTCTTTCCCCTTACCATAATCTTCGCAGAGTTAATAAATTCCATAATAATCTATATTATAAAATACACAAACTTGATCGTATCGGTCAATATTTTTTTACACATAATTCGCCATAAATAATAGGGTTAATATAACGAAAAATCCTAAACTGGTAGACCCGCAACAGATTTATCCCAGACTAATTTTTTATTATGAAAAACCCAAAACCGGTATACTTGTGATAATTTTATCCTAAACTAATTTTTTGACCACAAAATACCCAAACTGGTACACTTACGACAAATTTACCCTCCGTAAAATTGGATTAATACAACGAGAAATTACAAATTGATAAACCCATAACAAACGGAGGGATTAAACCCCAAATTTGAATACCTATCTACTATTACGTATTATCCAACTCAGCAATTTGACGGTAAAATTTAGTGAAAACTAATAAAAGATAAATTTATCACAAATTTACCAGTTTAAGATTTTTCATAGTATTAACCCTATATAATGTTTGATTGAGCAGCGGCTACGAACAAGAGATCAAATGCATCGGCGGGGGCAACATGGTAATTGTGCTCGTAGTCGGATACGTATTCCCCGTTTCAGCATTCTCACGCGGAGAGGCCAACCGCCTTTGGACGTATCTTCATATATTTATCGCCGCTCGCATCTTCACGATTTCCTTCTTCCCCAAGAAGAAATAAAAGAAGGCGCAAGATCTCGCCTCTGGCATTGTGGTTGCCCGCGAATCTCCGCTCTCGCTCTCCCTCCCTCTCCATGGGCGTTTCTCCCCAGAAGGTCAGTCAGATCTGCCCATGTCCGTCGTTGCGTTCGTGTTCGCTCGTCAGCACTCGTGTCCTGTGTTGTTTCTTGATCTTTTCTTAGTTCGAGTAGCTACTAGTGCGCGTCGGGTTTGTTTTTTTTCTTTTTTTTTCCTGTGGTTTTAGTCGCTTTTCTGCATGTTTGATGCCATTCTTGAGTGAAATGGGGGAACCCATGTGGGGGGTTTGGCTCTTGCATTGCCTTGTTAACGCGCTTTTTGCAATTGGGTTCGTCCAGATCTGACGCGAATCGAGAGACATTGTCGTAAGAATGGACTTCTTTGATCGGTTCAAGATCTGGGTCTTGGCCATTTCGCTTGCCTTGAACTGTGGATGTGGATTTTACCTTCCTGGGAGTTATCCGCATAAGTATGCTGTCGGTGATCCTTTGTCGGTGAAGGTGAATTCACTCACTTCAATCGACACCGAGATCCCCTTCAGCTACTATAGCTTGCCCTTTTGTCAGCCTCTAGGGGGTGTGAAGGATAGCGCCGAGAACCTCGGCGAGCTCCTCATGGGGGATCGCATCGAGAACTCGCCGTATCAGTTTAAGATGTACAACAACGAGTCCGACATCTTCTTGTGCCGCACCGATCCGCTCACGGCGGATAATTTTAAGCTCTTGAAGGAGAGGATCAATGAAATGTATCAGGTCAATCTGATCCTCGATAATTTGCCTGCAATAAGGTACACGAAGAAGGATGAGTTTTTTCTCCGGTGGACTGGGTACCCAGTGGGAATCAAGGTTCAGGACATGTATTATGTGTTTAACCATTTGAAGTTCACTGTTCTGGTTCATAAGTATGAGGAGACCAACGTCGCACGTGTTATGGGGACAGGGGATGCAGCAGAGATGATTCCAACTATTGGAAATGGTGGATCAGATGTGCCGGGCTATATGGTTGTGGGTTTTGAGGTTGTGCCTTGTAGTATCATGCATAATGCTGATTCAGTGAAGAACTTGAAGATGTTCGAGAAGTATCCTTCTCTGATTAAATGTGATCCAACCACTGTGTCAATGTCCATTAAGGAAGGGCAGCCCATCGTGTTCACTTATGAGGTCGCCTTCGAGGAGAGCGATATCAAGTGGCCATCTCGCTGGGATGCTTATTTGAAGATGGAAGGATCCAAAGTCCACTGGTTCTCCATCCTCAATTCTCTTATGGTGATCACCTTCCTTGCCGGTATCGTCCTCGTGATCTTTTTGAGGACTGTCCGTCGTGACTTGACTCGATACGAGGAGCTCGACAAGGAGGCACAGGCTCAGATGAATGAGGAATTATCTGGGTGGAAGCTCGTGGTTGGGGATGTGTTCCGCACCCCGTCAAACCCCGCACTTTTATGCATAATGGTCGGAGACGGTGTCCAGATTCTTGGAATGGCAGTGGTGACCATATTGTTTGCTGCGCTTGGGTTCATGTCCCCTGCTTCACGTGGGACACTTATCACAGGTATGCTGTTCTTCTACATGATTCTCGGTGTACTTGCTGGTTATGTTGCTGTCCGACTTTGGAGGACCATCAGCTCTGGTGATCACAAGGGATGGGTGTCGGTCGCATGGAAAGCTGCATGCTTCTTCCCCGGTATAGCCTTTTTGATCCTGACCATTCTGAATTTTCTCTTATGGGGTAGTCACAGTACCGGAGCTATCCCGTTCTCTCTTTTCGTTATCCTGCTGTTGCTCTGGTTCTGCATATCAGTTCCGCTTACTCTTTTTGGTGGATACCTTGGAGCGAAAGCTCCCCCGATTGAATTTCCTGTGAGGACTAACCAGATTCCTAGGGAAATCCCGCCTCAGAAATACCCATCTTGGTTGTTAGTCCTCGGTGCTGGCACTCTCCCATTTGGCACCCTTTTCATTGAGCTATTCTTCATCATGTCTAGTTTGTGGATGGGCCGTGTCTACTATGTTTTCGGTTTCCTCTTCATCGTTTTGATCCTTCTGGTCGTGGTTTGTGCCGAAGTATCTCTAGTTTTGACATATATGCATCTTTGTGTGGAGGACTGGAAATGGTGGTGGAAATCCTTCTTTGCCTCTGGTTCCGTTGCAATATACATCTTTTTGTACTCCGTAAACTACCTCGTGTTCGACCTTAAGAGCTTGAGTGGACCCGTCTCTGCCTCTCTTTACCTGGGCTATTCCCTATTCATGGTCACCGCAATCATGCTCGCAACTGGCACGGTCGGGTTCCTCTCCTCATTCTGGTTTGTGCATTACCTATTCTCTTCAGTGAAGCTCGACTAAACTGATAAAACGGTTTCGGACGGGGCAGCAGCAGCAGCAGGCGGGTTTGTGGTTAGAGAGAAGGAAGACCCTTCAAACTGTTCTGTCGTGTATTACTTGCTTTCTTTGTGTTTACTTTTGCTAGGAATATAGTCAATGTAATCTGAATAATTCTTTTGGTCTTTATAATACTTTTTCTTTTCTGCGCCGAGATCAGTTTACAGGACAGTGTTGGTGCATTTGGTTCAATTGCTGAATTGATTGGGTAATGAAGGTCGGCTCTTGGTAGATGAATGCCTCTTGATACAGAATCTTCTTTGATACAATGAATGGAATGCCGTGTATTCTTTTGGTATTGATTTGTGATTCTAAGACTATTTGCTTATGGTTTTGTGATTCTAAGATTTCTGGCACACTGCTTTTCTTCTCTTATGCTTAAGGCTCTTGCCGTCTGGCTTTTGATTAATCTCGGTGGGCTTCTAGCTGATTATAATGTGGTGTAACCAGAGTCTTGACCAGAGACTGCTTCTTGTAATTAGGTCAGGACCAAAAGAACTTAAGAATTTAGGTTCCAAAAGACAGGCTTTGGAACAGAGCACTAAAGAATTTTTTCTGACAAACCACACGAGTCACCTACTACTAGCATGATAGTTCTCTTCGACTATATATCAAGACACACAGAGAAAAAGACAGTTTCGCTATTACTAAATCACTAGAACTAAAATTTATTGGCAAGAGCAGCAGATTCCCAATGGATTGTTCTCCAAAGTCGCAATATTTTACTAGGAGTTCAAGAAACTCAACTCTCGGCCCCAACCTTGGAAGCTTGTTCACCTCCGAGATGTGATGAGTCGACATCGATATGATCTCTTATAAAGTATTAGCGTTTGTTTTTTGTCCCTAGGGTCACTTTGATCCTTTAGCGACAGCCTTACCACTAGGCAACCGCTATCGCTGGATCACTAAGTCCTACTTTTGTAGCTGCTCGACTTGTTGGTCTCGCGGTTAAACATCCTTTTACCTTACACTTTCTACCAATTTATGATCTCTTATTGAAACCTTAGGAGGCGACCTCCCTAGTAAAACTACCCACTAAACATTGTCTTGGTCTTCTACCTAAAAACCAAAATCCAATATCAGGTTGCAGTAAAGCTCCACGGTTTACACCGAGTCTATAGTGGAATCGTTATGCCTTTCATGCGGGTCATTCATGCAAGTCAGAACTTACCTGACAAGGAATTTCGCTACCATCAGATCGTTCTAGTTACGGCCGCCGTTCACTAGGGCTTCAATTCAGAACGTAACTCAAAATTTTGTCTTTCTAGTGAATCCCTCCTCTTAACCTTGGAGCACTGGGGCAGGCGTCGGCCCCTAGTATAGCTTGCGCCTTAGCATAGAGCTGTGTTTTTGAGAGACAATCGTTCGTGCCTCTTCATTGCGACCTAGGTTGCCCTAGGCACCACTGTTTGGAACTTACGGGGCTAATTTGCTGAGTTCCTGAATTATAGTTTGCTCGCGGGCCTGAGGATCTTCTCATTTACTATGTATGTTCGTTCGCGGTACGGGTACCCTAAATATATCCTTACAAATTTTCTTGGAAGCAAGGCGTTAAGATACTTCGGTTGCCCTATCCATCATGCTTCAAGGTTACCGTGTGGTGGATTTGCCAACCAAACCCTCTTTATACTTAGACCGATTAAGCTTATCTTAGCCGACTCCGTCACTCCCTCGGCAATTACGGTGAGTACAGTAAGATTAATCTATTATCCATCGACTAACCACCTCGGTCATTCAGCCTGGAGGATTCGAACCCCCCTTCGTTACTCATGCCGGTATTTTCACCGGTAAAAACTCCACCGATCCTCCCAGTTTAGCTTCACCGTCATTACTAGGCTCCCCATCACTTCTCTTTCGTTTTCGTTTGGTTGTTTGGCCAGCATGACAAATAAGAGTTAGGTAATCTTTAGGTCGATATCCGATTTCTTTATTAACAAGCGTTGAAGCATTACCTTGAGGTGTTTAGGCGGCACTCAACCATCATGGTCATGACTTTTTAAGGCCAATCTCATTCCCTCGTGTATTTTTAAGTAGGAAGAGGCTTCATGATTAATGCCAATTCCCCTAGCTACCACCACAGTGCGGCTCCAACTGGTGTTAGAAGCCTCAACAAGTAATTATAATTAATTAATTAATACTTAGTTACATAAAGAACTTATCAGTATGTCTAGACTGTCCTCCCCTAGTTTATTAAAGTGTTCGGGCCATACTTTTTTTTCTATTGAAAAGTACCCTGCACCATACAGAAAGTTAGGTGATGAGCGCTCTCTTTTCGACATAAACAATGTGTCGAAATAATTGATTTTGAGTATGAGACTCAACAGTTACGTATTGCTTTACTTCCTTGTAAAAAAAGCCCGGTGCGACTCAATAATAAAAGTGCAGAGAATTGAGAGATTATGCAGATCACAGATCACAAGCTTTTCCGTTTGCAGCAAAATTTGAGCAGTCTCTCAAACATGATGTGATTAAACAATATCTCCTAACCAATTAGTACATGACTACCAAATTAGTACAAAGAATTAGTCTATCGAACAAATATGAAGGTGATTTGTGTCGCGTGAAGGAGGACTAAGAAATTAGCTCGCCTGCAATTACTTGAACGAAGGGAGGAATGACAACCCTAAACTGACGAAATCGATGCGCGAGAGCTGATAGATGCATTTACTCTTCCAAGATTTGCAGAAGTAGTTGATGTCTTCAATTTGCTTTGCTATGTAGCAGTCATTCATGTCGTGCAGATCGAACACGAGCTCCTTGGTGATGCTATTAACAAGGTTCACCACTTCTTCGTCCACGGCCTCGGACTGTACTATGATCCCCGCGTCTTGAAGGATCTCAATGTCTTCTGGCACATCGATGATGCTGTTGAGGAAGATTGCATAGCAGGTGAAATATGGCGCAGCGAAGGCATTGCACTGTTCGTAAGCCAGCAAGTTCCGTAACAAAGGTCCTGTGGAGTCGTCGATGAATAGGGTCGGGATTCGGAGCTCCCTGTTCTCGAATTCTATGTTGAGGAGGTTGCCGGGATTGCTCTTGAACTTAATGCCAGATCTCCGAAGTATTCTTACTTCTTGCAGCCAAAACTTCCCCGGAAAATTTTCGTGTCTGTTCCATCTCACCCTTCGGGACCTTCGAGGATGGTAATCACTTGGAACGAAACTAGAGTGAAATAGAGAGAGGAGCTGATGATGCGTCCCTCGGTCTTGCAACTTTATCTCGGTGTATTCGCCCTTTTGGGGTCCTAGAGGCTCAAAGAATAGGAGTGCGAGCTTGTTTAGCGGGTGATCTTCCTCACCGAAGGCAGTTAGCTCGTAGATTTCTTTCAACACAAAAAAGGGCAACTGGTTCTCAAGCATTAGCAGATCTCTAGTGATGTTGGGAAGCATCCATCTCGTTGCAAATATCGGTTCTTCCACATATTTACCGTGCTAATTCCAAGTATACATATGGGCAGACACAAGAAAGCATGAGCAATCGATGAATCCGAGTGAGCAAAAATTTATGTTAGAGGGTTACCAGGGATGGAAATTAATAGGTACCTTGTTGCTCTTGTGATACAACCGCATGAGCTTGACGATGAAGCAACCATCAAGAACCATCATCTGGACGAATTCCTCGCTGCTGATATCGTTGAACTCCTCTGAGTAACAACTCCTCGCCCGCCCTTCCAACTTCTTGATCGCAGTCTGGAGTCCCACCTCCTGCTTCTCATCACCGATCTGTTTCATGAGTCGCTTGTACAGCCTCAGCTTCTGAGGTTCCATCGCCCTCAACTCCGGCCGGTTCCGGTGGAAAGGGCCAATCGAGACAACTCGAGGGTTGTAAGCCTTCTCGTCAACCTTGCGAATGTGCTCTGGAACCCGAAAGATTGACCACTGCTTGCTGAAATGGCGCTCATGATCAGTTGCACGATTTTCATGGAGATCACCGGTGGCGGTCATGTCTTCGCTGCAGCAGGCTCTCGGTTTTCCCTGAGCTTTGCGCTTCATGTTCTTCATGATCTCCTAGACTCTTTAAAGGTCCTCTCTCTCCGGTAGGTTGACAATGGAAGAATATTTCAAATATGCACTGGAACACAAGCAGTCACGTGGAAACAAAATTTTAAACATTACGGGGATTAGATGGAACGAAAGTTTGAATAGTTCAAGTTTTTATATAATATATATTTTGGCCTTCAAGATTCAACACTTTATGCAATTATGCGTGACAATACCTTCCCCAGATGCAAAACTAAGCAGCACCTTGGAAGAGCCTGACATGGTACCACGTATCTATTTGGCTGGTGGCACATTATTTTGTAGAATAATTTTGCACTTACATCTAAATGGATTAATATTAATCCCTTGCTAATTATGAGTGCGTGCATACGAATGTTGAAGTGAAACTGCAATGAAACAGAGCTACAGAAGAGAGAAAAAGAAGATGCAACACAGATGCAAAAGCTAAAATTAAAGAGAGGGTCATTACGACATCACACTTTTTTGTCCATTGATAGTGCAAAAACAATTGTTGTATGCTTTGTTAGGAGAAATTAACATTTGCCTAACTAATCAAAATCCCGAAAAAAAAAATTAATGGTCACTTCGTTAGCTTTAGTCACATTGTGCATGCCGAGGCCCTTAATGTTGCGTGCTAGAGCCTCCTTCCATCTTGTTGCCAGAGAAATTTGCTGTCTGGCTAAGGAAATGATCATCGGTTGACCAAATAATATGCAATTCATTTTGATAGTGATGCCTGCAAGTGAAGTATGTATATGATTCCATAACCCCGCAACCGCCCCCCCCCCACCAGAGAAAACCCTGAGACTTAACGAGCAACCATCCAAACTTTGACCGAGATACATGAATCTTGAACATCCTTAAGTTAATGAGGATTGACAATGAGAAACGGTCAAACCGTGAATAAGAACTACTGTTAAAAGAAAAAAAATTTCAACATCGTTTATCTTGTTGGGAGTATTTGGATATTCATCTGTGGTGTCTTAAAGAATCATTTATCTGGTTGTGTTGGGGCCCCAATGAGATCAAGTTGGTGAGCAAAGACAGAAAGACATGATGTGCCGAGCACGATCAGGCTCATCAAGTGTGAAACCAGATTAGATTATTTATTAAGTATCGATTATTACGATGCAAGATCATATTAAATCACGACCCCTGAAGCTTGACCGGCTTTTTTATATTATTTTGTTTTGTGGAAGAAAGCAAACATGTTTCAGTCTTGTAGCTTCTTGTCTGTAGCACATTGCCAGCACAATTTCCACAGAGTTTTTTAGCTGTTGTTGTCGTGTTCACATCTCCCTCCACGCAGCCAAAGGTGCTATGAGACCAATGATTCTTTCTCGGACATTGCCAGCATGATTCTTAGAATATTTTATCCTCAGAGTTTAGTGGGACAATGTTTGCTTTTGCTTCGCCTAGTTTATTAGTAGATTCACTACTATTCACGTTATTTGCTTACATAAAAACTTTACCTAAATTAAATTTAGTTTAATGACATATAGGATGGAGCCACATATTGTTCGGTTTCACCTAATCCAATTCTCTCTTGATATGTTCCTAAAAAAATCCGATTTGGGTGGATTCTGCCATATTGTTCGGTTTCTTGACCGACGACAGACTTGTCTGCACATTTAGATCAAGATCATGACAACGTAAAACACAGAGCTAGCTACGCATCGAGACAATCATACAACTTCTTCCTTGATAATCATGAGAAAGACCCTAATGATTCAAAGTCTCGGACCACCAGTTGAGCAGGCGACTGTTTCTTTTCTTGGACATCATCATAAATCTAAATCACTATGCTAGGTAGTCCTTTTCTTGATGAAACACCTTCGAAACACACGGGAAGTGCCGGTGGAAGAAATGGTGCTTCGCCCGTAATAATAAGAAACAAAATTAAGGAGACTGATTAAGTTGTGTGTTCTGGCTATTCGACCAACCATCGTTCTGCATAGTTTGGTGCTCTACAGCTAAGCTTATGTATTTGAGCTATCCAACAGGGGAAAAAACAGCAGATATAGTGGAGTCGGCAAAATATTAGATTTATTGTTTACCCGAGATTAACTTGATTTAATAGAATGAATCTAAATACCCGCAAAGTTCTATTATTTGGTGCCTAAAAATACCGAATGCTAGTTAACACTGGTGAATAAATAAAAATTGTCGGTAAAAAAGGAAGAAGACAGACGGCTTTTTTTCACAACTATTTGAATGGTAAAATGGATGACAAGATATTATCAAAACGTGAGAGCTGAAAAATGCACTTGCTCAGCCAAGATTTGCAGAAATTGTTGATGTCCTCAATTTGCTGGGCTATGAAGCAATCGCTCATGTCGTGCATATCAAACACAAGTGCCTTGGTGAGGCTATTGATGAGGTCCACCACCTCTTCGTCTTCGTCCACCGATTGAATTATAATCCCAGCATCTTGCAAGATCTCGATGTCCTCCAGGGTCTCAATGATGCTGCTGAGGAAGATCGCATAACAGGTGAAATATGGCGTGGCAAAAGAGTTGCTTTGCTCGTAAGCCAGCAAGTTCCTCAGGAGTGGCCCTGTGCACTCGTCGATGAATAGGGTGGGGATCTTGAGCTCCCGATTCGCGAACTCAATGTTGAGGAGGTTGCTGGGGTTGTGCTTGAACCGGACGCCGGATCTCCATAGCCTCTTTGCCTCGTGCACCCACAACTTCCCTGGGAAATTCTCTTGCCTGTTCCATCGAGCGCCCCGTTGACTTCGTGAAGGGTGATAATCGGAGGGAATGAAGCTTGAGTGGAATAGCGCGAGTAGATGGTGATGCTCACCCTTGTCATTCAACTTTATATCAGTGTATTGTCCCTTCTGCAGCCTCAGAGGCTCCAAGAATAGGAGGGCAAGCTTGTTTAGAGGTGTTGCATTCTTGTCGAATGTCGTGAGGTTGTAGATCTCTTGCAACACGAACATCGGCAATTGGTTCTCGAGCATGAGAAGATCTCTAGTTATGTTGGGTAGCATCCATCTTGTTGCAAATATTGGTTCTTCCACAAATTGTCCCTCTTCATCCTAATCTCAACCAAAACACATACAAAAGAATACATTTATATGAAGCATGTGAACGATCACTAATTGCAGCGAAAGCAAATCAAATCAATCACAAGACTCATCTATAAATCCTAGATCTTGAAATTATTATGAGTAGTTAATCATGTACCCGATTGCTCTCATGGTGAAGCCTCATGAGTTCCACAATGAAGCAACCATCAAGAACCATCATCTCGACAAACTCGCCAGCACTGATATCATCGAACTCCTCCGAGTAACACCTCCTCGCACGGGCCTCCAATTTCCTCAGCGCTGTCTTGATGCGCTCATCGGGATCTTTGTAACCAATCTGCGTGATGAGGCGCTTGTAGAACCTCACCTTTTGAGCTTCCATGGCTATCAAGGCGGGCCGGTTCCGATGGAACGGGCCGATCGAGATGACCCTAGGGTTGTACGCCTTCTCATCGACCTGACGAATATGCGCCGGAACCCTAAAGATTGACCACTGAGAGCTGAAACTGCAGGGATCATGGTCGACTGTGTTACTGGGGAAATCTATGGCGACCCCCGCTATGTCTTTGTCTTCCTCTTCTAGCATTCTTGGAGATTTGCGCTTCTTGCCCATCTCGGAGGCCTTGTCCTTGTTCTTCAAGATTTACAGTGAGGATCTCTATTTTCCAGACAGGAAAACGCGTCCCCTGGTGGTGGGAAGATTTTTTAGGGCCAGATTAGAATAAGTTTGAACAGTTCACTTAGGTTTGGTATATTTGGTCAAAAAAGAAGGTAAAAGAATTAGGGTTTATTACATTGGAATTTGCCGTGAAGTCTACTTTTCAATGGTCGTTTTTATCTGACAAAAAAAATTAATATAAGTGGTCGTTTTAAAACTTCCTTTTTTTGGTTCATGCTAGACAGAATCTCCCCCAGATACAAACGGAACACTTTGGTTAAAGTGACATGTTCAAGGAATCATATTGGCCTGTGGCGTATAGTTTACTGAATATAATCGAGAGATTTGTGCGAAGCTTCTGTACAATATGATAGCGGGCCAATTTGATATTAATGCCGTTCATTTTTTTTCTATCTGGTCTTGAAAAACAAAAAAGCTAGAGGAGGCAGCAAGAATTTTTTGGACCAGTTAAGATGCGACTCGCTCGGTGGGTGTGCAAACGTGCGATTGTTTGCATAATTTGGTAATATTGAAAATCTGTTCTTGATTAGTATAGAGATCATCTCCGTCATCATCAAAGTAAACTTCACACTGTATTGGACCTTAAGTGCTAAATGGAATGTTCAGGAAGAGGTCGTCAAAGCTGATTTCATGAAATTCGGACATGACAACGCCTAACACGATCATTTTATGGTTAAAAGTGACAGGAATTTGAAGAAAATCGATAACTACCTAATATCTCTGTTCTATCAAAGATATGATTATCTCCGCAATTAAGCTGATTTCAACATATAATCCATTTTTTTACTGTTATTAGGTTTAAACATCGTAACAATGCTCGCAGCAAATTAAATCTACATGTCAAATTTTTCTGTTAGAACTCTTTCATAAGAGTTACGTAATCTTTAGGTTGATTCGTACGATTTCTATACAACAATTCTTGAAGAATACTTATGGTGTTTAGGCACTCACCGTCACAGTCATGATCCTGTGGCCATCTCATTTGCTCTTATAATAGTAAAAGATCAATTCCAAGTCCCCTAGCTACCACCACAGGGAGGCTCTAACTGGTGTTAGAAGCCTCAACAAGTTAATTATAATTAATTACTTGATTACTTGATTAGAAAAAGAACTTATCAGTTTGTCTAGACTGGGCTCCCCAAGAATAGTAAAGTGTCCGGGTTACAATTTTTTACTCTGGAAATGTACCATCCACCAAACTGAAATTCAGGTGATTAGCGCTCTCTAGTCTACATAAACAATGTGTTGAACAATTCATTTTGGGTATGAGAAGAAGTATATATTGCTTGACTTCGTTGCAGATAAAGCCTGGTGCGACTCAATGAGAAAAGAGCAGAAACTTGAGAGTTTCATGCAGATCAAAGATCACAAGCTATTCCATTTGCAGCCTAATTTGAGTAATTTCTCAAACATGATGTGCTTAAGCAATATCCCCTTACCAATTAGTGTATGAGTATTAGATTAGTAGAAAGAATGAGTCTCTCAGAACAGATATGAAGGCGATTTGTGTTACGTGAACGACTAAGAAAATAGCAAACACGTTATTACTTGAACCAAGGGAATAGGAATGACAACCCTAAACTGACGAAGTCGATGCGCGAGAGCTGATAGATGCATTTACTCTTCCAAGATCCGCAGAAGGCGTTGACGTCTTCAATTTGCTGTGCTATGTAGCAGTCATTCCTGTCGTGCAAATCGAACACAAGCTCCCTGGTGATACTGTTAACGAAATTCACCACTTCTTCGTCCAAGGCCTCGGACTGTACTATGATCCCCGCGTCTTGAAGGATCCCGATGTCTTCTGGCACGTCGATGATGCTGTTGAGGAAGATCGCATAGCAGGTGAAATACGGTGCGGCTAAGGCATTGCACTGTTCGTAAGCCAGCAAATTCCGAAACATAGGCCCCGTGCAGTCGTCAATGAATAGGGTCGGGATTCGGAGCTCCCTGTTCTCAAATTCTATGTTGAGGAGATTACCGGGATTGCTCTTGAACTTGATGCCAGATCTCCGAAGTATTCTTACTTCTTGCAGCCAAAACTTGCCCGGAAGATTTTCGTGTCTGTTCCATCTCACGCCTCGGGACCTTCGAGAAGGACGGTAATCGCTCGGGACAAAACTAGAGTGAAATAGAGTGAGGAGATGATGATGCTTCCCTTGGTCTTGCAACTTTATCTCGGTGTATTCGCTCTTTTGGGGTCGTAGAGGCTCGAAGAATAGGAGCGCGAGCTTGTTTAGTGGGATTTCTTCCTCGCCGAAGGTGGTGAGCTTGTAGATTTCTTGCAACACAAAAAAGGGCAATTGGTTCTCAAGCATTAGCAGATCTCTAGTGATGTTGGGAAGCATCCATCTGGTTGCGAATATTGGTTCTTCCACATGTTGACTCAGCTAATTTCCGAACAGACAAAATGGACAGACACATGAAAGCATTAGCAATCAATGAATCAAAGCAAGGAAAAATTTGTGTTAGACGGTATTTGGGATGGGAATTAATAGGTACCTGATTGCCCTCATGATACAACCGCATGAGCTCGACGATGAAGCAACCGTCGAGAACCATCATCTGGATGAATTCCTCGCTGCTGATATGGTCGAACTCCTCCGAGTAACATCTCCTGGCCCTGCCTTCCAAATGCTTGATCGTGGTCTCCAGACACACGTTGCGGTCCCCATCGCCGATTTGCTTCATGAGTCGCTCGTACAGCCTCAGCTCCTGAGCTTCCATTGACCTCTACTCCGGCTGGTTCCAGTGGAAAGGACCGATTGAGATCACCCGAGGGTTGTACGCCTTCTGGTCGACCTTGCGAATGTGTTCCGGAACCCGAAAGATCGTCCATTGCTCCCTGAAGCGATGCTTATGGTCAGTTGCATGATTTCCATGGAGATCTCCGGTGGCCGTCATGACTTCACCTGCTCTCGGCTTTCCCAGATATTAGCGCTTACTTGTTCTTCATGATCTACAGGACACTGCAAGATGCCATCTCGCTCTGGTAGATTAACAGTGAAAGAATATTTCCAGTATGCGCTGGAACACAATATAGTCACGAGGTATAAAGATTAAAAATTACGGGGGTACAGATAGAACAAGAGTTTGAACATTTCAAAGGTTGGGGTCTGAAATATATATACTGGCCTTCAAGTTTCATTACCTAGTGCATTCGTGCGTGATGGGAACCTCCTCAGATGCAGATGCATAACTAAGCAGCATCCTGGATAAGTCTGACATGGAAAGAGGAATCATATTTGCCTGGTGACATATTATTTTGTAGAATATTTTTGCACTTATCTAACGGATATCACGAAAAATCTTAAACTGGTACACATATGATAAATTTATTCCAAAATAATTTTTTGACTATTAAAAATTCCAAATTGATACACTTGTGACAAATTTACCCCAAACTAATTTTTTTACCACAAAAAACCCTAAGCCGGTACATTTATGACAAATTCACTCTTTATTAAACTGGATTAATATCACAAAAAATCACAAATTGTTACATTTGTGACAAATTGAGAGTAAAATCCCAAACCGTTACACCCATCAACTATCACGTGTCATTTAACTTAGAGATTTGATAGAAAAATTTAACGGAAACTAACAGAGGGTAAATTTATCACGAAAGTACCAGTTTTGGATTTTTCGTAATATTAACCTCTTATTTTAAGGCTCCGTTTGTTTCGCGAAAAATGTATACTTTGGAAGCATTTTATTCAAAAATAATCTTTTATATCGCTTACAAAAAGAAATGAACGATAAAAAATTTCATCGTCCATGAAAATATTTAAGCATAAATTGCTGTTAATAATGAAAAATATTTCATTATCTAATTATTTCGAGCTATACAAAAGAATATTTTTAAGAAAATATTTTTCAAATCATTCATTTTCAAATATTAATCCATGACTAATTATAAGTGTATCTATTTGTTGAAGTGAAAGTGCGAAGAAACAAAGCTAAAGAAGATCTAAAACCAATGCAAAAGCCAAAGGTAAAGAGACAAATATTTCTGACTGTCATTTTTTTGGGTCCATTGATAGTCTAAAAACAATTATGGGATGCACTGCTAAGAAAATTTAACATGTGTCTAACTAATTGAAATCCCCAAAAAAATAAATAATCATATCAAAATAAACATTAGTCTAACCAATCAAAATGCCGAAAAAATCAATAATCATTTCGTTAACTTTAGTCATATACGCATGTCGACCTCCTAAATGTCGTTTGCAAAAA
Source organism: Syzygium aromaticum (assembly GCA_024500025.1). Classification (NCBI taxonomy): domain Eukaryota; kingdom Viridiplantae; phylum Streptophyta; class Magnoliopsida; order Myrtales; family Myrtaceae; genus Syzygium; species Syzygium aromaticum. The sequence continues at coordinate 2,650,692 of CM044887.1, read as the reverse complement.
GATTCCTTCCATCTTCTTGCAAGAGAAATATGCTTTCTGGCTAGGGAAATGATCATTGCCTGACCCAACTCATTTTGATAGCGATACCTGCAAGTAAAGTAAAGTAAGGTAAGGATATGACTTCATAATCCCTCTCGGAATTGGCCAAATACATCAAATAAAACCCTGACAGGTAATGAGCAAACCTTTGAACTTTGACCAAGACTTCTTTCAAAATATCAGATGTGCTTAAAAGATGAAAAAATACAAAAAAAGAAAAAAGTCTTAAACTTATTGTGCTCGTTACGAATTAATCCTAAATTTTTTTCATTTATGTCAATTTAGTTATAAATATTTTTCCTTTTTGGCAATTGCTACCTTGCACTCCAGCTTTTTTATATAGCACAATTGACGCTAACATGAATTATTTTTTTGATAATTTTTAATAATTTTCTTTTCCTTTTCTTTTTGCTAGTGGTCGTTCGTCGACCACCAACCACGGGCCATGGCCAGAGAGGGTGAGTGCTGACGAGGGCCCCCACTTGCCAGATTTGGAAAGGTTGACCCTCGTCCAAGCCAAGGTAGCCTCATCAAACGTCACTTGTGGACGGTCAACATTGCCAAATTTGGCGAGAGTGGCTCACACCAGATCTAGCGAGAGGGACCCTCGTCCATTATGGCTTGTGGTTGGTGACCAACTATCGGCTACTAGCATAAGAGAAGGAAAAGAAAATTAAAGAAAAAAAAAGATAGGAAAAAGGAAAAAAAATAAAAAATTATAAAAGTATCAATATCAGCGCCGATAGTGCCACGTAAGACCACCGACATCTACGTCAACGATTTTTTGTCTAAATTAGTGGTATGTACTCAATTGGTAAAATGTACAAAAGTTTATGATTGATTTGACACAAATACAATAGAGTTATGACTTTTCTTGGTACTAAAAAAGAAAAGTTCTAACTTCTAATCCACAACTTCCTCTTAGATTAAATTATTCTCCATAAAGGTCCATAATCTATTGCTTGATAGTCTCCAAGATTTGCGAAGAGTTATTTGGCGAAATTTATGAAATTTTAGTAGCTTCTAATTCTACAATTCGCGACACGTCGCATCACACGAGGGAAAGAGGGTCGGGACCGTTTTCCTTCGCTTCTAAGCTTACGAGGATTTCCATTGAAAAAAGGTTGGGTTATGCAAAAAACCATATCATTTTATAATGGTGTTGCGTCGCCCGTGGGATGAAGTTGGTCAACAAACACAGACAGATGATGTGCTGATCATGACAAGACACATCAAGTGCGAAACCAGATTAGATTATTTGATTAAGCTTTGATTATTATGATGCAAGATCATTGTAAAACACGAATTTGAATCGGGATTGGCTTTCAACTTATAATATTATATTTTACGGGAGAAAGCAAACATGTTTCAGTCATTGGTATTGTCTTGTCTCCAGCACATTGCCAGCACCATTTCCACTGAACCTCTCATTGGTATTGTCGTGGTCACGTCTCATCCCCGCAGTCAACGTGTGATTACACCAATAACTCTTTCTCGTACTATAATTCTTATAATATGCACTTCACTATTTGTGGTCATAATATAGTGTACAACATTTGCCGGATATGAAAAGTTCTCCTAAATTAAATTTAGCTTAATGAAACATCGGATGGAGAGCCAAAAACGGTTCAGTTTCTTAATCTTACATTAAAAAAAATATGAGACCCCGGTTATTCAAAGTCTTAGATGACCAATTAGATCAACTGATAGGCCACGAAAAAATTGTTAAAAAATACTTATCGCAAGATTTCCCTTTCAATCCTAAATTTTTCATTTTGGCCAATTTAATCATAAATCTTTGTTCAAAACTTCAATATAATCTATCCGATCAATTTAGGTTGGAAATCACTAATGTAGTGATCCAGTCAGTGTCAACCATTCAACGTTGCACAGTTGGCAATGTGACATATCTAACATTACCATATTTTTCTTTTTTCTTTTTTCTTTTTTTCTTTTTCGTTTTCCTCATTGTGCATCTACCTTGAAAAGGGCCACTGAGATTCGTCGGGGTCTCAGCGATGGCCGATGAGGGCATGCAAGCTCTCACCAGCCTTTGTAGAGGGCCTACTATGCCAGCCACTAGGCAAGGGCCTTTGGGAAAATTGCCAAAAAAGTCTTAAACATGTTACACTTTTGTCAATTCAGTCATAAAACTTTCAAGTTTGCCAATTGAATTCTAAACATTTTCACTCTTTGCTAATTGAGTCATTCCGGCTAAGTTTGGTTGGAAATCGCTGACGCAGACGTCGGGCGACCTACATGGCATTGACGTAGATAATTTTTAATAATATATTTAATACTTTTTGAATTTTTATTTTATTTTATTTCCTTTTTCTCTTTTTTCTTTTTTTTTCCTCCCCTCCTTCATCCACCGGTCACTGGACATCAGCCACTGGGCAAAGAGGAAGGCCGGCAAGGTCAACCTCGCCCAGCCATGGCGAGGGTGAGCTTAACCATTTCTGGGGAGGGCAAGCCTTACTATGACTGGGTGAGGTCGGCCTCGCTGTTGTTGGGGAGGCCCTTGCCAGTGGTCGGTAGGGGCAAGGCTTGCTTGAGGCCAGTGAGGTCGACCTCACCAGCCCTCCCCTCTCTGGCCAAGTGCCGATGCCCTACGATCGGCTGGAGAAGAAAGAAGGGGAGGAAAAGAAAAAAGAAAAAAAGGAAAAGGAAAAAGAATAAAAAATCAAAAAATCAAAAATCAAAAAAATTTAAAATATTATTAAAATTGTTCACATCAGCACCACGTAGACCGATTGACGTCCACGTCAGTACTTTCCGGCCAAAATTGGCTATATGAACTCAATTGGAAAGAAGTAAAAAAGTTGAGGACTTAATTGGCAAACTTGAAAGGTTTTGGATTGAATTGGCAAAAGTCCTCTTACTTATTGCACGATTGCCCTTTCAATCCTAAGTTTTTCATTTTGGCAAATTCAATCCTAAATCTTTGTGCAAAACTCTAATATAGTCTACCCGATCAATTAGATCATAAATTACTAACGTGATGGCACATTCAATGTCGACCATCCAACGTTGCACGACTAGCAATCTGACATGTCCAACATTACTCAAAATGACCTCATTTTTTTAGAAATTACATATTTTTATTTTTCTTTTCTTTTCTTTTTTGTTTTCATTTTCCATATTGTTCATCTACCTCGAAAAGGACCGCCAAGATTTGCTACTGGGGTCTCAGCGATGGTCAATGAGGTCATGCAGGCTCTCACCAGCCTTTGCAGAGGGCCTACTATGCTGGCCACTAGGCAAGGACCTTTATGGCCAATTGAATTTGGGTTACCCTTAAAATTTTATTTTTTTAAGTTACCAAATGTTTCTTATCTTTACAACTTTCATTACCTTTCTTAATTATGCCCTATAATTACCAACTCTTATATAGAATTACTAACTTTAATTTAAATGATTTATCGGTTCTGATTGAGTTATCAACTTGTTCTATGTTACCAACTCTCATTTTTGTTAGTTATGTTTGTTTGTTTGTTTTTTAAATTTGACAACTTTTTTATGGGATTACTTAATCATAATTAAACTAATTGGTAAGTAATCAAATAAAGGTTAGTAATTCACATAATAGTTGGTAAATTAGGGTGTTGCTAAGAAAGTTAAATAAAAGCTAATAAATAGAAAGCAAAGTTTCTTTGTTTAAGATAAGAAAAGTTAGCGATTTAAAAGAAAAAATAAAATAAACACTGGTAATAACCAAAATAAGAGTTAGTAATGTAAAATTAGTTTGTAACTTAATTGGAGAAGAGTCGATAGTCACTCAATTAATGTCGGCAAAATATAAAAAGATTTGGTAAATTTAACTAGTTGGCAAGTAAGGCAAATAAAAGTCAATAACTCAACAGAAAATTTGGAAAAATAAGAAAAAAAATCAAAAAGCATACCAAATAACTCAAATAAGACTTGACAAACAAAAACTGCTACGCAACCTAATGAGAGAAAAGCCAATAAGTCACAAAATAATAGCTGATAAATTTGTGTAAGAGTTGATAAATTTGAGGAGTTTATAAGAGTGATAAATAAAATTTAGTAAATGATAATTAAATTTGATATATTAAAAAAATATCAATAAGTATCTCAAATTAAGAGTTGTAATCCAAACTAGTTGGAATTTAATTGGAGAAAAGTTGGCAAGTCACTCAATTAAAGATTGAAAAACTCATATAAGAGTCGGTGAATTTAAGTAGTAGGTAAGAAAGATAAATAAAAATTAGTGAAGATAGAAAAAATAATTTTTAAAAGTAAAAATTGTCCAAAAGTACCAAACTTATTGTATGGGCACCAATTCAGTCATTAATTTTCAATTTGGCCAATGTAGTCTTAAACCTTTTGATAATTATTTAATGTAATCCATCCAACCTATATATGCAAAAATTGCTGACGTGATGGTCCAAGCAGTATTGACCATCTTACATGCACGGTTGGTAGCTAATATGTCAAGGTCAACATCATTTTGTAATTTTTTTTAAAAAAAATTCTGAATTTTTTCTTTTTTCCATTTTCTTCTTTTTCTTTTTTCTTTTATTTTTTGTAAGATTTTGTGGAAGTACTGCCGACTCTAAACATTTAAGTTATTAGATAAATGCATGACTTAATATTTAATTATTTTAACACTCCCCTTCACGCTTAGGCTGGACTTTGGCCTTAGCCTAAAGCTTGGAATATGCAATTTGGGAGGCAAATAGAGGTCTATAAGATTTGAACTTAGGACCTCCTCCTTCGATACCATGTGAGAATTTGTGAGACCACTGCTAGCTATTCCAAAAACTTAAACCATTAGATGAAAGCTGATTTAATATTTAATTATTCTAAAACTTTTCGATACCACTATTCATCTTCCTCGCTGACCCCACCCTCTCTAGCCACACCTTCATAAGCCATAGGCGAGGGTCGCAACCCTCGCTAGCCACACCTTGGCTGGCCTAGGCAAGGAAATCGAGTCCGTCAAAGTGAATCGTCAAACTTACCGATCTTTTGTTTGGTCTCAAACAATTAGGCTAGGAAAATCAGTCTTGTCTTCGAGCTTATGTCATGGTCTTCACTTGCAAGACAACTGAGCACTTATATTTTCGTTTTGTTTTGACATTTTTTTCTTTTTGTCTCTGATTTATTTTTAGCTTATTGACTGGTGCTTCTCTGGTTTTGCGTTATGTCACTATTATAGGAGAAATGATGTTAGATTAATTAAATATTAAACCACAACTTTATTTAAAAGTTTAAGCTATTAGAATAGTTAGTGATGGTCCCATAAAATTTCACATGGTATCAAAGTTAGAGGTCTTGAGTTTGAATCTTTCCAAACCCCATTTGTCTCCCAAATTAAATATGTACACGTATAGTACCCGGCAAAATTACCAGACTAAGGGTGAAGGGAAGTATTAGATCAATTAAATATTAAACCATGCATTATCTAATGGCTTAAACTTTTAGAAGAGTTGGCAATAGTCCTACAAAATCTCACAAACGAGAATGACGAAACAGACACAAGGTTGAATGGGAGATGAAGAAGAGCTCTTCATCTCAAAATGGCAAACGAAACGGTGAGGACTTGCAAGCACACCAACAACACAACGCAAAACTAGATCTGGGCTAGGGTCACGGCCCTCACTTGGCCGGCAAGGCTGTGGAGGCTTGTAGGCCCTAGTGACACTTGTAAATCCTTTTCTTCGAATATGAATAGTGAGGAAAATGAAAAAGAAAGAAAAGAATAAGAGAAAAAAGTTATAGAATTTTTATGAAAAACACCATCGCTTTGAGTGGTGTTGGACATGTTAGATCACTGGCTGTGCCACGTAGGACGACTAGTGCTGACTAGACCACCACATCAGCAATATTTGGCCTAAATTGATTGGCTATACTGCATTGGAATTTCGCCTAAAGATTTAGCATTAAATTGGCCAAATTGGAAAGTTTAAGACAAAATTGGCGACCGTACAATGGGTTTATGACTTTTTGAAGCACCTTCCCATTTTTTAACTGTATAAAAGGGGTTAGTAATTTCACGAAAGTGTTGGTAAGTCACCAATAATTTACCAGAAAATCGGTAACTTTTTTGACCAATAATTTTTTCACATTTACCAACTATTTCAGAAATTTTACCTTATAGAAAAAATGTCTAGATTTTTTTTGGAACAGCAGTAAAATAGTCCACAACAATAAATCAATAAAGTAGTCGTTGCCATTCTGTTCCCTGGTCTCCGCAATTACTTGCAAGAAGAGAGCGGGAACATTTAGTCAAATTGCAGAAACTGCTTAGGAAAGCATTCGATCTGTGGTAGATTAATTCAACGACTATTCGATACACATAGTCGACCGCTTTGGAGGACAAAAAATCAACAAAAATTAAGCGGAATTGGCGTAATGGTTCACAACAACGGATGCAATTGCATGAGCAATACATGGATATTGAATTAGTATAAAAAGAATGATCGAGTGTGTTACAATATAAGGTTAGAATGTGAATCGTAGAATTCAAAAAATTATTACAACTATCTGAATGGTATGATTAATGACAAGATATTTTCAAAACGGGAGAGCTGAAAAATGCACTTGCTCTGCCAAGATTTGCAGAAATTGTTGATGTCCTCAATTTGCTCGGCTATGAAGCAATCGCTCATGTCGTTCATATCAAACGCGAGCTCCTTCGTGAGGCTATTGATGAGGTCCACCACCTCTTCGTCTTCGTCCACCGATTGGTATATGATCCCTGCGTCTTGCAAGATCTCCTTGTCTTTCAGGTCTTCAATGATACTGTTGAGGAAGATCGCATAACAGGTGATATACGGCAGGGCGAATGCGTTGCACTGCTCGTAAGCCAGCAAGTTCCTCAGGAGCGCCCCCGTCCACTCGTCGATGAAGAGGGTGGGTATCTTGAGCTCCCGATTCGCAAACTCTATGTTGAGGAGGTTACCGGGGTTGTCCTTGAACCGGATGCCGGCTCTCCGTAGCCTCTTCGCCTCGTGGACCCACAACTTCCCTGGGAAATTCTCTTGCCTGTTCCATCGAGCGCCTCGTTCGATTCGCAAAGGGCGAATGTTGGAAGGAATGAAGCTCGAGTGGAATAGGGCGAGGAGATGGTGATGCTCGCCCTTGTCGTCCAACTTTATGTCGTTGTATTGTCCCTTCTGCGGACTCAGAGGCACCGTGAATAGGAGGGCAAGCTTGTTTAGAGGCGTTGCGTTCTGGTCGAACGTCGTGAGGTTGAAGATCTCTTGCAACACGAACATCGGCAATTGGTTCTCGAGCATGAGAAGATCTCTAGTGATGTTGGGTAGCATCCATCTGGTTGCAAATATCGGCTCTTCCACAAATTGTCCCTCTTCGTCCTAATCTCAACCAAAACACATACAAAAGAATACATTTATATGAAGCATGTGCAAGATCACTAATTGCAGTGAAAGAAAATCAAATCGATCACAGGACACATCTATAAATCCTAGATCTTGGAATTAGTATGGGTAGTTAATCATGTACCTGATTGCTCTCATGGGAAAGCCTCATGAGTTCCACAATGAAGCAACCATCAAGGACCATCATGTCGACAAACTCGTCGGTGCTAATGTCGTCAAATTCCTCCGAGTAGCACCTCCTCGCATCGGGCTCCAATTTCATCATCGCCGTCTTGATGCCCACATCGCGATCTTCGTAAGCCATCCGCGTCATGAGTCGCTCGTAGAACCTCACCTTCTGAGCTTCCATGGCTCTCAAGGCAGGCCGGTTCCGATGGAACGGGCCGATCGAGACGACCCTTGGGTTGTACGCCTTCTCATCGACCTGACGGATATGCGCTGGGACCCTGAAGATCGACCACTGAGAAATGAAACGGCGGGGCTCATCGTAGGCCGTGTCGCTGGGATAATCTACGGCGACCACCGTCATGTCCTTGTCCGCCTCTTCTTGCTTTCTTGGAGATTTGCGCTTCTTGCCCATAAGGGAGACTCGCTCCAGTCGTCAAGACTCATAAATAGGTTATACTCTTTGAGGTCCAAGATTCGCCGGGAACGATCTCTCCTTTCTATACAGGAAAACAAGCAGCACTCACGTGGTCGTCTGAAGGTTTTTGAGGGCCAGCTGGACAAGGTTGAACAGTTCAATTACGTTTGGAATATCTGGTCAGAAAAAGGAAACATAAAGGAATTAGGGTTTAGGATATTGGACTCTGCCGTCGAGTCCTTCTCATTTTCGTTGTTTTAAAATTATAATTTTCAGGTTCGTGCTGGACAGAATCTCCCCCAGATTCCAACCATAAACACCTTGGCTAAAGAAAGTGACACGTTCAAGGAACCCTATTAGCTTGTCTCCTGTAGTTTACTGAATGGGATTGAGAGATTACAGCAGATGTCAGTCAAGTAGGTTTTTTTTTTTATCCCGACAAACAAGAAATCTGGGGCAGGCACTCGAAGTTTCGGACCGGTTAAGACGCGAGTCGCTGGCTGGTTGCTCAAACATTAGATTGTTTGCATTACTTGGTAAGATTGAAGAATTGTTCTTAAATCAATAAAGCCATGGAAGAGGTAGAGATCATCATCCTCATCATCATCAACGTAAGTGTCACAAAGTATTAGACCTTAAGTGCTCAACTAAAGATTCAAGAAGAGGTCGGGAAAATCAATTTCATGCCATCTTTTCATGTAATCCCGACATGACGACACATAATATAATCATTTCATAATCAAAAGTGAAGGGAATTCCAAATAAATCAATAATTACCGAATGTCTCTATGATACCGAAGACTTAATCATTTGCATAATCAAGCCGATTTCAACTTATATCCCCTTGTTCTTCACTTTATTCAGGCTTAGACGTCGTAACTATGCTCAATGCAAATTCAAGTCTGTATACCCAATTTTTCTCGAACAACTCTCGCACACAATGAGGCAGGACACCACTGTTAGATGATTATGTGTCTCATCTTTTCCTCAGTGTGAAACGAGATTAAATTAATGGTCGCATCACTGCAAAAGATCATATCCCCCAGTCTAATCATCGGGAAACAAAATAAAAAAATTCGAGCCTTTAATAATCATGTGGGATAATCCTTTGTCGCTATTGGCAAAAAGCCAGCACATTAGTCCTAATTCTTTTCATTAATTATTCGTGGCGTGCCCACCTGGGGATTCAATATTCCCTGACCAGGTCCACGTTCGAAAATCCTAATCAAATGTTGGTTGCACGTGTCATTTTTTAGAATTTTTCTTTAATCCCCGGGCCAGGTCCGACACATTTTTAGTCCTTTGTTCCTGGCCCAACCTCCAAATTCGTAAACCGAAAACAATTTTCTTGTCGACATATTGATTTTTGTTTTTTATGCTTAACTTTTTTTTTTTATGCTTAACTTGAATCTTGCGACACACGTACCTTGGCTTTTCTTAGTCTGGAATACATAAAACTCTCACGACATATAAATACCGGCACTCCGACATGCCTTTTTTTATTTATGAATTTTTAGAAATTTCAATAATATTTTAGATTTTGATATGAAAACGAACAGTACCTTTTGTATATACAAACAAGCATTTACGGCATGTTTGTTTCGTGTAACTCTTTTTAATGGAGGAAAATCTTTTCCGTGAAAATCATTTTTAAGGAAAATGACTAATATTTGGTTTTTTGGTAGTGTACTTGAAAATGAGAAGGAAAATATTTTTCGATGTTAATGTCAAAGATTAATTTCTGTTATTGTTATATTTTATCTCGTATATATCACCAATATGTAAAGTATAAATTTTAATTTTTTAATATTAGAATAAAGCAACATAAAAAAGATGGCAAAAAAATAGAAAATATAAATAATTAACAAGCTTAATCCCAATGCTCATAAAAATTCGCCTGAGAATGGTTTTCCATTCTGCGTGAGCTGCGTATGGAAAATAGCTCGGGCTAACGATTTCTTCTTTTTAGGATGGAGAAATCATTATTTTCAATTTTAACTACGATTCTTTTTGTTGACTATAAAATTTCCTATAGTTTAATGTCCACTTTCAGCGAACCAAATACATGAAAGTTTGGAAAATCATTTCGCATAAATCGTTTTCATATATATAAACTAACACACTTTGTTAATATCAAAGTTTCACTAAATTTCGGTCTTGTTTTCGGCTAGGCGGATTTGAGCACTTATTCAGGCCGGCAAGCTTGGGCCCGGCAAGACCTCCAGAAGGCGGGCTCAGATGGCCCAGTCTGAGCCCGAGCCCGACCAGACACTCAGGTCTACTCTAGCATACCAGCATCTGGGAAGGGGGCTTGGTGTGAATTGCTTGTCAGGAAGACATCTTTTTATATGTTTAATTGTAGAATTGACCAAACAATGATGCAAAACTGGTTTGACTTGTTGATAAAAGAGTTATCATATAGTTTACTCAGTAGCACTTCAGCACTGCAAGGCCATGGCCTCAACTTGGTTTAACTGATCCTCCAGTACCAAGGCGGATGTCGTCTCGATATTATCTTTAATTTGTGTGTCTCTGAATTCAGCTGAAGTGTACAACCTGTAGACTCCAATTTCTTTAGTAGTGTAGTCTATAATACTAGGGTTCACGATGTTAGTTCAATGATTTTCTCCTTTTTTCAGCGAACTACCCTGAGCACTTTTCTCCCTCTGCATAATGCAGTTAATGGATGAAAAGATCTCTTAAAATAGGTTACTTTTACAATAATTGTCGTAGGGTGTTGTTAAAGTTTCTCTGAAATCTTCTTGGTTTGGCTTGGTTCACACATCCACCGATGATTATCTGAGAGCTGATGTATCTGCAGGGACTAAAAATGGAAACAAAGCCCAAGCGTTCATGAATGCGGAAAGGCTTGTACCAGATGAGACGGTGACGGCTATATGGACAACTTTACCATCTCGCATTACAATATATCTTTTCGTGGTTTTGAAAGTTCAAGCAGATTGGAAAATTACTGTTTTCGCAGATGGTCACAACAAGATTATCGCTTCCAGATGCTAAACAAAAAGGGTGGGTTCTTGACGGGCATCCACGGAGTTATGCTCAAGCCGAAAGCCCGGAAGATAGCTTTTTGATTTCCCAAACCTTCGTGGCCTGGAGCTCTATGCTTGAGGTTGAGGTTGAGGTTGAGGTTGAGGTTGATCCCGTTGTTGTTTGAGCATTTGCCTCTTCCGCCGCATCCTCCTCTTTTGAGTCCCAGTAAACATGCCCCCTGGTGTACCACCTACATCGATCCATCATCCTTCTGGAGAATTATAAGGTACTTTGTATGTTCATAGACTTGAAAACCCTGGAACTTCATCTGCTGGGAAGTTATCATCTGACTCACCACATCCCGTCGGCACAATATCGTTTATATCAGCACCGAAACCAGGAGGAGGCATATACTTCACAAAATAGTCAAATTTTTCACTATGCTGTCCAAGTGTCCGTACACTAGGGTCACCCTCCTCTTATCGTTCTTTTGTTTGAGAGTTTTCTTCCGCATCGGCCTACTCTTTGGAAAGTCGATTCGATTAAACACACTTGACCGATGAGCTGCACCCATAAGTACCTAATCATAAGTAACTCTTCTGCCTCAGCCTAGCTGAAAGTTCACTTTCATTTTACTTTTAGCCGAATCGTAGTCCTCTCTGTCGATATCCTGTTGGCATCGTGGACATAGATTCCTTTGAGGCAGTTTCACTTCCATTTTTTACTTTTTCTCTTTCATTGGCAAACTCGATTTTTCCTTGCCGAAATTTGTTTCCCTGAAAATAATATAGATCACCTTGTTATGGCTTCGTGAATGGTACCACTATAATACCTTTTGTTTACCAAATCTTATTTTTTTGGGATGATTTGGCCTTCGGTCAGCTTTATAAGGTAGTCTTTCAGAAGCAAGTTGAAGATTTCATCCAACTTAATGATGTCGAATGAGTAGACTTGGGCGCCTTTAGCCCAAATCGTAATTGTTTCTTTTACCCTAGCAAGCCTCAATGCTAGACAAACGTAAGGCTCGTCGAGCATCTTTTTGCTACAGCCACTTCCATGTTTTCATAGGAGTTAGAGTCATTTCCTGATTCCCAATTGTCGATTAAGGCCACATTTTGTTTGAACTTTCTATGTGGCTTCTTAGCTAGTTACTTGTAAGGAGAGACTTTTGTCGCAACTATATGGCTTCGTGAAACAAATGGTATCGCGACTGACCTCCCGCTCTTTTTTATTGGCATGTAACGAAAAAATGGGAAGTTGCATCTGGTACATGCTAAGTCTAGGTTCGAGACTTAACTCGAGCTCTCCCAATCTCATATCATATCACAACTTAGGGTTTAAGTGTTTAACATGTAAGTAGTTTACATCAAGGAGTCGCCACTAATCGATTTGGGGTGGGTCAATTAAAAACCCAATTAGAATGATTGGAGGATCACCCTATTCTTATGAACTAGAGATTAACTGAATTCGGGGACTTGGTTACACTAGTTGTACAACTAATGCCCTTTCAATACATTTTCACCCTGTTCATTTATGAAAACATTTGTCAGGCAATTTGGATTGATTTTAGGACCTTTCTCCTAACATGTGAGGTGATCAACCGAGTGCATAATTAAAAGCGATTAGCAGTCAAAGTAGATATGTAGCCTAAGGTTCTTACCCTAACTAAAGCAACCGACATTTAAAACGCAACAAATCATGCAATTAAAATCTAAATAAAAACATACATGATAATCATACAACAATACACGATCTTATAGGCTTATCTATTTAAACATACGACTTATGCGATTAAAAATAACATGCATAATAAAACAACGATAAATTACAACCCTCCGCTTTTTTTTAATTTTTTTTTAAAATAAATAAAATACAGAAAAAAGAAAAAATAAAAGAAATTTTTTTTATTTCAAAAATAAGATAAGATAATATAATATAATATAATATTAAAACAGGTCGAGTCAATGCATTCGGGTCGGATGAATTCGACCCGAGTCAACGAATCTGACCGAGGCGTTGACTCGGGTCATCCGGGTCGATCAAATCCGACCCAGATCAACGGATCTGACCCGGGCATTGACCTGGGTCGAGTCGACTGATCCGGGTCAGTCGGAACAGACCCAAGTCAACGGATCCGACCCAGGGCATTAACCCAGGTCATATTTACTGATTCGGGTCGGGTCTGACCCGAACTCGCAAACCTACAAGGGGGAAGTGTCGGCGGGGCCAAACTTGGCCATCCACCGGCCAACCCAGACTGACGTCGCCCCCGAATCAGCCCCTGGGGCCACCACCAACATCACTGACTGCTTGGCTCGCCGGCTGGCGACCAAATCCAGATTGGCCTCTCTAGGGCATTTTGTCGAATGTCTGGGGGGCGCGGTGAAAATCAACTAATTCCAACCTCTTCCGGCAATTGGGTTAGCTCTGATGGCTGAGGCTCGGTCTCGACGGAGAGTGGGGGTCGAGATCGATGACGGCACGGGCCGGGAATCGTGCGACACGATCGGCGTGAGTCCTGACCCGACCGTGCCAGAAAACAGGGCAAAACAAGGCAAGTCGGGGGAACCGGGGAAGCTTACCTGTCAGTGGCACGTTGGAGGGGCGTTTCGGCTAGTCTAAGGACGATGGCGACGCTGCTGGTTGCTTCGGCGTGACCTTGGCTCTTTCGCTCTCTCTTTGTTCTCAGCTCTCTCACTCTCTATTCTCTCTATCACTCTCTCGCTTTGTTTCTCTCTCTCCGACCAACCTCGACTCTCTCTTCCTCTCCAGCTTTTATAGCCGGCGACGACGGGTCCCCCTGCTCCGTTGCGTCTACGTGACGACGGCCTGCACCGGCCTACTCTGGTCGTGACTTTTGCGACCATTAAGCCGATGCAGGGGGGCCAGTTCTGTGATAGGGGGGGAAGCAGAGGAAGAGAGGGGGGAGAGACTGGGAATCTGGGGCGGGCCAGTCCCATTGGCATACCCGTCTGGCTCTCCTTTGGCGTGATGGCGATGGCGAGGCTGCAGCTCCGGTGTCGTCACAGTGGTGTCAAAAGTAGAGGAGAACAGGGTAGGCGAAAGGGATAGGGCGGTGGGAGGGAAGGAAGGAGAAAGAGAGTTGGGCTAGGCTGGGCCCAGCTACGCGGAAGGGAAGATGGAAGGAGGAGGACGGGCCTGAGGCCGCTAGGGGGGGGAGGGAGAAAAAGAAAAAGGAAAGGGCCGGGTCCAAGGTAAAAAAAAAAAGAAAAGAAAAGAAATGGGTCGAGTCGACCTGGCCCCGACCTTGTCCAGCTCGATTTTTTTTAAAAAACACTCTAATAGACCCTATTAGTGCAAATATGCCTAATTTCTATATGTAATGCATTTAATAGAAATATTTTTGTTTTAGAAATTAAAGAAATTTAATTCCTAAATTTTGTGCAATTAATTTTGGGCAAATTAAAAATAGATGTCAACAGTTGCCCCTCTTTGAAGGTGATCTCGTAGAGATTGAGCTCGCAGAGATTACGTTCAAAGATAAAATGACACATAAATTTGGCCCATGTTTGCTCAATGAATGCTAATTTTTTGCGAGACTCTGAGTCCCATTTTTTGATGGGATAAGATGATGCATGCTAAAGCAAATAAAAACATACTTGGGGCTACTTACCTTGCCGAAGGGTAAAGTAATTCCAGATAGTTGGTATCATGTGTCGAGAACTCGAATCTATCTTTGGTCGTCTCGACTAAATTTCCTTCATCTAGGACTCGAACCTGTCCTCTATTGCCTTGACAAGGGAAATTGTTTGTCTAGGATCCGAACCTTTCTTCGGTCTCCTTGACTGGGGAAATCACTTGCCTAGGAGCCGAACTTGTCTTTGGTTGCCTAGACTGGATTTCATTTGTTTAGGACTCGGACCTTTCTTCGGTGACCGTGACTGGGGGAAATCGTTTGCACAGAACCTGAACTTATCTTTGGTCGCCAGCTGGATTTCATTTGTCTTGGACCCGAACCTTTCTTCGGTGGCCGTGACTGAGGGGAAAAATTGCTTGTACAGGACCTGAACCTATCTTCGGTCACCAGCTGGATTTCGTTTGTCATGGACCCGAACCTACCTTCGATCGCCTTGACTGGAGGGAAATCGCTTGCACAGGATCCAAACTTATATTCGGTCGCCAGCTATATTTCATTTGTCTAGGATTCGAACCTTTCTTCGGTTGCCTTAACTGGAGTTTGTTTTAGCAAAGTACCTGCATCTTATGAAAGGTACTTGAAAAGACTTCATGTGAATAGAAGGGGTTAATTCCATGCTCAGGAGGGGAATAGAGAGGTTAGCTAAATGTTCAAAGAGTACCATAACAATCGTAGGTATAAGGATTTTTGGAACCAAGCATAGATAGAGTATACTTACCTGGGCATGTTCTCGCCTTTTAAGGGTATATCTCCTGTCAGACAAATAAGTTTTGTGCAAAGGCATACATATTCATCGAAGAAATAGACAACTGAGGCTATTCTAGAATATCATATGAAATATATTGACTGTAAGTCAAGATGCATTTCATTTTCAAAGCAACACCTGGTTTATTCTTCGGGTAGTTTGAAAAGAATTCATAATTTTGGAATCGGGCAAGGGTAGAATGTACTTTATCTGGGCACGATCTTGTACACACATACGCATTCATCAAAGAAATAGACAACTAAGGCTATTCTAGAATATCGTATGAAATATCTTAACCGCAAGTTAATATGCTTTTCTTTTTCAAAGGAACACCTGGTTTACCTTTCGGGTAGTTTGAAAAGAAATCTGATAAAATACCTAAGGTTTCTTACTCGGAGGTTTGATGCATCATTTACTGAATAATCGACCTTTTTCGGGGCATCTCTCTTAAGGTGACAATGAGGGTTTCTTCAGTGCCCAAATTTTCGTGTCCTATCACTGGGGATTAAAGCTCTGAATTGTTAAAGAGGATTAGCACAAACATGCATGCCTTCATCAGGGATGGACAAGCTAAGCTATTCCATAATGTGTATTTACACAAGGTGTTTTTTGCCATGTTTGCATCACCAAACATCTACCGAGAGTCAATCAAGACAATTTTCACTCTCAAGGTGGACTTTTCGAGATGTTGAACGAGAGACCTTCAGTCAGAAAGGACTTTTCACTCGCTCTCATTAAAAAGGATTGTTTGTCTCATCTATGGAGGTGGGAACATCGAGAACACTCAATCTGACCATTATCACATCAACAAGAGTCTGAGTTTTCTCGCAAGCGGTACGACGCTGCCAATCTGAGAGGTCTTTTTCAGGGTCGTAATGCTGGTTTAGTTAATGGCTTAACAAAAGTTGACTGTCCAAGTCAAGGCCATGAAAGAAAACATTATGGAATAATTTCCAAGTTTACAAGTCAAGAACCCTGCAAAACGATATAGAAGTAGTCTTGCTCGCACTTATTTGAGCGTTATTTATAAACATTTGAAATTCCACGTTAATCCAAGTGTTCTAATTAGAAGAGGCTTTGCGAGAGATATAACGTGGGTTTGGTTCATAGGTTGGGGAAGGAAATGATTGTTGAACTCAAAATGTGTGTAAGGGTGAGAAATTGCGATCATCTAGGCATTGTCACCATTCTTTTTTCACCATCAAGATCTTTTTGGAAAACTCCCCGGGTAATCCGATACTTTGGCTTTCAGAACAGCTTTTTCTTGAGGAGCTTCTATGTCAAGCATTTTCCTAGATACCATTCGATCTCTGTCCTAATTGTCTTCTCCGGAATAGGTTCGTCTTCATCTATCATGACAGATCTTTGTCAAGACAGAATTCTTAAAGTAGGAATTTGTATCAAAGAAGAACTCAAGTTTAAACCCTTTAGGGTCGTCTATTCTACACCACTTAACAACTTTAAGGTATTTGAGAGCACCTTCATCACGTTCAGGGATCTCCTCGGCTAAAATTTCATTGTTTTTCACAACAGTTACTCAGAAATTTGGGACTCTTTCTCTTCATTTTTTTCATCGTTTTTCTTCTTCTCCTTTTTCTTTTTGTTTATTATTTTTTTCATGGACATTAGCCTTGTTTTTACCAAGCACATTGCTTTTTTATGCCCCTAGTCTTCAGCATTTTTTGCTGTTCTTTTGGTGTTGTCAAGAATGTTCTTGGAGTCTCCATCTTCACTCGGTACTTTGGACCATGATGCTCAAACTAGGGTGACTTTTGCCTTGCCCCGGTGCGGGGAATGATCACCAACTGGGTTCACACAAAATGAAGTCGTCGGCTCAATTGGGCTAGCAAGGGATACAAATGTATGGGATAGAAGAAGAATTGTTCTTCGTCATTCTAGGGCACTGAAATCATCGTAAGAGTTCATCTGCAATAATAACTCTCAAAGATTAATGCAAGTGAGAACAAGAAAGTTTCTATTCATCTTTTTCACCTTGTGCGAGCTACTGCGGCTGACGATCATAGAAAATTTTAGATATTACAAACTCCTCATCTTTCTTGTTGTGTTCAGTTCCTAGGTAAGAACATCACTGTTATCAATGACATGTTGGTATTTTGGACATGTTTTAATGCTTCTCTTTTGACAAAGCCCCCTTAGCCTCGACCGTTCGGTCGTCGATGGTGTGCTTGTCTTGGAGGACAATGTTGAGGCCCGCCAAATTCATGAAGATAACGAGGCTAAAGCCACGGGAGGTGGTGATTGAAGGGAAGTGACGTTTTTCTTGTTTCCTCTAAGTTTGAATCCTTCTTGTGATGCTGATTTACCTCAAATTGCCCCAATATGGGGTGGTTCCTGACATGGGTAACTTAAAATGAATGTCCAAGTGTATAGATTCAAAAATGCTCAAACAAAGGATTGATGGTAGTGTATGGGGCAAAGAAACGAACTGCCTCTCGTCACTTTGGCTACCGTACTTTATGCGAAAAATCCATTCACCTTATAGAAATGAAACATTTTCGCTCATCTTGGAAGGATTTGGTACGTGAGAATGTGTATAGACTAAGGATTGCCTCTCATCATCCTGACACCCCTCGTTCAATGCATCGGAGCAGTTTGACATCGTTCGTTGAATTGTCAAGATTTTTACAAGGAATTGGTGAATTAAACAAATAAAATTACCATGCGAAATTCTTTTCAAAAGATATGCGATGTATTTAAAGGAAGGTTAAGCATTTATTTGTTTTGACATGTTTCTTCCTTATTGTTTCTCTCTATCCTTATGCGAAAAGTTTGTAAGGAAAGAGATACTTACCTTTGTTGTAATGGCAAGGCAAACCTGTAAGGTAATAAGAAAGACCATGTTAATGAATGGCTCTTTGAGGGACAGAAATTGAGAACGATACAACATTACCCTCTGTGATTCCCTTTATTTGAGACTAGATTGACAATTCCTTATGTTTTCTCAGATGTTGGTAGTTCTTTTCTGACGAAAACATGAACTCATGCTAGAAATGAAATGGTTAAGGGTAAATTAAAAGCGATACAAATTACCCTTCTTCCAATTTGTCTTCAGAGCTAGCAGAGTCTTTTCTCCCCTTGTGGTTGGAAGCGAAGCTCAAATGAAATCCTCTATAATTAGGGGTGCTTCCAATTAGCAAGCCCTATTGTCAGCGTATGCTATGTCAATGCGGCTCCGGTATCTCGAGGAGTTTTTCAGGAGTCATGCGATTCCTGACTGCATAAAACATACACAATTGCTTGCATGGGACACTTCGTAGCAAAGCTAATCTCTATTTTAAAGGTCTTTGATGGATGTGGGCATGACTATTGTCAATACTTCTATGGTCGCCATGATCAGCTTTGACGTTATTTTGTCGTGTGCGAAATCCTTTCCAGTTAGATTTGCCGCTAGGAGTGTTCTTATCGATAACTTTTCTATCAATTCCCTTGTTATCAATAGGAGTATAGAAATCATTTCAAGGATAGTACTTCTTCACAGCATCAAATTCCCTTGGAGAATTGGTGTCTATCCATCTCAGTCAAAATCAAAGCCCCTCCAGGAAGTGTCTTTTTCATAACATAAGGACCTTTGTAGTTTGGAGTGGACTTACCTCCGATTTCAGGGGGGTAGTGATAGTACTTTTCTCAGGACAAGATCGCCTACTTCGAAGTGTCTTGGACGTGCTTTTCAGTTGAATGATCTGGCAACCCTTTGCTGATAGCATTGCTCGTGACAAAGAGCCTTCAATCGCTTTTCGTCGATCATATTTAGCTGCTCCAGTTTTGCTGCTTCCACTCTGCATTAGACAGTTTCACTTGGGACAATACTCGCATCGAGGGAATTTCTACTTCAATAGGCAGGACTGCTACCATGCCATACACCAAGGAAATAGGGGTTGCCCCGATAGATATCCGAATTGATGTTCGGTATGTCATTAATGCAAAAGGCAATCTTTCATGCTAATTTCTGTAGTTCTCAGCAGTTTTAGCTAAGATCTTCTTGATGTTTTTGTTGGTAGCCTCGACAGCTTCATTCATTTGGGGGCGATAAAGAGATGAATTCAGATGACAGATTTTGAATTCACTGAGTAAATCATCAACAAGCTTGTTATTCATATTTGTCCCGTTATCTATAACAATGGCTTCAGGGACGCCATAATGGTCGATTATATCTCTCTTGATGAATTTCATCACATTCCGAGCAGTAACATTGGTATATGACGCGGCCTCGATCCACTTGGAAAAATAATCGATTGCGACCAAGATGAAGCGATGTCCATTTGATGCTTTCAAATTAAGTGGGCTGATCACATCGATGCCCCACATTGAAAATGGCCAAGACTCTAACAAATGGTGTAATTCAATTGGTGGGACATTTATCTTGTTTCCATGGATCTGACAACGGTAACAATTTCGAACATGTAGGATGCAATCACCTTCTAAGGAAAGCCGGTAATATCCCAATCTTGTTATTTTTCTGGCCAACCTATGTCCATTCATGTATGGACCACACACTCCTTCATGCAATTCTTGCATGATTCGTGTTGCTTCGATCGTATCCACGCATCTTAGCAAAACATAGTCATAAGACATCTTGTACAAGTTCTCACCATCAACAAAAAACTTCATTGCCATCTTCATTATGTATCTTCTATCTACAGAGCTAATCCCTTTGGAGAATTGCTGCTCCTTGATGTAATTCATGATATCGTAATACCACAGTTTACCATCGGGTTCTTCGGTCACGGTCATGTAATGGGCTGGTCTGGTCAGAACTTCAATCTTTGGAGATTCTATTTCCAAGCCATTGGTAACCCGTAACATGAATGATAGTGTAGCGAGCGCATCGGTGAATTGATTATGAGATCTAGATAGGTATTCAAACGAGATCTCATCGAATTCTAAAACTAACTCTTCCAGATAGTCATGATAGGGTACTAGTTTAGTATCCCTAGTCTTTCATTCACCCACAGTCTGGAGTATAATTAAGGTAGAATCGCCAAACACTTTTAATTTGGCCATTTTCATATCAATTGCTGCTTGCAAGCCGAGAATACATGCTTCATACTCGGTAATGTTGTTGGTGCAAGGAAACACCAATTTCGCGGCTACAGGATAATGCTGCCCATCTTGGGATATTTAGACTGCCCTAATGTCAGAACCAGATAAGTTTACTGCTCCATCGAAAAACATGGTCCATATGTATTCCTTTGTTGATAAAATACGATCGTCCGGGAGATCCTCAGGACATTCAGCTAGCATATCAGCGATCACCCGACCCTTCACCGATTTTTGTGAAGATATTTGGATGTCAAATTTTGAAATTAGAATTTGCTATTTGGCTAATTTTCCCACTAATGCCGGTCGGTTTAGCAAATACCGGATATGGTCATTTTTAGTTACAAGGAACGTCTGGTGGTGTAAGGTATATTGTCGGAGCCTATGCAGCACCCATACCAATGCGACGCATATTTTTTCTGATTTAGAATAATTCTGTTCCGAAATTGTGAATTTCTTACTCAGATAATAGATGGCTTGTTTTTTTCCATCATCAGGGTGGCTTTGAGCCAACAGGGCTCCTAATGATTCACTATGAATCGTTAAGTAAAGAGTCAGAAGATGCCATGGGACTGGTGGAACTAATACCGAGGGATTCATCAAATACTACTTCAGCTTTTCAAATGCTTCTCGATAATCCTCATCCCAATTAATATGAGCATCTTTCTTGAGAAGTTTGAAGAAAGGCCGTGCAATCTCAGAGAGTTGGGAGATGAACCGAGCGATGTAATTCAACCTTCCCAAAAGGCTTCTGACCTCCCTCGCTGTGGGCGGGGGTTGCAGTTCACATATGGCTTTGACTTTTGAGGGGTTCGACATTGATCCCCTTGCTACTCACGATGAACCCAAGTAACTTACCAGAGGTCGCCCCAAATATGCACTTTACAAGGTTCAGGCATAATTTGAACTTACACAACCAGCTGAATAGCTTCTTCAAGGCTTCAATGTGGTCCTCTCCGCATCTGATCTTGGCGATCATGTCATCGACATAGACTTCAATTTCTTTGTGCATCAGGTCATGAAAGAGAGTGACCATAGCACGTTGGTATGTTGTCCTGACATTTTTCAAACCAAAAGACATAACCCTATAGTGAAAGGTCCCTTATGGAGTGATGAATGCCGTCTTCTCCTTGTCTTCCTCATTCATCATTATCTGGTTGTACCCAGAGGATCCATCCATAAAAGAAAATAATTCGAATCCAGCAGTACTATCCACAAGGACATCTATGTGGGGGAGTAGAAAGTTCTCTTTTGGACTGGCCTTATTCAAGTCGCGGTAATCAACACAGACTCGAATTCGATCATCCTTTTTCTTCACTGGCACGATATTTGCTACCTAATCAGGATATTATGAAATCTCGATGAACCCTACTTTCAACAGCTTCATCACTTCTTTTTCGATCTTTTTTGATAGCTCGGGTTTGGTCTTTCGTAACATTTGCTTCTTATGAGGCGTGTTGAGATTGGTAGGCAAACTATGCTCAACAATCCGAGGGTCTAATCCTGGCATATCATAATAAGACCATGTGAAGACGTCTTGATAATCCTCAAGAAGAGCAACTAGACGTATGGCTTTCTCTTCGGGAAGGTTGGCTCCAATCTTCACTTCTTTTGGTTCTTGAGTACCGTTCAAATTGACAATAATAGTATCTTCGGTTGTAAGGGGCTTGAATTGTTCATACTGCTCCCAATTCCTTCAAACTTCAACTAGGTTATCATTTGAATCGTCAGAATTGCTGCTGTCAATATCTACATCATCGGGCTGGACCACACTAACTCCCTCGCAAGTCGCAAAATCATGTCTGGAACACAGGGTAAATTGATCAGAAAAATAAATGGGGGTATGGATTTTTTATTGTCATTTTCCTCTTAACACATTTTTTTAAAGAAATAGTGAAAATGTCTTTAATATTCGAAAAGTTTAAGAGAAGAGAAAGCATGAGATAGCTCAGGCCTCGGAATACTTTCCTTTTCCTGGCGAATATCATCAACGGGCCGGTTTGGGATATTACCTCATGTCCTCAAAACATTATTTATTTACAATACATGGATTTACAACCTCAAAAGAAGGGGGAGTTCCAAAAGACATTTCTTTCAACAGAAATGACGACAAAAAACAAAACACAAGGATAGCCCATTTTCCAGGGATTCATGCAAAAGAGAGGAGAGGAACTCTACTCAAGCGGGCTTGCGCCCATTCCCTCCACCGGTCCTTAGTCTATTGCGCTAACAAAGAAATTCTCGAAAGTATCATTCTAGGAATCCAACTCCTCGGCTCCTCTCTTTAATGGTGTCAGCTTTTCCATGTCGTCCCATCCGCTAGGAATGCTATTCTGCTGATCTTCATAAAAACTTGATGGCATCTGGTAGTCCATGTAATAGTCAAACTTACCACTAGGCTCGTTCAGGGTATCTATAATCGCTTTTCCCTTATGCGCCGTATCAGAAAGCTTAGGAGCAGTGGCACGAAGGCTAGGTACAACCAAGAGGTCATTCTCACCATGACACAACCACGGGGCACGAAAAGTGAATGCCCTAGCGTCTAATAGGTCTTGAACTCTATTTTTCAGAGTATTGCAATCATCCAGCGAGTGCCCGACCTCTCCTGAATGATAATCACAGGACTTGGAGAAGTCAAAGTTGATGAAATACTCAGGAGTAGGGTGTTTTTGCCTCCTTGTGATTAGCCCCTTCCGTAAAAGGATAAAGAATATCACCTCCATGGATTTAGGAACCGGCGAGTATTGTCGTACATTGCCCTGCCATTGTAAGAGTTGGATGTCTGGCCAAATCATGTCAGGAAGGACTCTTGACGGTGGATTTCCTCCAAATCCATTTTCTTGAGTCACCTGTTCCTGATTGGATGACGGTGGTGACATGTCCGAGATTTGGCGGATGGTATTCATTAAGGATGTCAGCAAATCCTGTAGCTCGCCTAACTGATGCTGCAAACGTGCAAACAAATCAAGCGGGTAGGTACTCGTTTCTGAGGTCAAGTTTTCGTGTATGGCTCATATAAAGATGTCGTCAAATAGGGTGATCACACTATCCACCGTTTCTTCTCGTCCAGAATCTTCTTCAATCGGCAGCTTGTCTGGGTTCCGATATCGATCGATAGCAACATTTGCAGGAAAAGTCGAAGAGCTCGGGTGACTTAAACATTCGGCAGGTTACTTGAACCCCTCACTTGATTCTCTGAGAGGTTAAGATAAATTTTTTCATCCTGCAGCAATTTAGCGGATTGCGGGAAAGTCTCCCGAATATAGGAAAATAACAAGCCAGTTTAACCCTTCGCGTGCCCCTTTGTTGACATGTGGGTTTCCTCCGTAATACCCTAGGCCAGCTGTACGATGATTCTTGGTGGCCTGAATAGGCTCTCGGATGCCTCGACCTCCTCTGCCGAGTCCTTAGCCTGGGGTGAAGCTATTTTCGACCATAACTTTCCCTACCATGATTGAGGCTTTTGACATATCAGGGACAAGAGGAGAAATCCCTCAATGTCCATGCACAGTTGACATGAGCTCGATGGACTGATAACTAGATTCCTCCCTGCCACTTGGTTCAACGTACGGAATGGCAGTTTCTTGATAAATTCGATGGTCTTCTTCTCCAAGGACAATAATCAATTTCCCTTGGACAACAAACTTCACGCTTTGGTGAAGACTTGACGGTACGGCTCTAGCAAAATGAATCTGGGGACGGCCTAGCAAAAAGCTGAACGCAGTGGGGATGTCCATTACTTGGAATAGAATACTGAATACGGTTGGGCCGATCTGGACATTAAGGTCGATTTCATCTACCGCGTCTTTCTTCATTCCATTAAACGCCCGGACAGATGTTTTGGAGGCACAAAGTTTAGACGTGTCTACATCGAGGCGGTGTAAGGTTGCCAACAAGCATATATTCAACACTGACCCATTGTCTATAAGAACTTGAGCTATATGAGAGTTTCTGCATTTAACGGAGATGTAGAGACCCTTGATATGTTCCCTTCCTTCAGCGGAAAACTCCTCTTCTGAGAATGTCATCTGATCCTTCAAAATGATGGACCCCACAAATGCTTCCAACTTGTCATGTTCAATTGACTATGGGATGTTTACTTCGTTAAGTTCTTTCATCCGGGACTTCTGATGCTTCATGGACGTTTGGAATAGTTCCAACAAAGAAATCCGGGCGAGCAATTTGCATAACTGATCCACCACATTATATTCACTGGCTTTGACATTGGCCAGGAATTCTTTGGCTTCTTCGTCAGTGACAGGTTTCGGAGGCTGCACGTCGGCTTGAGCATACGTTTGTCTTGACCTGGTAACTAGGTCGACATCTAACTCATAAAACCATGGGACTGCTTTGTTATTCTCGTACTAGTAAGGTTGAGGTATCTCTATCACTATATGCCCATCGGTTATGGGTACCTCAATCGTCAGCTCCTTCTCCTCGTCTGGGTTATCAGACAAAGATTCGTTCAGAAGCGTAGGGCTAGATTTACTTGTTTCAGCATTCAAGGCTGAAAGTTCTTCGTCCCAGTTGATGATGATCTTGGATATAGTGGCCATCATGCCGATGCACTTGGCATGCACAATCCGACCTGCTTTCGCCATGCTGGCAACCCTTTCTTTCATTAGAGACAAGGGCAGCACTTTACCGGCAAGATAGTACCCCGCTTTCACTAGAGCGTTATAAATGTCAACAGTATACACCCTCTTACTCTTAATTCGACAAGCGTCAAAAGTAGATATGGCAATAACTCTGTTTTCGTATTCGGGTAGTGAGTTGTTTTGGACATTTAGTCTGGATATCTAAAACGAAAAGGCATTGGTATTAAGCAGATTTTGGATTCGGTGTTTGAGAGTATAGCAGTCGTCTGTCGAATGTCCTATCTCGCCCATGTGATAGTCACATTTCTTGGATGGATTGTAATTCGAGAAGCTTTCTGTGTTTGGACGTTTTGGCTCGGTAGACAGCAGGTTTTTCTTCCGGAGTATGGCCAAGACTTGAGAAAGGGATCCGGGCAACGGAGTGAATTGCCTCTTCTTATATCGCATCGGAGGTTAACAACTCAAGGTTGGCTGTTGTTCACTATTCACCTGGACTGTTGGGGAGGATGAACGGTCTGGGTGTATGCGATGTTTCCATTCGTCAGGGATTCCTTTTCCTTTCTCGGGTTGAGTCTCTTATTTATGGAAACAGGGTCTGTGAACCATCCATCATGCAATCTCATTTTAATTCGTTCGCCCAAAGGAACAAGATGATTAAAAGATTTAGCAGTGGCACCAACCAGGCGGTGCCTGTATTTATACGGAAGTGACTTGATGAATAGCTTCACTTGTTCATGATCAATGAGTTATGGGGTAACTTTGGCAGCCAAGTTTCTCCACCTGGTGACATACTCCTTGAAGGACCCACTCTTCTTCTTTTCGGTGCATTCCAGATCGTCCCGAGTAAAAATGACATCGAGATTGAACTGGTATTGCTTGAGAAATGCATCGGCGGTGTCATCCCAAGATTTGAAAGCGTTCACGTCTTTTGACATATACCATGTCAAAACTGGTCGCGTCAGACTGGCCTAAAATGTCTGAAGCACGAGAGATTCATTATCTACGTACTGAGTCATCTGCACATGATACATGTGCAAATGGTGTTTGGGGCATGAAGTGCCATCATACTTCTTGAACTCTGACATCTTGAACTTTTCTGGTACTTTGACTTGTTTGTATATAGACAGGTCAAGCGGGACAACATGCTGTAGGCTTTGTAACTGTTTCAGCATCTCATCGACCTTTACAATGCGTTTGTCATGTTCTATCATCGGGACGCTTTCAGGTTCGGCCTTCCTGATAGTTAGGGGAAGCGGATCGTCCTCTAGTAGGGGCATTTTACTGTCATTGGTAGAGGTTTTGTCTTTTCTAGTAGACAGTGATGGTAACATCACCTCAATTGCTATAGGCGTGGATGTGAGCTTGACATTAATGGATTATATTTGCTTTGTGAGATTTTCTAACGCATTGAAAACCATTTTCATTTTACTTCCCATATTATCAAGGTGAACGTTTTCTTCGGCCATTTTTCTTTGTCACTACTTGTGAAAACGTTGAAATGAATGAGTATAATGTCTAATAAAGAATCATTTCATGACCTAATCATGATATTATTGCATATTTTATTTATTTGTGAAGAAAAAAAAGAGAAAAAACGTTTTTATTAATATTAACATTATAGGTGGCGTCCCAGGGTTCGATTCTCGATCGCCTCGGACCGTTTTGCTTTATACCAGATACCACTGGGCCGAAGGCCACGGTGGTGTCATAAAAGCGCAAAACAATTTATATATAGAATAAAAACGGTCTGAGTTATTTTAACAATATTACAACCTATAAATATTTTTAAAGAAGAAAAAATAAAACCCCTAAACATAAATACTATGAAAATATAAAATACATGGGTTTTTAACAAAAAGAGCGCCTTTTCCGGATGCTCATTCTACAAACGATGGGGAAGCTCCAGTCTCTCGGAGTCGCTTATTTTCACGGACAAGCTCCGTAATAAGCGTATCATTTATCCTCACAGTCCTTTCGAGTTGATCAATTTGTGCTTGGCAACTGGGCTTGTTGGTTACATCTGGGACCTTTGGCTATAGATTTGCCGGGATTTGGTGATGCGAAATATAGAACATAGAGGCATGGTGAACCTTTTCCTATCCCTTCAACAGCCTAGGCACTAAGATGTTCTCAAGATAGCATTCAGCCCACACCCCCTGGGTGGCATGAATTTCGTCAGCGTAATTGTAGTTCGAGTGAGTGAATTGAACTTGAAACCGCTTGGTTTTGAGAGGCGGCAAGATTTCCTGAAAGACCCTGTATTGACAGGTTACGTGGTACGGATAGTATGAGGTGATGCCTAATAAGCCGAGTAGCGAAACGAGGTTGTGAAACTAGTGAGCATAACGAGCCTGATTCTTATGGAACCATTTAGTATACCATAGGAATGTCTTAGGATCGGGGTCTTTTAAAAAGTTTATCTAGGTGGTGTAATCCTTATCAGAGGAATGACTTTTTAGGACCTCAAATCTTTGTATCGAGTGTATGAGGTCATCAATTTCAAAAAGCTGTATGAGGTGCCCAAATCATCTCAAATGGGATAAAAACTAGATTTGCAAAATTTATGGGGCAATCCGCATGATTTTATCATCATTTTGTTTAGAACGTTTTAAAGACAAAAATGTTTCTGTCAAAACCGAATTAACATAACTTAAACAAGTGCAAATTTGTTTGGCCACATACGCAAACAAGGGGTTTATTGAATTTCTGCGGTAGGGGAAAAGGACGCACCCGATAAAAGTAAGGATAAAAATCTTGGCTTTTTGGCTCATAGGTTGACTTTCAAAACATTCATTTAGGAAAAACCATGGACATGCATTACAGTGAGCTTTAATGACTCTCTTCACTGTATCGCCCTTGGTTTGCAAAATTTGGGATAATTCGGGCAGAGGGGACACGCTTAAAAGCGGTTTGATGAGCTCAGATCCCAAAAATTTCCCAATGACAATACTATACTCTTTCAGAGTCGGGGTCATCTCAAATTTACCGAATATGAAAGTGGATGTCTGTGAGCACCAAAAGTGTACTAAGGCTTGAAACATGTCAGAATAGATGTTGATTTTTAGCAATGGAAGTAGATGACCAATTCTTGCTTTGACATACTGTTGATAATTCTGGTCGAGTTGGTCCCACCATGCTAGAAGTTCTTTCTTAGGAGTGGGAACAAATTAGACATCAGCTCTTCCTATCGGGTATAGAATGCAACCAACAGGTGGCCTAATAATAACAAATTAAATAAGTATATAGATTGAATAATAAAATAAGAAATGATAGAATATATACATTTTCATTGAACTATGTCAATTACAACGACATGCATATGAAGAGTGGGGTTCAATTTCTATTTTAGACTGGTTCAACAAAATGAAATTAAAAGGGTGCCTGACCGTCGTAGTCTCGCGTTGGTGTCAAGTCCTTTTATCCTCGGCCAAATTGAAAGGAATATCTTACAGTCACGCGAATATCAGCTAAAGATACTTCTTTACGATTTTTTAGAAATAAATTTCGAGAAAAGAAAGGCAACCTCTACATCGTGGGCTCGCATTCGAGATTGTATCTTTCTTAACACCATCCTAAAATACCCTATTAGGGCCCAAGTCCGACACCATGATTATGTGTGCAACAGTATAATGCTGAATCATTAAAGTATGCACAACAATTTAAAATCAATCAGTTTGAACCTGCAAGAACAAATAACACCATAATGTTAAGATCATACCTGGAGTCCTCGCTGCCAAACAAAAAATTGTTTTGAACAGGACAAAATTTTTTTGCTTAAGTCCACTTTTGAACCAAAAGTCCTTAACGAAGTCGCCAGTCTGTCGCAACCGACCTCCCGCTCTTTTTTATTAGCATGTAACAAAAAAAGGGGAAGTTATGCCTGGTACGTGCTAAGTCTAGGTTTGGGACTTAACTCGAGCTCTCCCAAACCCATATCATATCGCGACTTAGGGTTTAAGTGTTTAACATGCAAGTGGTTTATATCAAGAAGTTACCACTAATCGATTTGGGGTGGGTCGATTATAAACCCAAATAGGATTATGGGAGAATTACCCTATTCTTACGAACTAGAGATTAACTGAATTCAGGAACTTGGTTACACTAGTTGCACAACTAATGCTTTTTCGGTACCTTTTTACCCTGTTCATTTATGAAAACATTTGTCAGGTAATTTGGATTGATTTTAAGACCTTTCTCCTAACATGTGAGATAATCAAGCGAGTGCATAATCAAAAGCGATTAGCAGTCAAAATAGATATGCAGCCTAAGGTTCTAACCCTAACTAAGGCAACCAACATTTAAAGCGCAACAAATCATGAAATTAAAGTCTAAATAAAAACATACATGATAATTATACAACAATACACGATCCTATAAACTTATCTATTTAAACATATGACTTATGCGATTAAAAATAACATGCACAATAAAACAACGATAAATTACAACCCTTTGCTTTAAAAAAAATTAAAAATAAATAAATAAAATACGGGAAAAAGAAAAAAAATCATTTTAAAAATAAGATAAGATAATATAATATAATATTAAAACGGGTCGAGTCAATGGATTCAGGTTGGATGAATTTGACCCAGGTCAATAGATCCGACCCAAGCATTGACCCGGGTCGAGGTCAGCTAATCCGGGTCGGTAGAATCCGACCCGAATCAACGGATCCGACCTGAGCGTTGACCTAGGTCGGGTTAGCTGATCTGGGTCAGTCGGAACCGACCCGAGTCAACAGATCCGATCCAAGGCGTTAATCCGGGTCGGATCTGCTGATTCGGGTCGGGTCTGACCCAAACTCGCAGACCCATGGGGGGAAGCGCCGACTAACCCAGACCGGTGCTGCCCTCGAATCAGTCCCTAGGGCCACCACCAACGTCACCGACTGCCTGGCTCACTGTCTGGCCGCCGGCTCACCGGCCAGTGACCAAATCCAGATCGGCCTCTATGGGACATTTTGTCGAATGTATGGGGAGCGCGGTAAAAATCAGCTGATTCCAATCTCTTCCGGCTACTGGGTCGGCTCTAACGGCTAAGGCTCTGTCCCAATGGAGAGTGGGGGTCGAGACCAGCGACGGTATGGGCCGAGAATCGCACAACACAACCGACACGAGACTTGGCCCGACCGTGCCAAAAAACAGGGCAAGTCGGAGGAACCAGGGAAGTTCACCTGTCGACGGCGCGTCGGGGGCCGTTTCGGCTGGTTTGAGGACAACGGCGACGCTGTTGGTTGCTCTGGCGTGACCTTGGCTCTTTCTCTCTCTCACTCTGTCTCTGTTCTCAGCTCTCTCACTCTCTGTTCTCTCAGTCACTCTCTCGCTTTGTTTCTCTCTCTCTTTAACCGACCTCGACTCCCTCTTCCTCTCTGGCTTTTATAGCCGACGACGATGGGCCCCCCTGCTCCGTTGTATCTGTGTGACGAGGGCCTGTACCGGCCTACTTTGGCCGCGACTTTCGCGGCCATTAGGCCGGTGCAGGGGGGGCGGGGGGGCGGGAAGCAGAGGAAGCGAGGGGGGAGAGACAGGGAATCCGGGGCGAACGGGACTGGCCAGGCGTGCCCGTCTGGCTCTCCTCTGGCGTGATGGCGATGGTGAGGTTGCAGCTCCGGCATCGTCACAGTAGCGTCAGGTGTAATAGTTCGAATTTTCGATCATTTTCCCGAGATTTAAGAAATGAAATTGATCAATGCACTATAGTGAGATCTCACCCGGAACAGCGCATTTATAGGATGTTAACCTTAGGGGTAGGGTTATTACGGGATTGAGTTCGCACGACCAAAGAACTCGACCTGGGTTCGACCTTTGACCATAAGAATTGAAGAGAGAATGTTTTGAGCCAACAGAGACCGATCTAATTGATTGATCGTGTCCGAAGGGAATTAGTGATAGACCCTCGCAATTATATGACAACCAAGGTCGTCCTGGGTAGAGTAAACTTAAATGTGATATGACTTGGTGTTGGTCACGGGTCGAGAGCGCATAATCCCAATGAGCCCCGTTAGCTAGAGATAAGCTAAAGTCGCGATTGTTCAATTTTAGTCATTTTTTAGAATTCAGGCTTGGGAATCGAGAATTTTGAAAGTGACAATTTTGAGCTGCCGATGACGTTTTTGGTTTGGCCAACCTTGGGGCCACCCATTTCTACGAAAAAAAAATAGATTTCGGCTCGGGACCGGAAAAATTACGATTTTGCCCCTTTGGACCCTAATGTCGATTCTGATGCTGTATGAGATTATTTTTTGAGACTGATGCCATTTTATGGTGGCCACGCACATTTAGAGTCGTTACGGTCAAAAATTGGAATTTTGGCTTAGAAGTGAAAAATAATATTATTTTATTCCCATGACTTTGCAGTCGATTTTCGAGGGCTTAAGAAGCTATTTTTACGATTCTGACGCTATATTATGTTGGCCACGCATATTTAGAGTTGATTTGGATAAAAATTGAAATTTCACCCTAGGACCGAAAAAATGACCATTTTGCCCCTGGGCTAGTTTCAATTCCGAATTTTTGGGAAATTATTTGGGATAATTATTAAGGTTTTTCAGCTGCATTAGTGGACCTTGGACACTTTTGCCCCTCAATTATTGGATTGGGTTAAACCTAGACCGTTGGATTAAGGGTAAAATGGTTAAGTGACCCGGATTTGCGACACGTGGCGCCCTTTAACCCCAATATTTGACCAGATTCCCTCTCGCTCTCCTCTCTCATTTTGGCCAGACCACTCTCTCTCCTCTCCCCCGTTCTCTCTCTTTCTCCCTTGTTTTCTCTCTCGGCAAAGGAACGCTAGAGCTCGCCGCTGCTGCTGCTGTTTCGGCCACCACCCAGCCCTGTTTGTCTCACCTTTTGGTGTAAGTGACCTCCCCAAATGTCGCCTAGGACCTCGGGTACTGTTAGGCTTGTTTAGGGCTCGGTTTAGGGTGAATTTAGTGGCTGGTTTGTTCGGTGGTGCGTGTTGGCTGATTTCCGGATAGGCTGCTGCTGCGTCGCCAGATTTTTCTATTTTTACTGTGACTTGTGTGGCCCGAATTTGAGGAAGTGTTCTTCATGAACGTTGTTCGTAACATCTTGAAGTTTGACATATATTAAATCTGGAATTTTTGGAGGTCATTTAATGCCATTCGTAAGCCCATTTTTGGACCGAATTCAGTCTGCCGGATTTACTGTTCATCCGACCTTCGGGTCTGTTTGAATTTTTATAAATTTTTCCGGGACTAATTTCAAAATACTTCCTTCACAAAAATTTTTGGGGACATTTGTGGTTATAACATATAAAAATTTTAAGGCTTTCCAAAATGATTTGGATTCTGAGTAAGTCATATTTTGATGGCTTGAGGGGCTGTCCGAGCGAACAGGATTTTGTCCGAATTTGAGTGTCAAAACGAGGTGTTTACAATTTGAACTGGGTTTCTAGTTTTTCACAAAAAATGTTTATTGAGATGTTTTGTACAACATATTCAAATTTCATAATTTTTGGAGTTGGTTTACTATTTATTTCAAATGGATTTCTGTCACTGCACAGCTGCCCAGTTTGGACCCGATTTTGTATATTTTCGATTTTTCTCTCTCTCGAGAATTATTCGGCGTTATCATGGTATTTGACGGGTAGTTTGATGCTTGAATGAGTTCGTATATGCGATTGTATGGTTTGTGAATGTTGGTGGATTCTGGATTATGTCTTGGGTTAAATGTGGCGTGATTGTGTGCCGAGAGTGTGTAGCCATGAGGCATGATGGTGTGATTGCGCATTGAGTTTGCGTGCCAAGCATGGGTGTTCGTGTGATGTTCATGTGGCGAGAATATGTATTTGCGAAGGGTATGTGAATTGTGAGATTGTGTCTGACTGTGTGATAGATGTGATATGAGTGGAACGAAGATACGAGTGTGTAGGATTGGTTAGAAAAGGTCCGTCCTAAAGCGTGTTCGTTTATGCGGGATGATGCAGTCACTAACGAGGTGACGATGCCCGACCTGACAGGGTGTCGATGCCTGACAAGGTCAGAAGATCGTTGGCCTGATGCGTTTTACGCGGGCACGGTAATTAAGGAAAGGAAGAGTTAGGATTCCGTCTTGAAGCGTGTTCGTTTACGCGGGATGATACCGTCCCTGACAAGGTGACGATACCCGGCCCGACGGGGTGACGATGCCTAACGAGGTTAAAAGACCGTTGGCCTGATGCGTTTTACGCAGGCACGGTAGTGGTAGAAGAGTTAAGAATGAGCGGGAATTGGCTTGAGGTGCGGGATTTGAGAAAGTGACACATAGTGTGAGTTAGTGTGTGAGTGTGTTTATATCGCGTGATGTGATGTTTAATTATGGGGTAAAAACTGTTAGGCACGGTATGGGACGTGCCTAAATGGTTTCTGTCTTATAATTAAGGCACGCACACATTTGTGATTCATCTCTGTGGTATATTGGCTATGTTATTGTCTAATATGCAGGGA
This sequence comes from Syzygium aromaticum, assembly GCA_024500025.1. Classification (NCBI taxonomy): domain Eukaryota; kingdom Viridiplantae; phylum Streptophyta; class Magnoliopsida; order Myrtales; family Myrtaceae; genus Syzygium; species Syzygium aromaticum. The sequence continues at coordinate 2,617,207 of CM044887.1, read as the reverse complement.
CGTGCATGATGGATTCCAGGTAGGGTCGTGTGTGATTGCTAGTTTGGTTGATTATCGTGTGTTACATGTGGTTTCGTCTGGTAGTACGTGAGTGCCTATGTGAGGTTTGGAGTTATAAACTTATTGTGATTCGTCTCATAGTTGTATAATCCACAATTTCAGACCCCCAGTCGTAAACCCAAGAAGTCCGCCTCCTCTTTTTGTAGTGCGAAAAGTCGCTCTTGGTGCCCAGTGGAACTGCAGGTGAGTTTTCGAAGACTCAAGCCTGAAGAATCAGGAGCAGAATGGAAGGCGATCCTTAGGTTTTCCCTAGGGAAGTTAAGTTAACCAGACCCTAATCTTTTATTATAGCGGTAATTTCGGATGCTAGCATACTGTATATGTCTGTAATATAATGTTTGTATATTTGGTGTTGTATGAATATGTTGCTGTTGTTGTTCTTTGATTGTTGGTGTTCTACCTCGTTGTCGTCATCTTTCTGTTCGAGATTTTTATATCCGCTTCCGCATGTGGCTCTGATGTTTGGATTGGGTCGGCGATGTTCCTGGGACGTCGCATCATTTCGACCGGAGCAGGGGATGTCGCGAGCTCATAGGGGTTCAGGGCGTGACATCAGGAGCAGAGGAGAATAGGGCAGGCCAAAGGGACAGGGCGGTGGGAGGGAAGGAAGGAGGAGAGCTAGGCCGGGCCCAGCAGCACGGAAGGGAAGAAGGAAGGAGGAGGACGAGCCTAGGCCCGCGGGGGGGGGGGGGGGAGAAAAAGAAAAAGGAAAGGGCCAGGCCCAAGGGAAAAAAAAAAAAGAAATGGGCCGGGTCGACCCAGCCCCAACCCGGCCCAGCTCGATTTTTTTTTAAAACACTCTAATCGACCCTATTAATGCAAATATATCTAATTTCTATATGCAATGCATTTAATATAAATATTTTTGTTTTAGGAATTAAAGAAGTTTAATTCCTAAATTTTGTGCAATTAGTTTTGGGCAAATTAAAAATAGGTGTCAACAAATGGACATAGATCTAGCCTTCGAATCTATGTCTAATGTTGAATTTCAAACCATTAAAGGGAAAAATCATAAATCTTTTTCTGAGAGTAAAGTTAGGCATATATTTTTGTCTTCTTAAATCAAACAATAAACTAATCGACTAACTCATTATTATATTGATAGATACTAGCCAAGTCAACGATGGACAACTTGGGTATAGTTTTACAAAACTAAGAATAGAATTATCTTTTTATCTCTGCCCAATTTTGCGCCAAGTTTGGTGGTAAATTGGTGTACCAGGTAATTGTAATTTTGATAAAGATAAGAGAGATAGTCTTAGTCTTAAAACTCATTTTTACTTGCTTCACCGCATTGAACCACAAATCCACCAACATGTTCCACACCATTAAAAATGGCTATGTCAAGGATCGTAAAGCCTTTATAAAAATGTTGGTTATCGACCCATCCAAGATAAGGTTTTTTGTATGTGGTTCTCATAACTTTCCTATCTAATCCCTATCATCACATGATCTCTTTAGCAATGGGAATATAATTGAACATTTGGTTGGACATCATACCCCCTAGGCAGCAAGACTAGTCTTGTCGGATTATCTATATTGATGTTAACTGGTAAGTTAGGTCTAGCATGGATGTTTGCATTTCAATTGATAATTTGGTGGTTTCAAAACCACTATTGTCCTAATGTTTTCAACTTCTGGCATTTGACCAGTTTGGTTAGCCAAATTGTCGTTACATACTTGATTATTTTGACCGACATCATTTCAATTGTTTTGACCTTGATTTGAAGACTTGAACCTTTGCAAAATTCTTATTGACCCATATAGTTATTTAAAGGACTAGAAAGATACCCTGGTGCTACGGAATTCCCTTGCAATAGTTGGTTGAAAGTAGACCTGTCAAAGTGAGTCATAAACCCATTTCTTAACCTATATATTAGTAAATGGGTCATAAATTGGTTAGTTATATTTAATAAATAGGTCATAAATGAGTAGAAATCTAATATTAGCATTAAATAGATCGTAAATTAGTCATAAATGAGTTTACAACTGATTTAAATTCAACTCATCTCTCTCGCCCTTACTCAATCTTATGCTCACTTACTTTGCCATCTCATCTCAGTTTGAGTATGAATTTTCTTATATTTAATTAAATATGAAAGTATTTTAGTAATATGGGTCTGATCGGATATGGGTCGAGTATGGATCGGGTCAGGTATGAGTCAAGAAAATTGCATTATGCATAAATGGGTTAATGAGTTAATTTGGATCAGACCATTTATGACCTGACCAAAACCCAATCCGATCCACCCACCTAACAGGTCTAGTTGGAAGACCTTGGCTTGAACAAAGCATTGTTCACAGTATTGAAAACCATCGGCTTGATTACATATGACATATGACTCACGTTGTAATTAGCCAACTCATTCTATGGTTCTTCAAATAACATCCTTAAGGTCAACATCATAGTAGAATTCGATGTCATTTTCCTTAATTGCTCTTCGGTAACGTTCCTAGGAAGATCACCTCCTTCGTGTCATCCTTCTTTTACAACCCTTCCTGTGGCTGATGATTTAAACTGGGCAACGACATCATTTTCAATTTGTGATACAGGATTGTTGTTGTCAGCAACATTATTTCCCTCTAGTTGACTTTTGGTTATCGTGATGAAAGCTTCCTCATATAAATAAACAAGAGTTCCATCAGGCTTGGCAAAAAGATATTTTGCTAAAAAGTATCGATGAAATATCTTTTGAAATATGAATCGATGTGAAACAACCAAGGTCTTAAAATGGTCATTTGTTGATTTTTTGACATGTAACATAAACGACGAGAAAATTAAAGGTAGTGATAGGGGACAATTGTTGCCAACCATATAAAAGGTATTGGAAATTAAAGATAAACTGGAAGTACAATTGAATAATTGGTGTTCATTGATTGATTGGAGGTCCCTTCTACAAATGGAATTCAAGCATTTATACCTACTATCAACTATTAACAATGATTACAAAGAAATTAAATATATCTTATGTGACTCCCACAATTTAGCAATTTCTATCTATAAGTGGTTTATTCAGAAATAAACGGCTCCGTTACTTCGACAATCGTGTCTTCTCCACTCCATAATTGCCACCTACCAATTGCCCCCTCACTCCTCACTTCCACTACTTGACGGTTATTTCATTTCTCCTTTAGTGATTGTCGACTAATAGCACTCAACACTTAGTGATTCTTCGCCTCCAACGCTTCTTTCCCGGCTTCTGTCAACCAAATCGACAATTGGAAACTTGGTCAATTTTTCGGTCAACATCATAATTAAGCTGATTTTAACTTATAATCCACTCTTTACTGTTGCTAGGTTTTAACATCGTAACTATGCAAAATGCAAATTAATAGAAAAAGACTATAATCAACTCCAAGTCCCTAGATACCGCTACAGTTCGGCTATAATTGGTGTCAGAAGCCTCAACAGGTAATTAGCGCTCTCAAGTCAACAAAAACAATGTCTCGAGATAATTAACTTTGAGTGCGAGACTTGGAAGTTATATATTGCTTTACTTCCTTGCAAATAAAGCCTGGTACGACTCAATGGGAAAAGAGCAGAAACTTGAGAGAGTCATGCAGATCACAGATCACAAGCTTTTCCATTGGCAGCCAAATTTGAGTAATCTCTCAAGCATGATGTGCTTAAACAATATCCCTTTACCAATTAGTGCATGAGTATTGAATTAGTACATAGAATGAGTCTCTCAGAACACATAGGAAGGGATACATGGAAGGTTATGATCATGCCTATTATTTTGTGTTACAAGGATGGCTAGGAAAATGGTGGGTATACAATTATTTGAATGAAGGGAATATAAATGATAATCCGATACTGATGAAATCGATGTTGGAGACGTGATAGATGCATTTACTCATCCAAGATCTGCAGAAGGCGTTGATGTCTTCGATTTGCTGTACTATGTAGCAGTCATTCATGCTGTGCAAATCGAACACGAGCTCCTTGGTGAGGCTATTAACAAGGTTCACCACTTCTTCGTCCACGGCCTTGGACTGTATTATGATCCCCGCATCTTGAAGGATCTCAATGTCTTCTGGCGCGTTGATGATGCTGTTGAGGAAGATTGCATAGCAGGTGAAATACGGCGCGGCTAAGGCATTGCACTGTTCGTAAGCCAGCAAGTTCCGGAGCAAAGGTCCGGTGGAGTCGTCGAAGAATAGGGTTGGGATTCGGAGCTCCCTGTTCTCAAATTCTATGTTGAGGAGGTTACCGGGATTGCTCTTGAACTTAATGCCGGATCTCCGAAGTGTTCTTGCTTCTTCCAGCCAAAACTTACCTGGTAAATTTTCGTGTCTGTTCCATCTCACGCCTCGGAACCTTAGAGAAGGACGGTAGTCACACGGGAGGAAACTAGAGTGAAATAGAGCCAGGAGATGATGGTGCGTCCCTTGGTCTTGCAACTTTATCTCGGTGTATTCGCCCTTTTGGGGTCGTAGAGGCTCGAAGAATAGGAGCGCGAGCTTGTTTAGTGGGGTCTCTTTCTCACTGAAGGTGGTGAGCTTGTATATTTCTTGCAACACAAAAAAGGGCAATTGGTTCTCGAGCATTAGCAGATCTCTAGTGATGTTGGGAAGCATCCATCTCGTTGCGAATATAGGTTCTTCCAAATGTTTACCGTACTAATTTCCAAACAGACAAATGAACAGACACAAGAAAGCATTAGCAATCGATTTGAATCTGAGCGAGGAAAAATTCACGTTAGATGGTATCCGGATGGGAATTAATAAGTACCTGATTACTCTTATGATACAACCGCATGAGCTCGACTATGAAGCACCCGTCGAGAAGCATCATCTGGACAAATTCCTCGCTGCTGACATCGTCGAACTCCTCCGAATAACATCTCCTTGCCCTGCCTTCCAACTTCTTGATCGCAGTCTGGAGACACACATTGTGTTCCTCGTCACCAATCTGCTTCATGAGTCGCTTGTACAGCCTCAGCTTCTGAGTATCCATCGCCCTCAACTCTGGCCGGTTCCGATGGAACGGACCGATTGTGACTACCCGAGGGTTGTATGCCTTCTCGTCCACCTCACGAATGTGTTCCGGAACCCGAAAGATCGACCACTGCTTGCTGAATCCGTAGGAATCCCTGGTGGCCGTCATCTCTTCGCTCGCTCTCTGCTTTCCCTGCAATTTGCGCTTCTTGTTTTTCATGATCTCCAAGACCCTATGAAGGGTCATTTCTCCCTTGTAGATTAACAATGAAAGAGTATTTCCCATATGTACAGGAACACAAGCAGTCAGGTGGAACAAGGATTGAACATTATAGGTTTAGATAGAACGGAAGTTTAAATAGTTCACGTTAGGGTCCAAAATTTTCATTTTGGCCTTCAAGTTAGGGTCCAAAATTTACATTTTGGCCGTCAAGTTTCAATATTTTATGCATTCATGCGTGATGGTACCTTCCTCAGATGCAAAACTAAGCAGCATCTTGGAAGAGTCTGATATGGTCCCATGAATTATATTTGTCTGGAGGCAAAGCATCTTGTGGAATATTTTGCAGATATATCTGACAGATTACTGTTAACCATAACTAATATTGAGTGTGTAGGTATATATGCTGAAAGTGAAATTGCAAAGAAACAAAGCTAAAGAAGAAAGAAGAAAAAGACGCAATACATATGCAAAAGCTAATGGTAAAGAGAGAGAATTATTTCCACATCATTTCTTTTGTCTACTGATACCATATCAAAGATTTTTGGTATGTATTGTTAGGAGAAATTAACATGTGTCTAATTAATCGAAATGCCGAAAAAATCTATAAAATCATTTCGTTAACTACACTCACATACACATGTCGACCTCCTATGTGTCCATGCAGAAACTTCTTTCCATCTTCTTGGATGCTTCCCGGCTAAGGAAATGATCATTGGCTGACCTAATAAAATGACATCCATCTTGATAGTGATACCTGCAAGTAAAGTCAAGTATATACATGATTTCATACTCCCCCTCGGAATTGACCAATTACATCCTAAGACTTAATGATGCAGAATCTATTAGTGAAGCATTTTTGGACCGGTTAGACAGGCAAAAGTCCAAATGGAGGGCGAAATAGTAATGCGATTAGAACCAGCAGACCCGGCTGACGAACATCAGATCGGGCTCAAATTCGGTCGTTTGAAGTAAAACGACGTTCTAAACAAAATTCACTGCCTTTAGCTGTGACTAACAATGAATTTTAGCGATTCGGGATTGTTTACATGGGTTTTTCTATTTTTTAATAATTTTTATGGGTTTTAATTTTAAGGGTAGTTTTGTAATTTTGATATTTTATGTTTCCTAGTAGGGTTTGGTTTAAGGATATATAAGCTTGTTTTATGGTTCTTTTTGAAGAACAGAACATTATCATCAATATTGAATTTCGAGATTTTTCTTTCTAAGTAAGATTTTGCTTGAATTATTTGCTGAACGCTACGTCAGCTGGTATCAGAGCCTATGGTGATTGGCGGTGGTCTTCGTGACGATGCTCAGAAGATTGGAGCCCCAACTCTTGCGAACAACGTGCAGCAACTTTTGGAGCAGCGTTTAATGGAATGCTGAATCAACGATTTGATCAAAGTCTTCATCTTTTCGAATAACAATTTGACGAGTTAACAGAACGATTCGAAGGTCTTGGCGTTGATGTGAACCGGAATTGGCAGAACGACAGAAGGCCGGGTGTAGATCTTGCTCGCGGTAATCCTATTGAAAGGCATGTTCCTGTCCGCAAACAGAGTAACCCTCTGTTTTCAGAGAGTTCGGAAGAAGAAGAAAACGATTATTTTGATGAGGAATATGTTGATTATGGCGGCAGACATCATCATGGAGGATTTAAAAGAGAATATGATAGGAGGGATGGAAGACGATGTTACGACAATCGTGAAAGTAACGACTTTAAATTGAAAGTTGATATTCCTTATTTTAATGGAAGTCTGGGCATAGAAGAATTTCTGGATTAGATTGCTGATAGAGATAGATTTTTCGATTATATGGGGACCTCTGGTGAGAAAATGGTATGATTAGTAGCCTATAGATTAAAGAGGGGTGCGTCTGCATGGTGGGAGAAATTGCAAAATAAGAAGGAGCGAGAAAGGAAAGAAAGAGTTTGAACTTGGACTAGAATGAGGAGGCTGTTGAAGTAAGAATTCCTTCTACCCGACTATGAACAGATTATGTTCCAGCAGTACCAACATTGCCAGCAAGGTCATTGGACTGTACATGAGCATACGACCAAATTTATGAGATTGGCGGAGTGGAATAATTTATCGGAGACAGAGGGACAGCAGGTGGCCAAATATCTCAATGGTTTGAAACTCTTCATTCAAGATAAAATTGGGGTGCAGTTTCTGCGAAATTTAACTGAAGCGCAGAATATGGCGATGAAGACATAATTGATGTAGCAAAACAAGGGAAGAAGAGATTACAAAAATTACAGGATGAGTCCTAAAGAGAGTGAAATTCTAAAAGAGAAAGTAGAGGAGTTGTTGCTAAAAGGGCATATTCAGAATGGCATGAGCCTGTGTGCTGCTCCAGCCTTGTTGACTCCTAAGAAAGGTGGGAGTTGGTAGATGTGTGTAGATAGTAGAGCTATTAATAAAATAATCGTGGACTACAAGTTTTCAATTCCGAGATTGGATGACATGCTGGATAAGTTGCACGGCTCTAAGTGATTTTTGAAGTTGGATTTGAAGAATGGATACTATCAGATTCGAATTCGAAGCATTTGTGGAGATAAGCCGAAGCAATGGGATGTTGCTTTATCACAAGCAAAGTTTGTTTATAATAATGCAGTTCATAATTCTATTGGCACGTCACCTTTTTTTGTTGTTTATACAAAGGTACGAAGTCAAACAAAAGCTAGAGAAAGCTAATTAGAAGTATAAAGCTGCAGCATATAAACACAGGCGGTAGCAGGTATTTGCAGTAGGTGATCAGGTCATGGTTTGTCTTCGTAAAAAGCGATTATCAGTTGGATCTTATAGCAAATTACAGTAAAAGAAATATGGACCTTACACTGTCAGCAAGAAGATCAACGATAATGCTTATGTTATAGATCTTCCATATAGTATGGGCATATCTAACACTTTCAATGTTACTGATTTATCACCGTTTCATAAGTCCACAGAGCCATTATATCAAGATCCCAATTTTAACTCGAGAACGAGTTCTTTTCAAATGAAGGAGAATGATGCAGAATCTATTAGTGAAGTGTTTCTGAATCGGTTGGACAGGCAGAAATCCAAACGGAAGGTGAAAAAGTGATGCGATTAGAACCGGCGGACCCGATTAACGAACATCGGATCGGGCTCAAATTCGGTCATTTAAAGCAAAATGGCATTCTGAACAAAACTCACCGCCTTTAGCTATGACTAACAATGGATTTTAGTGATTCATGATCGTTTACATGGGTTTTTCTATTTTTTAATAATTTTTTTATGGATTTTAATTTTAAGGGCAATTTTGTAATTTTGATATTTTATGTTTTATAATCCTAGTAGGGTTTGGTTTAAGAATATATAAACTTATTTTAGGGTTCTTTTTGAAGAACAGAACATTATCATCAATATTGAATTTCGAGATTTTTCTCTCTAAGTAAGGTTTTACTTGAATTACTCGTTGAACGTTGCATCACTTAATAAGCAACCTAACTTTGACCGAGAATTCTTTCAAAATGTCGAATGTGCCATAAACAAGGAAGTTCTAACTTATAACCCACAACTTCCTCTCAAATTACTGGTCCATAAAAGCTCCTAATCTATTGTTTTCCAGTCTCTTAGATTAGTGAAGAGTTACTTGATGAAACTTATGAAATTTCAGTAGCTTCTGATTCTACAATATACGACACGTCGTGGCATATCAGAAAAAGAGGGATGAGACCGTGTTTCTTCGTGCGTGTACCAATCTTGAACATCTTTAAGTTAATGAGGATTTGCTTTTTTCCTAAAAAACAAACCATGATGTGTGTGTATGTTAAGTCTATTGAGCTATATATTCTTCTTTAAATGGTACAGAATCTTGTTAAAATTAAGAGGGAAAATAACCACATCAGTTATCTTGATGAAAATTGTTGGATCTTCATCTATGGAGTGTCTAAAGAGAATGATTTTCTAATTGGGTTGCGTCCCCCATGAGATCGAGCTGGTCAGCAAGCACAAAGGCATGATGTGTCGAGCATGACCAGGGTCATCAAGTGTGAAACCAGATTAGATTATTGATTAACTTTGATTATTTCGATGCAAGATCATGTTATATAGCACGATCTTGAATCTTTATCCTCTGTTTTTTTTAGTTTTATATTTCGTACGGAAGAAAAAGCAAAGCATGTTTCAGTCCTTCGGGTGTCTTGTCTCCAGAACATTTGCCAGCACAGTCTCCACTGAAGTTTCCATTATTCTTGTCGTGTTCCCGTCTCCACCCACGCAGTCAACCAGCCATAGACCGATAAATCTTTCCCGTACTATAATTCTTAGAATGTTTGCTTTTGCTCTTTTAATAGATTCATTTATTGTTCACATTACATCCTTGTATAAAAACTTTACCTAAGTTTAATTTAGTTTCATGAAACATCATCTGGGGAGCCAAATATTGTTCAGTTTCTGGACCAAAGAAAGAATTACACGTCTGCATATTAAATCAAGATTATGACAATGTAAAGCATAGAGCTAGCTACGCATGAAGACAATCACACAACGTCAATGGTAATTTAGATAGGGATATTAATTTTCTACCGTCCAAAGCTATACAAGTAGCTCTTATTCACACAAAAAATGCATATTTTCGTCCTTATATGTTACAGTTATGTCTTCCATCCGCAGAAGTAAGGATAGTTCTTGAACATATCTTTTCGTTCTTTTGAAAGACTATTCGATGAAAAAAGGATAAGCATAGCAAAAAAAGACAGGTGAATATTTTTTTCCAAGCAATTTGCTAGTAATTCACCAACACTTTTATGAAATTAATCAAAGATAAATTAAATACGATAATGTGTATGCTCTCAAAAAAAGTTAGGAATTTCATAAAAATGTCGGCCAATAAAGTATCGGACGATAAAAAAAAAGTATCGGAAGATCCGGTGACAAGTAACTTTTTTTATTAATAGCTTTCCATACTTATCAACTCTTTCAGGAATTTATCTCAATGGCAGAAAATATTCATTTTTTTTCTTTTGGAACGACGACGGTAGAATCGTCGATAATAATAAATCGATAATGCAGCTCTTGCCATTGTCTCATCCGGTAAAAAAAGCACTTATTTGTTATTACTTGCAATATGAGATCAGGAGTATTTAGTTAAAATGCAAAAACTGTTAACACTACAAAAAAACACCGGATTAGCGACGAAATTTGCGACGGAAAATTTGGAAAAATCCGTCGCAAATCGAATTTGCAACAAATTTTGCGACTGAATTTTTCCGTCGTTACTAGGTCGTTGCAAAAATTTGCGATGGAAAATTTAAAAGTTCGTCGCAAATTTGCGACGAAAATTAATTCGTCGCAAAATTAGTCGCAACACATTCGTCGCAAATTAGCCACGAATACAATCCGTCGCAAATTTCTGACGAACTCTGTCCGTCGCAAAATTCGTCGCAAATTCCGTCGCAAATTTGTGACGAACTCTGTCCATCGCAAAATTCTGTCGCAAATTTGCGACGTACTCTGTCCGTCGCAAATTTGCGACGTACTCTGTCCGTCGCAAATTTGTGACGAACTCTATCCGTCGCAAAATTCGTCGCAAATCTCCGTCGCAAATTTGCAACGAACTCTGTCCGTCACAAATTCCGTCGCAAAATTAGTCGCAAATTAGCCACGAATACAATCAATCGCAAATGTCGTCACAAATGTCGTCGCAAATTTCGTCACAAAATTAGTCGCAAATTAGCCACGAATACTATTCGTCGCAAATTTCGTCGAAAAATTTGTTACAAATTTCGTCGCAAAATCGACCGCAAAATTTAAACGTCGCAAATTAGCGATGAACTGTAATGATCGCAAAATTCAGCGTAAAATATTCGTCGCTATTTTTACATCATTTTGGCCATAAATTCTTGTCCACATCAAACAAAGGAGACAATGACATAAAATTGAAACAGAAAAACGAACAAACCATAGATTCTGACAAACCAGCCACAATGACATATAATTGAAACAAATAACTGAAGGAAAGTTACAGAGTCTGACATGATGTTATTTGATATCTATCTTACAATACATTCAAAACATGAACTAAGAAACAGGACAACCATAGAAGACGCAGAAAAACCATACACAAAAAGACGCGGCTTTGGTACCTTGGCAAGACATCAAAAGTAGTCACTTTTGTCGAAACCTGAGGAAATGTTTATACATAAATCAGTCTAGATTATAAAAGAAGCGTTTATACATGGATGTGGAATTAGGTGTAAAATAACAAGATAGTTAACAAAAATACGTTTCAGGACGAACATAAATGTTCTTACATATGAATATGAGTGAAATTATGAAAAACCAATATTATGAAGCCAACTTACCCCCGATTTTGAGAATTTTAACTAGAAAATCTGGAGAAAATCATCAGCATCATCATCATCATCGGCATTCTCGGCATTAACGTATTGGTCATCGTTGTGCCCATTACCTATTGGATTGACTGGAGGTACAGGAGGATCGTCATAGCGGTTGAGGTTAAGGTGTTGCATAACGAGTCTCATTTGTTGCTCCAAGTTATTTATTTGTTCGTCCTTCTAAACAAGTAAATTATTCAGACGATGCACTTCTTAGGTTAATTGCTCGTCTTGTCGTGGCCTCCTTCGACCAGTCGCAGTGGATGATGAACTTCCAGGACTATTCGGCATGTACATCATTGACAACAATCCCATCCCAAATATTTTCCCTTTTTTCACCCCACCCGTTACCTCCATCCTTAATGCCATATTATCAACTGATGGCCCAGACTCAGGACAATCATCACTACCACTAGCACTACTCATTACAAGTTCATCATATTTTTCCTACATTAACAATGTAGATGAAAATAAAATCACTATCATAAATATTGAAAGCATTCACGGTTTTCATTATAGTTTACATATAAGTCAAAGTATAACCTTACATACATTAACAGTTTTTGCTCGATCGCCAGTCCATGTCTTATCTTTCTTTTGAAATGTGCGTTCAAATGTAGCTGCAAATGTCGATTCCGTCCCCAATTCTTGTGCCTACAAAATGTAAACATGAGTAATTGAATTAAATTAACTTATAACTCATTTAACAGACTTACCAGTCGTTTGCGATGCTCCGCAATGTTGATAGAGCCCCCAGCATATGTGGCTGACCCTTCACTAGAACTAGAAGATCGATTCTTCTTATTCTGCTCACAGAGTTGCCAACTCTGTTCAGATGCCCAAAATCTGTTAATTACCGCCCAATTGTCAGATGTAAAGAAAGACGGCTTTACTTGCTTGATCTTCGTTCTATTCATGACATTTCGCATAAAATCACCAATTTTCTTATCGAAAATTCTTCTCACTTCATTGTCTTCCGCTTCCTCCAACTTGTACTTCCGCTGCAATGATTGAAAACACAAATTGAAAGTTATTATGATGATCACATATCCATAACCATGCACCAGACAAATATAGACAGATTTTGTAAAGTTCATGTTGGGGAAAATATCTGGTCCTTTAGGTATCGAAAACTATAGAGTTGTTTCGATCCCTTTACATCATTCTTGACCATCAATATACTACACCAAATTTAATTGGTGAGAAAATAAAATATGTAAAACTTACCTTAAATTCATTTCACCACATTTCTTTCACTTCTTGTGGAACATTTATGTAAGTAGTATACTCTCCTATCCAAAAGTTTCTTACTATTTTATTCAATTCCCTCACAACAGACGTAGCATCCGTGAATCTGCAATCATACGGATATTGTGCAACATCGACAATTCAGTTGACATAAATATCTAAAGCCGTAAAGATTACATATACTAAAATAAAAATGAAGTACTTACGAATCTCCAAATGGGCATATGAAGAATCGGTTATCTTCTTGACCTCTGTTTCCGTCAATATTCGATTGTTCCACCGAATAATGGGGTGAAACGAAAGGAGAGAGAGCTAAAGAAGATTGAACTGGGGGACATTCAGTTCGCATGCAGCCAAGTCCTGTAACATGTTGTTGAGTGTTGGATGAAAGGCCAACATGTCCATATTGTGACGGACCATATTGTGGTTGAGGGTTAGATGACAGGACAGGGGAAGAAGAAAGGGACGAGGACGAGGACGAGGACGAGAAAGAGGCTTGTCTTCTAGCCATGTGACCTCCATGTTTATACTGACAAGTAGAAAGGTTATGCGAATATGTAAAGAACTATTGACACGTATTACTGATACATAGTGATGTACATGACGAAACTTACCATTTTGATAGAAAGACTGAGAAAATGTTTCCTTGAAATGACCCACTGTCGAGTGTTTATGATGTGCAATTTCCTACGAACAAATATACTATAAATCTCATTCATTTTGATATAAAACATCAATATATGAGCACGATATGGGTGGCCACAGGTATTAAACATCACTATATGAATCGCATTCATTTTGATTAAAATTTTTTTGACCACGTACAAAAAATTTAAATTTCACTGGAAGTGGATGGCTACAGGTATTCCAAGTCATTTTGTAAAGTTTTGTAAGAGAAAAATTGTTATTATTGTTAAATTTTTTTTGGGATCTAAAAAAAAAATTTAACTAAAAGTTGGTGGCCACCGATATTCTAACACATTATGTAAAGTTTTGAAATTTAAAAATTTTAAGAAATTTTAAATTATTATTTTTTAATATAAACTTTTTTCTGTGAAACAAAAAAATTGGTACATACTAAAATTGGGTAGCCATAGGTAGTCTAAGCTATTAAGTAAAATTTCTAAAATTTTTCTCATTCTTTATTTTAATAATTTTGTAATGCACGTTAAAAAAATTAAATATAACTAAAAGTGGGTGGCCACAGGTATTATAAGCCATTCCGTGAAGTTTTGAAAATTTTTAAATTCTAATTTTTTTTTCGACCTTCTAAAAAATTTAAATTTCAATGCAAGTTGATGGCCACATGTTTTTTAGGCAATTCTGTGCAGTTTTGATATTTTATATTTTTTTAATTTTTTTCACCCAAATTAAAAAAAATTTCCCTCCTAATTGGTGACCACAATTATTTTAAGCCATTTTTTAAAGTTATAAATTTTTTTCATTTTTAAATAATTTTTTTCCTGGAACGTTAAAAAATCTAAATTTTACTCAAAATGGGTGGTCACTATTAATTTTTGCCTTTTTCTGATATTATGAAATTTTAATTTGTTAAAAATTTTAGAAAACTTTAACGGTCAAATTTCATATTTGTTACCAACATATACCGTTGTTTTAATATTCCATAATTTTTAATGATTTTTTATAGAATTGTTCAATTTTGAAGCATTTTCTATGAAAATGCTTAATCAATCACTCTATCGTCATTCAACGCTTAATCATCCACATAATAGACAAATTAACCAGTCAACTATCGATCAAATCCACATGCAATCCTAAAATCGACTCGTAATCTAGCCAACGAAAAATAATCATAAATAATTCCTAAACAAATCCGATTAATTACCTAATTATATTAACTAGGGTTTAGGGAGTTGCTTACTTGGTTCAAGGACAACAAAAATCGGCCAATCAAACAGTGGCGGTCCCGGCACGGGCGTGAACCCAAATGGTGACTAGTTAGTCAGGTGCTCGGCTACAACCGGGCGAACGACGGGGGAGCTCGGCCGCGATGGTGTCGATCGGCGGCGACGGCGTCGGGCGATGACGACGGCGTCGGGCGAGGGCGGCGGCGTCGGCCCCCGAGTGGGAGGCAGGCGACTGGCCGGCGAGTGGGAGGTGGGCGACGGGACGGCAGTGCCGGCGGCCGGGCGTCGGTGACGGTGGCGACAGCGTCGTCGGCGGTTGGCCTACCGGCGAAGGCGACCAGGCGAGGTCTGCTGGTCGACGGTGGCGAGGGCGGGGGTGGCGAGGGCGACCAGGCGAGTCGGCAAAGGCAAAGGCAAGGGCGGCAAGGCGAGGCCGACGGCGACGAGTCGAACAGAGGGGGCGGGCGACCGGCGGGGGGGCGGGTGACGGCCGGGGGTGCCTGCCGGGCGACCGGCATCAGGTGGGGGAGGGATCTGCGAGGCTGCCGGGAGGGAAGAAGGCGACGGCGACGGCTGGGACGGCAAGGGGGCGACCGGCGGGGGGGCCGGGGGGGCTGCGGGGCGGCAGGCCGGCAACCAGCAACGGGACGGCCAGCCTGCGGGGACAACCAGCGACGAATGGGGGGCGTGTTAGGCGGCGACAGCACGACGGCTGCGATGGCAACGGCGGAGATCGGCGGTGTGAGAGATCGAGGCTGTGAGTGCCGGCGGCGACAAATAATTCGCAAATTTGCGACGAACATGCTCAGTCCGTCGCAAATTTTGCGACGAACGAGGATGTCCGCCGCAAATTTGTCCGCCGCAAATTTGCGACAAATCGAACGCGTTTGTCGCAAATTTGCGACGGACATCCTAAGCCGTCGCAAATTTGCGACGGACCTAATGCGTTTGTCGCAAATTTGTGACGGACATCCTAAGGCCGTCGCAAATTTGCGACGGACGCGTTCGATTTGCGACGGACCTAATGCGTCCGTCGCAAATTTGCGACGGACATCCTACGGCCGTCGTAAATTTGCGACGGACACGTTCGGGCCGTTGTAAATTTGCGACGGCCGTAGGATGTCCGAAGCAAATTTGCGACGGACAAGATATTTTCCATCGCAAATTTGCGACGGAAATTTTGCAGCCGTCGCAAATTTCAAACGGTAAAAATTCTCTCGCAAAATTTGCGACGGACTCAACTTGTCCGTCGCAAATTTTGGACCGACAAAAAATTTTTGACGGAAAAAAATTTCGACAAAAACTTTGCGATGAACTCTATATGTCCATCGCAAATTTGCGACGAATAGTAGGATCCGTCGCAAACTTGGGACGGATTAAATTATCCGTCGCAAATTTCGAACGGTAAAATTTCGCTCGCAAAATTTGCAACGGACTCAACTTGTCCGTCGCAAAATTTGGACCAACAAAAAATTTTCGACGGAAAAAAATTTCGACAAAAAATTTGCGACGGATTCTAGATGTCCGTTGCAAATTTGCGACGGATCCTATCTATCCGTCGCAAATTTGCGATGGAAATGATCTTGTCCGTCGCAAAATTTGTGACGGATTA
Source organism: Syzygium aromaticum (assembly GCA_024500025.1). Taxonomy (NCBI): domain Eukaryota; kingdom Viridiplantae; phylum Streptophyta; class Magnoliopsida; order Myrtales; family Myrtaceae; genus Syzygium; species Syzygium aromaticum. Next base: position 2,600,891 of record CM044887.1, on the reverse strand, counting down.
AATTATCCGTCGCAAATTTCGAACGGTAAAATTTTGCATCTCAAATTTTTCAATGGAAATTAGAATATCGGAAATGTTAGGGCACGTTAATAATATTTGACTTGTCGATATTTGGGGACAAAATTTCGGACGATCAATTAAATTAAAAAGAATAATCGACAATAACAATAATAACAAGAACAATAATGATAACAACCAAAATAACACTTGTAGCATTAATAATTACACATCTGTAGTGTTTTGTGACAAAAATTTTAATCTTCATCTTCGTCTTCGTTTTCGTCTTCGTTTTCGTCTTCGTCCTCGTCTTCGTCCTCGTCTTCGTCATCTGTCTGAAATTCAGATTCTGAACATTCTTGTACATTTAATTCGCAAATTTCAGTTGAATCCACATATATCATTGCTCCACACGGATCTCGTAAAGTTGATATGTTATATTCCTCAATTTCAACCGTGTTACACACTTCCTCTTGTTGGTAGGCTCTATCCTTCCAGTGTTCCTCGATTTTCTTCCGTGTTTTGATTTTACATACAACCCACCAATCAACTTTGTCACGTTTTAAACTAGGATATGATGCATAACATACTTGAATTGCTTGTTGTGTCAAGACAAATGTTCATACTTCTTATACCTTTTCTTGTGATTTATTTCAACCAAATTGAACTTCGTATGCACCTTCATTCCTTTGACGGGATCAAACCACGTGCACTTAAATAACACAACCCGCATCATTAATGGTCCAGGGTACTCAATCTCTATGATTTCATCCAACAAGCCATAAAAATCATCTTCTGAACTGGCACCATTGGATGACCGAACAGACACACTACTATTCATTATGGATTTTCCCATTCCATATTCTTGAGTATGAAAATTATATCCATTTATGAAATATGCTGGCCAACTTCAAACTTTTAACTGTGGACCCCATGACAGATGATATAGCAATCATTGCCCTCCAATTTCATCATAACTATCGTGAACCTAAGGTTGCACATGCAAAGTCTACCATAAATATTTTACTAAATGATGTATATAATTTTAATAACTTGATTTTGATCCATAGGCAACTTACATATGTCTTGAACCATGCTGCAAATTGTTCATCGCACAAACGGTCACACTCATTTGGTTGTAGTCCAAACATTTCAGTTTGGAAAATCCTAATATTAAAAACCATATAAATATTAGCAAATATTTGACACACAAAACATTTATTTGCAAATTTACACTTACTTGAAGTATGGCTCGACTTCTGGGCAGTTCAGTAAAATATAATTATGGGCTGCATGAAATTCTTCACCTGATAAGTAACGAAACTAACATGCGCCGCTTGGTCGACCCAGATAATTTAAAATAGAGAAAGTTGTACAATTGGGATCAATGGGCCCTCATCATTTCTGCCTGCTCTCCACCTCTTGCACTGAACGTGAGGCTCAAAAAAGTATGATACAAATGTTGTCACTTCTTCCACAATATATGCATTACAAATTTAAGCTTCAACACGTGCCTTGTTCTTCACTTTTTTCTTCAAATGATATAAGAATCTAGTTGAAATATAAAGAAGCTTATCGGAACATATTATATGACAAACTAATTTGAACTGTATTTTAAAAAAAACATTACCTCTCAAATGGATACATCCATCGAAATTGGACGGGACCTGCAACTTTGACCTCATAAGGCAAGTGAACTAAGATATGCTCCATCGAATCAAAAAATGCTAGAGGAAATATCCTTTCTAAGTTACAAAGAATAATTGGAATATCTCTCTCTAGTTTTTCCATGTGCGATGCCTTTAACACTGTCGAGCAAATATCATGAAGGAAATTGCTTAACTCTATAATGGCGCCCCATACAAAGTTCGGTAGAACTTCCTTCAAAGCTATTGGAATTAGTCTTTCCATCAGGATGTGACAATCATGACTCTTCAAACCTGTGAACTTGTATTCATTTAAATCAACACATCTCCCGAAGTTCGAAGCATATCCATCAGGAAACTGTACAGATTTCAACCATTAACAAACAACTTGCCTCTGCTCCTTATCCAATGTATAAACTGCTTTCGGTTTTGGTCTCCCGCTGCTTGCATCCACAGCTAGTATTGACCAATCGCAAATATCTCTCATATTTTTTCTTGCGTTCAAGTTGTCTTTTGTTTTTCCGGCGACATCCATCACAGTATTTATGATATTGTCGAAAACATTCTTTTCTATGTGCATGACGTCAAGATTATGATGAATAAGATGGGCTTTCCAATATAGTAGATCCCAAAATATACCGCGTTTTGTCCACTTATGTGTACTTTCGTACCCAAAAGTCGTGCCGTGCGGGTTCTCAATAACAGTTGGAAAGTTCTGCACACGCTCTCAAATTTGGTCGCCGGTCAACCTCAATGGTGGATGCGTTCTTTCAGTCCTATTCTTGATGAACTCTTTCTTATTCCTTCTAAAAGGATGACTTGGCGGTAAAAATTGTCTATGACGATCAAAATAGCTAGGCTTCTTTCCATGTTTTAATCTAAATGACTTTGACCTCTTCAAACATATCGGACATCTTAAGATCCCAGCTGTACTCCATCCAGATAACATTCCGTAAGCTGGAAAGTCATTTATCGTCCAAAGAAGGGCAGCCTTCATTACAAATGTTTGATCAGTAGAAACGTCATACGTAGGGACACCTTTAACCCATAGCCGTTGTAACTTCTCAATCAATGGTTGCATATAAACATCTATCAACTTTTTCGGATTTTGTGGCCCTGTCACGATCAATGTCAGAAACATATAAGGTGTCTTCATGCACATACTAGGTGGAATATTGTACGGCGTTAAGATAACTGGCCAGCATAAATAACTTTTTCCTGTTTTTCCAAATTGAGTAAATCCATCGGTATAGAGACCTAACCTGATGTTCCGAGGCTCCATCGCAAACTCAGGGTATGTTCTATCAAAATGTTGCCATGCCTCCGCATCTGAAGAATGACACATTAGACTCTCTTCTGTTTCATGATTTGTATGCCAAATCATGTGTTCAGCAGTGACTTTAGATACATAACGCCTTTGCAATCTGGAGATTAAGGGCAGATAAAACATTTGCTTGCATGGTCTACGCTTCTAATTACGACCCGGCCTCCTGTTAATCTTGTGCCTAGGTTGGCTACAGAATTTGCAAGATTCTGCATTTTCATCATCTCTCCAATATATCATACAACCCCTACTACATACACCAATCCTTATAACCGGAAGACTTAAGTTATCTACTAGCTTTTTCATATCATAAAAATCACTTGGCATAATGTTATCACGAGGCAATGATTCCCGCATTACTTCAACAAAAGAGTTGAAACAATTCGCGGACACATTATGTTCTGCATTGATATTCAATAGTCGGGCTGTCACCGATAACTTAGTGTGGTCCTCACAACCTGCTCATAAAGGTTCATCTGCTGCTTTCAACACATTCCAGAACTGATTAGATTGAAAAGTTTCATTATAGACATTCTCAGCAAAACCCGTTACTCCTATATCTTTTAATTGTGAGGCATGACTAGTACCCACTTGTTCACGTGTAGGAGTAAAACTAGTACTTGCCTAATTTGATTCTATGACAAAATTATTACTAGCTGCATCAATGACCATCATCTCGTATAGGTTCAATTGCTCATAATAACCACATTCTTCCCTAACTGAAAATTGGTCACTTCTTTCATATCCTTCATCAGATATAAATGGTTCACCATGGGAAGTCCAATTATAATAGTTCGGAGTAAATTCAAATCTAGTAAGGTATTCTCTAACTTGATCACACACAAGAAATTTACCATTACCGCACTTTTTATACAGACAGCTTAACTTATTTCCATCTATGAATTCATATTTACTACTAGCAAAGTCTAAAAATAGTTCCAACCCAGTACGAAACTCATCTGTCAATCCTCGACGTCCAGGTAAGTTCTTATTATACATCCAAACTCTTTCTCTTTACATTGTGTCTATATTAAAATAAAAAATTCAGGTAAAATATTTAAAATATCATATCTATTGTTCTTAATTAAAACCATAAAATTTTGGAAATTATAATTTTTGTTATTCACGCAACAATTAATATGAAATTGCAAAAATAGAAAAAATTACTATGTAAAGAACACTTACCCAAATATTTGACTGAAATATTGGTAGGACAAAGTGGTTAATTTGATGAGAATTGCAACGTCCACTTGGATTGCGAGACCTTCAATTAGACACATACCCAAAAAAAATTATCAATCAAGAATTATTTTTTAATAATTTTTAATGTGCGATGGACACGGAGTTTAACCGTTGCAAATTTGCGACGGATCACTTATTCCCTCGCAAATTTGCGACGGATATTTAATTCTGTCGCAAATTTGCAACGGAATTTTCATATATTCGTCGCAAAACAGCGTGGCCGTTCAGCCTCATATAAGGACCGACGAGGTGTCACCGCGCACTAGTTGCGAAACGGACGAAAATTGGCCTAAAGCCCACTAGTCGCGCACTGTTCACCTTGTGTGGCCAACTTCAAAAATTCAGATTGGGCAAACCATAAGTTCAAATCAAGATCCGTAAAATCTCACGATTCCACAACACCACAAACTATCAATTCTATATATATACGTAGTTCAACGGCTAAAAAATTGGATTTCGCCGCTCGAATTTCCCAAAATTCCGAATTTAAACCCTAAATCGGAAAACTTCTCCGATCAGATGAACAAGGGGCGTGAGTGCTTACCGGGCGTTGCGATATGAAGTCGAATCAGCTAGGCGAGGTTCGCGCGACCCTCATCCTCTTCTTCTTCTTCCTCTCTTGTTTTTTTCCTTCTCTCTTCCTCTCTTTCTTTCTTTTCCTTTCTCCTTTTCTCGATCAAGCATGCTCTCAGTTAAATGAGCTGAAGATTCACTGTAGCTACTTTTGACTTTTTGACCTTTTTCTCTTTTTTTTTTTAAAATATCCCAATATTACACCTGCGTCTTGCAAGATCTCCATGTCCTCCAGGTCTTCGATGACACTGTTGAGGAAGATCGCATAACACGTGATATATGGCGGGGCGAACGAGTTGCACTGCTCGTAAGCCAGCAAGTTCCTCAGGAGCAGCCCCGTCCACTCATCGATGAAGAGGGTGGGGATCTTGAGCTCCCGATTCGCAAACTCTATGTTGAGGAGGTTGCCAGGGTTGTACGTTAACCGGATGCCGGCTCTCCGTAGCCTCTTTGCCTCATGGACCCACAACTTCCCTGGTAAATGCTCTTGCCTGATCCATCGAGAGCCTCGTTCAATTCGAGAGGGGCGAACGTCGGAGGGAATGAAGCTTGAGTGGAATAGTGCGAGGAGATGGTGATGCTCGCCCTTGTTGTTCAAGCTTATGTCGGTCTATTGTCCCTTCTGCGGCCTCAGGGGCTCTATGAATAGGAGGGCAAGCTTGTTTAGAGGAGTCGCATTCTGGTCGGACGTCGTGAGTTTGAAGATCTCTTGCAACACGAACATCGGCAATTGGTTCTCGAGCATGAGAAGATCTCTTGTGATGTTGGGTAGCATCCATCTTGTTGCAAATATTGACTCTTCCACAAGTTGTCCCTCTTCGTCCTAATCTCAACCAAAACACACACAAAAGAATACATTTATATGAAGGATGCGCAAGATCACTGATTGTAGTGAAAGGAAATTAAAGCGATCGCATGTCTCAGGTATTAATCCTAGATCCTGGAATTAGCACTACGAGTTAACTGTGTACCTGATTACTCTCATGGTACAACCTCGTGAGTTCCACAATGAAATAACCATCAAGAACTATCATCTCGACAAACTCGTCAGTGTTAATACCGTCAAACTCCTCCATGTAACACCTCCTCGCGTCGGGCTCCAATTTCCTCATCGCCATTTTGATGCCAACGCCGCGATCTTTGTAAGCCATTCGCATCATGAGGCGCTCGTAGAACCTTGTGTTCTGAGCTTCCATGGCTCTCAAACCGGGCCGGTTCCGATGGAATGGGCCGATCGAGACGACCCTAGGGTTGTACGCCTTCTCGTCAACCTGACGAATGTGCGCAGGAACCCTAAAGATCGACCACTGAGGGTTGAAAGGGCGGGGCTCCTGATTGACCATGTTACCGGGGAAATCTTCGGCAACCACCGTCATGTCCGCTATCTTTATCTTCTAGCTTTCTTGGAGATTTGCGCTTCTTGCCCATCTGGGAGACTTGCTCTTCCTTTTTCATGACTCGTAAATAGGTCATAGTCTTTCAAGGTTCATGCTAGACAGGATCTCCCTTAGACGCAAACAAAAGAGCACTTAGGTAAAGTGACATGTTGAAGGAATTATATTGCACTACAAAAAAATAAGGATTTAGCCATGGAAAATTAGCGACGAATAATTTTTCGTCGCTAATTTGGGACGGAATTAACGACAATTTTTTTTTTCGTCGCAAATTAGCGACGAATAATTTTCCGTTGCTAATTTCTGACGAAAAAAAAAATTGTCGCTAATTTATGACGAATTTTGCGACGGAAAAAAATCCATCGCTAATTTCCAACGGAATTTGCCACGAAAAAAATTCGTGACTAATTTATGACGGAATTAGCGATGAATTTTTTTTCCGTTGCTAATTTCCAACAAAAAACAATGTCGTCACTGATTTGCGACGGAAATTGCCACAAAAAAAAAATTCATCACAAATTAGCGATGAATTTTTTTTCCGTTGCTAATTTGCGACGGAAAAAAATGTCATCGCTAATTTGCGACAGAATTTGCCACGAAAAAATTTTGTCACTAATTTACGACGGAATTTGCGACGAAAAAAATCCGTCGCTAATTTGCAACGAAATTTGCAATGAAAAAGTATTTGTTACTAATTTACGACGGAGTTAGCAACTTATTTTTTTTCGTCGCTAATTTTGCAGCATAATTTGCGACGAAAAAAAAATTCGTCGCCAATTTGCGACAAAAAATAAATTCGTCGCTAATTGTCCCCCTCACTACTTTAATATACCTCTACCCCCAATTTCTCTCTCTCCCTGCTAATTCCTCATAGCCCTCTTCGCTGTTCTCCCTCCCTTACCCTCTTTCATTTCTCTCGATAAACCGCTCTGCGCACGCACAAATCAATCTCGATAAAGCTTTTCTGCCGATAAGTGGCGTGGCTAATTTCGTGGCTAATTGACGACGAAGACGGTTCGTCGCAAAACTATTCATTGCTAGATTCAAATTTTTTTTGTTTTATCGACTTTTTTTTTCTCTTTTTTTTTCCTTAACTTTGTCGCCAGATATGCAGCCGGCGCCATGGCCAACGGCCTCGCCATCGCCACCGCCACTGGACCTCGCCATCGCAGCGAGGTCGAGCAGCGGCCACGCTTAGATCTGGGCGGCGAGGCTAAGTGGCGACCATGGCCACTCGACCTCGCCTAGCCCAGACGTCACCCAAATCTAGGTGAGGCCATGCGACCATGGCCGTTGCTTGACCTCACCCATGGTCGGTGAGGTCCAACTCACCAGTCTCTGGCGACCGGCGAAAAAAATTCAAAAAGAAAACTTTCGAAAAAAAAAATTATGTAAAAAAAATGTTGAAAAAAGAAATTATTTAAAAAAAATCTGAAGTCATTTTTTTTTTAGGTGCGTGTCCAATTGAAGGTCTCACAGATGAAGTGAACGTTGAAATTATCATCAAATTGAGCATTTTCTACTGCAAAGATTTCAGTCAAATACTTGAGTAAGTCTTCTTGACATGGTAATTTTTTCATTTTTTTCAATTTCAAAGTAATTGTTTCATAAAAAAAGAAATTTTAATGTTTAGAATTTTATGGTTTTAATTAAGAAAATTTGATGGTTTTAATATTTTACGAGATTTTTTTATTTTTATATAGACACAATGTAAAGAGACAAGGCTTAAATATATAATAAGAACTTACCTGGACGTCGAGGATTGACCGATGAGTTTCGTACTAGGTTAGAACTATTTTTTGACTTTGCTAGTAGTAAATATGAGTTGATTGATGGAAATAAGTTACGATGTCCGTGTAACAAGTGCAGTAATGGTAAATTTCATGTGTGTGATAAAGTTAGAGAACATCTTTATAATTTGGGTTTACTCCGAGCTACTATAATTAAACTTGTCATGCTTAATCATTATATTTGATGAAGGATATCAAATAAGTGACCAATTTTCAGTTAGGGAAAAATGTAACTATTATGATCAATTGAACCCATACCAGAAGATAGTGATTGATGCAGCTGGTCAGAATGTTATTTTCAAATTCGAACCATGCAAGTACTAGTTTTACTCCTACACTTGAACAATTGGAAGAGATAGGAATAACAGGTTTTAATGAGAATGTGTGTAATGAAACGTTTCCATATAATCAGTTCTGGGAAGTGTTGAAAGCAGCGGATGAACCTTTATAGACAGGTTGTGACAACCACACTCAGTTATCAGTGACAATAAGATTGTTATATATCAAGGCAGAGCATAATGTGTCTGAGAATTGCTTCAACTCTTTTGTTGAAGTAATGCGAAAAATAATGCCTCGTGATAACATCATGCCAAACGATTTTTACAATATGAAGAAGTTAGTGGATAACTTAGGTCTTCCAGTTGAAAGAATTGATGCAAGTAGTAAGAGTTGTATGTTATATTGGAAAGATAGTAAAAATGCAGAATCTTGCAAATTTTGTAGCCAACCAAGGTACAAGATTAACAGGAGGCGGAGTCGTAATCAGAAGCATAGACTATGTAAGCAAATGTTTTATCTGCCCTTAATCCCCAGATTGCAAAGGCTTTATGCGTCTCATACCACTGCTGAACACATGACTTGGCATGCAAATCATGAAACAAAAGATGGTCTAATGTGTCATCCTTCATATGCAGAGGCATGTAAACATTTTAATAAAACATACCCTGAGTTTGTGATAGAGCCTCGAAACATCAAGTTATGTCTTTGTACTGATGGATTTGCCCTATTTGGGAAATCAGGAAAAAGTTATTCATGTTAGCAAGTTATCTTAACTCCATACAATCTTCCACCCGGTATATGCATGAAGACACCTTATATGTTTTTGACATTGATCGTGACTGGCCCGCAAAATTCGAAAAAGTCGATAGATGTTTATATGCAACCATTGATTGAAGAGTTATAACGACTATGGGATAAAGGTGTCGTTACGTATGATGTTTCTACTAATTAAATATTTGTAATGAAGGCTGCTTTTTTTTTGGACAATAAATGACTTTCCAGCTTATGAAATGTTATCCGGATAGAATACAGCCGGGATCTTAGGACGTCCGATATATTTAAAGAGATCGAAGTCATTCAGATTAAGACATAGTAAGAAGCCTAGCTATTTTGACTGTCACAGACAATTTTTGCTGGCAAATCATACATTCAAAAGGAATAAAAAAGAGTTCATCAAGAATAAGATTGAAAGAACACCTCCACCTTTGACCTCCACCTTTGAGGTTGACCGGTGATCAACTTTGGAAGTGAGTGCAGGACTTTTCAACTGTTATTGAAAACCCCTCACGACACAACTATTGCATACGGAAGTACACATAAGTGGACTAATCACAGCATATTTTAGGATCTATCATATTGGAAGGCGCATCTTATTCATCATAATATTAACGTCATGCACATTGAAAAAAATGTTTTCGACAATATCATAAATACTATGATGGATGTCACTGTAAAAACAAAAGACAACTTGAATGCAGGAAAAGATATAAAAGATATTTGTGATCAGCCAACACTAGCTGTGGATGTAAGCAACATGGGACCAAAACCAAAAGTAGTTTATACATTGGATAAGGAGTAAAGACGAGTCGTTTGTCAATGGTTGAAATCTATGCAATTTCTTGATAGATATGCTTCGAACATCGGGAGATGCGTTAATTTGAACGAATGCAAGTTGACAGGATTAAAGAGTCATGATTGTCATATATTAATAAAAAGACTAATTCCAATAGCTTTCAAGGAACTTCTACCAAACTTTATGTGGGGCGCCGTTACAAAGTTAAGTAATTTTCTTCATGATATTTACTCAACAGTATTAAAAGCATCACATATAGAGAAACTAGAGAGAGATATTCCAATTATTCTTTGCAACTTAAAAAGGATGTTTCCTCCATCGTTTTTTTTTTACTCAATGGAACATCTTTTAGTTCACTTGCCTTATAAGGCCAAAGTTGTAGGTCCTGTCCAATTTCAATGGATGTATCCATTTGAGAGGTAAAATTTTTTTTAAATAAATTTCAAAATACTTTATTAAATATTATGTTCTGATAAACTTTTTTCTATTGCAACTAGGTTCTTATATTATTTGAAGAAAAAAGTGAAGAATAAGACATGTATTGAAACTTCAATTTGTAATGCATATGTTGTGAAAGAAGTGACAACATTTGCATCATATGATTTTGAGCCACACGTGCAGTGCAAGAAGAAATGATGACCCATTGATCAAAATTGTAAATCATTCTTTATTTTCAATTATCTCGATCGACCAAGCGGCGCATGTAAGTTTCAATGCTTAACAGGCGAAGAACGATAAGCAGCCCATACATATATTTTACTGAACTGTCCAGAATCGGAGCCATACTTCAAGTAAGTGTATATTTGTAAATATATGTATTGCGTGTTAAATATTTACTAATATATAAATGTAAATTGTTAATAGGATTTTTCAAACTTCAATGTATGGACTACCAACAAATGAGTTTGACTGTTTGTGCGATGACCAATTTGCAGCATGGTTCAAAACATATGTAAGTTGTCTATGGACCAAAATCAAGTTATTAATATTTTATACATCATTTAAATATAAATTATTGACTTTGCGTGTGACCTTAGGTTCACAGTAATTATGATCAAGTTAAAGAGCAAGGATTGTTATATCATCTATCATGGGGTCCAAAGCCAAGGGTACGAACTTGACCAACATATTTCATAAATCGCTATAATTTTCACACTCAAGAATATGGAATCAAAAAACCACAATGAATAGTGGTGTATGTGTTCAGTCATCTAATGGTGGTAATTCAAAAGATGATTTTTATGGCTTGTTGGATGAAATCATGGAGATAGAGTATCCCGGACCATTAATGCAGGTTGTATTATTTAAGCGCAAGTGGTTTGACTCCGTCAAAGAAATGAATGCACATACGAAATTTAATTTGGTTGAAATAAATCACAAGAAAATGTATATGAAATATGAACCATTTGTGTTGGCACAACAAGCAATTAAAGTATAATATGCATCATATTCTAGTTTAAAACGTGACAAAACTAATTAGTGGGCTGTATGTAAAACCAAAGCACGAAGAAAAATTGAGGAACACTGAAAGGATACAGCATATCAATAAGAGAAAGTTTATAACACGATTCAAACTGAGGAATATAACATTCCAACTCTACGAGATCCATGTGGAGCGATAACAGATGTAGCTGTAACTGAAATTCGCGAATCAAATTTAGAAGGTATTGCAGAATCTGATTTTGAAATAGATGATGATGATGATGACAACGATGATGACCATGATGACCATGATGCTCATAAGAAGATGAAGATCAAGATGAAGACGAAGGTAAAGATGAAGATTTAGATTTTTGAGACTTTTTACTAATTATATCGTAATTATTATTATTATTATTATTACGACAAGAGTTTATTGTCGTTGTCATATTTATTATTGTTATTGTTGTCGTAATTATTAGTATTATTATTGTTGTTGTTATTATTATTATTGTTGTTGTTGTTGTCGTCGTCGTTGTTGTTGTTGTCGTTGATTATTTTTATTGCTATTATTGTTACTGAAACATTATTGTCGGGGAAAAAAAATGAATTAGGGGCGTGGGGTAGTAGTAATGAAATAGGCGTGTCTTGTGCTTTTTTTGAAAATTCGTGACTAAATCCGTGGCAAATTTGCCATGGATTTAGCCACGAATTTCATTTAAAAAGAAATAGTCGTGTTTTGGGCAATTTTTTTTTTGAAATTCATGGCTAAATCCGTGGCAAAAAATGACATAGGCGTGTTTTGGGCTTTTTTTAAATGAAATAGGCGTATTTTGGAATTTTTTGTAAAAATTTGTGGCCAAATCCGTGGCAATTGCCACGGATTTGGCCACGAATTTCATTTAAAATGAAATAGGCGTGTTTTTGGCAATTTTTTTTTAAAATTTGTGGCTAAATCTGTGGCAAATTTTCCACGAATTTCATTTAAAATGAAATAGGCATTTTTTAAAAACTTTGTGGCTAAGTCCACGGCAAATTTGCCATGGATTTAGCCATGAATTTCATGTAAAATGACATAGGCGTGTTTTGGGCTTTTTTCAAAATTCGTGACTAAATTCGTGGTAAATTACAAATTTTGAAAAAAGTGCCACAGATTTAGCCACAAATTTCATTTAAAATGAAATAGGCATGTTTTGGGCATTTTTTTTAAAATCCATGGCTAAATCCATGGCAATTTGCCATGGATTTAACCACGAATTTCATTTAAAATGAAATAGGCATGTTTTGGGCATTTTTTTAAAAAATTCGTGGCTAAATTCGTGGCAAATTTGCCATGGATTTAACCACGAATTTCATGAAAAATGAAATAGGCATGTTTTGGGCATTTTTTTAAAATTCGTGGCTAATCCGTGACAAATTTGCCACGGATTTAACCACGAATTTCATGTAAAATGAAATAGGCGTGTTTTGGGCATTTTTTTTAAAATTCGTGGCTAATCCGTGGCAAATTTACCACAGATTTAGCCAAGAATTTCATTTAAAATGAAATAAGCATGTTTTGGGCATTTTTTTAAAAAAATTTGTGGCTAAATCCGTGGCAAATTTGCCACGGATTTAGCCATGAATTTCATTTAAAATGAAATAGGCGTGTTTTGGAATTTTTTTTAAAAATTCGTGGCTAAATCCATGGCAAAGTTGCCATGGATTTAGCCACGAATTTCATTTAAAATGAATATAGGCGTGTTTTGGGCATTTTTTTTAAAATTCGTGGCTAAATCCGTGGCAAATTAGCCACCGATTTAGCCACGAATTTCATTTAAAATGATATAGGAGCGTTTTTAGCATTTTTTTTGGAAATTTGTGGCTAAATCCGTGGCAAATTTGCCACGGATTTAGCCACAAATTTTATTTAAAATCAAATAGGCGTGTTTTGGGTTTTTTTTTTTTTTTAAATTCGTGGCAAATTTGCCATGGATTTAGCTTTTTTCAAATTCATGGCTAAATCTGTGGAAAATTTGCCACGAATTTAGCCACAGAAAAAATATTAGGCTTTGCCGCGATAATTTTATAATTGGATTCAAATTTGCCGCGACAAAATTAAAATTCGTGATTAATATCGTGGCAAATTAGCCACGGATTAAGATTCGTGGAGAATTTGGCCATGAAATTAGCCACGAATTTGAATCCTTGCTAATTTGCTTATGTAGAAATTAAAAGAACGGCGTTATCTTCATTTCTTCTCTGTTTCAATAGAACATTTCAGGGTTTTCTTGTGCTTTCTCTTCTCCCTCTTCTCCATCGCTAACTCTATCTCTCTCTCTCGATCGAACGAATCTCGGCAAGCTTCGGCATTCTTCGGCGTTCTTCGGCGTTCTTCGGTGGCGAACGCTGGGAAGCGCGAGGACAACAAGCATAAGGATCGTCAGCCAAGAGTTTTAGAGGTACGTTCTCTAAATTTTTTTGTGGACGTTTGCTTTTGCTTCTGCTTCTGTTGTTTGTATTGGACAAATTAACTTGGGTCTGCTTCTGCTTCTGCTTCTGCTTGCTGGTTTTGCTTCTGCTTCTGCTGGTTTGTGTTGGACGAATTTGCTTATGCTTCTGCTTGCTGGTTTTCCTAGTTTTGTGTCTGAATTTAGGGTTTTCTGGTTTTGCTGGTTTTGTGGGTGAATTTAGGATTTTCTATTCTGTATTGGGTCTGCTTGCTGGTTTTATGTTTTTGTGGTCTACTTAAGTGGGCGAATTCGATTCTGTTCGTGGGCGAAACAGAACGGTTTTGTTTCGCCCACGAATTTGATTCTGTTCGTGTTGTTCCTGGGCGAAACAGAACCTTTCTGTTTTGCCCAGGAATTTGATTCTGTTCGATTTTAGTTCTATTCGTGTGAAATATAATGAAACAGAATGACTTAACTAGCAAAACGGAATGGTTAACGAGTGGAAACGAGCTGAAATTTGGTTGGATTTAGGTTGAAATTTGGTTGGAATGAGCTGAAATTTGGTCGGAATGAGCTGAAATTTGGTCGATTTGGGTTGAAATTCATTTGAAATTCGGTTGGAACGAGGTGAAATGTGGTCGGAATGAGCTGAAATTTGGTCGGTCAAGTGGAAATGGCCCGCTAATCCAAAACCATCGCCTATGGCTGTGACACAAGTCGTTTTTCAGCGTTTCGGAGTCATTTAGATGGGTTTTTGAGCAAAAAACTATTCTGGTGAATAATGTTTTCCGTTCAGTTTTAGTTTTTTTTAGCGTTTTGGAGTCGTTTCATTATTATTTTATTTATATCTAGGTTTGAATATTGAAACCAATAAAAAATAGGCTATAATTTTTTAATAATATATTTATTATGCTCCTTTGATTTTTGTTTTATGACCCCGAAACCGCCGTACAGCCGACAGCCGGTAACTGCTCTTTTGATTTCTTGCGAACTATATAATGCAAGCCTATGTTATGATGTTTGTTTATAAATTGCAGTGTTCTGAATGGAAATTTTAGAGTTAATTTTTCCTTAGCTTTCCTCTTCGGGGACCATGTTCTCCTTGAACCACTCATTTGGACATTAAGATAGATTACTAGAATAGTTGGAATTAAGCGGAGCAGCAGTTAGATTGGGTTTTGCAGGAACTAAAATTTTGATCGGACTTCTTTATCACCTGCAAGTGTCTTTTTTATTACATCTTCATGGACTATAGAGACGTGCAATTTCAGTTAGTAAACACCCATTTGGAATCTAGTTTATCCTAAAATCTCTACCTATTGGTTCAATCAAGTTGTTTCATGGTTGAATGTACCCACTACTTTTGTACATTCTGGGCATTTATATGTGGTTATAAACATGGAATGGTGTATATGGCTTGGGACTTTGTTCTATTAATGTTTCTTTTGGTGTGCTGTAAATGTGCTTAGTTGTTGCTTATCAATTTTAAATTGATTTCTTCATTTTAGTGAAAAAATTTGTAAATATAAAAAAAGAAAACTGGAATAGCATATAAGTGATATCGTATCTACATGATAAGCTTCCTATTTGTTGAGTTGCCTATTTTGGCTGTCAGCATCATTGCCCATTTTCCAGAATATTGCTTGTTATTGCTGTTGTTCTCCCGATTTTACTGTTGTACGACCAAAAATTAAGCTCGTAGATATTTCCGGACAGCTTGCTTTTTATCAAGGGCCAAGTTTCTCTCTTACTCTCAAAAACAAAATTGTAAGCTTCCAACTTTTTTAACATTATGTGTCCCTAATACATGTTCATATTTTTTAACATTTTTGTCCAACCTTCCAACTGTTAAGTATAAACGTAGATGTCACATATGTCTTGGTTTAGCTTCACAAAGAAGACCAAGCCCTTCTTCTTCCTCGTCCTCGTCCCCGTCCCTCTCCTCTTCCCCTACCCTTTCATTTAACCCTCAACCAATACATTCTGATGGACGCGTTGGCCCTTCCTCTGACCCTCAAATGCGAACTGAATCTATTTCAATTCCATCACCTTCGGTTCCACCTTCAATGCAACACTCAAATGATGAAAAAAATAGTCGATTCATGATATCCCCATTTGGAGATTCGTAAGTACTTCATTTTTTTAAGTATATGTAAATTATTATGAATGTCAACTGAATTGTCTATATGTTTCACGGATGCTACGTATGTTGACATCGTTATAACCCGTTTGCAGATTCACGGATGCTATGTATGTTGTGAGGAAACTTAATAAAATAATCAATAACTATTGGATGGGGTAGTATAGTAATTGGACCATCGCTCCAAAAGAAGTAAAGGAATTATGGTGGAATAAGTTCAAGGTAAGTTTTGTTCTTCTATTTTCTCACAAACTAAGTTCAGTTTAGCTTACTGAGTGTACAATTGTTTTTCTATTGATTGCTTGCAGCGGAAGTTCAGGTGAGATGAAGTGGAAGAGAAAGAAGTTAGAAGAATTTCAAAAAAAAAAAAAAACCCGGTGATCACATGCAAAATGTGAAGAATAGAGCAAAGAGAAGTCAAGAAAAGCCGGATTTTATTACAGCTGACAATTGGGCGGAAATTAAGAGAACTTGGGACACCGAAAAGCATAAGCAAATCAGTGAAATAAATAAGAAGAATCAAACTTCTAGTTCTAGTAAAGGATCTACCACATATGATGGGGGCTCTATCAACATCGGGGAGTATAGAAAAAGATTGGTAAATCTGTTAAATATGTTGTAAGTTAATTCCATCATTACTCATTTATATTTATATTTTGTAGGCAAATGAATTGGGAACAAAATCGAACTTTATAGCTACATTTGAATGCACATTTTAGAAAAAGGATGAAACGTGGACTGGCAATCGAGCAAAAGCCATTAAGGTATGTTGGGTTATATTTTGTATTTATATATATAAAGTTTTTTTATTTTCATCTATATTGTTAATGTATGACAAATATGATGAACTTGTAATGAGCACTGCTGTTAGTGGTGATGGTGATGTTGATGGTGTTGCTGCGTTCGAGCCATCGGTTGACAGTATGGCATTATGGGTAGAGGCATCGAGTGAAATGAGAAAAGGTCAAATATTTAGGATGGGATCCTTGTCAAGAATATACACAACGCCGACTACTGGAACTTCATCCTCCAATGCGGCTTTTTTTAAGGAGAATACAACACGAGGAGCAAATGACTCAAGAATTGAACCAACTGAAACATTTACTTGTACAGAAAGACGAGGAAATTCATGGAGTGAAACAACATTTGCAATTGATCATGCGACACCTCAATCTAGATCACGATGATGTTCTTCCTATACCTCCCACTAATCCAGTAGCTGATGGGTACAATGATAAGCGACACAATGATAATGACATTGCTGATGATGATGCTAATGATGATGATGATCCTTGCTAGTTAAAATTTCCAAACTCGAGGGTAAGCTTGCTTCAGCATTATCTATTTATTTATAGGACAAGTTATTAGTTGTTGCATTTGTTCAACGCAAATGTATCAATTCTGTTAAAAGTTTAACAATTGTTATAAGTTCAACAACTGTTTTTGCATATGTACACAAGAGACAATGGATTAATCAAGCTGATGCTCAGCTATCTCTCTTTACTGTTGAATAGATGTGAAAAAATTAAGAGGGGTTTGGAGTTTGATATTGTGATGTTTGCGCTGCAGATGGACAAGACTTCGATTCATGGAGACACTATAGACTACATGACTACATGACTACGCGAAACAACTTCTTGGCAAGATCAACAGTTTGCAACAAAAGAGCGAACTTCTTAGTGCTTTGTTTCATTTCTTTCTTTTTTTGTGTTTGTTCTTGTCTTGATTGTGATTCTATCAATGTTAAATATAAATTTTATAATTGTTGTTAATTAGATTTCAAATGAAAATCGTCCCTAAACAATATTCGTCATTGACTTCGTCTCTAAATTATTCATTAAAATTCGTCGCCAAATTCTTTTCGAAACAATGTTCGTGGCAAAAATCAAAATTTTTCGTTGCAAATTAGTGACAAATTTTGCCACGAATAAGTTTGTTGCAAAATACTAACAAAAAAAAATTTGGTGGCAAATTAACCACAAAATGTGTTCATGGCAAATTAGCCACGAATTTTGCCACAAATAAGTTCGTCGCAAAAAACTAACAAAAAAAAATGTTGGTGGCAAATTAGCCACAAATTTTGCTACGAAATTTGTTCGTCGCAAATTAGCGATAAAATTTACCACGAAAAATTAGCAACGGTTTATGCCACGAAAATGTTTTGTCGCAATTTCGCGACCAACAAAAAAAAAATTTGAAAAAAATAGCGACGAATTTTGCCACGAATATTTAGCGACAAATTTTGCCACGAATAAAGTTCGTGGTAAATTAGCAACGAATTTTACCACGAATACAGTTGTGGCAAATTAGTGATGAATTTTGCCACAAATATAGTTCATGGCAAATTAGCTACAAATAATTAGCAACGAATTTTTTTTTGGCAAAATTCATCACTAATTTGCCACAACTGTATTCGTGGTAAAATTCGTTGCTAATTTACCAAATAATTAGCAATGAATTTTTTTTGGTCACAAATTAGCCACGAAAATTGAAATTTCCGTCGCAAAATTTTTGCGATGACCTATTAGCGACAATTTTTTTCCCGTCGCAAATTCGTTTAGCGACGAATTTTGCCAAATTTTTCGTGACAAAATTCGTCGCTAAAACCAACTTTTTTTGTAGTGTTGGCTTGTATCATATAGTTTACTTGATATGATTGAGAGATTAGGGCAGAGCTTCGATTCAATATGATAATCGGCTGATTCAGTATTATTTCTGGACTGGTTAAGATGCTAGTCGCCGGGTGGGTCGTGCAAACATGCGATTGTCTGCATTACTCGGTAATGTCGAGCAATTGTTCTTGAAACCCTAAGCCATAGAAGAAGTAGACATCATCATCATCACCATAAACGTCACTATTGGACCTTAAGTGCTAAATGGAAGATTTGAGAAGAGACGTCGAAGCTGATCTCACGCGATCTTTTAATGCAATCTGGACACGAGAATGCCTAATCAAGCTATTGCAGCGCGTCTCTCATTGTTTATCCTCTTGCAAGAAGTTTCTAAGGCAAAGCATCGGGAGTACGTATCTCATCACTTTGGCATCTTTCATTGACGGTCTTTTGTTCGATTCTGCATAAGTTTTTGAGAGAAATCTCAAGGCAAAACCGAAAGTTACTAGAAAATTGGACGATCGTTTCATGGTTTCAAGTGAGGAATTTAAAGATAATCGATAACGAACAAATATCTTCGGGGTGTAACAAATTTGTCTAATTGCATGATTGAGCTGATTTCAACTTCTAATCCTTCAATACTGTCATTAGGTTTGAAACGTGGAAACCATGCTCAATAAGAATCAAATCTATGTATCATATTTTCCGGTGGAACTCCTGCATGCAATGAGGTAGGACGCGAGAGTCAAGTGTGAAACCAGATTAAATTAATGATTTGCATCACTGTAAGAGATCATATTATAGTGGGATCATGATATCGTCCATGATCATCGGGAATCAAATCAAAGCTTTCATCATCTAATTAGGTTGGATAACCCTTTGACGTGATCAGCACAAAGCCCGCACACTAGTCCTAATTCTTTTCATTAAATTATTTGTGGCGTGCCTATCTGGGGATTCAGTAGTCCCTGACCAATTCCACGTTCGAAACCCTAGTCAAACATTGGTAGCACGTGATAATACTTGGGTCAGACCAAAAAAGAAAAAAAAGGCAATACTTGGTATACTTCCGGCACATTTTAATCTTTTTTCCAAATATCGGTTTTTAATTTTTATTAATTTTTGCATAATTTTAATCTTTAGACGCATGTATCTAGGGTTGTGCATCAGTCCTGGTCCACCTTGGGAACTTGACCTGACTTGACAGATTAGGCTGGTTCTAGGTGGTTCTTGTGGGAATTGGTTTGGTTCCCAGTTTTTGCAGAGGAACCGGACCAAACCGGCGGAACTCGCTCAGAGTATAATATATATTTTTTTGTTCATCAAGGAAAAAATGCACAAATTATTTGTGTTTGTAATCTCTTATTTTACTAGTAACTTGCCAATGATTAGTAATTTCATCCTACACTAAATGAACTTTCAATATTTTTAGGAACTTTTAAGATAGAAAATAAAACATTTTAAAAAAATAACACTGTTAATTCCTGAGGACCTTGATCGACCGATTTGGACAGGACAAATCCGTTTCCAGGGTGGATAGGGTTGATTCATGGTTCCACAAACTGGGTAGACCCTTTTCGGTCCGGTTTTCGAACCTACCTTGAAACTGATCACCCTTACATGAATTTCGATTGTTTTTTAGTTTGAAATACATAAAACCTTCACGCCATATAAAATATTAATACCTTGGATACGCATATAATTTCTCCATAAATTCTTACAAATTCCAATAACATATTAGATTTTGACAGGAAAGCGAAAAACACCTTTTTGCATATCCTTAAGTTTAAACAAACAAGCATTTAAAGTCAAAATCAAATATTACCTGAATTTCATTCTCGTTTTCTTGTCGCTAATAATTTTTTTTTTCTGATTTTATCTCTAATTCTTCTCATTCTCTGAATTTCGCTCTAACTTTTTTCTCTGCATGAGAGTCGAATCCCGCATCCGTGATACAAACGTCCTCACCCTCCCTCGATCCATTTACCAGCAGGGCCGTATGCCTATCGGAGCTGCCCATGCTTTCTCGCTCGGCGGATTTGCGCACTTGAGCAGGCCCGCAATCTTGGGCCTGGAAAGGCCTCCAGAAGTCGGGCTCACATGGGCCCCGCCCGAGCCCAATCCCGGGCCCGCCCTTTCCACCGCGACACGTGGATGGTCCGTTTGCCACCCTTCCCCCCGCCAAAAATCGGGAGACGCCAAAATCCTCCTCACGACCCTCGTCTCGTCATCCATTCCTCTGTTTCTCCTCTCTCTCTCTCTCTCTCTCTCTACCTCTGCCTCTGCCTCTCCTTCGTACGCGACGATGTTGCACGCTTCGCTGCCGTCTCTCCAATGCAGCAGCGGCGCCTCCCCTTCTCCCTCTCTGCCCCGTCTCTCCGCTCCTTCTCTCCACCCTTCTTCTTCCCCATCTTCTCCTCCTCCAACTTCATCTTCTTCTGTTCGACCGACTCCGCTTCGGTCTCGCCACGTCCTCTCCTTCTCTGCGCCCGCCAGGACCCGTTTGAGGTCGAAGTCGAAATCTATGGTCTGTAACGTTTGGCTTGCTGATGGGCAATTGTTCCTTTTTGCTGTTTTTCTCCTTTTTTTTTTGCTTTTGTGGGTGTGTGTTTGTGCTGCTGTTTTATTTGGTTCTTGTGTGGCAGGGACTGGAGGTGAACTGCTCGGCTAGTGAGCCATTGAAGGTGATGATATCCGGTGCGCCAGCATCTGGGAAGGGGACCCAGTGTGAATCGATCGTCAAGAAGGTATCCTTTTTTAATATCTTTCATTGCAGAATTGACCCAAAAAAAGAGATGCAAAATTGTTGATTTTTTTTGTTATAAAAGAGTATCACATGGTTACTTGTAGCACTGTAGCACTGCAAGGCCACGGCCTCTACTGGGTTTCGTTGATCGTTCAACAACAAGGCTGATTTTGTCTCAATAGTAACTTTGATTTGTGTGCTTATGAATTCAGCTGAAGTTTACTAGAGTTCATGATGTTAGTTCAATGCTTTTCTCCTTCTTTATTAGCAAGCTACTCTGAGCATTCTTCTCCCTCGCATAATGCAGTTGGTGGATGAAAAAGGTCTCTCGGAATAGATTACTTCTACAATAATTGTCTTAGGAAGTTCTTAAAATTTCTCTTGAATCTTCTTAGTTTGGCTTGGTCCACATATCCACCGGTGATCTTCTGAGAGCTGAAGTATCTGCTGGGACTGACATCGGAAACAAAGCCAAGGAGTTCATGAATGTGGGAAAGCTTGTACCAGATGAGATTGTGACGGCTGTATGGATAACTTTAGCATCTTTTATGGTATCATATGCGCTACTGGTTTAGACAGTTCAAGCAGATTGGCAAGTTGTTGTTTTGCAGATGGTCACGGCAAGACTATCACTTCCAGATGCTAAAGAAAAAGGGTGGCTTCTTGATGGGTTTCCTCGGAGTTATGCTCAAGCACAAAGCCTAGAAGAGAGGAAGATTAGACCAGACATTTACATTGTGTTAGATGTATGTAGACCCCTTCATATACACAATCTTTGCTTTTTAATTGCACCTGTTTTATACTCTACTCTATGTGTGCATAGAATCTGTTCCTTGCATATTGGTAGAATCGGGCCACTAGTTAGTATAATGAATTTTTTGTACCTCCCAGAGGGAATTTTTTGAGAGAGGAACAAATCCAAAATTCCATCATTCCCTTGAAATGGGAAGACAGTTTATGATTATGGAAGTTGACAACTGTTTGTGTTCTTGGATATCTAGTACAGGCTAGAACCCAGTCTAGTGCCTAGGGAGGAATGGCCTTTCACAGATACTGAACTTGTCACAATTTATTGCTGGCTGCAGTGTTTCAAATGGATTAATGTTGTTCCCATTAGAATGTTTGATGCCATGTGGTGAGCACGATTAGTGAACAAGCTAAGTACTACATCCTCATTGTTTTTCCGACACCAAGCATCAATCAAGAACTGGTAGTGTGGGTGCTCCAACTTTTTTACAACCAGATGGAGATAACCAGGATTTTGTTATATGCATGCCTTATTACTGTCAAGTTTCAAATCTTCCATGTTTGTGAGAAATCTCAAGTTTCCTCGCAAGAGCTAGTCCTCACAAAGGCTAGTTGCTTCATCTATAACTATTCTCTGTTTGGTTTCTTTGCCATAATGAGCACAAATACAGTTGAGTTGAACATTTACATAAACGATATTTTTAATACTCAGGTTCCTGATGAAATTCTAATCAACAGATGTGTTGGTAGACGGCTAGACCCAGTGACAGGGAAGATTTACCATATTACAAATTTTCCTCCGGAGACAGAGGAGATTAAAGCTAGACTTGTTACCCGTCCTGATGACACAGAGGAAAAGGTAAGAATCACTTTTTTGTCATTGCCTCTCTGGCTGTTAGTTCATGGTTTGCATATTGTGTGTTATCTTATTGCCTATGTCTTGCAATTTGAGATATCTTATCTTCCTCGCATTAGCTAAAATTGGCATCCATTATACTGTGGATAAGATACAACCGTGCATGGTCAAAAAAGGGGACCTTAAGTACTTATAGAAAGAAGAGGAGATGCATTCAATCACTCTGGCAAATTCTTGTCTTTTCATACTCAGTATCTTGCACGGGTGTAAAACGGTCAAGGAAAGTTGGAAGATTATGCAACTCTGACATTGTTCAAGCTCATAATGTTATGTCTGTCTAGTAATTGTAATTGTATGCTAAAACAAGAGAAATTTGAGGCTCTTGAGCACATTTATTGCCTAGTAACATTTAGGCCCCTAGTTGTCGCACATTATAGGAAATTGCTAGAATTACTGCGTAGCCCATTTTGATTAATTTAAGGGCTGACGGTGCTTGGACAAGGGAAAGGAGAAGGATTGAGGGAGTGGGAGATTTTCTTATAGAGCTTAAGGTGACAGCTTATTTGGGGGCAATTATTATTTATGGCTTGTTAGTTGCTCTCTAATAATGACAAGAAACTATCTTATCATTCTTCTCCTACATCTACATAAGAGTTTAACTGCAGTCTCAGCACCATTTAGTTTTCTCTTAAGTACTAAGCATTAACATCTGTTGGTGACTAGGAGTCTATGACACATGTGCCAGCTTATGGTTCCTGAACACTGTCACTTTCTGAGTTGTGCATAGGCCTGATTAGCTACTTTTGGTCGCCTACCAATGTTTTCTATTGTATAATTTCTCTTTGATTTTTGTATTAGGTGAAGTCACGCCTGGAAATATACAAGAAAAATGCTCAGGCTATACTATCAACTTACTTGAGCATAATGAATAAGGTCCTCGCTGTCAACTGACTCGTTCTTTTACTTCTCATTAAGAATTTTATGGTAATGACCTGTCATGGATTGCATTTTGGAGAGTGCAGATTGATGGAAATCGTCCCAAAGATGTGGTTTTCAGTGAAGTAGACTCACTGCTGTCAAGGGTGCAAAACGATAAAGCAAAAACAACAAAACTAGGTATGAGTAATATCATTCGAACTGCAATTGGGATCACTCTACTTTGATACTTCAATCATGAGTTTCTTTTTCTTTTCCTTGAAGTGGGAGGCCACCAATTTTTTGAAAGAAATGAAGGATAGAGACTTCCACTCATTGACTGAAAGGATATGTTGATGTAGAATTAGCAACTAAGTAGCAAAGCTTGGGAAAGTATAGGCAACTATAAATGATTCAGAGGATGAGAAGTATAGCACAATGTAAAGGATTAGTTTTACTTAGCTGAAGGAAGTACTGTGGAAAGACTGGTAAGGAAAGTGTTGTAGGACAATTATTATCTTTGCTGAGAAAATTGACCCAAGTCCTTTTGTGAGGTATCTATCAAAGAAAAGGGTTGATGTTGCAATTCATAAATGTTGAGTTGCATAATCCAAATGTCTTGTAAGCCTGTGACATTTCTTTCAGGGAACCCTGTATCTGGGATCTCACTGCCATCAAATCAGGCAACTAAAAAGGAGGTATTTCATCATACTATATATTTATCCTTGTTCCTAGTTTGAAAGCTGCATTGTGGATCTGCAGAATTTTGATTAATATCTGTGCTATATTCTTGCCTTATTTTGCATTAGCATTCTACAGGGTAAATGGCGGGGAATGCCTACTAGGTTGAATAACATTCCTCACTCTAGAGAAATCAGAACATATTTCTATGAAGATGTGCTTCAAGCTACGCAGAGAGCCATATATGATGGAAAAACAAGACTAAAGGTAGGATATTCATCTTTGGTGCTGTTTTCATGTGCTGAATTACTTGAAGAAAGAAACTAACGAGAGATTTAGATATCCTAGGTCGTCATATTTTCTATCTGTTTATATGTTCTTGTTGTTCCACACACGAATTTTGATACTTAAAATCAAGCTGATCCTCTTTTTACTGATAAAAAAATAATCCAAAGCTGGAAATTTAAGGGGAAACTTCTCAAACAGATTTACCCTGTTTCATCTTATTACGGTGTTCCTCATCTACATATGCATGTTACTCCCAAAGCCAAGCTCATGCTGCTCTTCTTGTCAACATTTCAGGTAGAAATCAATATCCCAGAGCTAAACCCAGAAATGGTAAGAGGATTGTATGAGAACATTTGGTCCTTCGTCAAACAGATAATAGGAATTTAACCATATTTTAGTGATGCAATCTGGACAGGATGTTTATAGAATAGGTACTCTGATGGAACTTGTCAGGGTTATTGCTCTTTCATTTGCTGATGATGGAAAACGTGTTAAGGTATATCTGACTTAGTTCCTTTGCCTCTCCTATGTTAAGATTAGGTGTCGGTTACCTGTTTATATTCATATTTGTTAGAAAATCATCTCATGCAGGTTTGTGTTCAAGGGTCCATGGGAGAAGGTGCTCTTGCTGGAATGCCACTGCAGCTAGCTGGTACTCGCAAGATATTGGAGTTCATGGATTGGGGAGATCATGGTGCATTAGGAACCTTTGTCAAGATTGGATCTATAGGTATATGGCTGGGGAAAGTGAGTTTTTCTAAATGACATATGCCTGTTAAAAGATTAGGGCGATCATACCATTGACTACTTCTCTCCTTGGTCATTTGTGGACAAAGTGGTTGTTGTCATAATACTTGCAGAGATCCAAATATACATGGTGTGGGACTTCCAAGTTCCGCTCTGACATCCAACCCCATGCAAGAATTTGCTCAAGATGCGATTAGTGTATACTTTCAACTTTACACGTTGTGTTCTGTCTCCCTTCTTTTTTAACTCTTAGGGGCTTAAAGTTTTAATGTTTATGATAGTGAGAGGGCTCACATATTAATCTCATATGCTTTGATGGCCTTTGCATTTGATGCATTGGATGGTAAATTGCTATTCCGCCTCTGATCCATAGCAGCATTTCTATCATTAGCTTATATTGCTTTTCGGAACAATTTGATTGGGAAATAATTTCATGATGCGTAACTTTACTAAGCCTTAAATCTGCAATAGGTGCCAAAGAGGTTGACGAGCAAGACGACATTTTTATCTTAGTGGCTCCTCAAAATGCTGTGGGTAACTGTATCATCGATGTAAGGAGCTTGATAGGAAGTGTTTCGCTATTTTGCAATTATGTCCATTTTATTACTTGTGTCGCAATTATATGGTTAAGCACCGCTTGATGTTGAGATTGCAGGATCTCAGGGGCATGACTGAATCTGCTGGTATTCGTCCGGTCATCCTCATCAATCCTAGGCTTAAGGTTTGTCCTGAAATTTTCTGTTGAGTTGAACAGTTTCATTGCTTGGGTTATGACTCTAATTGCACTTTAGCAAGGTAGTTAGCTGGTGAATGGTTAATAAATATCCATGTTTCTGTCCCATAATGTCCTACAAATGAGGCTGCAAGCATATCCAGCAGCTGGTCATTATTTGGTCAGTACAAAAACTGAGACTAATAGAAATCATCTCTCAGTCATGTTTCCTCGTTTTACAGAGTCACAGGGGTAAGCTATTCTTCAAACAAAATCAGCCAAAATCTTGAATAAAATGACCCTAAGAAACTGTGAAATTTCTTCAAACTAATGCTTGCATGTTCTTACCATTCTTAATCCATCACTTAACATTTTGTCTGCAGACCTGCATCCAGTGTTTTAGCAGAGTCTGCAACTAATGTTTTGCCTCTTTCTAATGAGCATGGCTCTTTTTTCCAGGATTTACCAGGTTCCAGTGGTATCATGCAAGTAAGTACAATGTTAATATGTGGAAACAAAATGGATATAGATTTGAACTGATTCTCTTTATCATGAAACTTGTTTGAAGACTATGGGACGGGACAAGAGACTGGAGTATGCTGCATCATTTGAGAATTGCTATTTCTTCCGGCTCCTCTATTATGCAGGAACTCAATACCCAATTATGGGTGCTCTCAGGTAAATTTGCATGATCTCTGACACATACCTCATATTCTAGAGCCAGGGCTGTGCAGAATTACTGTTCGAGCACAAGGAATGATTGAATTTACATGCAATAAAACTAAAATCAATCAAGGTATGGCATTGGGGGTGGCCCGTCCTTGCCACCAGAGGTCTTGCCTTCTCTGCTCTCTCCATCCCCTTGCCTAGCCAAAGTAAAAGGACAACGCAGAAGAATTGCTAAGCTTTCTCAGAATGAAAATCGTGTCTGGAAGTATGCATTTTCTTCTGGATGCATGAAAAAATTATTCTCAATGGTATGCGAAACATTATCTTATCCATCGATGGTGTAGATGTCAAGACATCGGTACTCTCCAGAAACTGTTCGTCTGTTCTTTCAAGGAGATTGTTGGCTAACTTTGAAGGTCTATCGGTTTGCCTGATAGCTGAGCTTGAATGCGTAGTAAGTCGGAAGTAAGAATCATGGATTTTTGTTTCACTGAGGCAAGAATCAGACGAACTTTATGTCTTATATCATTGATATGTGTGGAGAGGCTAATGCTTACGCTTTTGCTATATATTTCAGTTTTATCAATATCTCTCAGCTTCAAAGAGCTTCATCTCTCTGTCAATCAAAGATGGAGTTGTTGCAGTTTTCAATGAAGTTGAACGACATGTGAATTCTTCATTGCAGGATGTCCTACCCCTACCCTCACGAATTGTACAAACGAGTTGATCAGCCATCTGGGAAGGAGGAGTATATCTTGCTTTCGACATTCAATGGAAGACCAAGTACTGATGAAGTCAACGATGCCTTACGTGGGAAACCGAGGTTAGTATTGTCTTAATTCTTCTCCTTCCCTTTGTCTTCCAAGTCTAGTCTTCACTTATCAATCATATCTTATGGTTTGCAAAAAACTTGCAGAAATCAAGTCAAGAACACATCCGGAATATGGTAAGAATCAATCACTACATGTGACTTGCCATTCGTTGATCATCAGCTGTTCTATTTATCAAAACCTTAAACTATGTGTAGGGGTTTCTTGAGCAGTATACTGCAGTAGACGGGAAGCTCCGCATAAAGTACGACTTTACTTCTCCGCCCTAATGAATCTATAGGCTCGGCCAATGAATTCCATTCTTTGTGTAGAGAGTATCTTTAAATAGATGTCCCAAAAATCGGGTTGGAGGATTTTTTGCCGTTAATTATGAGACAATGGTTGGTATATGAATCCGCTTGATGTTAACAGCAATATAGTTCCATATGCACAGTACATAGCATGTGATTCACGTTGAGCTTGATATCTTGTATTCTGTTATCTAAGAGATTATGAAGTGGTTCTGAAAGACCCCTTAACGACTGGACACATGGGGGTCCCACTCCCTAGTGAGCGGGCAGGGGTCCAAGGGGGGCTGCCCCGACGAAGGTCGCGGGGGCAATGCCCCCGAGTCGCCAGAGGCGTTTTATGTTCAATCCAGATGCGTTTTATATTCAGTCATAAAAGGATTTATATGGAAAAGTTAAATATTTTAGACTATGTAGGCAACTTTGTAATTTGTGTCATGTAGGATTTCGCTATATATATTTAGGGCGAAACGGGTCTCTAGGATAGAGGCATGGGGTGAGAAAGAACGGCTGTACACTTTTCTACATTATTAGTGAAACGGATCTCTTCTCCCTGTGGACGTAGATAGGCGGAACATCTCCCCTACTAAACCGCATAAATTCTTGTGTTGTGCGAATTCCCATTATTTTCTTGCATTGTTGATAGGATCGAATTTAGACATTCAATAATTCACATCTCTCATATGACCATGTTAGATTCAAAGTAAGTGTGATTTATGTGGGCATTGATTATTTATAGGGTTAATACCATAAAAAACTCCAAAACACTTGTGATAATTTTTTTCCAAATTAATTTTTTTATCACAAAAAACTATAAACTGATATATTTGTTACAAATTTACCTCAAACTAATATTTTGACCACTAAAAATCCCAAACTAGTATATTTTTGATAAATTTACCCTCTGTTAGTTTTCATTAAATTGAATTAATACAAAAAAAAAATCACAAATTGTTACACCTGTGATAAATGGAGGGTAAAACATAAAATTGGCACATCAATCAACTGTCGTGCGTCATCATTTAACAAAGCAATTTGACAGTAAAATTTAACGAAAATAAATTAAGGATAAATTTATCACAAATATACTAATTTGGGATTTTTAGTGGTCAAAATATTAGTTTGAGGTAAATTTATCATAAGTATACCAGTTTAGAGTTTTTTATGGTAAAAAAATTAGTTTGAGATAAAATTATCAGAGGTGTATCAGTTTGGGATTTTTCGTGGTATTAACCATTTTTTATAATATGGATCTTGTTAACAAGTGCCCTTAAAGCATTTATTAAGCATAATTAATGAAGATATATGCAATTTCCAAAGTTTTAATTGCAAATATCACGAGGGACAGTCAGTCCTATTTCCTTATTTACTTATTTATCTACGTCCCGGGCCCTTCTTAACAAAATGCTTAAAATACAAGTGTTGCATGTTCTTCATTTGCTCAATTTGCTCCGCGCTTATTTTGATATATACAGTTCAGGACATGGATTCCCTTAATTTATGTATTAAGCTAAGAGCGCCAATTTACCAGCCCTAAACTCATGGCGCATCTCAAAGTAACTCAATTTACTCTTGACATATGAACACATTTATGGGAATTAAATGGGTCAAGTAGATCAAACCTGATTTCATCTTCGAATAATTGCCGAACTAATGTGCCATGGTTTTGTCACGGTAAATTGATATCTTCACTCACATCCTTCAATTGAGATAAACTTCAAATAGCATCTTCCACCGCTCTTCGGAGGGCTTGTGTTAAGATCACATATTTTCTTTAAAATACACTTGACATGGTTTGATGATTGTTTATTAGACTTTGAGTGTTATTAAATAAATGGTATTTATTTAATTTTAGAAGAGTATTATGAAGAAGAAGGAAAGTGATCATTTCTTATGTGGATCATACATAATGCGACAAAAGCACTTATTATTAATACAGGTAGTTGTTAATTATTAATATCTACAAAAAAAATTATAGGAGGAATTTAGCAAAGATCATCGCTAGATTAAACGTTAAAAAATTAAGCTTTTAGAAAGCTATAACATGACTAGCATCGGAAGAATAGTTTTGGAACTTTTGTCAAAATATTAATAAAAATATATATATATCGACAACCAAACTCAACTTGGAATACAAAAGTAAGTGATATGTGTTTTGTTATATTGACATACATAAAAACAATAATTATTATCGGCAAAATGATATCAGTGATAAGAAAAAATAGATATTACTTTACAACCATATGAATTACGTCTGCAGCTATAGTACTTCATAAATATTCAAGTTGGTTTGAAAGGCCCCTCAGACGTACGTGCATCGACTTTTATCTTTTACTTTTTGCCTAGTTAAATGATAGCCGGTAACCTAACATTACTTGGAAAAATAATAAGAAAAAGGAATTGTGAAAAACTTCTCATTATAGTAAGTCAGTTCAAAAGTAAATTTTGAAAATTATTCCTCTACAGAATTCTTAAATGATCTAATAAACATATTTAGATGAACCAAATAAGAGTTTAGTTTAGCGTTTGAAAATTACTAGCAACTTGAGTTTTTTAGCCCATAGGATGCTAAGATTTTGCCAGTTTCTATGTACTTCAATGCACATTAACACCCTGGGGATGTAACATTCTTTAAATATGATGTAAGATTCTGATCTGACAAGGGTAAGGAGTGATGCCAACGGTCAAAGAGTCTGGATAAGGAGCGGCTTAAATCCAGGGCATCCCATATAAAATGCCCCTCCCATTCTACGTCACAGTAGTTCAATCTTTATTTTCACTTCGATGAGTCTCGCACGCTTTTTCCTAAAAGTCCAAAATCCATAGATGCAGGGGAAGGCAGAGATTGGCAGAGCACCCCACTTTGAGCTAACCGCTTCAGGATCGAAACCACTCTCGTTGGAGTAGATAAGATTTTCTAGAAATGGTTTTAGGGAATGAAAGTGATTGTGACTAGGAATGGGTCCTGTTTCAATCTTCAAAAAGCTGACTCGTTTTTGGGCTCTAAGTGGACGAGCTCCAAGGAAAGCTTTGCAGAAAGATCGGTGTCTCTTCCAAAAGCCAATGTCATATATCATTCATCGATGTTAGTTGTTGGGTGCGAAGCGCAGTGGTGGTGGTAAACACGAGAAAATCGCAACAGACAGCTCGAGACACATTCATATCAAAATAACATGAGATAGAATATTGGGAAGCGCAACTAATTTTCATTCGTGAATAGTATAAAGCTCACACTTGCTATTACAATATATTTTCTTAAACCCCACGCGAAGCACTTAGAGCAAACTAGCGCGTACGAACGGACTATCGACTCTCTTATTGCTGTCCAACTCTCTTTCGCTCTCCTTTTCTTTTTCTCTCAATTCGATGCCAGTGCTTTAAGCTTTTTCCCTTTTATCTTTTGAACAGCTAGAGGCCACCTGTGCGTTTCCCATTGACACTAAAAGGGAGAGGTTCGTGGCCTTAGGAGACTCGGAAAGGAACGGTGGGGACGGATGAGAAAAGTCACGGACCAATGCTTTGGTAGTCGTGGGGGGACGAAGGAATTGTCTTGGGAAACAATCGATCCTTAAGAACTACGTGCAAGAAGCACGAATTCCATGTCGAATGTCGCAACACGGCTTGTTGAACGGAGGTGATACAAGGGAGGAGAGTATACTCTTCGTCAGGTCGAGCGTGTTCAGAAGCTGTAACGTGAGAAGGAGAGAATTTGGATCCCCCCAAACAGAATCCTGTTATGATATACGGAAGAGAGTCCTTAGATTTGACTGAAGTCGCAGCCTACATTGAAGCAGAATAAGAATCAAATAAGATGATAAACATGCACAGTTTATAAATGACAATCATATGATTTCGTTCAATGAAAGATTCGTGAGCTTATATAACGAGAATACCGATCTGATGATCCATCCCTCAATATGACAACGATGCTCAGAAGAATGAGGAAAGAGGCATTTCTTCAGCAGAACAGTGCTTCCCTTTTTATCTAATGAGCTTATTGATAAGCGACGAACAAGAACATCTTGAGATTCCTCAATCAGAGCAATTTGATGAGGTGGGCCAAGGGTTGGTGGAGTCTGAGGTGGAACAGGATGCTCCGTCTCAAAAGAAGGGTATCATGGCTCGAAACACACGACAAATGAAATTGTCAAAAAGCAAAAGCACGCCCACTTCACTAGTCGCGCCTATTCCGGCAACGACTAACTCTCGGTCATTCTTTATTAATTTGTCTTCCTTCACACTCGCTCTCCCCGCGGCGCCCCCCGCGCCCTAACTCTCGGTCATTCTTTATTAATTTGTCTTCCTTCACACCCGCTCGCCCCGCCGCGGCCCCCCGCACCCCGCCACCGCCACCACCCCCCCACCCCCTCTATCCATGTGCATCTTGAAGTAGAAAATTGTCAAAAACTCAGCTCCGCGTGATCATCGTCTTGGGCAGCCCAAATTTAGGCATTTTACTCTTTCATACAGAGAGACTCAGTTCAAGAGTTGTTGGAGTAAAAAATGAAACGTCTCTCCTCTTGGCTTGCAGCCAATTTTGTCCAGAACAACAAAGAAATCAAACGTCGAAAAGCAGACAATACCAGTGCGTTGTCTAGCTCGTCCGCCACTCCAAAATGAAGTAACAACCACGACGTGTTCTTGAGCTTCAGAGGTACGGGCACTCGCAAAACCTTTGTGGATCACCTCTACAACAAAGATGACGATGAGCTTTGCGAAGGTGAGAAGATCGGCACCAACCTTCTCCAGGCCATTAAGAATAGTAAGATCTCCATCCCGGTTCTCTCTCGGAATTACCCTTCAAGCAAATGGTGCCTTCAAGAGCTCGTGCAAATGACAGAGTGCGTGAAGAGCGCCAGGCACGTTGTCTTGCCCATATTTTACCAGGTTGAACCGGCTGATGCGCGACACCAGAAAGGGAGCTTTGGAGAGGCTTTCTCCCATTTAAGTGGGAAGTATTCTGAGGAAGATGTTGCCGAATGGAAACAAGCACTCCAAGAAGTGGCTTCCTTAAAGGGATGGGAATCGGAGAGAGCTGCTAACGGGTATTTCATTTTCTATAGAAACCTTATTTAATTTCTTTCAACCAGATCTTGATTTTAGAGGAGGCTATTCTATCGTATGTTTCACAACTTGAGCTTGCTTTTTTCACTCTTATATGCTGTAGTGTGGTAATAATGAGATACAACAGGATATGATTGTTCTTCTAATGCATTTTAGCTCGAATGCTTTATAAACAGCCGCGAAGGAGAATTGGTGAAAATGGTCGTCAGAACAGTTTTGAGCAAGTTAAAAGAGGCCTAACAGCTAGTTGTTACCGAACAACTTGTCGGAATTGATAATACCTTGGCAGATATTCTGAGATTACTGGATGATAACCCCAATGCTACCCAAATGGTTGGTATCCATGGAATGGGGGTATTGGTAAGATAACAATAGCCAAGGTCGTCTATAATAAGCTCTCCAACCAATTTCAGCATTGTAGTTTCATTGCAGATAGTCGAGAATCCTCGCAGCGCAAGGGCATTTCATGTTTGCAGAAGCAATTAATATGGGACATATTGGGAACAAAGGATGAAGTGCCAAAACATGGATGAAGGAATTAGGATCATGGAATCTAGATTTAAATGTAAGAAAGTCCTAATTCTTCTAGATGATGTGGATAACCATGATCAATTAAAAGCTTTAATTGGGAAAGATGATTGGTTTGAGAGGGGTAGTAAGGTAAACATTACCACAAGAATAAGGTCTATTCTTGATGATACTGAGGTGAATTGCCAGTACGAACTCAAGGAAATTGCAGTGGACCAATCTTTGACCTTGTTTAGTAGGCATGCTTTTCGAAGGGACTCTCCTCCATGTGAGTTCGAGTCTCTCTCATGATATCGTATCCACTACTGGAGGGCTTCCCTTAGCTCTCAAAGTTGTAGGTTCATTTGTGTGGAAAAAGCCAGGCATTCTGGCAAGACGCATTAAAGAAGTTAGAGAAAGTACTGCATAGGAAAGTGCAAGAAACGTTGAGGATAAGCTATGACGCATTGAGCAATGAGGAAAAACAAATATTTCTGGATATTGCTTGTTTCTTTATTGGAACTCACGTAAGAATTGCATCCTACATGTGGGATGCCTGTAATTTTTATCCAGCAATGGAAATTGAACAATTGAGTTTTATGTCGCTAATAAAAATTGGAGATAATCATGAACTGAAAATGCATGACCAGTTGAGAGACCTTGGTAGGGAAATTGTTCACCAAGAAGATTACAATGCGCCTATGAATCGAAGCAGGTTGTGGATCCATGAGGAAGCCTCGGAAGTACTTCAGAGAAATAAGGTTATTGTTACCTCTATTGTTGTTCTACTCTCTTTTTACATGAATTCTTTCAAATGGAATCAATTTTAAACCTCACAGCCGAGATTATTCTCCTTATGTTATTTCCTTGATGTGATTAGGATGAAATGTTCTTAGCATCTATACATGGTAGACATTTCCTATCGAGTTAAGGAAAGAAAACTTTTGGGTTTAAACAATAAACTCCCTATTCGTTGGTGGTTAGTTTTGCAATTGGTGTTAGTATCAATTCATTCTGAGTTGTTATTCGAGCCATCATGCTTTTTCCCTTGCAATGACCTATTGCACTGATTCTCTAATCGGATAAGAGAAGAAAAAGGGAGAAATAGCGTAAACCAAAGAAGGGAAGATATCAGGACGAATATATAAAATATTTCGCAGTAACTTCAGAGGGCAAGATTACATGACATTATTCATTAACCCAAAAAAAAAACCTTGCGTACTTGATAAAATCTGGTCTGACCTGAGCGTCAACTTCACCACAATAGAACGAAGGCAAAGTGATATCGGTCCACTGTTAGCTGATTTGGTGCAACATTTGTGCAGGGAATAGAAAAACGTCACGTTCGGGCCCTTCGTCTTGACAAATACCGCTCAGACAGTGAATTCACAACTGAACAATTTGAAACACTACCGAACTTAAGGTTCCTTCAAGTGCGTGGTGCTGGACTGATTGGAGATTCCAAAAAGCTTGCTTCCTGAGTTCCGATGGCTTCGGTGGCAATATTGTCCTGCATTCGTGGCTATTAGTTTTCATCTAGAGAAATTAGTCATACTTGATTTATCATGGAGTGACATTTCAGAGTTTTGGGAAGGTTGGAGTCATCTCAAGGTCAGATGGAGAGCATGTTGTCTGTTGTTTCTAATGGCTTACTCTTAGCGAAAATTTATCAGTCAGTTTGTTTTGCAGCTGGCGAAAGAATTGAAAGTTCTAAATCTTACGGGTTGTTATCGTTTAAAAGTTACTCCTGATCTCTCAGCCTTCCAAAATTTAGAAATATTAGTCCTTGCAAATTGTCAAAATTTGGAGCAAATTCACCATTCTATCGGAGAAGTCGGGGGCCTCGTTTCTTTGGACTTTTCACATTGTTGGAAACTCCGAATGCTACCCGGAGAAATGGACAAATTGGAAGAACTGAAGAAACTAAACATACGCGAGACTGCTATAGAGGAAATTCCTCCATGTATAGGCTCTTTGAAGGGCCTTGTTTCTTTGGACTTTTCGAGATGTCGGAAAATCCGAGTTCTACCCAGAGATATGGGCAAATTGGAAGAACTGAAGGAACTAAACATATGCAAGACTGCTATAGAGGAAATTCCTCCTTGTATAGATTCTTTGAAGAAGCTGGAGATACTTCACGCCTATGGTTGCAAATCATTGGTTGGACTTCCCGACTCAATTAGCCGTCTCGTAAATTTGTCGACCCTTGACTTGAGTATGTGCATCAGTTTAGATAGATTTCCAGAGAGCATCGGATCCCTTGTGAAATTGCAGCGCTTGTCATTAGGCAGAGGGGAGGATACATCTCTTAAGGTTACCCTAGTTAAATATGGGAGATATGGCTTCTCCAATGCGTTTTGGAAATCAAAATGGATGACTCCAAAGGAATTGCCATGTATGGGCATTCGGGAATTACCTGAATCCATTGGAGATTTGAAGAACTTGAAAATTTTGGATATTACTGCAAGTAAATTGAGTAACTTACCGAGTACTATTGCCAAGTTGGCCAACCTTGAAGAATTGCATGCCTCGCATTCCCGGAGTCTGGTAGGGGAAATACCTATAGATGGGTTTTCTTCATTGAAGATCCTTGTATTAAGTTGGACAGGCGTTTCTGGCTTCCCCCACACATTCGATAAGCTTTCTCGTCTTGAAAAACTTGACTTACGCGGGTGTAAGATGCTTCAATCGCTGCCAGAAAGCATACGTAAGCTGCCTTCTCTGCAACACCTTAAATTAATTGGTTGTTACGAACTTCAGTCGCTGCCAAAACTTCCTGGCTGTTTAACAGTTCTAGAAGTGACTTGTCAGCATCGCACATTGCCTCAACTTTCTCACCTAATCCATCTAAAAGAGCTCACTGTTTACGAATGCAAATTGCTGGAATCCATGCCAGAGCTTCCCTCGGCTATATTGAAGCTTTGTGTCTACGGCTATGATGAGTTGAAAGAGTTGCCAAGTTTGTCAAGATCGGAGTTGTTGTCACAATTAGATATCCAAAACTGCTGTGAGCTGACAGAAATCAAGGGTCTGGAAGCATTAAAATCCTTGGTACATCTAAGTGTATGTGGAAGCGAGAAGTTGTCCAAATTTGACGGCCTTGAACATGCAGAGTCCTTGAGATACTTGGATATGAGTTTTTCCCTAGTGAATGACAATCTAGTTCGAGGCCTTGACGGATTGAAAAAATTGGAACAGCTGTTTATAATTTGCTGTGAGTACCTTATAAGACTGGACCTTTCGCAGTTAACACATATGAAACAATTAGAAGCTTATCTCTGCCACAATCTAGTTGAAATTAAAGGTCTTGAGAGGTTGAAAAAATTGGAATTCTTGATTATCCAGAGCTGCGCATCCATTGAAACATTACCAGACCTCTCGTGCTTCGGTAACCTGAAATATTTGGATATTAAGGACTCGTTTGGTAACGTGCCAAACAGTGAAAATTTATGTTCTTTTGTTCCCAGAAATAGTTTGGGAATAGAAATGCGTTTAGTAAACTTTATGTTTCCGGGCACATTTTTGTAAAAATTTGTGCCCAAAAACAGTTTTGGAAGAGAAACAAGAAGTAAAAAAAAGTTGCTTCTTGTTTCTCGGCACAATTTTGAGAATGAGTTCATTTTCTTCCTCTTCTTTTTTTTTTCTTCTTTGTGTTGTTCTTCTCTAGGCTGTGGCCGGTCGCCGGCGGCCATGAAAAAACAAGATATTGTTAATAAAAAAAATATTTTATTGGCCATGGCCGGCAATATGACAAAAAAAAAGGATAAAAATATTTTAATAAAAAAAATATTTTACCAGCCATGGCCGGCGACTAGGCCATGGCAAAAAAAAAGGAAAAAAATATTTTAATAAAAAATATTATTAATAAAAAAAATATTTTACCGGCCATGACCAGCGACCAGGTCATGGAAAAATATATTTTAATAAAAAAATATTATTAATAAAAAAATGTTAATAAAAAAAATATTTTACTGGCCATGACCGGCGACCAAGCCATTGGGAAAAAAAATATCTTAATAAAAAATATTATTAATAAAAAAATGCTAATAAAAAAAATATTTTACCGGCCATGGCCGTCGACCAGGCCATTGGGAAAAAAAGGAAAAAAATATTTTAATAAAAAACATTATTAATAAAAAAATTATTTTACCGGCCATGGCCGGCGACCAGGCCATGGAAAAAATATTTTAATAAAAAATATTATTAATAAAAAAAAATATTTTACTAGCTATGGCCAAAAAAAAGAAAAAAATATTATTAATAAAAAAAATTTTACCAGCCATGGCCAAAAATAATAAAAAAATTTATTTTTTAATAAAAGTATTATTAATAAAGAAATTTTTTACTAGCCAAGGCCCAAAAAAATAAAAATATTATTTTAAATAAAAATATTATTAATTAAAAAATATTTTACCGGCCATGGCCAAGAAGGAGGAGAAGAAAAAAAGAAAAGAAAGAAATATTAAAATATTTAAAATATTATTAATAAAAAGAAATTTTATGCCGCTACCAAACGCATTTCTGTTCTTTTACTATTTCAAGAATAAAAATTTTGAACCGTTACCAAACACTTTTAAATACTCAGAATCAGTTTCTGGGCACAGAATAAAAAAGAATCATTTTTGTTCAAAAATAGTTTTCGAGCACAGAATAGTTGTCATGCGCAGTCTAAAGGATGTTCGAAGCTTCGTGATATTCATGGCCTAGAGAAAGTCGGAAATGTGGCAAAACGAGGGAGTCAACTGCAAGGTCTCAGCAAATTGTCCACATCTGTCGAAGATCTATTCGAACGATGGGGTTGAATTTCGCATGAACTTGTGGAGATCACAGAGCTCCAGGACTCAAGGCGTCTAAACTCTAAAAAGACGTTCAGCGACGCAACTTAGCGAAATCTCGTATATGTTCATTGCACCGCCGCGGCAGAGAAACAATTGGTTCGATGGAAATAATGCTTCGATGAGTCGAGCACTTTGGCTACGATGTCGGAACGATTCTCTTTTCCTTTCGACGTTAGATAAAAGCAGGTCACACTATTCTTCGTCAAGATGTATTGCCAATTTCATCAGCATTACCTAACTTGGTAAGACGATGTTTCTTGATAGCCCGCTGTTGTGCTCTCGTCTCTTAATTAGTTCAAGGAATGGAGACGCTGACCTGTAAGTTGACACGATGCTTCAGAGGGGAAAATCGGAAAAGTTTTTCCACGAGTGGTGGATTTATGAAATTGTAATTAAATTTCAAATAGCGTCGTTATAGAAGTATGATTAGTGCCTTGATTATCATGTAATCAGCTAGTAAGTCGCTACCATTCACGGAAATTTCTTGATTTCGAAATGAATTAGTAAATTACCAACTCCTTTGAAATTTACAAGTGTCATTTTTAAATTAACGGCACTACAATAAATCTACCAACATGCCAATAAGTTAATAACCGACCAACTTCTCTAAATTTTACAAGTGTGCGCATTAAACTTAATGCTCTATGGAATTTATCAACGTCCCGATAGATTATTAAGTTACCGACTTCTCCAAAATTTATTAGTGCGATTAGTAAACTACTAGCATTATGAGGAACTTATCTCAACATCCCAAAAATCTGTGGAATTCCGATTTTTTTTAAAATTTTACAATTGTGGTTAGCTAAACACCAATCCATTGAGGAATGAACCAACATTCTGTTGAATTAGTAAGTTACCAACTTCCTTTAAATTTTGCAAGTGTAGCTAAAAAATTACCAATACTAGATAGAATTTGCCAACGTTTTAATAAATTAATACATTACAAACTCTTTCAAAGTTTTTGGGGATAATTTTTATTAAGGGTTGTAAGTTGCTCTCTAATGGTAACAAGAAACTATCTCATCATTCTTCTCCAACATCTACACAAGAATATAACTGCCGTATCAGCACGATTTTAGTTTTTTCTTAAGTACTTGGCATTAACATCTGTTGGTGACTTGGAGTCTGACACATTTGCCTGCTTATGCTTCCTAAACACAGTCACTTTCTGAGTAGTGCATAGGCCTGAGTTAGCTACATTTGGTCATCTAGCAACGTTTCTTTTGTATAATTTCTCTTTTGATTTTGATATTAGTTGAAGTCACGCCTGGAAATATACAAGAAAAATGCCACTACAAAAAAACTCGGTTTTTGCGACGGGAAATTTATC
This sequence comes from Syzygium aromaticum, assembly GCA_024500025.1. Taxonomy (NCBI): domain Eukaryota; kingdom Viridiplantae; phylum Streptophyta; class Magnoliopsida; order Myrtales; family Myrtaceae; genus Syzygium; species Syzygium aromaticum. The sequence continues at coordinate 2,561,253 of CM044887.1, read as the reverse complement.
GTCGCAAATTTGCGACGAAATTAGCGACAGATTTAATTTTCCGTTGCAAATTAGCGACGATAAAAATTCGTCGCAAATTTGCGACGAATTAATTAATTCGTTGTAAATTTGCGACGGAAAATCGTTTGTCGCAAATATGCGACGCAAACTAAGTCCGTCGCAAAATCCGTCGCTAATTTGCAACGAAAATTATTCCGTCGCAAATTTACGACGGATTTTGCGATGAAATAAAATTCGTCGCAAATTTGTAGTTTATCAAACCCTAGATCTTTTGTGCAATTCCTCCCCATCCGCATATTTCTGTCTCGCTTTTCTCTATTTTGTGTATGTATCAAAGTCGCAAAATCTGCGCGTTCACAAGTCAATCCCGGTGAAGCTTTTGTACTAGTAAGTATCATATCTAACTTTGTGAATATGCATCGTTGGATTGCAATTTTCTTTTATATTATAGACAATTTTTTGCTTTTTTTTCGTAACTTTATCCTCGGTCCAATGACCGGCTATATCTCGCCGGCCATAAGGGGAGGCCGGACAAGCGAGGTAATTTTTAGTTATCCGGCGCAAATTTGCGACGGAAACGAGTTTCCGTTGCAAATTAGCGACGAAAAAGAATTTCCATCTCAAATTTACGACATAGAAAAACTTATTTTGAATAACATACTGGGGAAAAAAATTGAAAAAAATTCTAGTAAAATTAAAATTATTTTAAAATGATTGTGGAGTAATTATTTATTATAGATACGTGTCAATTTGAAGGTGCCGCAATCCACGTGAACAGTGCAATTGTCATCAAATTGACCAATTTGTACTACAAATATTTCAGTCAAATTTTTGCCTGAGTCTTCTTTACAGGGTGAATTTTTTTATTTTTTGCCAATTTCAAAGTAATTGTTTCGGCCAAACAAAAATTTTAATTTTATTACTTTAATGGTTGTAATTATGTACAGTACATATGATATTTGTAATATTTGACGCGATCTTTTTGTTTTTATACAGACACAATGCAAAGAGAAAGGGTTTAGATGTATAATAAAAACTTACCTGGACGTCGAGAATTGACAGATGAGTTTTGTACTGGCTTGGAATTATTTTTAGACTTTACTAGTACTAAATATGAGTTCATAGATCCTTACCAAAAAAAAAAAAAAATATGAGTTCATAGATAGAAATAAGTTAAGGTGTCCGTGTAGAAAGTGCGATAATGGTAAATTTTTTGTGTGTGATAAAGTTAGAGAACATCTTTGTAGATTTGGGTTTACTCCGAACTATTATAATTGGACTTCCCATGGTGAACCATTTATATCTGATGAAGGATATCGAAGAAGTGACAAATCCATAGTTAGGAATGAATGTGACTATTATGATCAATTGAACCCATACGAGAGGATGGTGATTGATGCAGCTAGTCAGAATTTTGTTGCAGACGCGCATCATGCAAGTACTAGTTTTACTCCAACACGTGATGAGGGCCCTAGTCATGTATCACAATCGAAAAAAATCGGAGTAACGTGTTTTAATGAGAATGTCTATAATGAAACTTTTCCATCTAATTAGTTCTCGGATGTGTTGAAAGCAGCAGATGAACCTTTATAGGCAGATTGTAAGAACCACACTAAGTTATCAGTGACAGCAAGAATGTTAAATATCAAGGCAGAGCATAATGTGTCTGCGAATTGCTTCAACTCTTTTTGTTGAAGTAATGCAAGAAGCAATGCCTAGTGATAACATCATGCCTAGTGATTTTTACGATATGAAAAAGCTAGTGCATAACTTAGGTCTTCCGGTTGTGAGGATTGATGTATGCAGTAGAGGATGTATGTTATATTGAAAAGATGATAAAAATGCAGAATCTTGCAAATTCTGTAGCCACCCAAGGTACAAGACTAATCAAAGGCAGGGTCGTAATCAGAAGCGTAGACCATGCAAGTAAATGTTTTATCTGCCCTTAATCCCCAGGTTGCAAAGGCTATATGCGTCACAAGCCACTGCTGAGCACATGACTTGGTATACAAAGCATGAAACAGAAGAGAATCTAATGTGTCATCCTTCAGATGCAGAGGCATGGAAACATTTTAATAGAACATACCCTGATTTTACAATAGAGCAACGAAACATCAAGTTAAGTCTCTGTGCTGATAGATTTGCCCCATTTGGGAAAGCAGGAAAAAGTTATTCTTGTTGGCTAGTTATCTTAACGCCGTACAATCTTCCATCTAGTATGTGCATGAAGACACCTTATATGTTCTTAACATTGATCGTGACTGGACCGCAAAATCCGAAAAAGTTAATAGATGTTTATATGCAACCATTGATTGAAGAGTTACAGTGTCTATGGGAGGAAGGGGTCATTACATATGATGTATCTACCGATCAAACATTTGTAATGAAGGCTGCTCTGCTTTGGACGATAAATGACCTTCCAACTTACGAAATGTTATCTGGATGGAGTACCACTGGGATCTTAGGATATCCGATATGTTTGGAGAGATCAAAGTCATTTAGATTAAAACATGGAAAGAAGCCCAGTTATTTTGACTGTCACAGACAATTTTTATCGATGAATCATCCATTTAGAAGGAATAAAAAAGAGTTCATCAAGAATAAGACTGAAAGAACACGTCTACCATTGAGGTTGAAGGGCGATCAAATTTGGGAGCGGGTACAAGACTTTCCATCTGTTGTTGAAAACCCGCACCACACGACTTTTGCGTACGATAGTACACATAAGTGGACAAAACGCAGTATATTTTGGGATCTATCATATTTGAAGGCCCATCTAATTCATCATAATCTTGACGTCATGCATATAAAAAAGAATGTTTTCGACAATGTCATAAATACTGTGATGGATGTCCCCGGAAAAACAAAAGACAACTTGAACGTAAGAAAAGATATGCGAGATATTTGTGATCGGCCAACACTAGATGTGGATGCAAGCAGCAGAGGACCAAAACCAAAAGCAATTTATACAATGGATAAGGGGCAAATGCAAGTTGTTTGTCAATGGTTGAAATCTGTGCGATTTCCTGATGGATATGCTTTGAACCTCGGGAAATGTGCTGATTTGAATGAATGCAAGCTGACATGTTTGAAGAGTCATGATTGTCACATTTTAATGGAAAGACTAATTCCAATAGCTTTGAAGGAAATTCTACCAAACTTTGTATGGGGCGCCATTACAGAATTGAGCAATTTCCTGCATGATATTTGCTCGACAGTGCTAAAAGCATCGCACATGGAGAAACTTGAGAGATATTCCAATTATCCTTTACAATTTGGAAAGGATATTTCCGCCATCATTTTTTTATTCAATTGAGTATCTCTTAGTTCACTTGCCTTATGAGGCCAAAGTTGTAGGTCCCGTCCAATTTCGATGGATGTATCCATTTGAGAAGTAATTTTTTGTGATCAAATCTAAAGTTCAAATTACTTTATATTATATATTATGTTCCGCTAAGCATCTTTCTATTTCAACTAGATTCTTATACCATTTGAAGAAAAAAGTGAAGAATAAGGCACGTGTTGAAGTTTTAATTTGTAATGCATATATTGTGGAAGAAGTTACGACATTTGCGTCATACTATTTCGAGCCGCACGTGCAGTGCAAGACGCGGAGACCAAGCAGGAATGATGAGGGCCCCATTGATCCCAATTGCAAAGCTTTCTCTATTTTCAATTATCTTGGTCAATCAAGCGACGCATGTCAGTATCGTTACTTAACAGACGAAGAATTTCATGCAACCCATACATATGTTTTGCTGAACTGCTCAGAAGTCGAGCTATATTTCGAGTAAGTGTAAATTTGCAAATATATGCAATATGTGTCAAATATTTACCAATATTTATATGGTATCTATTACTAGAATTTTCCGAACTTTAATATATGGACTACCACCAAATGAGTATGCCCGTATGTGCGATGAACAATTTGCAGCATGGTTCAAGACATATGTAAGTTGTTTATGGACCATAACCAAGTTATTCAAATAACATACATATTTTATTTATATTATATTATTGACTTTGTTGATATGTAACATTAGGTTCACAGTAATCATGATGCACTTGCACAGCAAGGATTGCTATAGCATCTGGCATGGGGTCCACAGTTAAGAGTGCGAAGTTAGCCAGCATATTTCATAAATTGATATAATTTTCACACTCAAGAATATGGAATGGGAAAATCCACAATGAATAGTGGGGTATTTGTTCAGTCATCTAATGGTTGCAGTTCAGCAGATGATTTTTATGGCTTGTTGGATGAAATCATCGAGATAGAGTATCCTAGACCATTAATGATGCGGGTTGTGTTATTTAAGTGCACGTGGTTTGACTCTATCAAAGGAATGAATGTGCATACGAAGTTTAACTTGGTTGAAATACATCACAAGAAAAAGTACATGAAATATGAACCATTTTTCTTGACACAACAAGCAATTCAAGTATGGTATGCATCATATCCTAATTTGAAACGTGACAAAACTGATTAGTGGACTGTATGTAAAATCAAAGCACGAAGAAAAATCGAGGAACACTGGAAGGATGGGGCCTACCAACAAGATGAAGTGTGTAACACGGTTAAAATTAATGAATATAACATTCCAACTTTACGAGATCCCTCTGGAGCAACCGTAGATGTAGATCCAACTGAAATTTGCAAATTAAATGTAGAAGAATGTTCAAAATCTAATTTTGAGACAAACAATGAAGATAAAGACGAAGATCAAGATGAAGACGAGGACGAAGACGAAGACGAAGACGAAGATTAAAATTTTTGTTAGCAAATAATAACAAAATGTCTAATTATTATTGCGCCAACTGTTATTTTCCATGTCATCATTTTTGTTAGTGTTCTTCTTATTATTGTTATTGCTGTTCTTACTATTGTTATTAATTGTGGATGTCGATTATTCATATTAATTTAATTGGTCATCGTAAAATTTGTTGCTAAATGACGACAAGTGCAATATTATTCGTGCGATGTCATTTGTGATATTCCATTTTCCATTGCATTTGGCTGGTCGCTCATTTTTAGACAACAACGTATTCGTGCGTACTGTTCATCGAAGAATTAGCTACGCAATTTTTCGACGGAATTGAAAATTTCCTTTATTTTTGGCGTCCAATCTAAATCAGATGCAAAATTTTGTACGGGGAAAAAAATATGTCGCAAATTGATTTGTCATCAAAAAGTTCGTCCCATTAGCGACGGCCAAATCTGTCCGTCGCAAATTTGCAACGGATCCATATTTGTCTGTCGCAAATTTGCGACGGATCCTCTTAATCCATCGCAAATTTTGGACAAAAAAATTCAGTCCCAAATTTGCGACAAGCAAATATCATCCGTCGCGAATTCGCGACGGACAGATATCAGTCCGTCACAAATTTGCGACGGAATATCTTAGTCCGTCGCGAATTTGAAACAAAAAATTTCAGTCCCAAATTTGCGACGGACAAATATCAGTTGCAAATTTGCGACGGACGAATATTAGCCGTTGCAAATTTACGACGGACTTGCATTATCCGTCGCAAATTTCGGACGGGAAAAATTCCCTCCCAAACATATTTGCGACGGATTTTTGTGTTCCATCGCAAATTTAAAATCGACAAAAAAATTCTCTCTGATATTTGCGACAGATTTTTTTTTCCCGTCGCAAATTTGCGACAAAAACCCAACGTTCGTCGTAAATTAACTGTTCCTGTCACCGTCCGAGTTACCGTCGCCAGCACCGAACAAATTGCGACGAACTGGATTATCTATCCATCGCAAATTTGCGACAAACCGACATTGTCCGACGCAAATTTGCAACGGACGGATATCGGTCTGTCGCAAAGTCTTCTTCTTCTTCCCCGACCGGCCTCTCATGATCGGTTCGTCTGTGTAGCTTCCAGTCCGTCGCCGTCCCCGCCAGACCCTCCCCCCAAATTTCTCCCCGCACCGTCGGCCCCCGCCGCTCCCCGCGTCGGCCCAACCAAATCTGGCCGCCGTCGCGGTGCAGCTGGGTGCGCGGCCTCCCGCCCCGCCGTCGGCCCCCGACACTCTCCGCCGTCACCCCCCGATGCTCCCCGCTGTTGCCTCGCAACTCCCCGCCCCGCCCCGTCACCCCCTGCTGCTCCCCACGCTGCCCCAACCAACTCGTGCTGTCGGCTCGGAGCTCCTCACCCTGCCTCGTCCCCCCCCGCCGCTCCCCGCGCCACCTCAGCCAGATCTGTCCGCCAGGCCGCCACCCATTATTTAGTCGACGTCGATCCGCCGCCTGGCCTCCGTCGCCGCCGTCCAACTGCGGCCGACCGCCTTCGCCGGCTCCCATTCCGCGGCCAGTTGCATCCAGCGACCGTCCAGTCGCCAGCTAGCCGCCCCCCGTGGCCGGCCAGCTGCTTCCGGCCGCCGCCCAATCACCGACCAACCGCCGCCGGCCGCCACCCAGTCGCCTCCTAACCGTAGCCCGACATCGTCACCACCCGACACCGTATGTAATGCCTTTAATCCTACATATTGTACTGTGTACTAATCTGACATGTTTAATGATTAATTAGTGCATGTTTGATTGGTTAAGTTAGGGGTCGATTTATACATTACATGTGGCTTTGATCGATGTTCAAATGGGTAATTTATCAATTATGTCGCTGATTAACTATGCAATGACGCTCGGGTGCAATTATGCATTAATTTGTCAATTATGTCGAATGGTTAATTCGAATGTTTAATTTGTGTAATTATATCGCTGAATGGCTAATTTGTCAATTATGCTAGTCAAAATAAAATGCATGAAAATGGATTAATTCTTGTAGAATTAATAAAAATTGTAACAAAATGTTCAACAAGCAGATTTGGAGAAAATATTAAAGTTGTTGCTAATTGTTTTTTTATAATTTTAAAAAATAAATTTTCAAAATATCACAAAATGACAAAAAAACAACTGTGGCCACAAACTTTGACTGAAATTTAGAATTTTTTAAGGGAACAAAAAAAAGAAAAATAATGAAAAATTGAAAAGTAAAATAACTTTTCAAACCGATGTACAATACATGTGGTCACCCCGGGAGTAGAAAATGTAATTATTTTTTCCATACTAAAAAATGGAAAAATCATAACAAAAATATAAAATTTGAAAACGGCACAGAATTGCTTAGAATACATGTGGCCATCCATTTTCAGTGAAATTTAAATTTTTTTAGGTTGCTTAAAAAAATTAAATATTCCAAAAATTTCAAAAATGCACAGAATGTCTTATAATATATGTGGCCAAACACATTTAGTACAATGTTAATTTTTTAACATGTCGGAGAAAATTTCAAAATATGCAAAATTACAAAATTTTCGTAACTTTACAGAATGACTTAGAATACCTGTGGCCACCCACATGTATTAGAATTAAATTTTTTTTCGCTCCCGGGAAAAATAAAAAAAATTTAAAAATTTTTAAAAATTTTGAAAATTAAAAAATTTCACAAATTTACAGAATGTTGTACAAAATCCGTGGCCAAACCCCATTTTAGTGAAATTTAATTTTTTTTAGTTCCCCAACAAAAGTGTAAAATTAATAACATTTTTTTTATTAAAAAACTATACTGCATTATGTAGAATACATGTGGTCACCCACGTTCAGAACAAATGAAATTTTTTTACGTTCACAACGAAATTTTAGGGGGTAAAAAAATTCAATAAATCAATCAGATTTCGCTTTCACGTGTCAATTTTTGTCAAGCATGCTTCCAATTAATTTTTGCCAACATTTTCAAGACATATTTGTTCGTAGGAAATTGCACAATATAACCACTGGGCATTTGACTCATTTCGACGAAACATTTTCCGCTTCTATACTAAAATGGTAAGTTTCGTCATGTAAGTCATGTGTCTGTAATACGTGTTAATATGTTTTTACATATTTGCCTAACTTTCGTACTTGTTAGTTTAAACGTGGAGGTCACATGCATAGAAGACTAGCCTCTTCCTCGTCCTCGTCCCAGTCCATTTCATCTTCCCCTGTCCTTTCATCAACCCTCAACCACAATATCCTCCATCACAATATGGACACCTTGGCCCTTCCTCCAATAGGCAAGAAGATATTAGAGGTGTTGGCCACGTGCGAACTGAATGTCCTCCGATTCCATCTCCTTTAGCTCCATCTCTTTCCGTTTCACCTTATTATTCAGCGGAACAATTGTACAATGATGGAAATACGAGTGAAGAATATAACTGGAGCATTATATGCCCATTTGGCGATTCGTAAGTACTTCATTTTTATTTTAGTATATGTAATATTTATGGCTTTAAATATGGATGTCCCGTTAATTTTCGATGTTGCACAATTTCCGTGTACGTGCAGATTCACAAATGCTCTGGTTGTTGTGCGACAATTGAATAAAATAGTAAAAAACTATTGAATGGGCCAATATATTAATTTCAAAAGTGTTTCACAAGAAATGAAAGATTTATGGTGGAATGAGTTCAAAGTAAGTTTTATATAGTCTATTTTCTCACCAACTAAGTTCTGTGTATTATATTGTCTGGTGCATGGTAATGGATATGTGACCATCATAATAACATTCAAATTTTGTTTGTATTGATTGCAGCGGAAGTTCATGTGGGATCAAGAGGAAGAGAATGAAATCAGAAGAATTTTCGACAAAAAAGTCGGTGATTGTATACGCAATGTGATGAATAGAGCGAAGACCAAGCACGTGAAGCAGTCATTCATTACAACGGACAATTGGGTGGAAATAAACAGAATATGGGAAACTGAAAAGATTCGGCAAATCAGTGAGCAGAACAAGAAGAACCGTTTTTCTAGTTCTAGTGACGAGGCAGCAACATATGCTGGGGGCTCTATCAACATTGGGGAGTATCACAAACGACTGGTAAATCTGTTAAATAAGTTATAAGTTAATTTAATTTAATTATTCATATTCACATGTTGTAGGCACAGGAATTAGGGACGGAACCGACATTTGCAGCTACATTTGAACGCACATTTCAAAAGAAAGATAAGATATGGACTGGCGGTCGCACAAAAGCTATTAAGGTATGTAAGTTTATACATTGGGATTTTTGGAAACTAGAATACCAACCCTGAATGCTTTCAATATATATTTATATATATATATTTATTTATTTATGAAGTTATTTTATTTTCATCCTTATTGTTAATGTAGGATAAATATGATAAACTTTTAATGAGCAATGCTAGTGGTAGTACTGGGGGTGCTGCATCTGAGCCATCAGGTGACAATATGGCATTATGGGTGGAGACAACGGGTGGGATGAAAAAGGGAAAAATATTTGGAATGGGATCAGTGTTAAGGATGTACATGCCACATCATGCTGGAACTTCATCATCCAATGCAACTGGTTGACGGAAGTCACGACATGACGAGCAATTGACACAAGAAGTGAACTATCTGAGAAATGTACTTGTACAGAAGGACCAACAAATAAATGACTTGCAACAACAAATGGAAATCATTATGCGACACCTCAACCTCAATCGCTATGAGGTTCCTCCCGTACCTCCTGCCAATCCATTAGGTGATGCGCACAATGACGATCAAAATAATGATGCTACGTTTGCTGATGATGATGATGATGATAATTTTCTCGGTCTTCTCTAGTTAAAATTCCCAAAATCGCAGGTAAGCTTGCTTCACAATCTTTTAATACATAAGTTGACTCATATTCATATGTAAAAACATTGATATTCGCCCTGAATCGTTTTTTTGTTAACCCTTACTTGTTTTTTTATATGTAGAACCATATCCATGCATAAACGCTTATTTTATATTCTAGACTTATTAAATATCTTTATTTATGTATCCATATTTCATCAGGTGTCGACAGAAGTGACTTCTTTTGGTGTCCTGCCGAGTACCAAAGCTGCCTTTCTGTAGATGTCCATTGTCCTTTAGTTATTTTTTTCACTAATATGTCATTGTGTCTGCTTTGTTCGTTTTCTGTTTCTGAAACGGAATTTATGGTTGTCTCGTGTCCTTTATTTGTTTTGAATGTATTACATGACGTTCATTAATGCATTCCTATTAATATTGACAAGATTTCTTAGCTGAAATAGTGTAAAATTTGCGACGAATATTTAGCGACGAATTTTCAACCATTACAGTTCGTGCTTCATTTGCGACAAATAAATAGCGACAAATCAAGTTCGTGGCTAATTTGCGCAGAATATATCATGCGACGAATTTTGCAACGAATTTCGCGACGAATTTAGTGCCAAATTTTGCGAGCACATTTGCAATGAATTTTCCAATAATTTTGCCACGAATTTTGCGATGAAATTTGCGATAGATTTTCTGACGATTTTTGGCGCGGAATTTGTGACGACTTTTCCAATCAATTTTGCGATGAAATTTGCGACAAACCATTTGCGACGAATTTTTTCGACGGATTGTTGCGACGAACTATTTGCGACGGATTTTGGCCTAATTTTCGTCGCTAATCATGGGTTTTTTCCTGAGCATGCTCAAGCTATATTATCGACTTACTTGAGCGTAACGAATAAGGTCCTCACTAGCTGTCAACTGACTCTTTCTTCCACTTCTCATTAAGAATTATATGGTAATGACCTGTCATGGATTGCATTGTGGAGAGCACAGATTGATGGAAATCGTCCCAAAGATGTGGTTTTCAATGAAATAGACCCACTGCTGTCAAGGGTGCAAAAAGAAAAAGCAAAAACAACAAAACTAGGTATGAGTTCTATCATTCAAAGTGCAATTAGGATCGCTCTACTTCTTTGAAACTTCTATTATATTTTTCTCTTTTCTCTTTTTTTTCTTTTTTGAAGTGGGAGGCGAAAAAATGAAGGATAGAGACTTCTACTCATGACTTAGAGGACGTGTTGCATATATACGTAGAATTTAGCAACTGAGTAGCAAAGCTAAGGAAAGTATAGCCAACTTCATGTGATTCAAAAGATGAATTACTTCTCAGGGAATCTTCTAGAAGCACAATGTAAAGGGCAAAGGGTTAGTTTTGCTAAAGCTGAAGGAAGTACTGTGGAAAGACCGGTAAGGAACGTATATTAGGACAGTGGTTATCTTCGCTGGGAAACATTGACACAAGTCCTTCTGGGAGGGATCTGTAAAAGAAAAGGGTTGATGTTGCAATTCATAAGAATATCGAGTTTCTTAATGCCAATGTCTTGTATGTTGAGGAAAACTTACAGTGATTTTGAAGTTGACAAAACTGTCCATAAGTATTTTATTGTGAAAAAACTTCAAGCAAAAGAGATTAAGACTCAGAACTAAAAAATTATGCAGACGCAGACGTAGAAGTTTTTCAAATGCAGACGCAGACGCAGAAATTCTTCAGACGCAGAAGCTTTTCAGATGCAGACGCAGACGCAGAAATTCTTCAGACGCAGAAGTTTCTCAGATGCAGACACAGACGCAGACGCAAAATTTCTTCAGACACAGAATGTAAAACCAAACATAACGGCTAGTGATCTGGTATGGATTTCACAAAAGGAAAGCTTTGACGTCAATCTAAATCAAATTGATTGACAATCAAAGATTACAACAAGTATGCATTACAACGGATAAAACTCTACTTATGGAAACCAAGATTTTGATTGTATGGGCGACCAAAATCATTAGGATTCAAAATCTGTCATCCAACGGCTACTCAATCCTTACTTTACAAATCTATCCAAAGTGAAGATTGGAAGATGATCCTCTAATAGCTGTCCAACGGCTAGTGTAAAAATAGAGGAGTATTTAAAGAGATTAACGAGCAGCAGAAGGAAGATAGAATTCAGAATCACCAAGTCCAAAGTCTGAGCATACTCCAATTAAATCTATTATCTTTCGTGAGCTTAAACGTGTAATCATTTGAGAGGTGTAAACAGTGTTATAAGTGTACTTAGGTGTAAGATAGTGTGATCTATCAGCTTAGTATAAGTAGCACCAGCTTCGGGGAGAAGTGCTTGTGTTTAAGCGGCACAACTTACTGTAACTTCTCATTGATTTGATTAGTGAAATCCAGCCAGTAGGCTGTAGCGTGGGAGAGTGGACGTAGGCTTGCTATAAGCCGAACCACTATAAACTTGTGTGCAGTTTTTCTATCTCTATTCTATTACTTTGCACACTGCACATCAGGAGCACTGTCTTTATAAACTACTTTGAATCTGAACTTTATTCAGACTCAACTGTTTTCTTTCATTTCCGCATAAACTGTTTAAAATCACCTATTCACCCTCCCTCTAGGTGATCCCTGCTAGCTACTTCAATTGGTATCAGAGCAGATTGCTCGTTTATAGAAGTGTTTTACTTCTGAGTAAACGATCTATATGGCTAGCTATGGTGCTCCAGATCTCATTGAAAGTCAAAGCAATAATAGACCACCATATTTCGATGGCAAGGAATACAGCATCTGGAAGAATAAGATTAAGGCATTCATTAATTCAATTGATCACATGCAATGGGATGTCATCATCAGAGGAGTCAAGCCAAAATCTTTTGAAAATGCAGATGCAAGCAAATCAAAAAATCCTCCTTTATCTCAAACTGAGATATCCAAAAGAGAAACCTTAGATTCCAAAGCAATTTATTCTTTATATTGTGCTTTATTTCCTATTGAATATAAAAAAAATTGCTACTTGTAAATCAGCTAAGGAAATCTAGGATACGCTTCACATCACTTATGAAGGAACAGATCGAGCCAAAGAAACTCAAATCAATCTTTTGCTTGGTCAATATGAATCCTTCAAAATGAAGCCTGAAGAATCAATTGCTGACATGTATGACAAGTTTACTGATATAGTAAACGGTTTTGCATATCAAGGACAACCGGTTCCAGATGCAATGAAAGTCAACAAATTACTAAGAGGACTCACAATGAAGTGGGATAATATCAAAACATCTCTTCGAGAGACACAAAGGATCAAGCCTCTATCAGTAAATGAGTTGATTGGAACTCTGCAATCATATGAGATTGAACATCGGAATGAGGAGAATGAATCCAGAGGTAATAAGTCAATTGCATTAAAAACTAACATTGATTTTGATGCAAATTCTGAAAATGAAGACGTTAATGATGAAGAACTAGCTCTCTTCATAAAGAAGTATAAGAAAATGAAGATTAGAGGAAGAAACCTCAAAGGAAAGAAGCTGTTTGAGAAAAAGAAGTTTACCGATGAAACAGAAAAAGTAAAGGATGTAATATGCTTTCACTGTAGAAAACATGGACATATCAAGCCTAACTGTCCACTTCTAAAAAAGAAGACTATATTTGAGAAAGCAAAGAAGGCCTTAAAGGCAGAAACCTGAAGTGACATAGAATGTGAAGAAAGTGACGATGATATCTATCTTATGGCAAAATCAAATTCAGACTTAGATTCAGATTCCGATCCTAAAGTAGAAATTGAGGTAAAGCATTCTGAAATGACTTCTGAAGTATCAAATTACATTGACGATTTATGTCTTGAATTTAAAGCTGCTCTTAAAAGAATCTCTTATCTGAAAAAGAAAAATTCATCACTGAGACAATAGGATGTTTCACAAAAAGAAAAAATTGATTTCCTTCAAAAGGAATTTCAACAAATCAAGGAAAGTCGAGATTTTCTTTCCAAAGAAAATGCTATTTTGAAAAATGAAATTTTAGAAATTACTTCCAAGTTTTCAAAAGGGTCAGAAACCTTGAAACATATCCTTTCCATCCAAATTCCTTATTACAACAAATCTGGCCTCGGATTTGTGAAGAAAAGTGATAGCTTGATTGATTTTCCAAAGGTCAAGGAGAGATTAAGACAAAGACCTCCTCGACAAGTTTACAAAAATCATTTCAAAATGAACTTTGTAAAACCTGTAGGCCGAAGTGTTCTCAGATGCTCAAAATGTGGAGATCCACAACATTTTGAGAATGAATGTCCTAAAGTCTGAAGGCCTGTTCGAAAAGAATTTGTTAAGACAGCCTATACTGATCCTCAAGGACCCAAACAAATTTGGGTACTAAAGAAAACTTGAGATTCTTGCAGGTTACCACGAAGAGAAAAAGATAGTGGATTCTCAAGACACATGACAGGAGATCCAAACATGTTCATTGATTTACAAAGTCTTAATGGTGGAAAAGTTTCTTTTGGAGGAAATACCAAAGGAAAAATCATTGGCAAAGGAACGGTTAAAATAGGAGGACTTACAATCAGTGATGTCTCATTGATAAAAGGACTCAATTAGAACATGTTAAGCATCAGCCAACTATGTGATACGGGTTTCAGAATCAACTTTCAAGAAAACACGTGCTCAGGAACAAGCAAAGATTCTTCTCAAACATTTACAGGAAGAAGACATGGCAATATTTATCTTCTAGATGTCAATCCAAGTTCCACTCACTGCTTAATCTCAATCAAAGAGGATGAAGATCTATGGCACAGAAGATTGGGACACATCAGTATGAAATAAATCTCAAAGATCTCAAACAAGAAACTAGTGCAAGATTTGCCGGATTTAAAATACAAAAAAACAGAGTTATACAATGCCTGCACTCTAGGAAAGCAAGTAAGAAACTCTTTTAAATCTATACATCATGTTTCTACTAATCGTGCCTTGCAGCTTCTTCATATGGATCTGTTTGGACCAACAAGAACACAAAGTTTCGGTGGTAAGAAGTATTGTCTAGTTATTGTTGATGACTTTACAAGATTTATTTGGGTGTTCTTTCTTACTCATTAAAATGAAGCATTTTCATATTTTTCAAAATTTGCAAAAAGAGTTCAAAATGAAAAGGGCTATACCATTTCCTGCATTAAAACTGATCATGGGAGAGAATTTGAAAATCAAAATTTTTCAGATTTTTGTGAGGAGAATGGCTTTCAACACAATTTTTCTACTCCATACACACCAGAACAAAATGGTGTTGTGGAAAGGAAAAATTGTTCCTTGCAAGAAATGGCAAGAACTCTGTTGATTGAAAGCAAGATTCCTTCCGATTTCTGGGTAGATGCAGTTTTTACAACATGTTATATCATGAACAAAGTTTTTCTCAGATCCATTTTTGAGAAAACCCCCTATGAGCTCTACAAAGGTAGAAAGCCCAGCATTTCATATTTTCAAATGTTTAGTTGTAAATGCTTTATTCTTAAAAATCCAAATGACCACACTGGCAAGTTTGATGAGAAAGCAGATGAATGACTCTTACTTGGTTATTCCACTACGAGTAAAGCATACAGAGTCTTCAACAAAAAGTCTCAGACTGTGGAAGAAACAATGAATGTTAAGTTTGAAGAAAATATTCAGACTCACAAAGATGACTCTGAAATATCTTCCAGCGTTCAAGAATTATTAGAAGCTCAACAAGAATTCCCAGAGAATGGCATACATACAGAAAAAGGAACAGAAGATATAATCCAGACGTATTCAGAACCTTCAAAGTCTGATATCATTCAGAAGGAAAAATATGACAGAAACTGGAAACATAAATCCAGTCATCCAAAGAACCTTATCATTGGAGAAATAGAAGACGGTATCAAGACTCGATCTAAGTACAAGGAGAACATCAGCAACTTGGCCTTGATATCATAAATAGAACCAAAAGAAGTTGATGAAGCATTATCAGATGAAAGCTGGATTGAAACTATGCAGGAAGAGCTTCAACAATTTAGAATCAATCAAGTATGGGAGCTTGTGCCAAGACATAAAAACCATCTAGTCATTGGAACAAAATGGATATTCAGAAACAAGCTGAATGACAAAGGGAAAGTTACAAGAAATAAAGCTAGACTAGCAGCAAAAGGCTATTCTCAAGAAGAAGGCATAGATTATGATGAAACATATGCACCAGTTGCCAGGTTAGAAGCCATTCGGCTACTATTACCTTATGCTTGTTTTCATAACTTTAAATTGTTTCGGATGGATGTGAAAAGTGCCTTCCTGAATAGATATATCAAAGAAAAAGTATATGTTGAACAACCACCTGGCTTCGAAGAATCAAAGAAGACTGACTATGTCTACAAACTTAAGAAGACTTTTTATGGTTTGAAGCAAGCACCACGTGCTTGGTATGAACGACTAAGTAACTTCCTTTTCCAAAATGATTTTACCAAAGGTAAGATTGATACAACCATGTTCATCAAGAAAAAGGGTAAGGATTTTCTACTTGTTCAGATTTATGTTGATGATATAATCTTTGGATCCTCTAACGAATTGCTTTGCAAGGAATTCTCTAAGAATATGCAGAACGAGTTTGAGATGAGTATGATTGGAGAATTAACATTCTTTCTTAGCCTACAAGTGAAACAGACCAAAAATTGTACATTTATTTGCCAGGAGAAGTATGCCAAGGATATTGTCAAGAAATTTGGATTGCAAAATTGCAAAAAAACAGATATTCCCATGTCTCATTCATCCAAATTGGACAAAGATGAAAATGGTAAGAAAATTGATCAGAAGGTATACAGAAGCATGATAGGTTCATTATTGTATCTTATTGCATCAAGACCTGACATACTTTTCAGTGTTTGTATGTGTGCAAGATTTCAATCAGATCTAAAGGAATCACATTTATCTGCTGTTAAGAAAATGATCAAGTATATTGGAACTTATCCAATGCTAGGTCTTTGGTATTCCAAAGATTCAGCCTTTACTCTTATTGGATATTCTGATGCTGACTTAACTGGATGTAAAGTGGACAGGAAAAGTACCACAGGTACATGTCAACTGCTTAGGAATATGCTAGTATCATGGTACTCCAAGAAACAAAATATAGTCGCACTTTCCACAGCAGAAGCAGAATATGTAGCTTTAGGAAGTTGCTGCGCACAAATTCTGTGGATGAAGCAACAGTTACAAGACTTTAGTATTGAAGAATCAAATGTTGCAATCAAGTGTGACAACACAAGCGCAATCAATCTGACAAAGAACCCCATTCTCCATTCTCGAGCTAAGCATATTGAAATCAAGCATCATTTTATTCGAGATCATATTCAAAATGGTGATGTAAATATTCAATTCATTGATTCTAAGAATCAATTAGCTAATATTCACAAAACCTCTTGACAAATCTTCGTTTGAGTTCATTAGACATAAACTATGCATTGTTTATCCCTTTTAGTGTATCATCTGTTAGACAGAAATTTTTCAGACTCAACTCTCAGTCTGAACGTCCTTCACAGACTCTAAAGAAAGGTACGTTCATATTTCAAACTTTGGTGGGTATATTTTTGGTAAGATATTATCATTTTAAAAACAAATCAGATACGTATTCTAATTTATTTGTTAAATTGTGCCTAATATATTATCATGATTTTATCACGTCTCTTTATGCTTATAAAGCATATTCTTGGAATTACTTTTTATACTTTCTAAAAATTCCTTTCTCTTCAAAACCTTTCGATATTCTAAACCTTTTTTTTTATAAACCTGTTCGCCTTTTATCAAACCTATTCAGTTCGTACTTCACCCTCAAAACCCTTTCGATATTCAGAGCCGCTCCTCCTCTCCCTTCTCTAAAGATCGAAACTTTCTGTCTAAAAGATGCTTACAATGCCTTTCAAGAGAAGATCTTCACGTATTCTCAACTAAGACTCTAAATCTACTGCACCGGTGGAACATCTGGAGATTTCAAATACAGATTCAGATCATCATGAAGTCCCTTCCGAAGCAACACCACCCAAGCATTCATCTTCTCATAAATCTTCCAGTAAAACTGACTTTCGTTTCCGAAGTATCAAATTTGTATGGGAAACATATCAAAAGTTGAAACGGTGTAATGCTTCTACGACGGTTCTCCGTGAGTGTTTGCGAGATAATAATCTCTTCTCTGAAGAACATCTTATACAAATTTATACTTTGTTTTGTTCTAAAAATGAAGCTGTTCCTACATGCTCTACACCAAAAGCATCATCTTCCAAAAAGGGCAAAGAGAAAGTTGGAGAAATTTCCACTCCCTCTGAAAAATAATCTACTCCCACAAGCCCTAAACCGATCAATATCTCAAAATATATGGTTCCCGATGATGATGCACGACTTTTTGATACCTTTGAGATGAAGGTGAGAATCGCATTTGGCTTACCTGGCACAGGTGGATTATTCAGAAGTAATAAGCATAACATGTTCTATAAAATGTTGCTTGCTCAAGGAGTCATCAACCACAGAATAGTGAATTTTGGCTATCTAAAGAAGGCAGGAATCTCAGTAGAACATTTGTTTCAGAAATTAGGAATTTATGAATTTTGTCTTCAGTCTGGTAATGTTTTTGCTGAATTAACTGCCTACTTCTATTCCAATCTCTCCATTTTGTCATCAAATTGGATTCAGTTTACTGTTGGTGATCAGAAGTTTGACTTACAAGCGACTGATTTGGCAAAAATAATTGAAGCAAGACATTCCAAGTTCATTCCCTTGATAGTGGATGTTGAAGAGGCTTCGAGGGTTGCTTCCGAGAATTCCAACTTTGCTCCTGATTCTAAGGGACATATTTCCTATTCTGACTTATCAAAACGATTGGTGATCTTATCTTGCATAAGATCATTATCAACTGCTTAAATCCCAGGGCAGCCTCTAAAACTAACCTTTCCAAATCCGAAATCAAGCTCATTTGGGCTATCTTAAAAGGTCAATCATTTTCTCTTCCTCATGTCATCATTTTTCATATGCACCGAGCATTGCAGAAGGACAAGGAATAGTTACCATATGGGGCTCTAATCTTTCGCATATTTATGTTCCTCAAAATATCTATTCCTACTGATTGGCAAAAGAACCCTATCCCCTGCATGTACGTTGGAGAAAAAATGCTCTCCAAAATGAAACTTTTTGAAGATATCAAGGGAAGAGTATAAGGACAAGAAGCTCAACAGTCGGAGGGAAAATCTATTGGAAAGACAAGAGCAAAGGAGCCAAAGAAAAAGTCTAGTCCAGCCAGCAAGATGCCTATCTCTCCTCCTCCAAACAAAGTGTATAGTAAGAAGAGAAAGTTTCTTCTGCATGATGAAAGCGATGATGTAGAAACAGAACACTTTAAAACAAGACGCACTGCAGAAACAGTTCATGAAGATCCTGTACCTTCTACAGACCAGGCACCTGTTCAGGGGGAGCATCCACCAGCATCAGGCTCGAGATATAATCAATCTGTACCAGAAAATGTCCAGGAACAGCCTTCAGATACTGCAACTATTCTCTCCCTACTACTCGAAATCAAGGCCAAGCAAACTACTCTTGAACAAGATTTGAAAAATCTCCGTCACATTGTTGAGGAAAATCATCAGACTCAGAATCTTCAAGCAGCTCTGGATAAAGCAGAACTTACAAAGACTATTGATCTGTGCTCCGCCAACTTGGACAAAGCAATGGGAGAATGCACTTCCAAGATTGAAGAAGCTGTTTCAATTCTGGAAAATTTTCAACTGATTCGCACTCCTTCTAAAAAATAGCCTGTTTTCTCTCCAAAATTAATCTCTTTTTTTTATTTTTTTTTGTAATTTCTCTCACAATTCCTGTTAAACTAATTCTTCGTTTAATGTCATCTATTCATTCTCTCTATTATTTTTGCTGATGACAAAAATGGGGAGAAATTATGCAGATTTGATATATTAATATGTCAGATCATATGCAGGTTACATACAAAGGAAGAGATAGACACAGATATCAAAAAAGTTTGCTCTTTTTAACTTCAATCTGTGCCTCAATAAATTTAATATGCTTATTTACTTTCAAATCAATTTTAAACTAATTCAATCTGCAGGAAAGTTTTGTCATCATCAAAAAGGGGGAGATTGTTGAGGAAAACTTACATTGATTTTGAAGTTGACAAAACTGTCCATGAGTATTTTATTGTGAAAGAACTTCAAGCAAAAGAGATTCAAACTCATAACTAAAAAATTATGCAGACGCAGAAGTTTTTCAGATGCAGACGCAAATGCAGAAATTCTTCAGACGCAAAAGTTTTTTAGATGCAAACGCAGACGCAGAAATTCTTCAAACGCAAAAGTTTTTCAGATGCAGACGCAGACACAGAAATTCTTCAAACGTAGAAGTTTCTCAGATGCAGACACAGACGCAGACGCAAAATTTCTTCAGATACAAAATGCAGAACCAAGCATAACAGCTAGTGATCTGGTATGGATTTCACAAAAGGAAAGTTTTGATATCAATCTAAATCAAATTGATTGACAATTAAAGATTACAACAAACATGCATTACAACGGATAAAGCTCTACTTATGGAAACCAAGATTCTGATTGTATAGGCGACCAGAATCATTGGGATTCAAAATCTGTCATCCAACGGCTACTCAATCCTTACTTTACAAATCTATCCAAAGTGAAGATTGGAAGATGATCCTCTAATAGCTATCCAATGGTTAGTGTGAAAATAGAGGAGTATTTAAAAAGATCAACGAGCAGCAGAAGGAAGATAGAATTTAGAATCAACAAGTCCAAAGTCTGAGCATACTCCAATTAAATCTATTATCTTTCGTGAGCTTAAACGTGTAATCATTTGAGAGGTATAGACAGTATTATAAGTGTGCTTAGGTGTAAGATAGTGTGATCTATCAGTTTGGTATAAGCAGCACCAGCTTCGGGGAGAAGTGCTTGTGTTTAAGCGGCACAACTTACTGTAACTTCTCATTGATGTGATTAGTGAAATCCAGCCAATAGGCTATAGCGTGGGAGAGTGGAAGTAGGCTTGATATAAGCCGAACCACTATAAACTTATGTGCAGTTTTTCTATCTCTATTCTATCATTTTGCACACTGCACATCAGGAGCACTGTCTTTATAAACTGCTTTGAATATGAACTTTATTCAAACTCAACTGTTTTCTTTCATTTCTGCATAAACTGTTTAAAATCACCTATTCACCCCCCTCTAGGTGATCCCTGCTAGCTACTTCATTATAAGCCTGTGGCATTTCTTCCTGAGAACCCTGCATCCAGGATCTCACTGCCATCAAATCAGGCAACTAAAAGGGAGGTACTCAGATCATAGTTGATATTTATCATTGTTTCCTCGTTTGAAAGTTGCCTGTGGATCTGTAGAGTTCGGATTGATATATGTGCTATATTCTTGTCTTATTTTGCTTTAGCATTGTACCGGTAAATGGAGGGGAATACCTACAAGGTTGAACAACATTCCTCACTCCTGAGAAGTCAGGTCATATTTCTATGATGATGTGCTTCTAGCTACGCAGAGAGCCATAAATGATGGAAAAACAAGACTAAAGGCAGGATATTCGTCTTTGATGCTGTTTTCATTGGCCGGAATTATTTGAAGAAAGAAATTAACGAAAGATTTAGTTATCCGAAGTCATCATATTCTCTATGTGATTATTCTTATAATAGTTCCACACAAATGACTGTTGATACTTAAATTCAAAGCTGGTCCTCTTTTTACTGATAAAAAAAAAAATCTGAAGCTGGAAACTGAAGGGAAACCTTCCACTCAAACCAATTTCCCTGTTTCATCTTATTAAGGCTTCCCTCTTGAACATATGCATGTTACTTCCAAAGCCAAAGATGCTGCGCTTCTTGTGAACATTGCGGGTAGAGATCAATATCCCGGAGCTAAACCCAGAAGTGGTGAGATGATTGTATGTGAACATTTGGTCCTTCGTCAAACAGATAATGTGAAGTTAACCATATTTTAATGATCCAATCTGGACAGGATGTTTATAGAATAGGCACTCTGATGTAACTTGTCAGGTTATTGCTCTTTCCTTTGCTGATGTTGGAAAACGTGTTAAGGTATCTCTGACTTAGTTCCTGTGCCTCTCCTTGGTTAAGATTAGGTGTTTGTTGCCCGTTTATATTCATATTTGTTAGGAAATCATCTCATGCAGGTTTGTGTTCAAGGGCCCATGGGAGAAGGTGCTCTTGCTGGAATGGCCCTGCAGCTTGCTGGTAGTCGCAAAATATTGGAGTTCGTGGATTCGGGAGATCATGGTGCATTAGGAACCTTTGTCAAGATTGCATCTATAGTTATATGTCATTATTTGCTCATCACAAAAACAGAGAATACTAGAAATCGTCTCTCAATCATATTTCCTTGATTTACAGAGTCACAGGGGTAAGCTATTCTTCAAACAGATATCAGCCAAAATCTTGTACAAATGACCCCAAGAAACTGTGCAATTTCTTCAAACTAATGCTTGCATGTTCTTACCATCCTTAATCCATCACTTAACATTTTGACTGCGGACCTGCATCCAGTGTTTTAGCAGAGTCTGCAACTAATTTTTTGCCTCTTTCTAGTGAGCATGGCTCTTTTCCTCCAGGATTTACCAGGTTCCAGTGGTATCGTGCGAGTAAGTACAATGTTAATATGTGGAAAAAAAAGAGGATATGGATTTGAACTGATTCTCTTTATCTTGAAACTTGTTTTGAAGACTATGGGTTGGGACAAGAGACTGGACTATGCCACGTCATTTGATAATTGCTATTTCTTCCGGCTTTGCTATTATGCAGGAACTCAATACCCAATCATGGGTGCTCTCTGCTAAATTTGCCTGATCTCTGACACATACCTCATATTCTAGAGCCATGGCCGTGCAGAAATACCGTTGGAGCAAAAGGAATGATTGAATTTAGGTGCAATTAAACCAGAATCAATCAAGGATAGGCCTTGGGGGTGGCCCGTCCTTGCCGCCAGAGGTCTTGCCTTTTACTGCTTTCTCCATCCCCTTGCCTAGCCAAAGAAAAAGGACAACGCAGAAGAATTTCTAAGCTTTCTCAGAATGAAAATTGTGTGGAAGTTTTCATTTTCTTCTGGATGCATGAAAAAATTATTCTCAATGGTGTGCGAAACATTATCTTATCCATTAATGTTGTAGATGTCAAGACATCAGTACTCTCTGGAACTCATTTGTCGGTTCTTTTCAGAGACTATTGGCTAACTTTGACGATCTATTGGTTAGCCTGATAGCTGAGCCTGAATGCGTAGTATGTTGGAAATATGAATCTTGGATTCTTGTTTCGCTGCGGCAAGAATCAGAACTTCATGTCATATATCATTAATATATGTGGAGAGGCTAATGCTTATGCTTTTGCTTCTATTTCCATTTTTTCAGTAGCTCTCAGCTTCAAAGGGCTTCATATCTCTGTCAATCAAAGATAGAGTTGTTTCAGTTTTCAATGAAGTTTGAACAAAATGTGAATTCTTCGTTGCAGGATGTCGTACCCCTACCGTTGTGAATTGTACAAACAAGTCGATCAGGCCATCCGGGAAGGAGGAGTACAACTGGCTTTCAACATTCAATGGAAAGCCGAGTACTGATGAAGTCAACCATGCCTTCCTTGGGAAACCGAGGTAAGTATAGTCTTCATTGTTCTCTGTCCCTACGTAATTCTTCCAAGTCTCGTCTTTACTTACTGATCATATCTTATTTTTCGTAAATAACAAGCAGAAATCAAGTCAAGAACACATCAGGAATATGGTAAGAATCAATCATGACGCGCGACTTGCCATCCAATAACAATTAGCTGTCTTTCGTATTAAAACCTTAAAACTATGTGTAGGGGTTTCCTGAGCGGTACACTGCAGCAGACGGGAAGCTGCGCGTAAAGTACGACTTTATTGCTCCGCTCTAATGAATCTAGAAAGCTCGGCCAGTGAATTGCCATCCTTTGAGTTGAAAGTATCTTTGAATAGATTTCTGAATTACAGTGTAGAAGGTTTTTTTGCCTTATTGAGTTATGAGACAGTGAATGGTACATGACTTTACTTGATGTCAACAGCAAATTTCATTCTATGCACGCTCCATATCATGGGTTCACATATCTCACAGATGAGCATGTTAGAATCAATGTAAGTTTGATTTCTATGTGCCTCGATTCTTTATAATATGGGTCTTGTTAACGAGTGTCCTCAAAGCACTTGTTAAACATACTTAACGAGAAAATATTCAACTCTCCAAGCATTGATTGTGCATATCACAAGAGGCAGTTGGTGCATTGAAAATTTCAAGTCCTTATTTAGTTATTTATCAAGTACATCCGCCGGGGGAGGGGGAGGGGGGGGCGCGCCCTTTTTAACATATACTAATAAAATATAAGTATTGCATGTTCTTGATTTGCTCGATTTGTTCCACGTTTATTTTTGCATGTATATAGTTCAGGACATGGATTCACTTAATATATGGAGTAAGCTAAGAGCGTGAAGTAACCGTCCCTAAACTCATGGCGCAACTCAGAATTACTTAATTTACTCTTGAGATGTCAACACATTTATCGGAATAGAATAGGCCGGTCGAGAATCAAGTCGATTGAACGGGATTTTAACTTTTTGTCACAGTAAATTGATATCTTCATTTCATCTCATCAGTTTCAAACCACCTTCTCCACTGCTTTTTTGAAGGGCCGATTTACTTAACCATGCGCGTTGCACGCATCAAGACCAAATTTTTTTTTTATAAAATTTACTTAAAGCGGAAATTGATTAGGCATGGTTAGATGATTCTTTATTAGACTTTCAATGTCATTAGATAAATGGTATTTTATTTAATTTTATAAAAAAAATTATGAAAAAAGAAGGAAAGTGGTGATTTCTTACGTGGATCATTTATAATGCGACAAAGAACTTATGATTAATGCGGTTACTAATAAACTATGTGCCACTGCAAAAAAACGTTTAGGAAGAATCTATCAAAGATCATGACCGGTTTAAAGGTTAAAAAAATGAACTCTTAAAAAGCTACATATCATGGGGAAAAAATCTAAATATGGGCCAAAAATTGAGTGATTTTCTCAAATGAGAGCCCAAAGTAAACCTTTGTTTCAAATAATGGCTTAAAGTAGTCAAGTTAGTCTCAAATAGGCCTGAACTCCCCAAGCGGCAAGCAATTGATTTTTCCAACCGACATGTTCAGGCCCTTACTTGAGACTGACTTGTCCATTTAGGTCCTTATTTGAAATGACTTGTCTATTTCAAGTCATTATCTAAAACAATGTTTACTTTTGACCTTTTTTTTAAGAAAATGATCCTGCTTCAGGCTATTTTTTGGAATTTCTTTTATATCATGATTGAGCTTTGGAAGAATAACTTTGGAACTTCTATCAAAATATTGAAAAAAACATATATAACAACCAAACTCCACCTGGAATACAAAAGTACGTGATCTTGTATTTTGTTGATATTAGCATATATAACCTCAATTGAAAGAAAATCAACATTATTGGCGGAATAAAATTGGTGATAAAAAAACAAATGTTGGTCATTTCAAGAGTAAAAGTTGTTCAGCAACTTCTCATTACTTATGAAATGGCCCTCATATTCTCCATCGCAGAGTTGTTCTTCTTTTCACTTACAAGAGTCTAGCGTGTTGGGAATCGTTCACCGATTTCAGAAAAATAACTTAAGTAAACGATCCTCACTAGCAGAATATAATAATAAAAATAATATAATCGAAAAAACACACAATAAAATTTGTTATCGAAGTTCACTTAAACCTAAGCTACGTCTCCACATAAAGGTACTCTGCGAATCCATTAGATTTCGAAGAAACTAGGAATACAATGATAATCTTCTCTCAAGATCGGGGCACAAAGAGATTGAGAACACTCACAAAGAAAAACTCACTTTTTCTTTTCTCTCTATTTTCTTCTCAGCGCTTAACGGCTAACTTCTATCAATAGTTGATATATAAAGTGTAGTTTTTAACCTAAAAGCAAAATTAAAAGAAAAGACAAAAAAGCTGTGGTGATATGCGTGATTTCAATAGAATTAGAAATAGAATTTCAATAGATCTAACGATATGCGTGACATCCAAAACCGGTAATTTCGAATTAAAATCCCATCCCCACAATTCTAATAAGTAATTTCTTATCATTGTAGGGCTTAGCGAGAGAAAATCGATATAAACAACTAAATTAAATGGAACAATAAATTCAAATTGCATTATAATAACATATATGTTTTTTGGCCGACCGTTATAACTTATACTCACTATAATAAAATGAGTAAACGTGTGCTTTGTTTGGCGCACATGGTAGTGGAATTTATTGGGAAAGAATTTTGTTGGCTACTAAACAGTTTGGTCAAACTATTTACGGGTTTAGAGATAAGTGCTTTCGGAGAATTCATAGCAAAATACATATACAATGATCAAGACTCGTCTTAATTACTGTCTAAAGGGGAAAAATGAACATTGAAATCAAAATCTAGAAAGTTAAGGAATAATGCAGAAAACCAATTTAAGGAATTGTCTTTATATTTTGATATCTAATCAAATAAAGAGTATATGAGCCTATTTATAAGCTTTGCATGACAATAATCTAAAGTATTATAATATTAAGAACAATCAATAAATGATGACCAATTAAGAGAAATATACATAATCACGTAGGCTTTGTTAGGTTTAGGTTTTTCAATGGGCTTTCAGCCTCCAAAGCCCATTGAGGAAATGCTACTAGGGCATATGGCAAGCCTTAGGAAGGCTGAAAGGAACCAGCTTTGGAATTCTAGCATTTGGACTAATTTTTTTTCTTTCAAAACTATCATCACTAATTCTTTAATTTTTTGGTTTTGCCTCTCGTTATTATTATTCTTCTTCTTTGCGCGAGAGTAGCCTAGCCAGAGCCGACAAGGCCAAATCGGAATGGCAAAGGACCAGCAAGGGGCAGGCAAGGTCTCACAATCACCGCGATGGCTGCTTGAGGTCGTGCGACCCTAGGATTCATCATGCGACCCTAGGCGGCCATTGCCGATGTCGCACGACCCTAGGCGATGGCACCTAGGTCCAGCGACCTCAGCCCTTGTCGCCTAGGGTCACCCGACCTTGGGCGATGGCTGCTAGCGACCATAGCATTTCACTAGCTCCAGCGAAGGGTTTGCTTTTTTTTAATTAAAAAAATAAAACCAAAAGCTCTTTGCAAAAAAAAATTATCAAACACCACTTGACTCAACGTAACTTTACAAAGGATTTTTTTTTATAAAAGGCAATTTGTATTTTCCCAAAAGGCTTCAAGTTAAAGACATCTATATTTCCTCAAGGCCCATTTGCAAAGCCGAACCAAACGCACCCGTGCTCTAAATATATCTTATAGAAGATGGGTTTGACATGGAAAACAAAAATTAAAGTAGCAAAAGAGCAATGCTTGCGGGAAGCCAGTTGATTCACTTCTTCTTCAAAGGGAGATGGTATGTTCACTCAGATTGTCTAATCTCAAGGGAAAACGAAAGCAGATTGTACAGAGTTTGAAACTTAAAGAGTCAGTAACCTTTAGACATGACTTTTCCCAAAGACAATTTGGGATATGGAAAGTGGAGAAACGCCTCACACTTTTTAATAATGGTTTGATTTATTATATGATGGGGCCTCATTTGTTTCTGCATCCCCTTCTTTATCTTAGGATTAATTTCATCAAAAATCTCAAATTGATATTACAATGTCAACTTTACTCCCCAAATTAATTTTCGTGGCATAAAAAATCCAAAATCAGTACACCCGTAATAAATGTATCAAAGTTTTCGAGCAAAATTAGGGCAAAATTAAGGATTTTAATAGAGTTTCAAAACGTGAGAAAGTTCTTTGGGCAAAATTAACGGATTTTAGTGGATTTCCCAATCTCAGTCCATTTTCTTCAAATCTGGCTTTCTCGAAATGACTTCATTTAAGAGATTCATTTATGTTCAATTTACACTTCACATCCATGCCTTTTTCCAATCATTCAAGTTGTTTACCACATGTGTTTTCACGTCAATAATTTAACTGACATATTGAATGGAAGCTAATGGATGGTAGATTTACAACGGGTGTACAAATTTGAGATTTTCTAAGATGCGAAAATTAGTCTATAGTAAATGTAGCATTAGTACACTAGTTTAGGATTTTTTATGATGCAAAAATTAATTTAGAATAAATATGACACAAATATATTAATTTGATATTTTTTGTGATCATAACCTTTAATCTTATATCCTGTCCTCTGCATTTCTCCTTTATAAAAAACAATTATTCAGGATTAGCTTTGGTCATTGTCATTGGCATCCCCACCATGAAAAAGAAGGAGAGTGCTTAGTCACAGTAGTCAGGTTTCATTTCTTTCAGAGGGGGTTTTGCCTTTTTGTTAGGGTCAGATTAAGACAACTTTTGACTAAATTATGGGAATCCAATCCAATTGAATTGCCTCTTTTCCCCTAAAAAGACGCAGATATTCGGTGAGAGTGTGGTCTTTTCTGAACCTGCCTCCCAATAAAAAGGAGCTGCTTTTCAGCAATTTCTCTCCCTTTTTTGTCCCTCAACGGATCCCTCTTCTGCATTTCATTGAACAGCTCTTTGTCTAATGGGTGCTAATCAAACAGCTCAATGATCAATCATTGTGTACTCTAGAAGATTTATATCCTACTGTATAGCATAATGATGACCATGACATTGTCACGTGAATGCAGCTGCTTTGACCCACTGTAGTGTTGAATGCAAGAGAAGGAGTCTCTCGTGAAAGTTTTCATGACAAGCCCCAGGTCTTTCTCGACTGAAGTTTGTCTTTTCTTTCACGAATAGACTGGGCGAGGGCCGGCCTCGCCGGCATCGGGCGAAGCCGGCCTCACCCGTTGCAGGCGAGGTCGAGCCTCGCCGGCGTCGGGCAAGGCCAACCTTGCCAATTGCTGGTGAGGTCGAGCCTTGCCGGCATCCGGCAAACGTCGACCTCGCCGGAGTTGTCGGCGAGGTCGAGCCTCGCCAGATTTGGAGAGGAATTAGGCGAGGGTAGCCTCGCCCGACGCCGGCGACCTCCGCCAGCCCCGGCTATGGCCTGCAAAGAAAAAAAAGAAAAAAAAAAAGAAAAGGAAAAAGAAAAAAAATAGAAAGAAAATAATAAAAAATTAAAAAGTTACTGTTTTGGTAACGGAACAATAACTTTCTCGCCGACCCGGCAGGTATTTTGGTCGACCAGAGATCCAGGTCCTTATTTCAAATCCCTATTTGAGACTGATTAAGCACTTTAAATTCTTATTTGATACAAAATTTATTTTGAACCCATTTTTGAGAATTTGACCCGATTTCAAATCCTTAATTGGAATTTTCCCAACATAAAGATAATGTATCTGTGTTCCTTTTACCAACAAGAATTCTGATTTTCCTCGTTTGGGTCTTTTTCAAGTAATTAAAAACTAAAGGACAATAACTTCCCTGTCCTCATTTTTTATGTTTTTTGGTCAGACCCTGTCCTCATTTAAGTATTGTATTTTAGTACTTTTGGGCACTGTGTCTTCTGACACTGATATGCCTAGCATTTATTTAACCCAAGCCCAAACCGAGCCTATGGTAAGAGACTGGTTGTATGGTACAAAAAAAGCTCAGAGACGATTGAGTCCTTAATATTCATCCTTTGGATGACTATCGGATGAGTTTTTGACCAACTTAAACTGTACTTACCAATCTTAATGGGTGAAATTAGTAGTCTCTATTTACATTTAACTCTCTCTACTTGTACCTGAGCAGTTTTGAGAGCTTCGAGAATCGCCTTGTACACAGGTGTGAAGTGAGGAGGCAACTTTTGAGTCCTTCAAAGACACAAAAAAGCCCTCACTTGTCATAAATCAGAAGAAAAAGGCTATGCCTTTAAACACAACCATTGTCTTTTCCATCTCTGTCTAGTGTCTCTCTGCACCTGCAATTGTCATCTCAAACTTTATCTGATAAATCCTAACAAAGATCTACGCTCAGTTGTCTATACGTACAACTACACTTTGGGAGGGTTATGCAAGATTACAAGCGCACAGTTCATCCTTCACATGTCTCAACTCTAGTCCTCCATTACATACTCAAATGTACCTACCTCCGTTGTGCTTCATTTTGATGCTTGAGCAGTACTTTCTTGACAAGAACTTAGTTCATTTAGGCCTTAGAAGGATCAACCTGGCTATAAATAACAATACCAGTCAAGAAATTAATCCCCGTACAATTGTTTTTTGGTCGAAATCCCCGTACATTGACAATGCCCTTTTAAGATATAATTTGAAGCTTAATATGTTATTCCGATGATTTTCTTGGTGTTAGCCAAGTCATCTCATCACTTTCGTCCCATTAAATGAGAAGGCATGGCCGAGCGAGAGTCGATTACACCATATCTGAAACGGAGGGAAAAAAAAGGAATCATCTAGATTAACAGAAGCAGTTGAATTGTGTTCAATCAAGTACTCGTAGTATTGTGTCCTTAGATCGAAGGTTGCCAAAAAATATCGTTGCAACTCCTCTTCTGTGCAGCAACAGATTTGAGGGAATGAACCCTTTGCGTGAAGTCCGACATGCCCACGCTGTCTCGCTTGCTCAGTAGAAATGAGCGCAAGAATTTTTTTAAAGATCAGAAGTAATTTCACTCATCCGTCCTGAAAGTAAGGAAATTCTCCCTAAGCGAGCAAAAGAGAGAAAAAGGAGAGCACCACACGAGGCCCAATCACTTTTTATGTTATCGATTTCGACGAATTCATGCAACGTTGATAGCCATAAAAGTGTTCAAAATGCCAGTTTGAATTAGACACCGGAGCAGAATGATGGGATTCTCTTCAGTATAAAGCAGAAAAAGAAAGCAAGAGGTGCCATTCCACGTATAAAACCTTTATGCCGTAATGGCAGACATAATCCAAATAAACTAAGAACCAAGAGGTCCACTTCTGTTCCTAAAAGCAAACTCAATATTCTCAATTTCAACTGATCATCGACGTCACTCTCTCCTTTTATGAACCAACTTTTCTCTATTCCCCATGCACCACTCACCCAAAACCAAACCAAAACCAAAAAAAAAAAAGTGAAGTCTGTGAATTTCACCTGACATATTAAAAAAATTTCCCATCTTCCACTAAACTTTCACTGGGATTTTCTTGTGTTGTCCCTCCATTTTGCTCACTGCAAGTACCAATGGAGATTTCCCATTTTCTCTGCCTTCACCTTCTTGTCACCCTCATGTTCTTTGAGCCAGCTTTGTCTGCTGATGCAGATGTATACTCAGAGGCTCTTTTGAGTCTGAAAAAAGAGCTTGTTGATGACCAGAACAGCTTGAGTGACTGGATCTTGAGCCCTGGAGGTCAAACCTCACCAGAGAAAGTGACTGCATGTTCTTGGTCTGGTGTTTCTTGCAATGAAAACTCCACATCAATCTTGGGTCTTGATCTATCCAAGAAAGGCCTTGGTGGTGAATTATCTGGGAAGCAATTCAGCGTCTTCAAAGAGGTGACTAGTCTTAACCTCAGTTACAATTTTTTCTCCGGGCAGCTTCCCGTGGGAATTTTCAATCTCTCTGGGCTGAGAACTCTAGATATCAGCAGAAACAACTTCTCTGGTCACTTCCCTAGCGGAGTCTCTGGTCTCAGAGACCTTGGAGTGCTTGATGCATTTAGCAACAGCTTCTCAGGTGCAGTACCTGCTGAGCTCTCCGGGCTCGAACATCTCAAGGTCCTTAATTTAGCCGGTAGTTACTTCAGTGGACCAATTCCATCTGAATTCGGCTCTTTCAAGAGCCTCGAGTTCGTACACCTTGCTGGGAATTACCTGAGTGGGAAAATCCCACCAGAACTAGGGAAGCTTCAGACAGTGAGTCATATGGAGATTGGGTACAATTCCTACGAGGGAAGCATCCCGTGGCAATTGGGCAACATGAGCGCAATCGAATATCTAGATATCGCAGATGCGAACCTATCTGGGCTGATCCCGAGTGAGCTTTCCAATCTCACCAAGCTTCAGTCCCTTTTCCTCTTCAAGAACATGTTCACCGGATTGATTCCAGGAGAGTTCAGCAGAATGATCTCCCTTGCTGACTTGGATCTTTCGGATAATCTAATCTCGGGTCCGATCCCCGAGAGCTTTTCGGAGCTGAAGAATCTGAGGTTGCTGAGCCTGATGCGTAATGAAATGAATGGTACTGTTCCTGACGGTATTGCTGCCCTTCCATCACTTGAGACCCTTCTCATATGGAACAATTACTTCACCGGGTCACTTCCAAGCAGTTTGGGGAACAACATGAAGCTTAAGTACATTGATGTCTCCACCAACAGTTTGGTAGGTGCTGTTCCACCTGATATCTGCTCAGGAGGTGTTCTATTGAAACTGATCTTGTTTTCGAATAAATTTGAGGGCAGTCTTCCTCCGTCTCTCACGAACTGTTCTTCCCTCGTTCGTCTTCGGGTCGAAGATAATTCATTATCAGGGGAGATCTCTCTGACATTCAGCCTTCTTCCTGACATAACGTACATAGATTTATCGAGGAACAATTTTATTGGTGGAGTGCCTGCAGATACATATCGAGCTTCAAACCTCCAGTACTTCAACGTTTCCTACAACTCGAGGCTAGGAGGATCCATTCCAGAAGGGATATGGTCTTTGCCATTTCTTCAGAATTTCTCAGCATCCTCTTGTAATATTTCGGGGAACATTCCTTCATTTGATTCATGTGAATCAGTTTCAGTCATTGAGCTGAACGGTAATAAGTTATTCCAATCACTCCCCAAAAGTGTGTCTAGATGCCAGGCTCTTGAAAGGATCGACCTGAGCAACAATCACCTGACAGGCCTTCTACCCAAAGAGCTCGCAAGTCTCCCTGCTTTAAGGGCTCTCGACCTGTCGCACAATAATTTCACTGGTCCTATACCGGCAAAACTTGGTGATCTTTCAAGTTTGCAATACTTGAATGTGTCTTACAACGATTTCACTGGTTCAATCCCCTCGGAGAAGGTGTTCAAGTCAATGGATGGAAGTGCCTTCGCTGGAAACGCGAGACTATGTGGAGAACCTTTGAGGCAATGTCCTAGTTCAGTGGTCATACTGGGAAGCAAAGGCACAGGCAAGCTTATACTGGTTCTGCTACTATGTGTGGGAATAATCGTTTTCATTGCGGCATTAGCTTTCGGGTTATTTTATTTCCGGAGAGGAAATAAAGGCCAGTGGAAAATGGTTTCCTTTGGTGGGCTCCCTGGATTTACAGCTAACGATATTCTGAAAAGCTTCAGCTCTGCAGAGTCCATGGAGTCAACAACTTCCCTACCTGCCTTGGTATGCAAAGCCGTTTTGCCCACGGGAATCACCGTGTTAGTGAAAAAGATCGAATGGGATGCAAAAAGAATGAAGGCCATGATGGAATATATCACAAGAATGGGCAATGCAAGGCATGTGAATTTGATCAGGTTGCTAGGTTTCTGTTACAATAAACAGATGGCCTATCTGTTGTATGATTACCTGCCAAACGGGAATTTGGCTGAAAAGACGAGAATTAAGAGGGACTGGAGTGCAAAGTACAAAATTGTGATGGGTGTTGCAAGGGGCCTTTGTTTCCTCCACCATGATTGTTTTCCTGCTATGCCTCATGGAGACTTGAAGTCGAGTAATGTGGTGTTTGATGAGAATATGGAACCGCGTTTGACTGAGTTCGGACTCGCTTATCTGGTCCGGATGAACAAAGGTTCAGTCGGAGGAACAGTTTCTTACCAGGAAGCAGGTAAATTGAGCTAAACATTATCCTCACATAGTACACGCATTGAATGTTAATGTTATAGAATACTCACGTTTGACAAAGTTGATTTCCGGGTGTTAACCGAACGAAATAAGCCTTCTACAGAAATTTCGAATTGACCATATCTTAGAGAATGCCATTATGCACCAAGGACCTAAGTTTCTGTACAGATAGGTGCGTCATAATGGACATTTGAATCAAACTAACAGCGGGTGGATACCATCTGCAGAATTCTCTTGGCTTATTTTCTTTTCATTATCTCGACCCTGCATCAAATTGACTCTTTTCTCTGTTCTCGTTTGATGATAGATGACAATGCCACACGGGAGCAGCTCCAAATGGATGTTTACAACTTTGGGGAGATCATTCTGGAAGTTTTGACGAACGGGAGGTCAGCAAACGCGGTGGGAAGCATACGGAGCAAGCCAAGGGACGTTCTTGTGAGGGAAATCCTTGTAGAGAATGATGTCGGTACCGATCGCTCATTGCAAGAGGAGATAAAATCGGTGCTTGAAGTCGCTCTGCTCTGCATACAAAGCAGGGCATCGGACCGACCATCCATCAGCGATGCACTGAAGCTCCTGTCAGGGTTGAAGCCACCAAGAAAATGACACCTGCGTAGGAGTAATACCAAGTCACCATAAAAGTCGAGTGCTTTGTCAAATAGCTAATATAGAATATTTGATTGCTTCTTATCTTCAGCATAAAAGTGCTTGCTGTTCTAAAAGCCCCCCAAACTATATTCTTGTGTATTCCTAGAGAATATAGCACGAGTGTCATACTTCTTTCTCTCCTCTGCATTAAGCAAATGAAATATCTTCCCAACTTGGTTATTTGCAATCAGGTGACATGAAACCCGAACAAATCTGTGTAACTGAGCAGAAAGAGTTGATCATATTACACTCAGCAAAATCATCAAGCTCCCTGATATCTGACTCTGCTGAAAGCGAAGAAGACGTGCATGAACTACTTAAACAGAGAACAGCAAACAAAACCGGGATCACGTTGTTTCCACCAAAGTTTCCATCTTTGAGGGAGATGGGAAATAAAAAATAACACCCTTTTTGGAAATGTTTGGCCTGGAGCCCAAGGACAGGATTCAATTTCAAAATACAGAACGAGAAACACTCCTCCTCTTCTCTGTTTTGGGCCGTCTTGTCGGTTGAATCTGGACTAGGATGTTCATCATCATGCAGTTTCTTGTCTGATTCATCAGTCCATTGCACACTCCTTTCCTTTTCGGCGATTTCATTCTATGAGAGGAAGGAAAACGAGAGAGCAAAGGAATGATATTGCTGAAACAAGTTCATGATTCCTTCTTGGGCCAAATTTGAATCCACACAGATCACCAAGTAGCTCAGCCTCAGCTCAATTCAAGGTTGTTTCTTGCGCTCTTGGAGTTTCAGGGTAAGCGCCTCCACAACACCCCCGAAGCTCTCAAACTTGTGGCCCACCACGTCCACCCCGACCCCGAGCCTCTCCGCTCCCGCCGCCGTCACCGGCCCGTGCGCCGCCACCAGCAGCTCCGGCCACCTCCTCCGCACGTCCTCCCACTCCCACCCAAAACCCGCCTTCAGGCTCTTCAGGAGGCCCTCCACTTCTCCGCTGCTGGTGAAAAGGATCGCGTCCAGCCCCTCGCCCTCCACCCTGCTCGCGATCGCCCCCGCGCAATCCTCCCCCAGCCACCGCGTCTCGTACGCCCCGACCCTGACCGCCGCCCAGCCGTTCGCCTCCAGGTCGGCGATGAACTCCGGCACCACCGGCGGCTCCTCGATCCCGACCACCAGGGGGACCGGGCAGAGGATCCTCCTCCGGTCGCCTCGCCCGAGCGCGCCCACGAGCCCCCGTGGGCTCGCGACTCGGGGGACTAGGGTCTCGACGCGTCTCGGGTCGGGGCAGATCCTGGACAGGAGCTCGTCGTCCAGGAGCTCGGCGTCCTTGCCGAGGGCCGCGACGATGAAGGCGCCTCCGTGGGGGGACAAGAGCGGCGGCCGGATGCCGGCGGCGGCGGCTGAGAAGGCGGCGATGCCGGCGCGGGAGGTGAAGGCGACGGCGGAGAAGGGCTCGAGCGCCGGCGGCCGGAGGTGGGACCGGAGGGAGGAGATGGTCCGCGGGGTCGGACCCACGGAGAGGGTGGGGCACCAGAGCGGGGCGTGGCCTTTGACGGCGAGGAGGCGAGAGAGCCTCCGCGCGTAGTTCTGCGGCGTCGTGAAGGCCACGGTGGCGGCCGGCGGAGGAGGCGGAGGAGGAGCGGCGGCGGTCATGGCAGACGAGGATAACGCGGCCATCGGAGCGTGAAATCATTGGCCAATCATTTGCACGTCTTTAGTGCTGGTGTCTGGTGATGGTGTGTCCGGGCTTTTGGATCACGGCTGATATCGGGTCGGGTCGGGTCGGGAATCGGGTATTGAGAGCCTTTGTAGGGGGGACGCTCGGCCGGACCAGTTCGCGCATAGTGCTAAGTTGGAAATTTCCCGACATCCCCAGTGATTGTGCCAATTATAAAAGTTGTGTTAGGCTTACTTAATAATGCTTGAAAAGTTTATTGAATTATCTTATTTATTCTGAAAGCGTGTTTCAAATATATTTCAATCGATTTTCTAGGTTGACATGTCGAATCTTACTAAAAAATTTATTTGATCGCTTCACGTGTAAGTCAATCACGCCTCGTTAATAGTAAGGCGATTGGACCGTAAAATAGAAAAGTAATTTATTGGAACATTTTCGAAAAGAGGTGCCTTTTGTTTTGTGATCTTTTCTTCTTTGTTTTTTTGGTCGAAATTCGTGATCTTTTCTTCGGCGACAAGTTTAATGCACGCAATCTCTGTTTTTTCTTTTATCTATTTTTTTGGTAGTACCTTCTTCTTTTCCTTTTTCATGTTGTTTGCTTACCAGAATATGTTCCTAACTTGCTCCTTAAAAAAGCACTACCCACCCAATTCATATATTTTCTCAGACGGGAGACTAGATAAATAATAATAATAATAACAACGATAATAATAGTAATTTCTCAATTCATGTATGTTCTCTGACGGGATACTCGATATATTATTATTATTATTATTGTTTATGTTTTGCGGGACATAGTTTTGAGAGCGAGGAGGTGAGAGAGTCTCTGCGCATGGTTTTGCAGCCTCGTGAAGGCCATGGTATGGTGGACGCAGGAGGAGGAGGAGTGGCGGTGGTCGTGGCGAAGGCGGCCATCGCAGATGATTATAACGTGGCCATCGGCCAATCATTTGCACGTCTTCAGTGGTGATTGATGGTTTTGTTGGGCTTGATTCGCGACTGACATGTCGTGGGATTGGATCCCTTCATAATGAGTTCAAATCTCGTATGCCTAGTTATCTAACAAGCTATATCATCGTATGGATTTGGACATAAAACGCTTGATATGTTCGCATATAGCATAATGTCAAGTCGTCTATTTGGGCCGCTAATTGGGCATTGACGGTAGGAGTGAGCACAGGTCCGAAGTAGAACGGTTTGGTTCTCAAGTAGGGAGGTTCCGATTCCCTATTCCGAAACCGAAATCGAGAACCGAAATCGAGAACCAAAACCGAGAACTGGGAATGGAACCAGGAATCCTAAATCTAAAATGCATAATTTTCTTACTACTCTTCACTTCTCATTACTTAGCTCTCAAATTTTCATTTCTGTCCGCATGCTCTTGCTTTGCTTAACTTGTCATATAGAACATTTCCTAACGTTTGTTTAGACCTTCGATTTATTGTGATTGAGTACCCACCATTCGCATGCTCATTGCTTTGCTTAACTTGTTATGTTTGGGTATTTATTGTCATGTATATATGCCAAGTTTTTGTTTTTTTGGTAAGGTGGATTGTTTTCATCATTCACTTTTTCAAGAAACATCTTGAGCTTGATGGTTCCAACAATGGAACCATGATGATAATGGATGGTGGAAGGAGAAAATAAAAAGTTATAGTTGCAGTTGCAAATAATTGATATGCGACTCTTCAATTTTAAATTTAAAACTATTATTAAGTTATCAACTATTATTGTTGTTTCTTTTGATTTTAGGTGGTCAAAATTTGGAACAAATTGTCATAGATGTTTGAGGACCAAAAGCTCATCTTTCTTTCCTTTTTTCTACTTCCCATTTTGTTTGTGGTCCTAGATATAGATATTGTCTTGATTGACATGCTAATCCCTCGTGAATCCTGTTGAATATCGATTCACACAACGACTTCTCATTTTGATTGTATTTATTTGAATCATAATACTAGGAAAATTAGTCTTTTGTATTCTCTTCGATGGATACTAAGCTTGTTTGGCATTGTCGTGTTCATTTTCGTTTTGTTTAACTGAAAATAAAACTCAAAAGAAAAAAACCTATTGAACCTTGGAACTAACTTTGAAACCAATGACAGAGTAGGTTCTAGGTTTCAACGATTAGATTTCAGATTTTAAAAAATGAGAAGCCTATACCTGAGAGTAGGTTCCAGGTTTTGAGTTCTAGGTGGAATATGTAAAGAACTTGAAATAGTTTACCCCTAATTGACGGTCTTATTAGTACATTCTCATTGTTGCGTTGCATCTTCTTCTTCTTCTTCTTTTTGTCGTTAAAACTGACACTTGTCCTAGGAGTGAGCATCGATCGCGATCCTACCTAGAAAATGCCCTGGATAGGATTGAACCGATCAATTCTAGGTGGTTCCCACAAGAAATGGTTCAATTCCTAGTTTCACAAATTTGGAATCAACAATAATCGATCTAGTTCCCAATTCCGCACTAGGAACCGGACCGAGTCCGTACGCCTTGTTTTTTCTTCCTCTTTTAGCAAAGCTGCATTAGGGGTAAAGGAAGAACACTATTTTTTTTTTGGTCCAAAGAAAAACTCCAACTAAAAGGTCTTGACTGAGTCAATTATAGGTATTGTTTCTTCGATGTCTCCGCATTACATAAGTTTCTCGAATAAAATTTAAACTTTCTACTAGTTTTTTGGATTGGTTTCTATTAAAAGTTAAAAGGGAAAATTACCAAAAAAGTCCTAAACCATTTTGCAATTGTACCAATTAAGTCATAAATATTTTTTTTTGGCCAATTCAATTATAAACTTTTTTGTAATTGTGCCAATTCAATCCATCCGATCACTTTTTGCCAACTGGCGTTAACGTGGACACCGGCCGGTTAACGTGGCAATATTTTAATAATTTTTCGATTTTTTTTTATTTTTTTCTCTTTCTTTTTTTTTCCCACTATCTTTTTGCTCGTTCTCTCCGGCGAGTTCGACCTTGCCAATCACGAGCGAGTCTAGCTCTTGTTGGCACTGGCGAGGGCGAGCCTCACCGTTGCCGAGCAAGATCAACCTCGCCATGGCCAGGGCAAGGTCGACCTCACCCAACGACAGTGAGGTCTCGCTAAATCTAGGTGAGGCCTCGCCGTCACTAAGCGAGGTCGACCTCGCCCGACCATGGCGAGGTCCACCTCGTCGTCACTGGGCGAGCTCGACCTCGCCTAGCCATGTGGAGGCTCAACCTTGCCTGGCGACAACGAGGTCTCGCCATGGCTAGGGCGAGGTCGACCTCGTACAATGACGGTGAGGCCTTGCCAAATTTGGGTGAGGCCTCGCTATTGCCGGGGGAGGTCGACTCTCGCCATGGCTGGGTGAGGTCAAGCTCGCCCAGCAACGGCGAGGTCGAGCCAGATCTAGGCGGTCTTGCCGTCTTTGGGCAAGGTCGACCTTACCATGACCAGGCGAGGCCTCGCCCAAATCTAGCGAGGTTGACCTCACCATGGCCGGGTGAGGTCTAGCTCGCCCAGCGACGGCGAGGCCTTGCCCAGATCTAGCAAGACCTCACCCTGCGATGGCGAGGTAGAAGTCGTCGGCCTCAACCTCTCGTCGCTCATCGGTCGCCGGCGACCGGGGAAAAAAAAGGAAAGAGAAAAAAATATAAAAAAATTATTAAAATATTGCCATGTCAGTCGGCCGGCGCCCACGTCATCGCTGGCTAGTTAAAAGTGATCAGATTGACTGAATTGATACAATTGCAAAAGGTTTATGACTGAAATAGCAAAAAAAAAAATGTTTGTGACTGAATTAGCACAATTGTAAAATGTTTAGGACTTTTTTGGTAATTTTTCCAAAGTTAAAAGTAGAAGTGTTCATCGGCATTGCTGGGGAACTCAAGCTCGTCGCTCTCGCAATTAGCAAGACATTCTGCTTGGCTCTTCGTTCTTTGACCATTGCTTCAAGTTCTCAAAGAGACCTCGCAATCTTTGCCAACCTCTGATGCATTCTTGTTCTGTTGCTTTGCTTCCTAGAGCTTTTTCTTCATGTTTATGATTAAATTATATCTCGAATTTGTGCCTGTAAAGGAAACTTAACCTGAGATGAATTATAGTAAAGCACAAAGTTGATTTTTTAGATGCACAACGATCAAGTGCAGATTTTCAATTCGGGTAACTCGTGGACACGGAATATTCCCTTGAGAAGTGGGAATTGGCTAAGGGAAAAGAAAAGAAAAAAGAAAAAGAAAAGTTCCAATTTGGGCGTGGACTTACCACATCCTCGCATCTCGGGCTTCTTCCGGAAGCGGTGGTGTGTGTAGAGAGAGAGAGAGAGTTCTGGGATTCTTTGTAGAGAGGTTGAAGCGCTACTACAGGAGTGCATGGTAGTGAGTTTTCTCCGTGGGTATTGTTCATAAAATTATGCTAAGAATTCAAGTGTTAAGTTCAATTAAATCTTTTGAGTAAGATTTGTAAATTCCCCGGTGAAATTGAGAGATTATTCATGAGATATAATGGGGCTAAACATTGTATGACTTATCGAGTGTAATTAGGGG
The DNA here is from genome assembly GCA_024500025.1 of Syzygium aromaticum. Classification (NCBI taxonomy): domain Eukaryota; kingdom Viridiplantae; phylum Streptophyta; class Magnoliopsida; order Myrtales; family Myrtaceae; genus Syzygium; species Syzygium aromaticum. Next base: position 2,521,069 of record CM044887.1, on the reverse strand, counting down.
TTAGGAAACAGTAAGAGTGTTTGAGTGATTCAAGTGTAGTTATAATCTCCATGATATCGTCTGATTTATAATGAAATTTTTTGTTGCACTCCCCGTAAATGTAAGTCACTCCGATCGAACCACATAAATCTTGTGTCTAATTTATTTTCTTCTTCGGTATATTGTATTGTTCCTTTTTTTCGAAAAAAAATTGTATTAATTGCTCAAAATGATACATGAGAAATACAGTGACTTCAATGACAAAGAAAATCGAAATACAACAAAACAAAACCAAATCCAGAAAATAAGGATGATTAACGGAGTACCAGCAGAGTTAAACACATACTCATTCCATAAAAACGGATCTATCAAGCAAAATAATCGGCGGCCAATCACTAGATCTTATATCACCATCAGTGATGAGTACATGCCGGAAAGTCCTTCTCCAATAACTACAACGTTGCATGTTGGCAGTGCATGCCTAGGTTTGGCTTTCTCTACATCATCGCTGGACGAAGATAACCAAAACGGGTTGAAAAAACACAAATCTAAACTTTGGAAGAGCAAACCTTCGTAGTTTTGCAAGACGCCAAAACTCATATGATCATCAATAAAATTGGAGGCAGAACACTTGTATACAGACAGAGTCCGAGGTATCAAATCCCCAACTCCCAAATATAAATTGGGAAAGAAAAGCTCCTACATCTAAAACTAAATCATGAGAGTTTGACTCTCATGTCTAGAATTAGACCGGGAGAAGAGAGTTCCCGAATTTAGATCGATAGAGAAGAAAAACCAAGAAAAGAACAAAAAGACTCAAATAAAATTAACGGGAGGGGAGGGTGAGACTAGCTCAAACGCTCCCCCATGGCTGAAGCTTGAAGAAGACAGAAAGAGATAAGATAGAGAGAAACTTTTCGGCTTCTAGATTTAAGTATTCTCATTCTCTATCTATTTTATTATTCGATCACTTATTTTCGCAGCACGTATCTTCTTGTCTCACCTTCAACCAAAAACCCAAATGATTGTCGCAAGAAGAAGACTGGAAAAATCTTGTGGAGGGTTTATATGTAATAAGAACTGGGATCATGATTAATGGGGCAAAAAAGAAAGAAAATTAAAAGGGTTAATATTATAAAAAAATATCAAACTGATATATTTGTGCCATATTTTCCCAAAACTAATTTTTGCGTGAACGTAAAAACTTGTAAACTAGTACATCCGTGTTACATTTACTCCGAACTAATTTTTTTGTCACAAAAATCCTAAAATGACATATCCGTGGCACATTTATACTCATGCCATATTTATCCCATATTGTGGTAAATCCAAGATTTTTTGAGATAAGTGTGATACATGTACACAAGTTTAGAATAAATGTGGCAGCGGTATACTAGTTTAGGATTTTTTTGCGACTCAAAAATTAATTTGGGGCAAATGTGATATGGGTGTGCCAGATGAGGAGTTTTCATAACACAAAAATTAATTTGGGATAAATATGATATGGGTGTAATAATTTGGGGTTTTTGTTAGTATTAACCTAAATTAAAATAAAGAAATGAGGAGTTTGGATTACAGTGGGCAAAGGGATTTTAGTAAGCGTGGAAAGAGAGAGCGGGCACTTGGAATTTGAGCTCTCTATCGATGTCCGTGCACAGAGCATCAAAATCGACATTTGCAAGTACGCACCATATCTCGAGTTTTGAGACCAAAAGACAGAGAGAGATGTGACACACTTTGTACATTCTTTTGAAAATACGAGCACAATCATCAGAAGAGCCCCTATCAAATAATTGGTTACAGGGTGAACAAGGACGGTTCTCGATCTCACAAATTGAAAATCGACTCTTGTTTGTCCGACTTCAAGTTCCAAGGTAACCGATCTACATTGAAATCGATCATCTCTAATTCGTCCAGAATAATTTATGTGCAGTGCTAAGTTGGAAATTCTCATATGTCCCCATCGACTATGCCAATCATGAAAGTTGTGATTGAATTATTTGAAATTGTTTGAAAAGTATATTATATTATCTTTTTAATTTTGAAAATGTGTTTCAATGTATCTCAATCGGCTTTATAGGCTAATATGTCGGATCTTACATAAAGGTTTATTTGATTGCCTTACGTGCGAGCCGATCATGCGTTATAAGTAGAAATGTAATTTATCGAAACATTTTCGAAAGGAGGTGCCTTTACGCCAAAGTCATATGACGCTAAAGGTGAGCAAAGAACTGGAGTCATAGAAAGGAAAGAAGAAGGCGAAGACGATGCAGTATTCGTAATGTCATCTTTTCTTCCACGACAGGTTTAGTACACGCAATCATTTTCTTTTTCTTTTTAAGGTCGTGTCACGTTAAATCTTATGGAAAATGTTTATTCGATAGCTTCATGTGCAGGCCGATCGCGCGCTGTAAACAAAAGGACGGTTGGGTTGTGAACAAAAAAAGTAATTTATCAAAACATTTTTGAAAGGAGGTGCCTTTACGCCAAACCCAAACAACGCTTGAAGGCGAGCAAATAATCAAAAGCACATAGGAAGGAAGGAAGGAAAGAAGGAGAAGAAGATGATGCACGGTTTGTAATGTTATTATGATATTATCTTCTCTTCTGCGACAAGTTTAATACACTTTAATCCCTTTTTATTTTATTTATTAATGTTGTTTGTTTTCCCGGTCCTAGGTTCCTGACTTTTGCTCCTGAAGTACCTGCTGTGTTGGTGGGTCTCACCCTCAATCCATGTATTTTCTCGGACCGGATACTATAACAATAACAACAACAACAATAATAATAATAATAATAACAATAATTCCTCATGTTGCGGACCAGGCAATACATGTATTTGCGTTTTATAGTGTCAATTAATCCTCAAATTTTTTTATTTTAGGTTTTTTAATGTTCCTTTGGTACTATTTTATATAAATTTTCCTCAGAAATACTTCAGGGCTCTTGGGAAGCAAAGCCATCAAATGAAGAAATTTGCCCATTCCAAAAAGTGGTGACGATTCTCTGATTGTGATTATGCATATAGTCAATGATATTAAAATTGAAACGTAAGACTCTCAATGGATTTTTGTTACCAAAAAGAGGGTATATTAAATTGTTAATACTATGAAAAATCTCAAACTGGTACATTCATGATAATTTTATCCTAAACTATTTTTTTTATTACAAAAAATCCCACACTAGTACACCTGTGATCATTTTACCCCGAACAATTTTTTTGATTACCAAAAACTCCATAAGTGTACCCCCAAACTAATTTTTTTATCACAAAAAATTCTAAACCGGTAAACCTGTGAAAAATTTACCATCCGTTAGTTTCCATTAAATTTTACTTTCAAATTGTTAAGTTTAATGACACATGATAATTGACAGGATACCGGTTTTGGGTTTTACCCTTTTGTTTGCCACAAGTTTACTAATTTGTGATTTTTCGTGATATTAATCCAATTTAATGGACACTAACGTAGGGTAAATTTATCACAAATGTACCGGTTTAAAGTTTTTAGTGGTCAAAAAATAAGTTCAAGGGTAAAATTGTCACAAGTATACCGGTTTATAGTTTTTTGTGGTCAAAAAAATGGTTCGGGGTAAATTTGTTATTGGTGCACTAGTTTAGGATTTTTTGTAATTAAAAAAATAGTTCGTCGTAAAATTGTCACAAGTATACAAGTTTAGAATTTTTCATGATATTAACCCTATATTAAATGAATCCAATTAAAGTAATTGTCCCAAAATTGCAACTTTAGTAATAACAAATGACACTAAATTTTCGAAAGTTAGGATCTAATGAATTATACCCGGACTTATTTGCGGTGAGGTTATCGATCTAACGAGTTGAGCCTTATGCCAGTCGTACAGCACACCTGAACTAGCCATTAATGACCAGCTTTGTCGGTATCCTTTTCAACTTTGTCAGTATCCTTTTTAACCGATTTAATGAATTATACCTCGATCTATCCGAATCAGATTTATCACTAAAGAACTGATAGATTGCATGGAGCACGAAATTAATTATTTACCGAGCTAAATCATGCGATAACTACGGGCTCATGCGATATCTACGGGCCGACAGAGGGAAATACGCCGAACTCGACCCCTAAAAAATAATGGTCGAATCTACCTCGTTATATTAATCTCTTTAAAAGACATTTTATTAATTCAGATCCGAGTTGCTAAATTCACGAGGATTTGTCGTACCAAAAGGACATATTAAAGATTTGATTTAGGGATTACTCTCCGGAATCTGTGAAAAGGGGGAAAGACACGGCGATGTTTTCTCCCACGACCCGATTCCTGAGGGACGCACGAACTCTTTCTTGGGCAACTTGGCAATCAATACCAAAGAATCGGTTCGTCCGTAAGCGGTGGTGTGTGCGCGAGTGTTTATATATTCACATACACACAGAGATCATTGATTCCTTATGGAGAGGTTGAAGCGCTGCTACACGAGTGCTTGGTAGTGGGTTTTGTTTATGGAATTACACCGAGAATTCAAGTGTGGAGGCTGATTAAATCTTGTGAATAAGATTTGTGAATTTCTTCGTGAGATCGAAATATTATTTTGTGAGGAATTATTGAGCTAAACATGGTGTGAAATATTGGATGTAATTGGGAGTTGAGAAACAGTAAGAGTATTTGAGTGACTCGAGTGTGATTATAATTTCCGTTATATCACTTAATTTATAGTGAAATTATTTGCTGCTTTCTTCATGGATGTAGGTCATTTTAATCGAATCACGTAAATCCGATGTCTAATTTATTTTCTTGTTTTGTTTATTTTGTTGTTCAATCGCTTGTTTTCACAACATTTATCTTCTTGTCTCTCCTTCGACAAAGAACCCACATGGTTGTCAAAGGAAGAAGACAGCGAAATTCTGGTAGAGGGTTTATATTAGTAAGAATTGAACAGGGGCTCGTGATTAGCTGGGCAAAAAGAGAAGAAATTAAAAGGGGTAATTCCATCAAAAATCTCAAACTGGTACGCTCATATCACATTTTTCCCATGACTAATTTTTTTGTTGACACAAAAACTCCTAAACTAGTACATACCCATGTCACATTTATCCTAGAATAATTTTTTGTAACAAAAAATCCCGAACTAACACATCCGTGACACATTTACCCTAAATTGAAATACCCGTATCACATATATCCCAAAGTGTGGTAAATCCAGGATTTTTTGGGGTAAGTATAATACAGATGCACTGGTTTGGGATAAATGTAGCATTGGAATATTAGTTTAGAATTTTTTGTGATGCAAACATTTGTTTATGATGGAAGATATGTTTGAATCAATCCATATAATGATTGATACATTTAAACCATTCCAAGATTATAGTTGATTGAATGAATCAATCTAGGATTAGGATTGATTATACAAAAGATATTCTTTCCTCTTATTGCACATATCATGTATTATATATTAAGCATTGTACATGTGAACCAAGTAGTAACAAATGTACAATTCTTTCTTTGTTCTCATTTCTCTTCCTTCCCCTTTCGTGACATGGTATCAGAGCTCATGTTACTGGCTTAGCTTCCGCAAAAATTCTCCTTTTTGATTGCCTTCCGGTTTCTTCTTTTCTATCCTTGTTGTTGCGGAAGACACTAATATGCAAAACAAGGTTAGCACTCCGATGTAGGAATCAATTCTTTGAGCAATTCAATTAAAAAAAAAAACCATCTTACCGATACCATGTCAAAGAACCCTTCAAGTTTAGAAGACCAGATTCCAAGTGGAAATATGGAGGATACTCATGTGGAATCAACAGTGGAGAATCCGACTGGAATCACATCAAGCCAATCGTCCACCGAACAAATCCAACCTATTTAGCAAGGCCCTATTCAGGCCTAGCCAAACCAGGGGCAACCCATCCAGTGGTTGCCCATCCAGGGCCCATTCAACTCATTATGGTATGGACCAATCCATTTGAATCCGTGGTACAATTTTCAGGGACCAACAAATCAAGCCCAAAATTTCTCGGGCCACGGAGAACACAACTAGACCAGAGAGAGCCCACCAACCAATATTGGGGCAAGCCCAAACCCCTGGCCCGAAATGCATTATGCGGGTTAGGCATCCGAATCCGGTATGTCGGGTCAGGGAGCGAATCCCTACCCGGTTGTTCAACCCAGGTGGGTGCCGTTCTCACTTCCTGCTGCAAGTGGTCTCCTGGAGCCTGGCGACCCACTATATACTTCCACCGCCTATGGACCGGAGTTATGTCTTATCAGCCACCAACTAACCGGCCCGGAAAATTATTCCTGATGGTCTCAGGAGTTCCGACGAGCACTTGTAACAAAGGACAAGGACGGCTTCCTTGACGGAGCTGTCTCGATCCCCTCCGACGAACGTCTGGTGCGACACTAGAGGAAATGCAACCACCTCATCCGAACATGGATTGGCAATTGCATTTCTCTAGAGCTCGCGGCCAGACTTCCCCCGACAGAGGACTCAAAGTGCATGTGGGAAAATATCAAATAAATGTATGGTAAGCTTGATTGTGCGAAAATTGTCTCTCTTACCCAAGCACTCAACAAATTAAAACAAGGGAATATGACGGTCACAGCTTGTTTCAACAAGCTTTTAGCGCTTTGGAATGAATTAGAAGTTGTTGAAGAAAAACTTGAGGGACCATAATCAACATTGCAACAGTACAAATCCATGAAGGATAGGGAGAAGGCGACTCGATTTCTCTTGATTTTGAATGAAACATACTTACCTTTTCATTCTCAGATTCTGGCGATGGATCTGGTGTCATCACTAGGCCGAATTTACTAGCTCGCCGTCCAGGAGTGGCTTTGTCGGAGCACATAAAGGATAGGGAATCGATGCTCCTCGCGGCTCAGACAAGAGCTCACTTGAGAGGTATAGCCACAGAAAAGGCAGGAGTAGAATGGAGATCTGCGGCTGCATCACTAGGGTTTCACGGAAAAGAGAAGGGCTCCATATACATAATGGACGGTATAGATCGAAACCCAAAATCCGATGGCTCACAAGTGAAGAACCACCCCTGGATCAGACACCCCCTATGAAGCCGCATTAGCATCGAATTTTAAATCGGGCGGTCCATCTTCGGCCCTGTATAAAAAGGGAAATGGCCAAAATTTAAAAGGAAAATTATTTTGTGATTATTGCAAAAAGCCACATCACACAATAGATACTTGCTGGAAATTGCATGGAAAACCCGGAGATAGAGGGAAGAAAGAAAAGAAATTCTCAGTTCATCAGGTCATTGGGCCAAGTGTTGACAAATTCAATCAACAAATTACTCGTGATGAATATTAGCAGCTAATTAAAGCTCACAAAAAACTGGAGAATTATGATAAAGTGGCAAGTTTCTCAGGTATATCTTATTGTTCGAGCACCATTTCAAATGATGCATGCACAATTGATTTGGGTGCTAGTGACCATATTATATGCAGTAAAAGTCTTTTCTCACATATTGATGAAGATCTCAATTCACCAATTTCAATATGTCTTCCAAATGGAAACGTTACGTATGTCACAAAAATTGGCACTGTAATCCTTAGTCCTCTCATCACTCTTCGAAAAGTCCTATATGTCCCTAATTTCCATTTCAATCCCATTTCTGTTTCAAGAGTGCGTGAGGATAATCCATGTCGAGTTTTCTTCAATTCTGATAATTGTTTCTTTCAAGCCCTTTCGACTGGCAAACTGATAGGCTTGGGTAGTGTCTCACAATGGCTATATTTCTAGACCAGCTTTCCCAAAAATTTTGATTTATCACGCTTTCCATTGAATAATCAATCATTGTGTAATGCCAGTACCGATGGTAAAAATATTCTTTCTCATCAGCGATTGGGTCACAGTGCTTCTTTTCCACATCCTCAATGTCAAATTTGCCCTTTAGCAAAGTGATCTCATGCACCCTTTCCCACTAGCAAATCTCGTGCCACAAGTATTTTTTCGTTGATTCATGCCGATGTTTGGGGACCTTACCGTACACAAAATCATGATGGATCTCGATTTTTCCTTACTATTGTGGACGACTACTCACGTGCTACATGGGTATTTCTTATGCAATCCAAGAGTCAAGTGCATTCTCATTTGAAGTTTTTCATTTCTCTCTCAAAAAGTTAATGTGGAAAAACTATCCAGTGTATTCGGACTGACAATGGGAAGGAATTCTTTAACGATGAATGTGCAATGCTTTTTTCTTCTCGAGGAATTCTGCATGAAAGCACATGCACATACATCCCACAACAAAATGGGATTGTTGAGCGTAAGCACCACCATCTTTTAGAAGTTGCACGAGTCCTTAAGTTCCAAGCTTCTATTCCAAAAAAATTTTGGGGTGATTGTGTAGTCACAACAGCTTACTTAATCAATCGCATGCCATCTCGGATTTTTGATGGACTAACTCCATTTGAATTATATTTTGGGAAGAAATCAGAAACTCATCATCTGAGAGTTTTTGGTTGTTTATGCTATGCCACTACATTGGGTCCGCAGGACAAAATGGGTACCCGCGCCCGACGATGCATTTTCATGGGATATCCGACTCTTAAAAAGGGCTATCATGTTTTTGAACCATCCATAGGAAATTTCTTTGTAAGCATAATGTTATTTTCCATGAAGACATATTTCCTTTCCAAAATGAAGCATCTTCAGCTAAACATTTTGGACCGATTCTGGATCAACGTCAATTCTTATTTGAAGAGGACTTGTCTTCTCGACAGCAATATGTTCTTGTTCCATCGTCAAATTATCCAGATACTAGCCCAGAAATAGACACCATTGGCGATTCTTCAAATCCAGAACATTTAACAGAAGAATATGCAGAAAATTTTGAAGAGAGTCTTGCCTCCTCTTCCACAGGAGAAGCTGATACCCAGAATCAATCTGAGCAAATACAACCTAATCCACCTCGACGGTCCGGTCGTGCTACTTGACCACCTACATGGACTAAGGACTACGTATGTGCTGCTTCACCAGGTATTCACTATCTAGTTTCCTCTTATGTTTCTTTTCGTCGGCTGTCATCGGACCACACATGTTGTATTAGCCGAATTTCAAAAGAAAGAGAACCTTCCACATATGAAGAAGCAGCTACTGATCCATGTTGGCAAAAAGCAATGGAGGCAGAATTACATGCCCTGATGGAAAATAAAACTTGGAAAATCGTACCATTGCCATCACACCGTAAACCAATTGGTTGCAAATGGGTTTACAAAATAAAATACAAAGCAGGTGGATCAGTTGAAAGATATAAAGCTCGATTAGTAGCCAAAGGCTTCACACAAAGAGAGGGATTCGACTACCATGAGACTTTTTCTTCTGTAGCGAAAGACGTCACAGTTCTCTCTTTTCTGTCGATTGCTGCTTTTTGTGATTGGCCACTACATCAAATGGATGTTCACAATGCTTTCCTCCATGGTGATATAGATGAAGAAATTTATATGAATCTTCTGCAGGGATTAAGGAAACATGGGAAGTCTAGAGCATGTTGTCTTCATAAATCCCTTTATGGTCTCAAACAAGTTTCTCGACAGTGGTATGCTAAATTTATTACTGCGTTTATGACAGCTAGTTTCAGTCAGTCTCAACATGATTATGCTCTATTTACATGGATGAGAGGTTCATCATCTATTTATCTAATGATATATGTCGATGACATACTAATTATAGGGAATAATGATTCTGCTGTCAAAAGTCTGAAAGATTATCTACATTCCACTTTTCATATTAAAGACTTAGGATCACCCAAATATTTCCTTGGAATTGAAATTGCCCGATTAGACTAGGGAATCTCTCTTAGCCAATGGAAATTTGTTTTGGAAATCATATCAAAAGCAAGTCTATCAGGATGCAAACCAGCTATTATCCCTATCGAGCAGAACATCAAATTGACTACAGCCGAATATGATATGAGATCATTAGATAATGACCCATTACTCAAGGATCCATCAAGTTATCAAAGACTCGTCGGGAAACTCATCTACCTCACCATGATCAGATCTGATATATGTTATGTAGTTCAGACACTCAGTCAGTTCATGCATAGTCCAAAACAATCCTACATGAATGTAGCCTTGAAAGTTGTGAAGTACTTAAAGGGATGCCCAGGACTTGGAATTCTTCTTTCTAGAAAATGTAACATGGAAATGACAGCCTATTTTGACACGGATTATGCCACCTGTCCTATGTGCCGAAGGTCTATCACTGGATTCTGCATCAAAATAGGAGAATCATTGCTTTCATGGAAGACAAAGAAACAGTCTACCGTATCCTTATCATCAGCTATGGCAGAATATCAAGCTATGGCCAAGACCGTACGTGAAATAGTATGGATATGGGGCCTTCTTTTGGACCTTGGGGTTAAAGTAAAAGGACCAACATTGCTGTTTTGTGACAATGATGCAGCACTCAAGCTTGCGACAAATCCAATAGTGCATGAGAGAACAAAGCATATCGAAGTGGATTGTCACTTCACTCGAGACAAGATCCAAGAAGGGACAATCAAAACAAGAGGAATTCGAACCATAGAACAACCTGCGGATATCTTCACCAAACATTTATGCCAAAGACAACACACATATCTACTGAGCAAGCTAAGTGTCTTGGACATATATAAGCCACCAGCTTGAGGGGGAGTATTGAAGATATGCCTGAATCAATCCAGATAATGATTGATACATTTAAATCATTCCAAGATTATAGTTAATTGAATGAATCAATCTAGGATTAGGATTGATCAAACAAAAGATATTCTTTCCTCATATTGCGCATACCTTGTATCATATATTAAGCATTGTACATGTAAACCAAGTAGTAACAGATATACAATTCTTTCTTTGTTCTCATTTCTCTTCCTTTCCCTTTTGTGACAGCTTAGGATAAATATGGTATGGATATATCAGTTCTGGAGTTTTTATGACATAAAAATTAATTTGGGGTAAATATGATACTGACATAATAATTTTGGATTTGTTGTGATATTAATCTAAATTATAGTAAAGAAATGAGGAGTTCGGATTACGGTGGGCAGGGGGAGAAAATTTAGAAAGATTTTAGTGAGCATAGAGAGACCACTTTGGGATTTGAGTTCTCCACTGATGTCCGCGCACATAGTATCAAAACCAACGGTTGCGTGTATGCATTATATCTCGGATTTCGAGACCACGAGATAGAGAGAGATTGGACACGCTTTGTACAGTCTTTTGAAGATACGAGTACGATCACGATCACGAAAGGAGCCTACATCATGTAATTGATTCCGGGGTGGATAGGAATAGTTTCACCTCCCACAAATTGAGAATCGGCACTGTTCAGTCCGATTTCATGTTTCAAGGTAGGAACCGACCTACCTTAAAATAGGTCACTCTCCTACTTCATTCAGAACAATTTGTGTGCAGTGCTAATTGGAAATTCCCCAACACCCCTATTAACTATGTCAATCATTAAGGCTGTGATCGACTTATTTGAAAATGTTTGAAAAGTATATAATATTATCTTATTAATTTTAGTAACGTGTTTCAATATATCTCAATCGACTTTGCTTTATAGGCTAGCATGTCGAATCTTATAAAAAGGTTTATTCGATTGCCTCACATGCAAGTCGACCATACATTGTAAACGGAAAGGTAATTTAACGAAACGTTTTCAAAAGGAGTTGCCTGTACGCCAAAGTCATATAACGGTAAAGGCGAGCAAAGAATTAGAAGCATAAAAAGGAAAGAAGAAGGTGAAGACCATGCAGTATTTCATCTTTTCTTCCGCGACGGGTTTAGTGTACTCAATCCTTTTCTTTTTCTTTTTAAGGTCGTGGCGCGTCGAATCTTACGAAAAATGTTTATGCGATCGCCTCACGTGCGGGCCGACCACACACCCCAAGCATAAAAGGCGGTTTGATTATGAATGGGAAAAGCAATTTATCGGAACATTTTCGGAAGGCGGTGCCTTTATGAAAGAGCCAAATAACGTTAAAGGCGAGCAAAGAATTGAAAGCACGTAGAAGGGAAGGAAGGAAGGAGAAGGAGGAAGATGATGCACTGTTTGTAAACGTTATCTTCTCTTCTGCTACAAGTTCTATACACTTTAATCCCTCTTTATTTATTTATTTATTTTTTAATGTTGTTGGTTTGCCGGTCCTAGGTTCCTGACTTGCTCCTCAAGTACCTGTTGTGTTGGCGGGTCCCACCCTCAATCCATGTATTTTCTGGGACCGGATACTATACAAATAATAATAATAATAATAAGGCAATACATGTATATGCGTTTTATAGTGTCAATTAATCCTCAATTTTTTTATTTTTTCATATTTTTCAATGTTCGTTTGGCACTTATTTTTTTTTATAAATTTTCCTCAGAAATACTTCTGGGCTCCTGGGAAGCAAAAGCCAAAGTGGTGACTATTCTCTGATTGTGATTATGCATATAGTCAATGATGTTAAAATTGAAAAGCAAGACTCTCAATGGATTTTTATTTCCAAAAAAAGGGGTATATTAAATGAACCCAATTAAAGTAATTGTCCCAAAATTGCAACTTTAGTAAAAGGGTATAACAAACTACACGAAATTTCCAAAAGTTAGGATCTAATGTATTATATCCCGATCTATTTGAGGAGGGTTATCGATACCGAGCCTCTGTAATATCTAACAAGTCGAGTTTTATGCCGATCATACAGTACACCCGAGCTAGTTGTTAATGATTAACTTTATCGGCACCCTTTTCGACTTTATCAATATCCTTTTTAATTGATTTAATGAACTACACCTCGATCCATTTGAATCGGATTTATCACTCAATAACCGGTAAATCATACAAAAGCACGAAAATTAATTATTTGTCGAGTTAGATCGCGCGATATCTACAAGCCAACGTAGTGGGGGAAAAACGCTGAACTCGACCCCTAAAAACTAATGACCTAATCGAACGACACATTAGGTTAATCTCCTTTAAAAGACAGTTCATTAATACAGATTCGAGTTGCTAAATCCACGAGGATTCGACATACCAAAATTTGGTTCAAGGATTTTACCGTCGGCGTCCTATGAAAAGGGGGTAAAGACACGGCCATGTTTTCTCGCACGACCACCCGATTCGTAAGGCACGCACTAATTCCTTGCTTGGGTCAACCGACAATCAAAACCCAAGAACCGGTTCGTCACCAGAACTGTACGAGGACGCACTGCGTTACTCGCAGCTGACGACCAAGAACGCCCAGTGGACTTCTTGGCGCACCGACCCTGTTCAGCTCTGATTCCGTGCTGTCTTTTCTTGTGAGTTTTCGGGTCGTTCTTGGTGGGTTCTTGGAGCTGGAAGCTGCGGCCATGCCGGACGGCGAGGCTGAGGAAATCATGCGGAGCCCGAACGGCTTGCTGGCTTCTTCGTGCTCGCCTCTGCCTCCGGTTTCCGGCGTGTCGGCTGCTGCTGGAGACGACGAGGGAGTGAGCTGGGAGGCGGGAAGAAGGGCGGAGAAGGACCCGAGGAGGATTGCAAGAAAGTAAGTGAATTTTTCGATGTTTCAGCTTTATCTCCCAGTTGGGTCATCTTTTCTTTGGCAAAAATTTTGGCTGGTTTGGAGGTTTTTAGTGTGCCCTTCTCCCTCGCGAAGGTGACACGACAGGGAAAGATGATTCCCTGGTGGTTCATGTGCTTTGATTTTCCAAGAAACTTAGCTTATAGAAAAAGGATGGATTTTTAAGAATGTTTGGCTTTGTAGTCCTCGCTTTCGTGGTCCTGTGTGGGATCATTGAGCCATTCTCGTAGCTATTCAGTTGACTGAATTTCTTTTTTCCTTTCGTGGGGTTTAATGTGTGTGAATTCCCCCGAAATGTGGCTTAAATCTGTGTCCTTTGGTTTGCAATTCTGGTGAAGATATCAATTGGAGCTATGCAAGAAAGCTGTGGAGGAGAATGTGATCGTGTACCTGGGGACTGGTAGTGGAAAGACCCATATAGCAATTTTGCTAATGCACGAGATGGGTCACTTGATACGGAAACCCAACAAGAACATCTGTGTATTTCTTGCGCCTACTGTTGCGTTGGTTCAACAAGTAAGCTTCTTTTTGGCTAATTTTTCATTTAGAACTTTCGTGTTGGTGTGCTAAATGTACGACTAGTGGATACATTAAATCGCTGTACAACAATGTGCGAGCCTTTAAGGCTCAGGCCAATTGTAGCCACTGCCAATTTGCTACTTGAAAAGCTTTTGGTGTACTCCAGGATGAATTAATTTCAGGAATTAATTCATGTGAGTCATTCAAAGTTGAATCAGAGATCAAAGCTATGCAAATGATATCTCTGGTCTACCATTTTTTCCCATTCAGTATATCCTTTTGTATTTCCGAGATTTTGATGCTTTTTCTTTATCATGACCTTACCATGCTTCCTAATTGGCTGTGGATCTAACTTTGCAGCAAGCCAGGGTTATAGAAGCTTCAATTGACTTAAAGGTTGGCAGCTATTGCGGGGGCTCCAAGCGATTGAAGACACATGCAGAGTGGGAAAATGAGATAGAAAAATATGAGGTGACTCGGATTGCATAGTTAATAATGATTGATAATAGTTTGGTGGCTCTGTACAACCCTGTCAATATCTGCTAGGATAACATAGATGCGCAGTAGAAGATTATTTGGAGAAGCTGGTGAAAAACTTTGATTAGCTGCTTTAATTTTGAAAAGCAATCTTGCTGTGGTTATGAGTTGTTTCTTCAACTTTAAAGAAAAACAGGATTCATTTAGGACACAGTTGATGGGAAGCTCCTGTGAATGCTCTGAACAGAATGCTGACAATTTTTTGCAGGTTCTTGTTATGACCCCTATAATACTGCTCAGGAGCTTGTCACACTGTTTCATCAAGATGGATTCTATTGCTCTTCTGATATTCGACGAATGCCATCATGCTCAAGTCAAAAGTGGTCATCCTTATGCTGAAATTATGAGGGTAAAGGGTCACATTGAACGTCGATACTTGCTCTGCTCTTGAAAATGCCCAAAATTTTCACCTTTATCATGACCATGTCATTTACGTATATCATCTTCTTGGGGAAAAAGACACCCCAGAGGCCGTAACTTTCGTACGACGCTCACTTGAGTGCCAGCTTTTCAATTGATCACTTGAGTATCATAACTTTTATAAAACGTTCACTTGAGTGCCATAACTTTTTAATTGGTTCACCACAAGTGCCATGCCACGTCGGATTTCCGATGCTTGTGGTGAACATTTTTTAAAAGTTATGGCACTGAAATGATTGGTTGAAAAGTTATGGCACTCAAGTGAATGTCGTATGAAAGTTACGGCACTCAAGTGATCAATTGAAAATTTATGGCACTTGAGTAAGCACCGTATGAAAGTTGTCACGCTTGTGGTGTCCATTTCCCACCTTCTTTCTATTTTAGATAT
Source organism: Syzygium aromaticum (assembly GCA_024500025.1). Classification (NCBI taxonomy): domain Eukaryota; kingdom Viridiplantae; phylum Streptophyta; class Magnoliopsida; order Myrtales; family Myrtaceae; genus Syzygium; species Syzygium aromaticum. Next base: position 2,505,717 of record CM044887.1, on the reverse strand, counting down.
TTTATAAAGCTGATCTCTTGAAGCGGCCTCGGATTTTTGGCATGACGGCATCTCCAGTTGTTGGAAAAGGTGAGAATACTTACTTTTCACTTGAGATATAATAATAGTCAGTTGATTTATGTGAACTGTGAAGTAAAGTTTGTCATTCCGGTATTGTTTTGAAAGGTGCTTGATTTGTGAAGTTCTTTGGAAGGTGATATTGCTTTATGCCATTTTTCAATTGAAGTGACAGAATCCCTGGATCTTGAGATTTTATCTGAATTCTCTTCTTGATGCGGCAGTGTGTCCCTTATTCTTGCATTACTTAAGAATTCAATATTCTTTTCAGTCCACTTGTTTAGATACATTGGGGAGAAAGAATAAATCACTTGTATAGTTTGTGGGCTCCAAGCCTGCCAACTCTCTGATATCTTCACACAAAGCTATCTGGTTAAATGGAGAATGGGAGCAAAATGGTTTTGATGCATCTATAGGTATTCTTTGCTGAGATCAATAGAGAATTCTCATTAGATCAAGTGGAATTTTGGTTCATCTTCCACTTGGTAATGAATTTGTTATGTCTCCATCGTTAAAATGTTGTACATATACAAGTGTATATCTGAGAATGGGGATGTTTTTTTTGGAATTGTTATTCCTGGGAGCTGACCTGTCATATGTGTGAGCTGCCTGTAAATGCTCTTCTACAAATAACAGTCTTTTATTTTTAACTCTTGATTTAGTATCCTACCATTGGAGCTAAACTGACACCCTACTGTTGTTTTGTGGCCTAACCTTGGTTTATGTAATTCAGGTGCTTCTGAGCAAGAAAATCTTCCAAGAAGCATCAACAGTCTTGAATATTTGCTAAATGCTAAGGTTAGCATCTAACTTGAAGTATAACTTGAATTATACGCTTTCATTGATATTTCATTTTATCCATATGTTCACTAGTATATATGTAATTAATGAGTGATGAAAAAAATTCACCTGGCAGTCATTTCTTTGGTTTTCTTAAAGTGTTTTAAGATTCCTGTTCTGACTACCCTCATTGATGCATGTTGTGGATTTGTCCAATTTCATTGACATTGCTATTTCTAGACCGAGATGATTAATGATGGACATCCTTTCATGGATCTCCCATGGTCTGCGACATCATGGGAAATTGCCTGCCTGGGGTGCTTTACCTTTCTAGTTGATTTCTACACTCCTCTCCATTTGTTTGTAGGTTTACTCAGTTGAAGATAAGGAAGAATTGGACAGCTTTGTGGCATCTCCTACTGTGAAAGTGTATTATTATGGTCCTGTTGTGCGCGGTGCATCTAGCTCCTTTTCGACTTGCTTTAGTCAACTCGAGGAGGTTAAACGCCAGGTATGTGTGGTGTTATGCTTTCAGGTTGCAATGAGCCTAATCTTGGGGAATTGGATTCTTATATTTACCACTTCTGTGGTGAGAGCAGTGCCTATCAACACTCTGCAGGAAAAAAGATGATCATCAAATCCTTCAGAGCACCAAAAGAATACTCAACAGAATGCATGAAAATATCATAATATGTGCAGAGAAACTTGGACTTTGGGGAGCGACACAAGTATGATTTTGTGATATCTAGTCATCTTGCTTTATTATCTGCTATTGTTTTTCATCTCTCAGTCTACAAAAATAACTTGATCTTGATATTGTCTTCTTTTGCTGGTTTTGTTTTACTGCTCTTTCGGGGAGAATTTTTGTTACTGGAACAACAAACGTGTACTCTGACTGCTCAGATCTTTTTCTTGCTTGCATGTTGAGCATGTTTGCATGCATATGTGAAGCCATAACCGTTCTATTATGGAACTTGCCTTTTCGGCAACCATAAGGGGTTTTCATTTATATCTGGAGTTTTGAACATTGGGCAGAACTTTTTCCGTGCCTCTGTTCTACTTTATTGTGAAAGCTATGTCATCCTTGCTAACGTCCACTTTTCAGGTGCTTGCTTCATGAGATTGTGTTGTTTAGGTGTTTTGATACTTATATCTACATGATGCCACTTAGCTACTCACAGTGTTTGTTAGAGATAGCAAAAGAGCTGTTTATGTAATCTGTGCATCCTCGTTGAGATTTAATCCCTTCCATGCTGGACACTACTATTTTCCAATTTATTAACCTTTACTTGTTTTCACATTCCAAGGCTTGTCAGATCCTACTTAGAGGTGATTATTCCGAGCGTAATGCATTGATTGAGGCGGCAGAAAATTCAAGTGATGTTCCTTTATGTGATAGATATTTAACTCAGGCTTCCAGTATCTTTGCTTCTGATTGCCCTAAAGGTATTATTATGTCTGGATAATTGACCGAGCCTCCTCTATACGCAGTTTTACGCTTGTTTTTTTCCTTGTGTGCCATCCAGAATCACTTGTTCTGTTATTGTTTTATCTTATCTCCCATACGCTTAAAAATAGCATGGCAATTTCACTTTTGAGTTGTTGTGCTCCGGCATTTCTTTTCTGCATGACTTCTAACGCAAATCTTATCATGTATGTTCACAGGTGACATATCAGCTGTAACGATTCTGAAAGAACCCCTTTTCTCATGCAAGCTCTTGTGCCTTGTTCGCATACTGTCCTCTTTCAGGTCAGTGCTTTAAGTTTTTCATCATTTATATATGTACAAATTTTTGGTATTTGGAATTTTCTTTCACTTCAGTTTACTTTGTTTGCTATAGATTGATGATATGTTTGTTGCTGATGGTTGACAATTCTCAAAATTTCCCCTCGTCAAAATATTTGCTAGTCAAAAGGCTCAAACACAAGATTATGTAGGAGTTAACAAAGTGCCTTAGCAACATCAGATATCATATGCTAAACGTGTTTCTTACATAATGTACACCAACTATTCATCTCTCAGATTCAATCAGATTCCTGTAGTCTGATTTGATGCTGTGAATGTGGTTTTCAAGTGTCTACCTGATCAATCTCATGAAAGACGACATGCTGGACTGCTTCTTAGATATCGGCCATTCTCTAATTGTTTAAACTACAGCCCCGAATTATTCCCTAGCTTTCTACTTGAGGAAGTTTCAACTAATGCCCCTCAACCCTAAGACAACTAGATAAATAAACTAGGCCCAACTAATTAGGCCCAATAACATTAACAATAAACATAAAGAGGCTTTAACACTCCCCCTCAAGTTGGAGCATATATATTGGACATGCCCAACTTGCAGAGAATGGTATGCAACGTGCGCCCGTTCAAGCCTTTGGTGAAGATGTTAACAAGCTGATCCTTAGAGACAACGAAGGACAAGTTGATGAGGTTGTTGTCCAATTTTTCCTTTATAAAATAACGATCAATCTCCACGTGCTTGGTGCGATCATGTGGTACCAGATTATGAGCAATGCTTATAGCAGACTTGCTGTCACAATAAAGTTGCATTGGCTGTGGAACAGCAACTTCGAGATCAGCAAGAAGGGTCTTAAGCCAAAGTAGTTCACAAACTCCTTGAGCCATAGCACGAAATTCTGCCTCGGCACTTGAGCGGGAAACCACAGCTTGCTTTTTACTGGGCCAGGTGACTAGGTTACCTCCAACAAGATTACAGTAACTGGAAGTAGATCGTCTATCATCCAAAGATCTAGCCCAATCAGCATCCGTGTAAGACTCCACAGAAAGATGACCATGGGGTGCAAATAAAATCCCTTTCCCTGGAGCAGATTTCAAATAACGAAGAATCCTATGAACCACCTCAAGGTGCGAGGAGTATGAATCGTGCGTGTATTGACTTGCCAGGCTCACTGCATATGCTATATCAGGTCGAGTATGGGAGAGAGAAATTAGATGACCTACCAATCATTGGTAACTTCCTTATCAACGGGCTTTCCCTTTTTAGACTACACCATTGGCCTCAATAGGGGTTTCAGCCAGCTTGCATCCAAGCATCCCAACCTCAGCCAAATGATCCAAATAATACTTCAATTGGGAGAGAAATACTCCTTTTTCAGATCGAGCAACTTCGATACCTAGAAAATACCGAAGAGCTCCTAGGTCTTTAATTTCGAATTCTCTCCCCAGATATTGGTTAAGACGAGAAATTTCGACTGCATCATTCCCTGTCACTACAATGTCATCGACATATACAATGAGAACAACAACCTGAGTACCTGATCGTTTGATGAATAAGGTATGATCGGGATTACTCTGAGTATAACCAAAAACAATCATAGCCCTTTGAATTCGCCCAAACCAGGCTCTAGGGGACTGCTTTAAGCCATATAATGCCTTCTTGAGTTTGCACACTCGACCTTCTGTCTCCGGGCCAAAATAACTTGGGGGAATGTCCATATACACCTCTTCTTCAAGTTCCCCGTGAAGGAATGCATTCTTCACATCCAGCTGCTGTAAGTCCCATCCAAGATTGACAGCACATGAGATAAGAACTCTAATAGTGTTCATCTTGTCAACCGGTGCGAATGTCTCAGTATAATCAAGGCCATAGGTTTGGGTGTACTCCTTGGCCACCACACGAACTTTGTAGCGGTCAATGGTTCCATCGGCCTTTTGTTTGACAACAAACACCCACTTGCATCCAACAGTACCTTTTTTTCGGGGAAGATGGACTAACTCCCAAGTATCATTTTTCTTAAGAGCTCTCAACTCTTCTAACATAGCCTCCTTCCACTTTTCGTTAGCTAGGGCCTCTTGCCATGTTTTGGGGACAGCTGTGGACAACGGAGATAAAGAAAAGGCACGGTAGGACGAAGACAATCTATCATATGACACAACATTGGATATGGGATGTTGCGTACATGAACGTTTGCCTTTCCTAAGTGCAATTGGTAAGTCATTAGTTGTATCATCATTATCAATAATTTGAGAGGAGGTGCCATTACCCAGAACTGCGTTTATAGGACTAGTAGGAATAGATTGGTCGAAGAGTAGAGTAGTGATAGAGGGGGCTTCACGAAAATTCTGTCGGTGGAACACAATTGGGTACCGAAACTGTTCCTGAATCGGAGGGGCTTCTGCTAAATTTTCTGCATTGACAGAATCAGGATTTTTAGCACTAGCTGAGTCTACTAGAGCTGCCGGTGGGGCTGTGTTTTCTGTGTTGGTAGTAGTTGTAGCATCTGATTTTTTACCAGAAATGTCAGAAATTAACTCCCCCTGCAAGGGTATCACATCCAAACCGGAGGACACATCTTCACCATGAGTAGACTCCCCCTGAAGAGGTGTTCGCGAGTAAAATGGCTGAGACTCATGAAAGATAACATCCATGGAAATAAAATAGCACCGAGTGGAAGGGCAATAGCACTTGTAGCCTTTCTGTGTGGGAGAATAGCCCAAAGAAATACACTTGATACTGCGAGGGGCAAGCTTACTGGCCGAGTGAGCAATACGAGCAAAACATTCACACCCAAACACCTTCGGAGGGACCAAAAACTTATGGGAACCGGTAAGAGCCTCAATGGGAGAGCGATATTGGAGAATGTGTGATGGGAGGCGATTGATCAAATAAGCTGCACTCAAAATATCATCACTCCAATATTGAGCTGGAACATTCATGGCAAACATGAGAGAACGAGCCACCTCTAAGAGGTGGCGATTCTTGCGTTCCGCCACACCATTCTGTGCAGGACTATTAACACAGCTCGTCAAATGGAGAGTACCACGGTCATGTAAAAAGCCTGAAAAGCTGATCTGGTGTACTCCGTCCCATTGTCACTTCGAAGAATACAAAGCTTGCCATCAAATTGTGTTTGAATCATTGCCAAAAACTGTTGAAAGCATTGGAAAACATCACTCTTCTGTTGCAGTAAATAAACCCAACTAGTGCGGGTACAACAATCAACAAATGTCACAAACCAACGGTGACCTGAAATGGAGGAAACACGAGCAGGGCTCCAAACATCCGAATGCACAAGAGCAAAAGGTGCATCAATTTTATTATTAATAGAAGAATAAGTGACGAGTTTTTTTTTTTTTTTGGTAAAGTAAATAAGTGACACGAGTTTGTTTTGCTAGAACACAAGAATTACAAAAGAAATTTTGACTACTGCATTTGTCAACTAAATCTGGAAAAATCTTTATTAAAGTTCCAAGCGGTGGATGTCCCAAATGGCGATGCCAAACATGGAGCTTAGATAGGGTAGCCGAGGAAGTTGGAGTGACAAGATGAGCTGATGGTGGTGAATCGAACACATATAAGCCCCCTTCTACTCTACCACGACCAATCTCCCGACCCATTGCCAAGTCCTAAACAATACAATAAGATGGGAAAAAAACCACTTGGCAATTCAGATCACGAGTTAGGGAACCAATTGATAGGAGATTAGTGTAAACCATAGGAACATGTAAAACAGATGATAGAGTAATATCACGGGTAATAGACACCGAGCCCTGGCCCGCGATAGGGGCTAAAGAACCATCAGCAACAGTAACACAATCAGGTTTAGGAGGACGAGAATAATCAGCAAAAAATGTAATATCTCCGGTCATATGATGCGTGGCACCCGAATCAAGGATCCACGGCTGAGAAGATTTACATAAACCACCGAAAAAACTACCTGACTGTGCGAAATTAAAAGGTCGAAGTACCCGAGGCCGATGATGTGGAGGTGCCAGGGTTGTCTATGTTGCGTGTTAAGAGAAGGCACAGACTGGTCAACTCAACAGCAGATAAAGAGTCTAATGGAGCAGCTGGTTGCTGACTTAGGGCCCCACTTAAGTGCACCTGAGGCCCGGTACGACCCCGTCCGCGGCCACAACCAGCATTGGAAGGGCGTCCATGAAGTTTGTAACAAGTTTCATGGGTGTGACGTTCTTTTCACCATAGTCACACTTCACAATCTGTTTGTCATTGCCAGAACGACTGCGAGATTCGCTTCTAGCAATAGTATAAAGGGCAGGGCGCTCTAGGACAACGGGTTGATGCATCGCGCTCTGATGCTTCTCCTCTGGATGGATCATGGCATAGGATTGTTCCAAGGTTGGGAAAGGCACACGACACAAGATCTGGGCCCTAATCTGATCGTACTCCATATTAAGACCTGCTAGGAACTCAAAAACACGAAATTTGTCCACCCTTTTCTGAAAGGCAGCAGCATCAAGAGGGTTGGTAGGATGAAAATCATCATAAAAATCCAGTTCATGCCATGGACTACGTAACTCAGAATAATATTGAGATAAGGACAGCTCCCTTTGCTTGGTTTCATGAATTTTTTGCTGAAGTTCATAGATTTGGGCATCATTGCCCACTTGAGAATAAGTGTCCTTAGCAGCCTCCCAAATCTTGGCTGCTGTGTCCAAAAATAAGTAGCCACGGGCGATAGAGTCAGTCATTGAATTGACAAGGTAAGCCATAACCAAGGCATTCTCGGAGATCCACTTGCGGATAGCATCATCTCCGGTAGTAGGTTGCACACTCTCTCCGGTAAGGTAGCCGGTAAGACCATGTGAAACAATGGTAAGGTAGCAAGAGCGAGACCAAATCAGATAGTTGGAGCCATCTAACTTGATGGGATTTGTCGGAAAAGATGGATGAACACCAGGAGCACTACTGCTCAATTCTCCAAGAGAGTCCGAAGCTTTTTCTGTCTCTGACATGGTCTCGGATGATAGGTTTTATAAAAAAAACAGGATTTAGATCATATAAGGAATGATCCAGAAAATATCAAGGCTGGTTCGTCGCAGGGAGGCTCTCGGAAAGCACTGGACGGGGCATGGAGAGGTCTAGGCTATCACTGCACGATGCATGAAGGCTGCCGACAGCAATGGGAGGAAGAAGGGGCTGTCAACAGCAACAGTAGGGAGAAGAGTAGCAGCCGATAGGTACCGGAGGTTGCTGGAGATGGAGAGGCTGCAGGTTGAGAGTGAGGAGGAGGAAGGTAGGGACGCAGGTTGCTGGGAAGAAGAAGATGGCAGCAGGTTTCGAAGGAAGGGGCACTAGGTTACGGTTTCATGCTCTGATATCATGTTGAGAGAAAGAATAATTTCTACTTCTTTGAAAAGAGAAAGAGATACAATATATATAGGGAAGAGATGGACTTCAACCCTAAGACAACTAGATAAATAAACTAGGCCCAACTAATTAGGTCCAATAACATTAACAATAAACATAAAGAGGCTTTAACACCCCCCCGACAACCCCAACACTCCCCCCAGCCTCTTCTCTGCTTACGTCCATCATTGGGTCAGGTGGCATTGTCATGTTGGATGGAGCTCACTTATCACTGCATATTTGAATTTTGTTCTCAGGGCTGAAAGTTATGAATGCCCAATATTTAATCTTGTACAGATGCACCGCATAAATGATGATGAAAAGCATGATGTTTCTTGAAAGTGCAGCTAAAAACTTGTTGTGAAGTAGCTAAGCATGGCATCAGATTAGCGATTATTGAGGACATAGAATTCTAGGAAGCTAAAGAACAGATGGCTGCCAAGTTTTACTAGTTAACCAACTTCATTTGCATGTATTGCTTTGGTAGTCATGCTTTGAATTTGTTCTATAATCATTATAATTCGTAATTACACTTTAGACCGTTCATTCTGAAATTATTTCATTTATCAGACAATACATGGCTGGCAAATATTCCAATAGAACTCCACATCTCTCTTTCCAGGTCTCAGCCAAACGCGAAGTGTATAGTTTTCGTGAACAGGATAGTTATTGCGAGATCATTGACTTATATACTGCAAAATCTTACAATGTTGGCATCTTGGAAGTGTGATTATCTTGTGGGAGTTCACTCAGGACAAAGAAGCATGTCAAGGAAGAATATGAAAGGCATTCTTGATAATTTCCAGTCAGGAAAGGTAATAGTTGGTTTTTCTTTTACTGACATAAACGTTATGTTTTGGTCACTCGTATTATTCTATGGGTGTTGTTGCCTGTATCACATGGGAGTTTTTCTTCCCTTATCAAGAAGTCTCTCTTCCAGAAGTCTCCTCTTCATCCTCAAATCCTCAAAGATGTTGAATGTGTTTTAGACTTGTTTGCTCAAACATGGTAGCTATACGGGATTGTCCTTCTCTGATTGTCTGCATAGGACAATCCTTTGCTGATGATCAACAATTCCGTTATTTTATTTATGGTGATAAAGGAAACACTGCACATTCTGCATTAGGCAATGGTTCTATCGGTCCAAGCTGGTTACTAGTTCCTGATCTTGTTAATTGCCAGTTGAATCTATTGGTTGCTACGAAAGTGGGTGAAGAAGGCCTTGACATTCAGACATGCTGCCTGGTGATTCGATTCGATCCTCCTGAAACTGTCTCTAGTTTTATTCAATCTAGAGGTCGTGCACGAATGCCTCAATCAGAATATGCATTCTTAGTAGACAGGTGCTTTCCAATAGCCTTTTCTTTCTGATGCACGGTGGCTTTGATGCTTGTATTTTTCTGAAAAAGAATCTTAACATTGTAGGGGCAATCAGAAAGAGATTGATTTGATAGATAATTTCAAAAAGGACGAAGATCGAATGAATGTGGAGATCACCGCTCGGACATCGGATGAGACTTTTAGTGCATTGGAGGAAAGAATATATAGGGTAGATTCTTCAGGCGCTTCCATCAGTTCTGGATCTAGTATCTCATTACTCTACCAATACTGTGCGAAACTTCCACATGATGAGTATGCCCCTTGTTTCATTTGTTGCTGGATAGCATTACTCAATTGAAGTATTGACTACCTAATTTTTGTTTATCAAAATAATTTATGATTCATGTAGTAGCACTCATTGAGGCACCTTGAAATGTTTTCTCAGGTACTTTGATCCCAAGCCGAAGTTCTATTATTTTGATGATGTAGGGGGTACTGTCTGCCATATTATTCTCCCTGCAAATGCCCCGATTCACCAGATTGTTAGCGCACCGAGGCTATCGATGGAAGCTGCTAAAAAGGAAGCTTCTCTACAAGCAATTGAAGAATTGCATAAACTAGGTGCTCTGGATGATTTTCTCCTGCCACAGCGCGATGATGACAAACTTGAGGAGATGGTCATCTCTTTTGATTCACACAGTTGTGAAGGTTAAACTAGCCATTGAATATTCTAATTTGTTGGTGGTCTTTTCTTTGGGTTGTTTACATTTGGTTCTTCTATTGAGCAGATGAGGGTTCTCGAGGTGAACTACATGAGATGTTAGTTCCCGATGCACTCAGAGAAACATGGTCTGGCTTGGAGAATGTTGCTCTCTATACTTACTATATAGAATTTTGTCCTGATCCTGCGGATAGGACCTATAAAGAGTTTGGTCTCTTTGTGAAGGCACGTCTTCCAGCAGAGGCTGAGACAATGGAAATCGATCTTCATCTGGCTCGTGGTAGGTGTGTAAAGACAAAGCTTGTGCCATCCGCAGTTGTTGCATTTGATAAAGATGAGGTTGATGATGGTCCTTTCTGCATTATGATTTTGGCTTTTCCAACTTCCTCGTACTAATGTTACTTGTTGACAGATTGTGGAAGCGCAGAAGTTTCAAGAGATGTTTCTCAAGGTCATCCTTGACCGATCAGACTTACAACGAGAATTTATTCCTCTGGGACAGGATAATGATTTCAATTCAGGCTCATCCTACTATCTGTTGCTTCCAGTCATTTTGCAAAAGAGCAACAGTTGTGTTAGTGTAGACTGGAAAACTATCAGAAGATGCTTATCATCTCCACTCTTCGGGAATCCGAATCATAGAACGGTCTTCGGGAATCCCACTCACAGAATGGCAAAGACAGATGCTCTTTCACGGTTTTGTTTGACACTTGCAAATGGTTCCGAACTGGAAAGTGATGTTGAAAATAGTTTAGTATATGCTCCATATAAGAAGTTATTCTACTTCATTACTAGCATTAACTTTGAGAAGAGCGGGGGCAGCCGATATAAAGATTCAGATCCTTTAACCCATGCAGAACACATAAATAGAACGTATGTAACTGGAGTTGGTGCTGTGTCAACATCTTTTACTAGTATTTTGTTACCATCTCCTTAAAAGAAACTTGCGTCTTATGTGTTTTGTTTTTATGGAGTTCTCTAGTGAAATGGATTCTTTTACTTGAATTGTGGAAACAGGTATGGTCTTCTTCTTGAACTTCCCAAGCAGCCTCTCTTGCACGCTAAACCTCTTTTTCTAGTGCGCAACCTGCTACATAACCGGAAGCAAGATGACTCAGGTACTCTTTCTTGACTTTCTTTCTTTTTCCCTTTAATGGCGGCTCTTATTTTATTCTCGTTCCCTCTCCATGTTCTCATTTTTAGTTCTGTATCTCTGTTGAAAGAGTTGGTGCAATGTAATCGAATTGGATCAGTAACCACATGCATTTCCTCTGTATTGTCATTCCCGTACTTGACAAAAAATTTCTTGTTGACAGCTTATTTACAAAAGTATGCATCCTTATATTTTCTTGCAAAACAATGAGTAACTAGGGGTTGTACCTGCATTGGTGACTTTTTGGTGTCTATTTTCTACAGGTTCCCCCTGAAGATATGGTGGAATTAGTTCTTTCTTAAACTTAATAGATATACCAATGAAGTCACAAAGACAATTCGATTTCTCATTCCTTTTGGTGTAGGAAGGGGTTCGGATTCTAATTGGCAAAATCAAGGGTTCATGTTGAATTTCATGATTCAATTTGCTCGTATAAGATGCATATTTTAGTCTTGAAGATTGTGCATGGCATAAGTACAGACTTTAAATATGATTCCAATGTTTTAAAGGATGTAGGCACTCAATAAAGTTATATTTTCTCGAAATATAATTTTTTAAAAAGCAGATTTGTCCAATTCCACGTGATCCTCCTTTTTATTTTTGTATCATCGTTTATGGTGTATTTCCATGATTTTATGATTCCCCTTCCAAACTTTTGACCTCATCATCTGACAAACCTGCTCAATCCTAAGTTAGGATCCTGAATTTACAAACTTGCATTTTGGATCTTTTGCGAGTTTTATATTTGCATCTTTTGTCTCCCTCACATCTATTGTCTAATGTCTGAACAGAAGCACATGAACTTGAAGAATACTTAATTGATATACCTCCTGAGCTCTGTGAGCTCAAAATACTTGGGTTCTCTAAAGATTTGGGGAGCTCTTTATCGTTGTTGCCATCAATCATGCACCGTCTGCAAAACTTGCTCGTGGCCATTCAACTGAAGCACCGGTTATCTGCTTCTTTCTCAGAGGGAGCTAAAGTTACTGCTAATAGAGTATGCCCTTTTCATTGATAATATTGTTTTCAATGCTTGCTTCAGGTGCTTTTGATATGTTGCAAATAATTTATTGTTCGCTTAGCATATTGAAGAACAACTCTATTTACTGAGGAACCATCTTCTCTTAGATTTTAGAAGCGCTCACAACAGAAAAGTGCCAGGAGCGCTTTTCTCTTGAAAGGCTTGAAATACTCGGAGATGCTTTCCTCAAATTTGCTGTTGGTCGACATCTTTTTCTCCACCATGAGGCACTTGATGAAGGTGGGCTCACGAGGAAACGTTCGAAGGCTGTAAACAATTCTAACTTGTTCAGTTTGGCTGTCAAGAGCAACTTACAGGTAATATTAGATACTGAAATATCAATTGTTTTGTGCAGCAAATTTCTTACTGTTTGTTGAAACATCTTATAACATGCTTGCAGTAGATGTCGAATGACAATTTATCCCCATTTCCATTTTTAAGCTGGGTTGCAAATTTGGCATCCATCTAGGATATCGGAGTGTTTCATCGTCTTTCTTCTGTGTTCAATGCCTGGTGAGACGTTGATGCATATCTGATGTCTTCTGTGAAATCAATCAAAAGTTCGCGTCCTTATGTTTTATAATCCGGACAGTTCACAACCTCTTGTTGCTCCACCACGTCCCAGAATAGGATCCTAAAGTACTGCGTTAAGTCCGGAATCCAGCTTGTCTTGCAAGGCTCATACTGTACATAAACTTTGCGTACATGTGTTCCTTTTCCCCCTAAATTGCAATCTCAGTCAATAGGTTTGACATTTTAGGTATACATACGTGATCAACCATTCGAAGCCAGCCAATTTTTTGCACTGGGCCGTCCTTGCCCAAATATCTGCAACAAGGAATCAGAAGGAATGATCCATTCTCATCATCAAAATGGTGCAGCCCATCAGTCAAAAGCCTGTGAAGTCAGGTGCAGTAAAGGTCACCACTGGTTGCAGAAGAAAACTATCGCTGATGTGATTGAAGCACTTGTAGGAGCATTCATAGTTGATAGTGGTTTCAAAGCCGCAACTGCTTTCCTTAGATGGATTGGCCTAGAAGTTGACTTTGATGCATCGCAAGTTATCAGTGCTTGCATTGCAAGTACCCGATACCTGACTCTGGCTGACTGTGTGGACATTGAGTCACTTGAAAATTATTTAGGATATAAGTTTCATCATAGAGGTCTTCTTCTTCAAGCATTTATTCATCCTTCTTACAATAAACATGGTGGTGGCTGTTATCAGGTATCGCACTGTTTTTTTTCAAAATGAATTTGTCCTCTGTTTTCAACTCCATCCTTTCAAGGAGCCTTTGAGAATTGAATGGTACTGTGCTTGCGCATCTGATACTTCTATAATTTATTCCAGCGACTTGAGTTTCTTGGAGACGCCGTCCTGGATTACTTGATCACGTCATATCTCTACTCTGCATATCCAAAGTTGAAACCTGGAGAATTGACAGATTTGAGATCACTGGCTGTCAATAATAAGGCATTTGCTAATGTTGCAGTCGATCGGTCCTTCCATAAGTTTCTTCTTTGTGATTCCAGTAGCCTCACTGAGGTCATAAAAGACTATGTGGACTTTGTAAAGAGATCAGCATCATTGAAGGGTTCTCTTGAGGGGCCAAAATGTCCCAAGGTAAGCTACAGTGGATTCCTTTGTTATGTCTTTTTCTAACTAGAAGATGCTTCACCGAATTGGAAAATGTTGATTGTCTAGTTTTCAATGTGCTTTTCTTGGCAACAAGATGGGCGTTTTGATCAGCAAACTTTTTGGGTGGTAAGTGAAGTTAATATGAGACGAAAATGGAAGAAGTTAAAATGAGATGAAAATGGAGACTTAGGCATATGATTTTTATCTAAACTTTGTAGTATTTGCAATTTGCAATTTGCCCTAGACTTTGGGTGGGAGAGTGAAAAGACAATGTGTTCACAATTACAACTTAAACAAATTAATTCTTTTGTCAGTTGATCTTAGCCAACATCTCATCTCTTTAAGAATCTTCAGACTTAGTCACTATTATTTGATTTTTGAATTTTGACTGGCTTTGAATTCTACTTTTTCTGATGTCCTTTTTTTTTTTTGGGTATATATTCCTGACATGAACCTTGGACATTTTTGGTTTCTACATTGAAACTACCAGTCCTAAAGCTCATAATTGGCTTTTGTTTTTATGATTTTCAAGGAAAGCAAATAATTATGAGGACAGGATTATGATTTCTTTTATAAGGAGAAATTCTCTATGAGGGACCAAGGGGGTGCCAACTGCCAACCTGTTTACAGAGTGATCTCATTTACAAGACAGAGAATCCACGACGTTATCAAAATATATACATCTAAGACGTAATCTCCCTCACACCTAAAGTGTAAGACGTTGGATCCGTCATAATTGAAATTCAACATATATTTAAACCACTGTTCTTCCAAGATATTTTATGTGCATGTTACAACTTTCCATGTTGATGAACAGCATATATATTCTAATTAAAGTTCGTGTCAGTTCTTTTGCCATGCGCAATTCATTCTGCTACAGATTGTCTAATGATTTGGCATGAATAACCATCTCCAGTACTAATTTAAACATGAGGATCTTGGGATTTAATGCAGTAAGGGTGATTAAATCTTGATTTTCAAAATTTTAGGCTCTTGGAGACTTGGTAGAGTCTTGCGTTGGTGCCATTCTCCTTGACACGGGATTCGATCTGAACTCTGTTTGGAAGATAATGCTATCATTTCTGGATCCAATCATGAGCTTTTCCAACTTTCAGCTGAACCCAAAACGGGAACTGCAAGAACTTTGTCAATCTCGTAATCTGATTCTGGAGTTTTCAGTATCAAAGAAAGGTGTATCATATTCAGTTGAAACAAAAGTTTTGTGTGAGGATGAATGTGCTACGGCTTCTGTGACCAACTTGAATAAACAAGATGCTCTCAGGAACTCTGCACAACAAGTAATTGAACAGTTGAAGGTACACGTTTTATACTCCTTCATTTTAGGCCATCTTTTGCTGTACTTAACTATGCCTTCAAGTTGATTGACCCCTTTGGGAGTCATATGGCTTTTACGTCTTATTTATTTTTTCAATGAGAAACTGAAATTTTGGGGGAAGAACAACACAGTAATCGAAATATAATGTATATGATTTCGATCAAATTCATGTCTAGAACATGCAGACATTTCAGACAAACTCTCCAAACTAATTTTGATACAACCCATGATGGAACTTTTGTCCATGTGTTCTCTTCTCTCTCCAGTTTGTCAGCTGGTTCTTTTTCAAGTGAATTGGCAAAATTGTTGGCATTTACCTGATGTATCTCAGCGTAGAGATTTATCTTGCTAGATTTTTTCTATCCTATAAACTAATTTCTTCATCTGACAAGTGATGAAGTTCTCTCTCTTGATAAATCTCTACGCTGAGATTTACCTGTTGGCATTTACGTTGAGTGGGTTGTTCCTTAAGGTCCTGCCTTTCCAATTTGTTGATCTGAGATTCTGACTATACGTAGTAAGTTGAACCCACTATCTATTTTCACCTGATGGACCTCAATGACTGCACATAACCAGGCTCAAGGTTACACACCGAAGTCCAAGTCTCTCGAGGAAATATTGAAGTCGTCCTGTAAAATGGAAGCCAGACTAATAGGCTATGATGAAGCTCCTGTAGATGTAATGTCTTTTGATGTTAATGGATCTGAAAACATCAACGTGGCACCCTCTAACATGATTTGTAGCCGCAAAGTTGATGCAGTCAATGAAGCATCCAGATCTTCTTCCCCAAGCATAATTCCTCTTGGTAAACAGCCTTCGTCACTCTATGAAACAGCAACCGGAAGTGATGCCAGCGAGATGAGTGCTGATACCAGATGTGAAAACGAGTCACGGAGAAAAGGTATGTTCTGTTATCACTTTTGTCAGCCATCCAGATGAGCATGGCAGCCTCTTAACCCCTCAAATAATTTCAGGTGCGATTCCCAAAGGATCTGCAAAATCTCATTTGTATGAGATTTGTGTTGCTAATTGTTGGAAGCCGCCAGAGTTTGAGTGTTGCAAAGAGGAAGGACCAGGACACTCAAAGCTGTAAGTTAGTGAGTTATAGTTGTCGCATATCATGGTTAAAAATTATGCTGTTAGGAATTCTTATTTGACATTCTTGAGCAAACACAATCATTTGCACATTCTGAAATGGGTGGAATCATTTTAGCTCAATGTTAGTACTATATCTATGTGAAAGATAAACATGAAATTAGAAGATCTGCAGGATATATCTGTCGACAACAAATACCTGGGCTTTCCCTTGTCTCTGAATCTGGCCTCATAGTTGCAATTTTTGTCTGACTTATGTCATTCCCTAATGAATGCCTATTTCTGGGATTCCTTTGCTGAAACTTTCCGCAGGTTCTGGTACAAGGTGGTTGTTGCGATAGAAGATTCGCCGGGCATGGTTTTGGAAAGCTTTAGTGATCCTAGGGAAACAAAGAAAGCTGCAGCCGAGCATGCAGCGGAAGGGGCTCTTTGGTATTTAAGACACGAAGGATACGTCCATAAAAATAAAATGAAGGAGACTTAGACTTTTTCGTCAAGGAGATAGGGGAATTACATGCAAATAGAGATTCTTTAGCTGCGCTGTTGCTGCCTGGAATGACCAGTAGGATCAATCTCACTGTTTAACATATCCTGTAAATTAGTTGCTGGGATGTTAATCTGTCCCATGAAAAGCGTTGAGATTAGGCGTGTATATATGCACAGTGCGTCCAGTAGAATTTGCTAACCAGGTGTTCATTCAATATGTAATTTTGGTTAGGGTCTCACAAGCAATAGCTCATTTCTCGGAGTCGTGGTCGACTCGAGGGTGTAGATTATATGGTGGCTAGCGCAGCATTCTTTGTAAAGAACATGTTACTATAATAGAATCACTTTTTTTCATTTTCACATCGATTCTCTTTATTGCAGAGGTGAAACCTGTGGTACTGTGGTAATCCATGAATGAGAAAGACATTCCTGTATGTTGAGACTGAGCATCCCAAAAGACAGTATGATTGCTGGCCCTGCCCTTTCATATCAAAGTCTTTGTTGTGAGCGCCAAAGGTCCCATGGTGAAACCCGGATCGATCGAGAAGCAACAAAGCTCCGGCCTAGGAAACAAGGCCTCGGACTCGGTGTCGCCTGAAGGCTCAGAGAGTGCCGTGCATCCAGGACTAAGGAAGTTCCACTCCCATTCTCAGCCCATTTTGAGGAGTAAATTAGGTTGATTTGATGCGATTAGATGACACGGATGGCATGCAACAAGAGATGTTTCAACTTCACTGGCATTTATTGATTGTAACTTCATCTAGTATGCACAGAGGTGTGTACAGTAGTATAAGTCATTGCAAGCAAGCTAAGACAGGAATGCAGTGCTAAGATCAAGGAGCTTGCATCGGCTGCCCGGTGACGATCCCAAACTCGGATAGGCCACTCCGCGGGAGAGCGATACCGGCAGTACCCTAGCCAAGCAGGGTATGCCCCGTCCCGACTAATCCGATGACACAAGTGAATACCATCAACATTGGATGGCACCCGCCCAAATACACCAACTTCTCCCCACACCAAAATGCATACATGAATGGTTTCTGAACATTTTCGATACCTTATGAGCATCCCGCAACACGTAAATAAGAATTAAAACATGCGCAGAAACGCATGATACCAGTCACGGCCATACGTGAACAGATTCCAAGCTTAATCATGAAACAACTTTCAAAAAAAAGTTTATACGAAATATTACAGATCAATTTAGCTGTCACTTAACTTATTAGTTTTAAAGGTGATATTAACCGGGAAAATATATTGAATAAACTAAAGGTTCAGGAGCGACATTGCACGTTCGGTCAGAGTTCGGCGACCCTTTGTGTCATTTACCCGATCATCTTATTAAAATTAAGATACACGCACGAGTCTCACGATTGATGAATGGGCACGTTGGTTCGAGACAATATTCGGACTGCTCATTTGATTTCCCCGAAAACGCCTCGCTTCGCTATGCACGTGGCACCGCACGTGCCCACAGCTCCCTCCGTGCAGTTCCCGCCATGGCCTTCCCGCCAAAATCCTCGCTCTATCTCGCCTAGATTCCCACCATTTCCTCCCCCCCTCTCTCTCTCTTCCTCGAATCACTAGCAGAGAAACGTTCGTCCTCTTCCTTCTCTAGAGAGAGAGAGAGAGAGAGAGAGAGATCCGATCGATCGTGTCCGCTCGGAGCAGCCGCCTGAGGATGTCGGGGTGGGACGAAGGGGCGGTGTACTACAGCGACCAGGCGCAGGTCCTCGGCGACGGCGCCGGCGCCGACGCCTCGGAGGCCGCCGCCACCCGCCACTCCGTCCTCCGCAAGTTCAAGGAGTTCATCCGGGGGTTCGAGACCTCCAAGAACACCTTCCCTTACCGGGAGAGCCTCGTCCACAACCCCAGGTCCCTCGCCGTCGACCTGGAAGACCTCGACGCGTTCGACGCCGACCTCCCGTCGCTGCTGCGCTCTTCCCCCGCCGATTACTTGCCCCTGGTAAGGGCAATTGGCTCAGAAAGATTCGCTTTTTTTTTTCTATTTTTGGCCGGTTGGATTTCGTTTCCAGTATTCAATTGGAGTTGGTCAAAAGCGATGATTGTTTATGTTGGTGTTGAGGGATTCAGTGGTATTGAATTGAAGGAGCTTTTTGGGGTTCATTTCGAGAATATGTACTGCGAGTTCTTGCATTTGAATACTTTTAGACCTCGTGGAAGGATTTTCTCTTTTCTTTTTTTTTAATTTCTGATTGATTGAGTTGATTCATTTGCTTGCTTTGTTTTAGATGATAATTCTGTATCTTGCCTCTTGTAGTTCGAGACAGCAGCGGCGGAGGTTTTAGTGAGCTTGAAGTCGAAGGTGCCCGGCGAGACGGGTGAAATGGAGGAGCCGGAGACTAGGGATGTCCAGATCTTGCTGACATCGAAGGAGGATCCCGTGTCTATGCGGTCCGTCGGGGTGAGTGGAGTTCTTTTGTTGTCATTTTTCTTGGTTGGCGCTACACTGTATTATACATTGTGTCTTAATCTCGCTCAAGTGAAATTGGACAATGAAGTTTTTCGGTGTCTTTTTTTTATTGCATTTTACATGCAGTATCTACAGGGAAAAGTATGGACTTGTTTGATTTCTGTAATCAAATCTCTTCTTTTTTTTTTTTCTGTTATTCTGAGGTTGCTCTTGTTATTGTAGGCTCAATACATATCGAAGCTTGTGAAAATAGCAGGAATCACCATTGCTGCTTCGAGGACCAAGGCTAAAGCTACTTACGTGACTTTGGTGTGCAAGAACTGTAGAAATGTGAAGATGGTCCCCTGCCGTCCTGGTCTTGGTGGTGCCATTGTTCCTAGATCATGTGATCATATCCCACAGGTTCATTGTCTTTCCTTATCTTAAATCTCTTTAAACTTTCACATGGTGTCTTCCAGCTCATCGCAAGTGGAATTTTTGCAGCCTGGAGAAGATAGGTGTCCACTTGATCCATGGCTTGTGGTTCCTGATAGGAGCAAATATGTCGATCAACAGACGCTGAAATTGCAAGAAAACCCTGAGGTAACATTCTCAATGCATATGAAGTTTGCGTAGGCAAGAAAACCTGACTTCTATTTGACTAGTGGGCCTTCTTCTTTGCTGATGGAAGGATGTACCAACTGGGGAGCTTCCAAGAAATATTCTTCTCTCTGTGGATCGCCACCTTGTTCAAACAATTGTACCTGGCACAAGATTGAGCATCATGGGGATCTATAGCATCTTTCAATCTTCAAATTCATCCGCCTCGTAAGATATTCTGTGCCATTCTGGTTGGTGATAGCTGCCTTTCCATTGGTTTTACTTTTGGTCCTAAATCTTGGGTGGTGTAATTTTGTGCAGCCACAGAGGAGCTGTTGCTGTGAGACAGCCATACATCCGAGTTGTAGGCATGGAAGAACCAAATGAGGCCAACTCTAGAGGTCCAGCAGCTTTCACCTCTGAAGAGGTAGTTTTTTGGCTTATGAAGTGCTGTGCCTGTTTCCTTCCGCAAATACACTTTGAACTATAAGAGCATGCTTTCTCTGTTATACGTACTTCTCCAATCTTCACATGGGAACTTGAGGATATTATTACTTTTTAGGTTTCATGACATGTCACTTGAACCTGATATGCTGCTATATTGTTAATGTGGGCAAAGAAAGTTTCTTGTTATTGTGTACAGACTGTAATAGATGTATCCGTGTGTTATTTTAGGTAGAAGAGTTCAAAAAAATTGCCGCACAACCTGATGCATACAAGCACATTTGCTCTAAAATTGCCCCATCTATATTTGGTCATGATGATGTGAAAAAGGCAGTGGCCTGTCTTTTATTTGGAGGATCAAGAAAGGTACGCCATTATCTAGTCTGGCTTTATATTGATATCTATCAGACTCGACTGCTATTGAACTAATGATGCAATTGAATACCCTTGCAACATCAGGTTTTGCCTGATGGTGTAAAACTAAGAGGCGACATCAATGTTTTGCTTCTTGGGGACCCCTCTACAGCCAAATCACAGGTTAGTCCCTTAGCTGTTTGTTTGAGTGGTTCAAATATTAGTTAATGAAGTCCTCACCGGATTAAGGAACACACAAATTGCTTTTCTTTTTTCTTGGAGAGCACTTCTTATTAGATCCAGTCTATGCATTATCGCCACAATGTCGTGGCTGACTTGCCATGTGCTTCTTCAGTTTCTTAAGTTTGTTGAGAAGACAGCCCCAATTGCTGTTTATACTTCAGGAAAAGGCTCATCCGCAGCTGGTCTTACAGCATCAGTCATCCGTGATGGAAGCTCTGTGAGTCCTGATTACTTGATGGGTCATTTTGCCCTTCCTTCACAATATAGAAAGTCCTGACTTTATGCTGAAAATATCTGTTCCGTTCAGCGGGAATTTTATCTTGAAGGAGGAGCAATGGTTTTGGCAGATGGTGGTGTGGTCTGTATCGATGAGTTCGACAAAATGAGACCAGAGGATAGGTAATTTACACTAAATTTTGATACCTATCTCCTTGTGAGCATCAATTATGGAGCTTTCTGAACTCTACCTTAATCAAAATTCTTTTTGAACTCAGAGTTGCTATTCATGAAGCCATGGAGCAGCAAACCATATCTATAGCCAAAGCAGGAATCACAACAGTCCTCAACTCAAGAACATCTGTTCTTGCTGCTGCTAACCCGCCATCAGGACGTTATGATGACCTGAAGGTCTGTTTGCATAACTTTTATTCCCTTTAGTTGATATTAGTTATTGCTTATTATTGATTAAATGCCTTTCATGTTCCAGACTGCACAGGACAATATTGACCTGCAGACAACTATCCTTTCTAGATTTGATCTGATATTTATTGTTAAAGATGTCAGGATGTACACTCAAGATAAGGTAACCTACCCTCAATGCTCATATAGTTTTTCCAATTCTACAGGGTCAGCTAAGCTTGAAAAGAGATGCAATTTTATAGTTTTCTCTGCAACTTGCATAGTGACTTTCTGTTCAACTTGATTGTGGGAACAGAAACATTCAAGAATCTCATTTTCTGAGGAAACAGATATTAATACGTGTTAGAGTGTCATATATGCTTATGGATTTTAAAGCATGCAATTAATTATAACTCAATTGAGAATACCCTCTTTCAGATCATAGCAAGCCATATTATAAAAGTCCACGCTTCTGCAAATGCAGCCTCAGCCGATAGTAAAGTTTCAAAAGAAGAAAACTGGCTGAAGAGGTAACAGTCTTATGAATTGCATGTCAATTTCATGAATTTCCACTTGGTTAACTATGTGTGGGCATTGAGCTGTTTGGCTTGCCCTCTGTACAGGTATATACAATACTGTCGAGCTGAATGCCATCCTCGTCTGTCAGAATCAGCATCTGCGTTGCTGCAGAATAGTTATATTACGATCAGACAGGTATCTGTCGTCTTTTGTCACCCCACTGTATATGCTCATGTTCTCAAGTATAGTTCCAGTTGATCAGGTGATACAATGACTTGCTTAGTGAAAATACACTTCGGAGATGATTGTGTTAAATCTAGGAGGGATGGAAATGTCCTCCAAAGCTGGTCAAAGTGTGGATGTGTTTGTATTTGGAGACATTCATGATAAACTTTTCAATCTCTCCTTGGTCATCATACTAAGGCCAGTGCTTGTCCATTCTTAACATAGTATGTTTGTGGCCGAGTAGATGCAGGTGTTCAAGAAATTGAATCCTTTACTCTTCTTTGTCGAATCACATACCATTGGTTAGAGCTTGTGAAATATGCAAGTTGATGGCTTTCTGGATAGGGAATTTTGATGCAACTGATCCACTACTTTGGTCCACTTATGAAGTGCACTTTGAGTGCTGCTGGAATTTGATGGTTTTAACCCAGATTTGAGGTCCTTAGGTGACTGTTGATTCATCAGTATTTTGAGGCTGTTGATTGATTTGATATCTTATGCATGTGCTTTTTGTAGGACATGAGGCAGCAGGCTAATGACACTGGTGAGGCAGCTGCTATACCTATCACAGTTAGGCAGCTGGAAGCTATTGTCAGGCTAAGCGAGGCTCTAGCAAGAATGAAATTGTAAGATTTAACATTGGACATACAGATAAACTTTCACACATGAAACTTTTGTCCTGTCCAATATGTTGCATATGGTTTTAGTGGCAAAAAAAGCAATCTGTATGTTTTTTCTTTTCCTGTGTAATTTTCACGGTGTTTTGGGCAATGTATGTATATTTCGCCTAATTGAGGAAGCATGGAATATCTCAAGCTAGAAGAGTCTGTCTTTAGTTCCATATGCTGGTGAACGAAGAAACGAAGTTTTCCCATTCCAACTTATGTATTGCAAAATTGTTTGTTCTTTGTTTTTATTTTATTTTATTGACTTGCTAAGTTTGTCTTGTGCTTGGGCATGACATTAGAACGTGTAGGTCTCCATTTTATCTGTACACATTCTGTGCACTGTGTTTTTTTTTTTTTTGGGTAAGATTCTGTGCACTGTGTTTAATCTCATTTGCTCTACTATCACAACTATGATAAGAAATGGAAATATTATCTGATGAGTCGTGCCTTTCTTCGTCACATGAAATTGGTAGAAAAACAATTCTTGGAGAACTGCTCGAGTGATAGATAATTGGAGATAGTTTTCCTAGTGTCATACGGTCTCATATCATCAGTCCTTGGGCTCTTGGTTCTTGAATAAATCGGATGATACATGCCTGTTCTTGATTCTGATGGAACTTACCTTATTTGTTTTGTGCGATAATGAAAGTGTTCTCCTTTTGTGCTGTTTGATCATTCTTTTAGATCCCATGTCGCCACTGAGGAGAATGTGCAAGAAGCAATCAGACTTTTTACTGTTTCCACAATGGATGCCGCACGTTCTGGGATAAATCAACAAGTAAATCTTACACCTGAAATGGCAAACGAGATCAAGGTTTGTCAATAATCCCTCATGTCTATTGATCTGATCCAACACTTGCATGGTATTTACATCTTGCATTAAGTTGACTCTTTGCATGAGGTGTCTCTAATCATCATTATTTCTATCATCAGCAAGCTGAAACTCAAATAAAGAGAAGAATAGGAATCGGGAACCACATATCAGAAAGAAAGTTGATTGACGAGCTGACTAGAATGGGGATGAACGAGTCTATAGTAAGTGTTTTATTATCGTGTATTTACATAATACCTCCACCTCGATCTTACTACTCATTAATACTAGTTACTACGATTGACAAAATCCAATCTGACAGCGCCTGTCATTATAGGGGAGTTATGCTGTGCGCCTATTATACAAACGGAAAATTTTATCCTTTGGGATGATTTTTTCTTCTATTGATTAATTGACTATTGGCTCATTATAGAACTTGTAATCATTCACCAGAATGTGTGGTAGTTTGGTTAAAAGCCGTTATCTGTTCCTTTTCTTGTGAATTTTCAACTTTCTAAGACTATTTGGTTTCAAAATAATTTACCCTTAAAGGCATGCTGCCGATTTGCGTCCTGGTATTTGACTGATCACTTCTTGTGCCATTAGGTGAGAAGAGCTCTCATAATTATGCACCAAAGAGATGAAGTCGAATATAAGAGGGAAAGGCGCCTCATCTTCCGGAAAGCCTGATATGTTGAAGAGCACATTGCATTAGCCAGTAGCATAATGTAAACTACTGCAACATGGTGGGTTCTGATTAGCCAACATTGCAAGCAGTGGAACATAGCAAATGCTACATCTGGGCGGCTGTTAAATATTCATGTCCTGAATTGTCGAGCATGTAGGCTTATTCACTATCAGATGTTTGTTCAGTTGAAGTTTGAGAATTAGATTTTGTAGGAGTCAAAATGTGTAAATTGTCTTATATTTCAAGTCAAAGGTTGGGTAAGAGAACAGAGCTGCACATGGTGTTTCCCTGATGAATGCTTTCAGCTTTACTGATCTACCACAGGTATAGTGAAGCTTGAGCTCTGCAATCTCTTCTCATGAAACTTGTGCCATTGTTAATTGGATCGTAGTGTTGAGTACGGCCTGCAGTTTCCCTTCTCATCAAATTGTCATGAGGGTACAATTCTCTTGACCGCTATGTTGTACTCTATAAAAAAAAATTCTTGTTAACAAATGCCTAAAGATAATCGATAAATGACAATATTTGCATGATGTTGGTGGCTTTGGGTTAAGGTGTCATCATGTGGGTTTCGCTAGGGGCTCACATGATTGAGCAGCTTGGACATTAAAGATTGAATATTTATTTGGTTTACAGCTCATAAGTAAAACGACAAATCTAAATCACTATTCGTAGTACTAATTTCCTTCATAATTAGTAAATTGGGTGAGCCTTACCTTTCGAAGACTGACGTTATGCTTCCTTCCAGCAAATTGCTAATGAAATCGAATCTCAGTAGCATACCTTATCGCATTGTAAGTCCAAAAATTGTGCACTTAATTTATATATAGTATTCGTAAAATAAGTCTTGGTGCTGTAAATTATGTTTATATTCTTAAGCATCTGTAAATGTAAAAAAATATTTTTGCAGATTATGAAGTACTTTTTGAGTCCATAAACCCCACGACAGAGCGTGTCCACTCTTTGTTTCTTGTCGCATCGTTTGATATGAAACTGCTTCTTCCTGCTGAACCGGCGGTGCGTCCTCCCTGCTACGCTCCACGCCGTCGTAGCAGGAGGAGGACCGCCCCTTCAATGGCGTCTCTCGCTGCTACTGACCACCGCTCTCTCGCCGGACGTCCTCTGAGGTACTCTTTCTCGTTCCCATGACTCAAAACCATGGAATGGAATCCTGGGTCGCGTGTTTCTATGGGAAAGGAATGATTTTTATTCTTCGCCTTTGGTTTGCGATGCAGATGCGCCGTGCTTGGTGCTGGCTTTGCTGGGCTCTCCGTAGCCTGGCATCTGCTGCGGGTACTCCACTCCTCTCTGTTCGTTATACTGTTGCTGCCGATTTCATGTGCGAAGTGTGGAACTAAAAAGATAAAAGGAAAGGGACTTTTGGGTTATCTTAGTCTGTTTCCGCTGAGGTGATTAGACATTAAGCACCTGCGATGGAGAAGAAATGCTGCTGTGCATGCCGCGAAAGGTCGCGTTTTGTACGGTTCAAATTGCAGCTAATTGCATTGGGTATGGCATAGATGCCCACGAGAACTTGTTAATGGTTAGTTTAAGAATGTAGGTTGTAGTAGGATTAGGAAGGCCCGTGCTTAGTCTGACCAAATTGATGTTTGTGAGTATGACTTTGTGAGGGGTGAGTTGTGGCGGATGATTTGTCTTTGTGCTGATATTGTGAAGCATGGAAAACTAGTCCTTGGTATAGAACTATCGATTGGTAGCAAGATGGCGGGGGAACTGACTTGGTGGTCTTTTTTAACTCCTCAGAGGCTTGATATTTCAGCTCAACTATGTTTTTCGTTTGCTTTGCCCTCACTGACCCCGTCTTTGTTATCTTCTCAACTCCACTTTTTCGTTGGGAGTGACAGTCACTGGGTCATAGCATTCGAAGTGCATTGCCGCTTAGAAATTTCCATACAGGCTTTTTTTGAAGATTCAGATTTTACGATCCTCTTTTCTGCCTGCCAGGAATCATAAATATTGTTTGCCTCTGTTATTTTGTATGCTTTATTTGTTTTAACATATGCTTAGCGGTACTTTTGATGTCGATCAAGTCTAGGCTTGTTCTTTATAATTTGTTCATGGTTCAGAATTTGCTTTTGCAGCACAGCCCGGAAGAGTTGCATCTAAGAATTGACATATATGACGAAAGTGGCATTGGTGGTGGTGCATCTGGAATTGCTGGAGGACTTCTTCACCCGTATTCACCCAAAGGTCCTCATCCCCTCCTCTACTTGTAGACTAATCACCGGTCTGATTGATGGCTCTTACTATTGGAGCTTCTTATTGTGGCTCTAAATTTTGATTGGGCAGGTAAACTGATTTTCTATGATTTGCAGTAAAACTTCTTTGGCAGGGTGCAGAATGTTGGAAAGAGTGTCTAAAGCTTCTAAAAATTGCTGAAAGAGTGGTGGATAAGGGGAATTCAAATTCTCAAAACTTGGAGCTTGAGTGGGATTTAGGTGATAGTATTATTAGGAGAAGGTACTCCATTTTGTAATCATACTTCTAGTCTTTCTTTTGCTGGCATTTGACTGTCTTTTACATATTATAGGCCTGTTTGACAAATTTCTATGCTGTATATTAGAGGGCTTTGTCTTCATATATTCTTCTGCTATCATGCATTGACTTGTCAATCTCACCTGTTTCTTGTGCCTACATATATTTTTTGACCTTTCCACATTTCAATCTGCTATTAATTTCTTGTAACTCCCTTTTACTCCATCTTTCTTCTTGTGGTCTAGAACCTTCTGTATTAGGCTATTTCAATTTCTTTGTATTGGTTTTTTATGCTGGTTGATGTTTCATGTGGTGTTTACTGCAGGGGCATCTTAAGACCAGCAGTGGATGCAAAACACCTGGATATATTGACTAATGTAATTCTTCGATCACCATGTTAGAATTTTTTGTTGGTGG
This sequence comes from Syzygium aromaticum, assembly GCA_024500025.1. NCBI lineage: Eukaryota > Viridiplantae > Streptophyta > Magnoliopsida > Myrtales > Myrtaceae > Syzygium > Syzygium aromaticum. Next base: position 2,478,504 of record CM044887.1, on the reverse strand, counting down.
ATTATATTGTGATCTAGGTGCTTCGTTCATCTTCAGAATGCACAAAATTGCCTTTCCTTTTGTAAAATAGAGTCAATTGACAAGGATGCTGCAGAAGCTTTGGTGCCTAACATACAAGTGCCTTTTAACTCTGTCTTCCATATGCCCGAGGCGGTGAATATCCATCCTTTGTGCTATCTTCAGGTTAGTATTGACCATCAAGGATTAATCTTTCCTTCTATTTTTTCTTCCCTAATTGTCATTTTACATTGAATTAAGTTTAGTAGGCACTTTTCTTGGCTTGTCAAGATTTAGTAGAAGAGATGTCAACCTCAAACTTTGGAGTAAAGGAGCTTTACATGTGCAAGAAATCAATTGACAGACTCTGTGATTTTGAAGGTATTCCAAGTTACTTTGTTGTTAGGTTGGATATGCTCATTTACTAATCAAATAGAAAAGTTGGTTATGCTAGAAAATCACCTAGCGAATAAGTATTGCTAACTTTTTATTGAATTTGTGACGAATCAGGGGAATATGATGCTGTTATAGTTTGTCTAGGGGCCAAAGCAGACCTCCTTCCCGAGCTCTCTGGTAGACTTCCCCTTAGGACATGCAGAGGGGTCATCGCTCATTTGCAGCTACCAGATAATGCTGGGTAAGGACTATATCGCATTCGTCTTGTATCGATGTGACGCGGAAAGCTTTATGGCGGGCTTAATTGTCCCCGCCGTTATAAAAAAGATAAGGATCATTGGGGAAGATGAGGATTTTCACGAAGTATTGTATTTTTCATTGGCTCTCTATCTGCATCAAAGTACTTATGCTCGCTTGTCTTTTTGGTGACTCTTTTCCCATTACTAAACAATAGAAAGTCACCTTTGCTTTTATCCAGAGAAACTTATCCAGATCACAGCCCCTCGATCCTGTCCGATGTATGGCTTGCTGTTCAGGGACCCCGGGATATACTTGTAGGCTCAACATGGGAGTGGAAGTCGAGAAACTATTCATCTGATGTATCAGCAGAGGAAGCTTCGACAGCACTTGAACAGCTTTTACCTAAGGCTTCTGCCATTTACCCGAAAATCAAGGACTGGTCTTTTGTTGGAGCTAAGGCAGGTATAAGGGCAATGCCGCCGCTCACTTCCCTTGGATCACTTCCGGTTCTTGGTAGAATAGACAATTTGATGGTTGGGAATCATTCTTGTAAATATTGGTTTTTTGGAGGGCTTGGTGCCAGAGGTCTGTTGTACCATGGTTTGCTTGGTAAACTGATGGCACAAGCTGTTCTTTTCAATGATGAAACTTTGCTACCTGTAGAACTGACTGCTTGGAAGAGATGAAATCATTGCTTTGGGGATAATTAGTGTCTTCCCATATCTTGATTCTGAATGTTTCTGAATATGCTGCAACAATTAGGCCTGACTCTTTAAGATCTAGTTCAGCTTTATCTGCTCTGCCTTTTTGTCCACAGAGCAGCTGCTGAATTTGTGCGTATGAACAGTATGACCAAAAAAAAAAAAAACTGTGCATGAACGGATGAGGTATTTATGGAGGTCGCGAGAGATGTAGTTTAGATCACATGGACTCACGATACCTCCGGACCTTCAGGAACATGAGTTGCCAAGGGCATTACATCCGGCTATTAGCACGTGTACATTCTAATGTGCTTTCATCAATTTGAGAAGCGTGTCAAAGATCAGAGTTTTAGTGTAGATTGCAACACGTTGGTCTAACTATGTGTCACGGATTTGACTTGCTGACAGATTATGTAATCGTCTGTTCTGTTGTTAAGATCAACCCAGTTACTTCATGAGAACCTCTTTTTTCCCCACTCCATCCTGAAGTGGATTCAAAGATACGCTCCTCTGTAAACAAGAGAAATTTGAAACAAGTCTCTTAACTGCAGGAAGGTTGAATTCGACATTCCACTAGGCCTCTCCATGCAAAAAATTCATATAGTACGTAGGGACAACTAAAAGCTTCCCTACATACCATTCTGAGATTTCCTTGGAAATACATTTCTCATTTGAGTTATGCAGAGTCAAGTTCGCAAGGCTCGGAGCAAATTTGAGCAAAATCAAAACACCCCGACGGAGCGAGACAGACAGTCAGAGCCTTCTAGTACCAAAAGTAGTCAACAGCCGAATCACGAAAACTGACATTTTAAAAAGTAATGCACTAGAGCTTAACTGGACCAACTGACAAGGATTATAGTGAATTCGCTACCTATGGAGATGTCCAGGTATAAACCTGACCACCGCCAGTAGCTCCCGCTAGCACCCCAACCTCAAGCGGATGTGCATCAAACCTGCAGGGGATTGCAGACATGCATGGACTCTGCAAACTCTTGACAATTTTTCGTTGTGTCGGAGAGATGACATCAACTGCTCTCTTTGTATTGCCAATGAAGATATATGAATCATCCCAGCCCCAAATTGCTCTGCTCCCGGAAAGAAAATGAGATATCAAGTCATCTAATACTCATGTACCAGTAAAGTTGTCCTTGTACGATTAAGGCAATAAGCGCAGATAAGCCCAAGACTATCGGGTATTTAAATTAATTCAAACATACAACAGCTGAACCACTAGTGTTGAATGATGGAAGAAAAAGTACGTCAACTACACAGAACACGGAGAAGCTGGACATAATTAGATATACACTAGAAAAACTAATAAAAACCTAGGACCTATAAGGTACCATCAATACCAATACATATGCATAAGCTATGTAGACTACTCATCCGGCGAAAATATTCTGAACAGGGAAGATCACAGCCCTTCTCGTGTAAATGGATTCTGATGGTAGCAGCAGCATTTATTCATTGAGCAATTATTAAAACACAGTAAAAATTCAGACTTTGTTTGTCATAACAAAACTGACACTTCACCAACAAGAAGCACCTCCAAATCAATATGCCATTTTATTTGCTCCTAAATTTCTAACCTGGAGCTCAAATTTCAAGACAGAACCTGGCTGGTAATCATGCTGGTGTCACTAAACAAACATAATGAGCCAATAATTGAGCTTTAAGGCACTTTCAATGCTCATGAAAGATATCATTAACACGTGATGCTTGAGTGCACAAGTCCCCAATTCCGGTGATTATAACATAACATCAACCTCTCGCAAGAAACAACAGCATCTGAAATTTTCTGCAAGTATTTTAACTCGAGTATATCCTAAACAATTCATACCTGAAAGAGGAGATCCATCTACCCGTCTGGTTATTGTGGAACACGTGAGAAGTCTTCTCAAAATTGTCCCCACTCGCTATACATACAGTGTCGTCAAAACTGCAAGAACAAGCCAACTATCTTATTAAAAAAAAACCAAGATAACCCTAAAACATCAAAGGAAGTTACTGAAAAGAAAGACCCGGTAGTCCACTTGAAGTATAAAATATAAAACACAATCAGGCTTTTAACAACCATGCAGAAGTCCAAATTATTATTCCATCCTATGAAGTCATTGCAACTGACCTTGTCGTTGCAAGGCAGCTACCAGAAGGAGAAAAATAAGCAGAATGCACGGCCCTTCCATGTTCAATAACCTTTAAACTCCTCGGATTTTTAGCACCCATTCTCCTTAAATCCCAAATGCAAGCAGTTCCTTCTGAAGAACTTGTTGCAAAGACAAAGCAATCCTGTGGTTTAAAGTCTATGGTGTTGATTCTATCTTCATGCAGAGCCCACAAAGCAGCAGATTTTCCAACCCTCAGATCCCAGATATTTAAACCTCCACGACCCTCACCAAAATACAAGCAGTTTCCATCATTGGGTCGTTGAGAGAGAGAAAAGATAGCATCATCACTTGCATGTACCAAATCAAATATCTCTTTCTCGACGTCCATCATGCGGACAAATCCATCATAGCAGCAGGTAAAAATCTGAACAAAAGATCAACCATTATAAATTCGTTTAAGAGCATATGTGCCACATAACTCAACATACACAAATTACATAGATTGGAAACCAAGCTAAAACGTACTTCAAGATCATTACCATGCACAGTGGTTATAAGAACTTGGGATGGTTGCCCCTCTTGTGGAACTCATGGTTCACACAAGTATCATATATGCTTCGACACGTGCATAGCATATGTAATTTTCACAAATTAAGAAAATTCAAATCAAACAACAGCAATGATGGAAGTTGAGTTCCTACACAGCTAATCTGTATTTTGACAAATCTGATAATCTTTCAAATTTGGATTCAGTTTCATTTCTTTTCACAGGGCAGTGAGGAAATAAAGTTTCCGGATGTTAAGAATATATAAGAGAAATGTATAATAGGCACTAAACAGGTCACTATGCGTATAGTTCAAAAAAGCAATGAAATGGTGCTGATACAAGCAAAAAAGTACAATGCGAAATAATTCAATAATCATATATTGAATCCAACCGGCTGACAGGAAACTGATCAATATAGAATTCATGGTCAGCATGAAGCACATAAACATGAATTCCTGCTTTAGTTCCAATCACGTATCCACATCCCTGCTCCGCACAAAGGTGCTTTCAATTAACTTTATGCTAGTCATGGAAATTATTCGTAATTCGACATAATACTGAGAACAAAAGGACAAATCGATACTGACAACTGGAGAATAAAAAGGTACTAAAGAAGCATCAGAACTACCTTTGCAATGTTGAATGGTTGGATTGAGATCCCTCCAACTGGACCAGAATGCGGGTGGTACAAGTACATGCCATCTCCCTCCTCTTTCTCGGGATCCATATTCCAGAACCCGACATTTCCGTACTTGTTTCCAACAGCCACCATTCTCAGTTCGGTGGTGGGGAAGAACTTCACCACCATCACCCTTCCAGGGACAACTCTAGCTACATTGTCCTCCTCCAGTGTCAAAGAACTAATGAACTCTGAGGAATCAACGAGGCCTTCTCTCTTAATTCCATAACCCGACGAGTCCTCCATTTTCAGTGTACTAAGGAACTCGGACGAATCCTCGGTCTTAATGCCTTCTCTCTTGAGCCGGCAGCCAAATGAATCCTCAGTCTCGATGTCTCCACAACCTAGACCTACCGAGTGTGCACTCACACCAGCGACTGAATCTCTCAAAATCTCGTCTTTGCACCCCTCAACTCCACCACTTCCCTCTTCGACCGAACCCCACATCTCGGTTCTCTTCGAGAGACGCCGCATAGCCCGAACGAACCCATCCCGGGACCCCAGACCTTCGTACGCGTCGCCCATGGAGAAAGACCCCAAATCCCGGGGCGAGAGCTTGGGCCTCGACTCTGGGGCTCGAGGGGCCGCGCCACCGAAGTCGCCCTCGAGACCCTCGGACTCCGGCGGCATCCCTCTGGCGCGGAGCGAGCGCCGAATAACGACCGGGGCCTCGTCTTTAGCCATCCTGTACGTCTTGACGGCGCAGGGCTTGCCCTTGTTCTCGACCCTGACAATCGACGAAAGCGCGCGCATCACACGCACGAACGGAGCAGACAACCAAAAAGGGCACACCCGCGAATTGCTCCAAAAAAAAAGAAAAAAACAAACACGAGGCCAGGTGACGAGAGAGACAGAGGGAGCGTGCGTGTACTTTTGGCGCTTGGAGGAAGCGGAGAGCAGGGAGGCCTTGGAATGGAGCTGGAGGGCGGCCATCATCTGGTCGTTTCGCTGGATGTTCTCGAGCCTCCGGCGCTCGTACTCCGTCAGCTTCTGGGTCGCCATTGCAGAGAAAACTCGCCACGCGCAGAGTCGAAGCGACAGACAAGAGAGAGAGGCGCCACAACTAGAAGTCCCACAACACTTCCCTCCAATTTTGCTCTCTCTCTGAGAACTGCAGCTTTTAAGAGGCGGTTTTGTTGGGCGGCCCAATACAATTCCCTCCGTTTCCCTCCCCCAAATGTTTTCGTCTCTCTCTCTAATCCCTTTTTCCTTTTGCATTTCTCCAATTCCTTGGGATCATATTGAAATGCTTTCATCTCGTTTTTCCAATTATCTTTGAAAACGGACATCAAGATAATAAAGGGTTTGTCCAAACCAAATCTCGAGATAAAATATATCCGCAATTACTCTTAGCCGAAAATGTAAAAAAAAAAAAAAAGACAACGCGGCCATCGGAGCATTGATCATGAATTGAATGTCCCTTATTTGAGCTGTCTAGATTCCGCCGCCGTACAGAAATGTTGTAAACTTAAATTTCCAAAGGCTTCTATCCACCCGTTTTTCTCTTTATAGTTGAATATTTTATTTTAAATCACTTGCGCGAACCTCAAATTTCGATAGTACTATGCTGGGTATCCCCTCGAATTAAGCCAATCAAACCAAGAGGAGATGCAATGACTAGTCAATTGCAGATTTTGCCAACTACAAACAAAATCAACGCGCAATCGAATCCACAACAACTTTATTCCATCGGCGAATCTATTGAATAATTACAAGTACTTGTCTTGAAATTTCACTTGATGGCAAACTTAATCATGCAACGGTTGCGACAAGCCTCACTCGTGGATGTGACTAGGTGCAGATGGTGGGATAAGGGTGCCCTTGGGCAAGGTATGGTACAGAGGACCGCAGTTGTGGCGGCAGCTAGGTCTAAGTGGTGGGATGAGGGTGCCCTTGGGCAAGATCCGGTAGTGAAAATGCGTTGCTTCGCCTTCTTCTCCAACACCGGCACTACCTTCTATGACCAGGTCTCTCGCCATCGTTGCATAAGCTAAGCCAAAAGCTACAATGAGCATGGGGAGGATCGTCCATTCCGAATTCGCTCTCTCCATTGTTTCTTTCTTCTTCTTTTGTCCTAATGGTTTTCTCCCAAAAGTATATGCATGACTCGTTCTCTTGTATGGCTATTTATAGGTACGAATTCTATTGAAAAGGATGCCATCTCTATATTGGTTGTTATGATGTTACTCATGTGTAGTGTTAGAGTTCTAGATTTGTTTCTAGATCTTATTGTTGAGAGGAAAAACTGAACTGAATGCTTGGTTAGGTTTATGTGACCCCAAGCTATCTATTTATAATAAAGCCAAAAATATCAAAATTATAATATTACCCTTATTGCTACAATATATAAAATAATAAAGGAAATAGACAAATATACCCATATTAGCCAAGTATTCTCAACACTCCTCCTCAAGTTGGAGCATAGATATCACACATGCCCAACTTGACTAAAACAAGATGAAACGATTTACTCCCCAATCCTTTAGTCAACACATCAGCAAGTTGATCACCGGACTGAACAAAGGGCATACAAATTAAACCACTCTCCAACTTCTCTTTGATAAAGTGCTTGTCAATCTCCACATGTTTTGTACGGTCATGCTGTACAGGATTGTGAGCAATACTAATGGCGGCTTTATTATCACAATATAGCATCATAGGAATAAGAACAGATACACCAAGATCTTCAAGTAATCCTTTAAGCCATAATAGTTTACAAACCCCATGTGCCATTGCACGAAATTCTGCTTTAGCACTAGATCGAGCAATCAGTATCAATAATCCTTTATTTCGAATTCTTTATTTCGAGTAATCCTTTATAGATCAAGTAATCCTTCAAGTAATCCTTTATTTCGAATTCTTGTCCAAGAAAATTCTTCAATCGGCTTATCTCATCAGTATCATTCCCTGTGACAATAATGTCGTCTATATAAACAATAAGAAAAGTGACTTTAGCACCTGATCTCTTCACAAACAAAGTATGATAAGCATTACTTTGTTTATAATCAACAAAGATAATAGCTTTCTGAAACCTACCAAATCAAGCTCCAGATGATTGCTTTAAACTATAAAGTGCACGTTTCAACTTACACACTTTACCTTGAGTTTTTTCACAAGAAAAACCTGGAGGAATCTCCATATATACCTCATCTTCTAACTCTCCATGAAAAAATGCATTCTTCACATCTAACTGCTGAAGATCCCATCCCTGGTTTATAGCACACGAAAATAACACTCGAACAGTATTCAACTTGGCAATAGGAGCAAAGGTTTCTTGATAGTCAATCCCATAAGTCTGAGTAAATCCCTTAGTCGCCAACCGTGCTTTATATCTGTCAACAGTACCATCCATCTTCTGTTTGACTACAAACATCCACTTACATCCTACCGGTTATTTCCTTGGTGGAAGAACAACAAGATCCCACGTGTCATTTTTCTTCAAAGCAAGCATTTTCTCCACCATTGCTGTCTTCCACTTCTCATCTGCAAAAGCTTCTTGCCAATTTCGTGGAATAGAAACAGAAAATAGAGAAGATATAAAAGTACGATAAGAGTTGGACACAGAGTCATATGAAACAACATTGGATATAGGGTGTTGAGTACTAGTTCTAATACCCTTTTGGAGTGCGATAGGAAGATTAGAAGGAGAAACCTCATCAGAAGGAATAGTAGAATCCAGATCCGGAGATGATGACTAAATAGGCAATGTATAAGTGGTCTTAACCTACGTGTTGGTAGTGGAATTCCTACGACGATATGTCTTCAATGTTTCCCCCACTATCAATCCGCTTTTGAAAGATACCCATACTTTGCTTAACAGGTGTGGTCTCATCCTGAATCTCTGATATCTCCCCCTGAAGTATTGCATTATTCTCTACTTACGTGCATCATTCTCCTCTTGAGAAGGAGAAGGAGAAGAACGATCAGAGACCATTAGAGGAGGAGGAGGAGGAGGAGAAGGAGAAGAGTAAGTAATATCCCTAGGAACATCTAGAATTGGCAACACCTCTACACTAGGACACTCCCCCTGAAAAGGTGGAGCAGAATAATAAGAAGTAGACTCATGAAAAATTACATCCATAGATATAATACTGCGCCTAGAAGGAGGATGATAACACTTATAACCCTTTCGAGTAGTTGAATACCCAAGAAATATGCAGCGGAGACCGCAGGGTTCCATCTTACTCTTAGAGGTAGTGTTACGAGCATAACAAACACAACAAAAAATTTTTGGAGGAAGAGTAAAAGTTGATGATCCCTGTAAAACATTAATAGGTGTGCGATAATCAAGAATTCCAGTCGGCATTCAATTGATTAAATAGGCAGCGATTAAAATAGCATCACTCCAATACTGAGAGAGGACATGACGTGCAAACATAAGAGACCTGGCGACCTCTAACAAATGTCGGTTCTTTTTTTTGGCAACACCATTCTGTACTGGGGTATGAGCACAACTGGTCTGATGAATAATACCATGATCAAAGAGATACTGTTGAAACTGATCTTCAGTGTACTCGGTGCCATTGTCACTGCGAAGAATTTTCACAGTGGAATTGAATTGAGTTTGAATCATTTTGTGAAAAATTTGAAAATAACGAAAAACGTCACTCTTATGCTTCAACAAATAAACCCAAGTTGCACGAGAATGACAATCGATAAAAGTAACAAACCATCAATGACCAGAAATAGAAGTATGTCGGGAAGGACCCCACACATCAGTATGAATCACATGAAAGGGGAAACAACTTTTATTATTTGAAGATGAATACGTAGAACGAGTTTGTTTAGCAAAGACACAAACTTCACAAAAAAACTCATTTTTATTACAAGCTGAAACGAGACTCGGGAAAACTTTTTCTAAAGTTCCTAAAGGGGGATGACCTAATCTGCAGTGCCACTGATGGAGATCTGTCAATGCTGAATTAACTTGATGGGGTGTAGTAGACGACATAGAAGTAGAAACCCCACCACCCTCGAGTAGATAAAGACCACCATCCAATCTATCATATCCAATCTCCTTCTCTGTTACCAGATCCTGGAAAATACAGTAAGAAGGGAAAAAAGTTACTTTACAATTTAAGTCTTGAGTCAAATTACTAATAGAAAAGAGATTAGTAGAGAATGATGGAATATGTAAAACAGAAGACAAGAGAAGAGTGGAGGAACAATTGATAGACCATTTTTCCAGCGATGGAAGAGAGGGTTTCATCAGCTACATGAACTTTGTCTCTACCAGAAGTAGGGGTATATTGATGAAAGAGACTAGAAGAACTTGTCATATGATCTGTAGCCCCTGTATCAATGATCCATGGGCTGGAAACAACAGATGTATTAAACCCCCCAAAGAAGATACTTGAAGTGGCTAGATTTGAAGCAAAATGGGAAGACGAATTGGCAACTGTGGAGGAAGCAGTAGTAGTAGAAGCTTTCAGTAGACATCGAAATGCCTGAAGTTCTTCCTGCGATAAACCGATATCAGTAGCAGGTATAGTAATAACAGTTTCAGTATGGTTTGCTTTGTTTTTTGTCTTTCTTTGTGCCTTTTTTTCCTCAAAATCTACAGGTTTTTCATGTAACTTCCAGTAGTTAGCCTTAGTATGATAAGGCCTATGACAATGTTCACACTTCACAACTTTCTTAAGGATATCATTAAATCAAGAGAACAAACCAAATTTAGTAATAGTGCCAGCACTAATTTGTAAAGCAGATCGATCAATAGTAGAGGACTGGAGCATTGCTGTCCTACGGCTTTCTTCTGAGTGAACTAGGGCATATGACTGTTCCAGAATGGGGAATGGAGACCGGCTAAGGACTTGAACACGTATCTGATCATATTCAACATTCAATGCTGCCAAGAAATCATAAACTCTGATCTTGTGCACATGGTTCTTGTAGGCAACAATGTCTGTAGCATTAGTTGGTTGATAATCGGTATAATGATCTAGCTCTTGCCATAAACTCCGAAGCTTAGCATAATATTGAGATATAGTCATCTCCTTCTGAGAAGTGTCATGAACCATTTTTCTAAGTTCATACACCTGTGTATCATTCCCGATTTGACCATAAGTATCCCTAGCAGCTGACCAAATTTGCGTCGTGGAATCAAGAAGCAAATATCCTTTTGCAATGTGTGGCTGCATCAAGTTAAGCAAAAAAGACATTACCAAAGAGTCATTCGAGATCCACTTGTCTTGAGTAGCACCCGATGTTTCCGACTTCACAGAAGTGCCATTGATATGACCTGCAAGCTTACGGCCTGCAATGGTCAAGAATACAGATCAAGACCATATCAAATAATTTGTGCCGTCAAGCTTCACAGAAATTGTAGCGAAAGTAATATAATCTGTACGAGCATCTCCTGTAGGTGGAGGGTTCTTAACTGAACTGTCAGACATTATCACTGGTAGTAGGTTAAAAAAATCCTCCAAAAAATTAGCAAGATCAGATTAAGGGAAGAAAAAAAAAATCAATTTTTTCAAGATTTTGAAAACTTGAAAAAAAATTGATAACTCTAATTTATCCCAAAGAATCTGAAAAAATATGGTGATCCACGAATTGCAGTGCTTTGGTCTTCACACACCAGAGAATTGTAGGCCAGCAGCAAGGTAGAAACAATTATAGATAAAAAGATCCAAACAATCGCAGAAGAAGTTGAACCACCTATCGCGGACTGCAAAGAAGTTTTAGTTATATCATAGATGTGAAGTTTAGACACTAGATTCAAAGAATCACCTCATTAGTGCTGCCCTACACTATGAAAGAAAGCAAAGGAGAAGACGAGAAGGAACTGCGGTGGGAGAGAGCAAAGGCGTGAAGAGAGGGAAAAGAAAGGTCGCGCAGAGGAGAGATTAGGGTTAGGGTTTCAGTTCAGATCTAGCTCTGATACCATGTTGAGAGGAAAAACTGAACTAAATGCTTGGTTAGGTTTATATGACCCCAAGCTATCTATTTGTAATAAAGCCAAAAAGGCCAAAATTACAATATTACCCTTATTGATACAATATATAAAATAATAAATGAAATAGACAAATATGCCCCTATTAGCCAAATACTCTCAACACTTATAGATGCAAATTAGCACAAGTTATTCGACATACTTCCTTAGATACATGACAATTTCCCCAGTCAATCCTTCTATGGAATCCATCTACCATTACTTAAATCCCTTTTTTAACACATACAAATCCCGCTTAAACTTTGATCTTTATATTTTGGTAATCACATGATTTGTTATAGAAAAGTATTTCAATAACTCACCTGTCATCGTGGTTTTTATTGTGCCACATTGCTCAAGAAGCTCTCTTATGTTCACCATTATAATAGGTTTACTTTATTAGCTTGGTAACAAATAGAAACAGTGTTGTGCTTGCTAGCATGAACTTGGACCGGACTAAGTTAAGTTGGATTCCATCCCAACGATACTTGTTCCATCCTAACGATAGTTGTATGTATATGTAGTTAAAGTTATTCCACTCAACTCTATCATTATAATCACAAGGAGGGCCATACATTCAAAATAACTACAATTTCCTGTTAGCTCGTTTGGTTTTTTCACAAATTGACGTATTTAACCCAACATTTCTATGATGAACTTTTAAAATCGAAGAAAAATTTGGTTAGCATTTTAGATTTCAGTTATGCATGATATTGAGTACCTCAAATCCTAAACGTATTTGAATATTTGGATTAAAGAAGTGCCGAGCGAGCCTATATCTGGCAAACCTTTGTAGCCATAAAAGCTCAATGCAAGACGGATAGCACTAAAATGAAGGTGTTTATTCCCCTGCCGAGTTAACTGTCATGGGAACTCGGACAGATCGACTGGGTCTGAAACTGCTCTAGTTGAGTTGCAAGAACAAGATGTTGGTCGAAGCGAGTAGATTGCACATGCTAGTTAATTGTTTCAACCTAATATGCTTCTCTTATTTTTTGCCAAAAAATTGCGACTTTTGTTATTTAATGTTAGACCTCCATTGTAAGCCAACTTCGAGAGACACTCGACATAAATATAAAGTTGAACACTTTAATGTTGCGTCTATTTGGCTCGACCCTATCACAAAGAATTGTCATAACTTCAGATTTTCAAAGGCTTTTGTCTATCCATTTTCTTTATAAAGTTGACTACTTTGTGTTAGATTATTTGTAGGCCCCCCTAATTTCAAGAAAACTACGCATTGTATTCTATCCAATTAAACGAATCAAACCAAGCAAGATGGCATGATTAACCAATCACAGATTTCGCCAAGTACAAACAAATCAACACGCAACCAAATCCCAAAATCTTTATCCCATCGGTAAATCTATTTAATAGTTACAAGTATTTGCTTCAAAATTTCACCAAATGCGCGGCCTTACTTATCCGACGGTGGCTACAAGCTGCAATTGTGGAACGGGGGTTCGAGGCAAGATTCGGCAGTGAAAATATGTTGCCTTACCTTCTTCTCTGACGCTGGAACGACCTTCTAGGACCGAGTCTCTTACCTTTGTTGCGGGGAGAGAAGCTAAGCCAAAAGCTAAAACGAGCACGAGGAGGATTGTCCTTGAGCATTTCAGTTTAGCTCTCTCCATTGATCCTTTTTAATAATTTTCTCCCAAAAGTATATGCATGACTCTTGCTCTAGCATCGCTATTTATGGGTACGAATTCTATTGAAGAAGGATGCCATCTCCCTACTGATTGTTATGACGCTACAAATGTGTAGGGTTATAGTTCTGGATTTAGGGTTAGTAGAATCGACAGATGCAAATTAGCACAATATATATATAAAATATACACACACATACGAGCACGTGCGGCGACAATTTCCCTTGAGCCAAATTCAAAGTCATTCCTTTATCCAATTCACCCACCACTACCTGGATCTCATTCTTAGCATATACGCCCCGCATAAATCTTGACTTTACAATTAGGTAATCACACAATTTGTTATAGAAAAGTATTTCAAAAAACAAACTTCCCATCTTGCTTTTCATTCACTTTTTTAATGGATTCACTTTATTAGCTAAGGAACAATAAGTTAAAAAAAAAAGTGTTGGGTTCACGTGCATGAGCTTGGACTGAACCAAGTCAGCATGAAAGAGAGATTTCACAGCGAGATTGCTTTCCCGACCAATTTGGCTGTGGAAATAGCAACTTCCCCTAATTGTTAAAAGGGTCTTTTTAAAATTAATTACTAGCGGAAATAATTCCTTGCAAGACTCTTTGAAAATGAAATAATTCCGCTTTTCAAAATATTCACTCGCTTTAAAAGTATATTATATATTTTCAAAGCACATAAAATAATATTTAAATAGTGCCTAAGAAACATTCTTTAACATTTTCTTTGTTGAAATTCGTATATAAGTTTTAGGGTAATTCGATTGTTTCAATCTAGCAACTCTAGATTGGTATCAAAAAAAGGATAAGTGGACATAAAGTTGTAAAAATTGTCAAGAAAGTGCAATTCAGTGCTAAAATTTTCAAAAAGTAAAATTAAGTCCTAAAACTTATCCCAAAAGTGTAATCGAGTCATAAAACTTTAAAAAAGTGCAATCAACTTTATTTTGCTGGTGAATTTATTGAATAGTTATAAGTAATCGCTTCAAAAAATTCACTAGACGGTGGACTTAATCATGTAATGGCTGCGACAAGCCTCAGTTGTGGAGGGGATTAGGTCCAGTGGGGACTTGACGCAAGATCCTGTTGTGAAAATGGGTTACTTCGCCTTGATCTCCGATGCTGGCACGGCCTACTTCACCGATGCTGGCACAGCCTTTCGCAACCAGGTCTGTCGCCTTGGTTGCAGGGGGAGAAGGTAGGCCAGAAGAGAAAAAATGAGCATAAGGAGGATAGTCCATGAGCATTTTATTTTAGATTAGCTCTCCCCATCGTTTATTTCTTCTTCTTTTTTCCTAATAATTTTCTCCCAAAAGTATATACAAGGCTCTTGCTCTAGTTTTGCTTTTTATAGGTACAAATTCTATTGAGAAGGATGCGATCTGTATATTGCTTGTTATCACATTACTCATGTGTAGTGAGTTCTAGATTTGTTTCTAGAATTGATAGATACAAATTAGCACAAGTTATTCAACATACTTCCGTATATACAGTGTAACTTCCCTTGAGAGCTAGATTTTATGTCGATCCTTTTATAAAATCCATCAGCCATTAATATGATCTCATTTTTAGCATTTATATAAATCTTGCTTAAACTTTGATCTTTACATTTCGGTAATCACATGATTCGTTATATAAATGTATTTCAAGAACTCACCTCTCGCTTTCATTGTGCCCCATTGCTTGAGAAGCTCTCTCTTGTTCACCATTATAATGTGTTTACTTCATTTGCTCGGTAAAAGAAAGAAATAGTGTTGGGTTCACTGGCATGAACTTGGACCAGAGCAAATTAAGTTGGATTCCATCCTAATGCACTTCAAAAAAACAATGGATTTGCGACGGATTTTGCAACGAAAAATTTTGCAAAATCCGTTGCAAATTTGATTTGCGACGAATTTAGAGATGGAAAAAATTCTGTTGCTACTAGGGCGTTGCGACGGAAAATTTCAATATCTGTTGCAAAATTGCGACGGAACAAATCTCGTCGCAAATAATTCA
Organism: Syzygium aromaticum; assembly: GCA_024500025.1. Classification (NCBI taxonomy): domain Eukaryota; kingdom Viridiplantae; phylum Streptophyta; class Magnoliopsida; order Myrtales; family Myrtaceae; genus Syzygium; species Syzygium aromaticum. Next base: position 2,463,243 of record CM044887.1, on the reverse strand, counting down.
TCGCAAAATTCGTCGCAAATTAGCCACGAACACTATCCGTCGCAAAATTCTTCGCAAATTAGTGACGAACACAATTCATCGCAAATTAGCCATGAAAAATATATGTTGCAAAATTCGTCGTAAATAATTCGTCGCAGAATTCGTTGCAAATTAGCCATAAACAATATCCATCGCAAAATTCGTCGCAAATTAGCGACGAACACAATTCGTCGCACAATTCATCACAAATTAGTCACGAACAATATCCGTCGCAAAATTCATCGCAAATTTCAATGCAAAATTCATCGCAAATTTCGATGCAAAATTCGTGGCAAACTTTATACGTTGCAAACTTTATACATCGCAAAATTTGTTGCAAAATCCGTTGTAAATTTGGCACGAACTTTATTTGTCGTAAAATTCGTCGCAAAATTCGTCACAAAATATAGTCAGTGTTATTTCTTCGTCGCAAATTAGCCACGAATTGTAATGGTCGCAAAATTCGTCTCTAAATATTCATTGCAAATTTTACACCATTTCGGCCATCAAATCTTGTCCATATCAATAGGTACGCATTAATGAACATCATGTAATACATTCAAAACAATCAAAGGACACGAGACAATCATAGATTCCGCTTCAGAAACAGAAAATAAACAAACCAAACATAATGCCATATAATTGAAAAATATAACTGAAGGAAAGATGCTAGTCCGCAAAAAATAATGATATATGCAAAGTTGCAAAGTCTGACATGATTCTATTTGATATCCAATCTTATAATACATTCAAAACATTCATAGGATGTGGGACAACAATAGATTCTGCTTAAAAAACGAAAAATGGACAAACTAGACACAAGATTGGGTAGCTTAGGTACTCGACAGGACACCAAAAGTAGTCACTTTTATCAACACCTGATGAAATGTTGATACATAAATAAATATATTCAATTAGTTCAGAATATAAAAGAAGTGTTTATGCATGGATGTAGAATTATGTATAACAAAACAAGTAAGAGGGTTAGCAAAAAAACGTTTCAGGACGAACATCAATGTTCTTACATATGAATATGAGTTAACTTATGTCATAAAAGATTATGAAGCAAGCTTACCCCTGATTTTGGGAATTTTAACTAGAAAGGACCGAGAAAATCATCATCATCATTAGCAATCTCAGCATCATTGTGTCGCTCATTATTGTGCCCATCACCTATTGGATTGGCGGGTGGTACAGGAGGAACTTCATAACGATTGAGGTTGAGGTGTCACATAATGATTTGCATTTGTTGTTTTAAGTCATTTATTTCATCGTCCTTCTATACAAGTATATTTTTCAGTTGGTTCACTTTTTGGGTCAATTGCTCGTCATGTCGTGACCTCTTTCGACCAGTCGCATTGGATGATAAAGTTCTAGCATCCTTTGACATGTACATCCTTGACAAGGATCTTATCCCAAATAATTTTCCTTTTTTCATCTCACTCGTTACCTCCACCCATAATGCCATATTGTCAGCCGATGGCTCAGACGGAGCACAACCATCATTACCACTAGCATTGCTTATTAAAAGTTCATCATATTTTTCCTACATTAACAATATAGATGAAAATAAAATAACTTTATATATATCTACCATAAATATTAAAAGCATTAACGATTTTCATTCTAGTTTCCATAAAACCCAAAGTATAACCTTACATACCTTAATAGTTTTTGCTCGATCGCCAGTCCATGTCTTATCTTTCTTTTGAAATGTGCGTTCAAATGTAGCTGCAAATATCGGTTCCATCCCCAATTGTTGTGCCTACAAAATGTAAACATGAGTAATTAAATTAAATTAACATATAATTTATTTAACAGACTCAATTCTTTTTATTCTGTTAACTGATTTGCTGACTCTTTTCAGTTTCCCAAATTTTGTTAATTTTTGCCCAATTGTCAGTTGTAATGAAAGCCGGTTTCACTTGCTTGGTCTTCGCTCTATTCATCACCTTTCGTATAAAATCACTGACTTTCTTCTGAAAAATTTTTCTCACTTTATTCTCTTCCTCTTCATCCCACCTGAACTTTCGTTGCAATTAATACAAAAAAAATTGAAAGTTATTATGATGGTCACAACTGAACTTAATTTGTGGGAAAATAGAATATCTAAAACTTACCTTGAACTCATTCCACTACAAATCCTTCACTTCTTGTGGAGCACTTCTATAATTAATATACTGTCTCATCCAATAGTTTTTGACCATTTTATTCAGTTCCCTCACAACAAACGGAGCATCCGTGAATCTGCAAACATACGAATATTGTGCAACATCGACAATTCAATTGACATTCATATCTAAAGCCATAAATATTACATATACTAAAAAAAAATGAAGTACTTACGAATCTCCAAATTGGCATATCATGAATTGGTTATCTTCTTTACCTGTGTTTCCGTCATAATTCGATTGTTGCGCTGAATAATAAGGTAGATTGGAAGAAGAGGGAGCTAAAAGAGATGGAACTGGAGGAGATTCAGTTCGCATGTGCCCAAGTCCTCTAACATGTTCCTGAGTGTTGGAGGAAGGGCTAACGTGTCCATATTGTCCATCAGCATATTGTGGTTGAGGGTTAAATGAAAGGACAAGACAAGAGAAAAGGGAAGGGGACGAGGACGAGGAAGATGTTGGTCTTCTATGCATATGACCTCCACGTTTATAATGACAAGTAGGAAGGTTAGGCAAATATGTAAAAAAATATAAACACGTATTACAGACACATAATGACGTACATGACGAAACTTACCATTTTGTTTCAGAAGCAGAAAATATTTCCTCAAAATTAGCCAATGCTGAGTGTTTATGACGTGCAATTTCATACGAACAAATATACTATGAATCACACTCATTTTGATATCAAACATCAATATATGAGCACGATATGTTATGTTAAGCCGACAATAGCTATAATTAACCACTCGATCCACTTTCAAACCACATAATAATTCATAAAGTACAAGATCAACCATGAAACATCAATTTTAGCCACATGATCTTTATTCTCAGCCACATGATCATGAATCAATCGACATGATTGGGCCATAGTTAACCAATCACATACATTTAAGCAAAGCAATCACGCGATTAACCTAATTAATCATACGATTGGCATTAAACAACTAAAGGTGCGAATGGTAATCATTCTGCTTTGTCAATCAAAATGTTGCCAGAAATTAATTGTTCTCATTCTTGCCAGAAATTGACTTGTGAAGGAGAAATCTGTTTGAATTGTTGAATTTTTTTGCCCACGAAAATTTTTTTGTGCACCCGCAAAAATTTAAATTTCATTGAAAGTGGGTGGCCATAGGTATTCTACGTAATTCTATAAAGTTTTGCAATAAAAATAATTTTATTATTTTTAAAATTTTTTGGGTACCTAAAAAAATTAAATTTCACTAAAAGTGGGGGGCCATGGATATTCTAAAACATTCTATAAAGTTTTGAAATTTAGAAATCTTATAATTTTATAATTTTAATTTTTTTATATTTTTTCGTGGAGCTAAAAAAATTTTAATTTCACTAAAAGTGGGTGGTCATAGGTATTCTAAGCCATTCTGTAAAGTTATGAAAATTTTTAATTTTTTGTATTTTTAAATTTTTAATGGCATGTTAAAAAATTAAAATTTCACTAAAAGTGGGTGGCCACACGTATTATAAGCTATTTTGTGAAGTTTTGAAATTTTTTAAATATTTAATTTTTTTTGGCCACCTAAAAAAAATTAAATTTCACCGAAAGTGGATGTTCACACGTATTCTAAGCAATTCTGTAAAGTTTTGAAATTTTATATTTTATTATAATTTTTTACCTTTTTACAAATTGAAATTTCTTTCACAATGGGTGGCCACAGGTATTATCCATCAGTTTAAAAAGTTATGAAAATTTTGAATTTTTTATTATTATTCTTTTTATGGACACCTAAAAAAATCTAAATTTCACCCAAAGTGGGTGATTAAAGTTATTTTTTGCCATTTTGTGATATTTTGAAATTTTGGTTTTTTTAATTTTTTTAAAAAATTAGCACCAAATTCAATATTTTCTCAAAATCTGACATTTTTAAATTTTGTTGAATTTTTTATGAATTTTTGTAGAATTGTTCAATTTTCATGCGTTTTCTGAGAAAACGCATAATCAAACACCCGATTGTCATTGAACGCTTAAATGGTGACATAATGGACAAATTAACTAGTCGAACATCGATCAAAGTTACATGTAATCCTTAAATCGATTCCTAACTTAGTCAACCAATCAGACACTAAACAATCCTTAAACAAGTCCGATTAATACTCATTATACTAGGTAGGGTTTAGGGAGTTGCTTACTTGGTTCAAGGATAAGAAAAACCAAACAATGATAATATTTTCACCAGTTGGCTAGTGGGGGACCCGGTGAGGGCGTGGGCCCAAATGGTGGCTAGTCGGCCACGGTTGGGCAAACGACGGTGGAGCTCGGCGGCAACAGCTAGGTTGCGACGACGTCGGGCCACAGCTCGGAGGCGACTGGCCGGCGGCTGAGTGGCGGCGATGGCGGGCGGCGGCGGTTGGGCGGCGGCTGGGTGCCGACTTCGAATGGGTGGCGGCGATGGCCTCGAGTGGCGGCTGGCCGGCGGCTGGGCGTCGATGGCAAGTGCTCGGGTGAGGGTGGTGACGGCGACGGGTTCAGTTCGCTGCTCAACGGCTGTGAGATGGGGTGGGGAGGTTGGGTGGTGACGGCGGCTGCAAGCAAGCAAATCTGGCCGGTGAGCTGCGAGGCGGGGCGGGGCGGGGCAAGGAAGGGAGGCGCGCAGGCGAGTTAGCGACAGTGACGATAGCTGCAAGCAAACAGATCTAGCTGACGAGCTGCGAGGCGGGGCGGGGTAGGGCGGGGAGGCGCGCAGGCGAGTTGGCGATGGCGGCGGCGGGGCGGGGAGGGCGACGGTAGCTACGAGTAAGCAGATTTGGCTGGTGAGTTGCGAGGCGAGGCGAGGTACGAGAGGAAGAAGAAGAAGAAGAAGAATAGGAGAATTTGGTTAAAAAAAAAAACGTCCGTCCCAAATTTGCGACGGACCAAAATCGTCCGTCTCAAATTTTCGACCGACAAAAAAATTTGCCAGGCGATAAAAAAATCCGTTGCAAATTTGCGACGGAAAAAAAAGTTCGTCGCAAATTTAAGAGGGAATATTTTTTGTTGGTCTCAAATTTGCGATGAAACACAAGCGTTCATTTCAAATTTGTGACGAACCAAAAACATCCGTCGCAAATTTGCGACGGAACACATACGTCCGTCGCAAATTTGGGACGGAAAATATTTGTCCGTCGCAAATTTGGGAGGAAATTTTTTCTGTCCCAAATTTGCTACAGATAAAGCAAGTCCGTCGCAAATTTGTGACGGATATTTTTTTTGTTGCAAATTTGCAACGGAAAATATTTGTCCGTCGCAAATTTGGGAGGGAATTTTTTCCGTCCCAAATTTGCGACGGATTGACGGACTGTTTTTTTCCGTCGCAAATTTGCGACAGATAATATTTGTCCGTCGCAAATATGTGACGGAGTTTTTGACCGTGGTCAATTTGGGACGTATTTTTTTTCAGTCCAAAATTTTGCATCTCATTTATTTCGGATTGGAAAAAGGACATTTTCGAAGTCGTCGGAAAATTGTGATGGATTTGGAAAATTGCTATGAATTTCACTTCCGTTGCTAATTCTTCGATGAATAGTAGCTACGAATAAGTTGTTGTCTAAAAATGAGCAACAAAATTAGCAACGATCCAAATGCAATGGAAAATAGAATATCGCAAATGTCATCGCACGAATAATATTTGACTTGTCGTCATTTAGCTACAAATTTTCCAACGATCAATTAAATTAATAAGAATAATCGACAATAACAATAACAATAATAACAAGAACAATAATAATAATGTTGACAACCAAAATAACACTTGTCACAATAATAATTACACATCATTAATGTTTTGTCACAAAAATTTTAATCTTCATTTTCGTCTTCGTTGCAATAATGATTACACATCATTAGTGTTTTGTCACAAAAATTTTAATCTTCATTTTTGTCTTCGTCTTTGTCCTTGTCTTGATCTTCATTTTCATCATCTGTCTCAAAATCAGATTCTAAACATTCTTGTACATTTAATTCGCAAATTTCAGTTGGATCAACATCTATCATCGCTCCACATGGATTTCATAAAGTTTGAATGTTATATTCCTTAATTTCAACCGTGTTACACACTTCCTCTTGTTGGTAGGCTTTATCCTTCTAGTGTTCCTCGATTTTTCTCCGTACTTTGATTTTACATACAGCCCACCAATTAGTTTTGTCACGTTTCAAACTAGGATATGATGCATAATATACTTGAATTGCTTGTTGTGCCAAGACAAATTGTTCATATTTAATATACCTTTTTTTTGTGATTTATTTCAACCAAATTAAACTTCATAAGCACCTTCATTCGTTTGACAGGATCGAACCACGTACACTTAAATAATACAACCGCATCATTAATAGTCCAGGGTACTCTATCTCTATGATTTCATCCAACAAGTCATAAAAATTATCTTTTGAACTGCCACCATTGGATAACCGAACAGACACACCACTATTCATTGTATCTTTTCCCATTCCATATTCTTGAGTGTGAAAATTATATCCATTTATGAAATATGCTAGCCAACTTCGAACTCTTAACTGTGGACCCCATGATAGATGATATAGCAATCCTTACTCTCCAAGTTCATCATGATTACTGTGAACTTAAAGTTACACATGCAAAGTCAATAATATATATTTTAATAAATGATGTATAAAATTTTAATAACTTGGTTTTGATCCATAGACAACTTACATATGTCTTGAACTATGCTGCAAATTGTTCATCGCACAAACGGTCAAACTCATTTGGTTGTAATCCATGCATTGAAGTTTGGAAAATTCTAATAATAAAAACCATTTACATATTAGCAAATATTTGACACACAATACATATATTTGCAAATTTACACTTACTTGAAATATGGCTTGACTTCTGGGCAGTTCAGTAAAATATATGTATGGGCTGCATGAAATTCTTTGCCTTTTAAGTAACGAAACTGACATGCGTCGCTTGGTCGACCCAGATAATTGAAAATAAAGAATGCTTTGCAATTGGGATCAATGGGGCTCTTATCATTTCTGCCTGCTCTCCGCCTCTTGCACTGCATGTGCGGCTCAAAATAGTATGATGCAATTGTTGTCACTTCTTCCACAATATATGCATTACAAATTGAAACTTCAATACGTGCCTTATTCTTCATTTTTTTCTTCAAATGATATAAGAATCTAGTTACAATAGAAACACGCTTATCAGAATATAATATATAATAAAGTAATTTGAACTTTATTTAAAAAAAAAATTACCTCTCAAATGGATAAGTCCATCGAAATTGGACGAGACATGCAACTTTGGCCTCGTAAGGTAAGTGAACTAAGAGATACTCTATTAAATCAAAAAATGATGGAGAAATATCCTTTCTAAGTTACAAAGAATAATTGGAATATCTTTCTCTAGTTTCTCCATGTGCGATGCTTTTAACACTGTCAAGCAAATATCATGCAAGAAATTACTTAACTCTGTAATGGTGCTCCATACAAGTTCGGCAGAACTTCCTTGAAAGCTATTAGAATTAGTCTTTCCATCAATATGTGACAATCATAACTCTTCAAACCTGTCAACTTGCATTCATTCAAATCAACACATCTCCTCAGGTTCAAAGCATATCTATCAGGAAACTGCACAGATTTCAACCATTGACCGCCTCTGCTCCTTATTCAATGTATAAACTACTTTTGATTTTGGTCATCTGTTGCTTGCACCCACATTTAGTGTTGGTCGATCACAAATATCTCTTATATATTTTCTTGCGTTCAAGTTGTCTTTTGTTTTTCTGGCGACATTCATCACAGTATTTATAACATTGTCGAAAACATTCTTTTCTGTGTGCATGACGTCAATATTATGATGAATAAGATGAGCCTTCAAATATGGTAGATCCCAAAATATACCGCGTTTTGTCCACTTATGTGTACTTCTGTACACAAAAGCCGTGCCATGCGGGTTCTCAACAACAGTTGGAAAGTCCTGTACACGTCCCAAATTTGATCACCGGTCAACCTCAATAGTGGTCGTGTTCTTTCAATCCTATTCTTGATGAACTCTTTTTTATTTTTTCTGAAATGATGATTTAGTGGTAAAAATTATCTGTGATAATCAAAATAACTGTGTTTTTTTCCATGTTTTAATCTAAATGACTTTGATCTCTCCAAACATATCGGACATGCTAAGATCCCAACTGTACTCCATCCAGATAACATTCCATAAGCTGTAAAGTTATTTATCATCCAAAGAAGGGCAGTCTTAATTACAAATGTTTGATCGGTAGAAACGTCATACGTAGAGATACCTTCAACCCATAGCCGTTGTAACTCTTCAATCAATTGTTGCATATAAATATTTATTAACTTTTTTGGATTTTGTGGGCCTGTCATGATCAATGTTAAAAACATATAAGGTGTTTTTATGCACATACTAGGTGAAAGATTGTACGGCGTTAAGATAACCGGCCAACATGAGTAACTTTTTCCCGATTTTCGAAATGGGGCAAATCCATCAGCATAAAGACCTAACCTGATGTTTCGAGACTCCATCGCAAACTCAAGGTATGTTCTATCAAAATGTTTCCATGCCTTTGCATATGAAGGATGACACATTAGACCCTCTTCTATTTCATGATTTGCATGCCAAGTCATGTGTTTAGCAGTGGCTTTAGACGCATAAAGTCTTTGCAATCTGGGGATTAAGGGCAGATAAAACATTTTCTTGCATAGTCTACGCTTCTGATTACGACTTGGCCTCCTGTTAATCTTGTATTTAGGTTGGCTACAGAATTTGCATTTTCATCATATCTCTAATATAACATACAACCCCTACTACATACATCAATCCTTACAACCATAAGATCTAAGTTATCCATTAGCTTTTCATATCATAAAAATCATTTGGCATGATGTTATCATGAGGCATTGATTCCCGCATTACTTCAACAAAAGAGTTGAAGCAATCCGCAGACACATTATACTCTGCCTTGATATTTAACAGTCTTGCTATCACCGATAACTTAGTGTGGTTCTTGCAACTTGCCCATAAAGGTTCATCTGCTGCTTTCAACATATCTTAGAACTGATTAGATGGAAAAGTTTCATTATAGACATTCTCATCAAAACCTGTTACTCCTATCTCTTCAAATTGTGATGCATTACTAGTACCCACTTATTCACGTGTAGGAGTAAAACTAGTACTTCCATGATTCGATTCTGAAATAAAATTCTGATTGGCTGCATCAATCACCATCCTCTCGTATGGGTTTAATTGATCATAATAACCACATTCTTCCCTAACTAAAAATTGGTCACTTCTTTGATATACTTTATCAGATATAAATGGTTCACCATGAGAAGCCCAATTATAATAGTTCGGAGTAATCCTAAATCTACAAAAATGTTCTCTAACTTTATCACACACAAGAAATTTACCATTACCGCACTTTTTACTCAGACATCTTAACTTATTTCCATCCATGAACTCATATTTACTACTAGCAAAGTCTAAAAATAGTTCCAACCCAGTACGAAACTCATCTGTCAATCCTCGACGTCCAGGTAAGTTCTTATTATACATCTAAGCCCTTTCTCTTTGCATTGTAATAAAAAATTCTCATAAAATATTTGAAATATCATATTTACTGTTCTTAATTAAAACCATAAATTTATGAAAATATAATTTTGTTTCTCATGCAACAATTACTTTGAAATTGCAAAAATTGAAAAAATTACCATATAAAGAAGACTTACTCAAATATTTGACTGAAATCTTGGTAGCAGAAAGTGGTCAATTTGATGAGAATTGCAATGTTCACTTGGATTGTGAGACCTTTAATTGGACACGTACCTAAAAAAAATGATCACTTAAGAATCATTTTTTAATAATTTTTTATTTTCTTCGAATTTTTTTCAATTTTTTTTCTCTTTTTTCCCTATTATATTTCTCCGGTGACCGGCTGCAGCGGGCGAGTTCGACCTCGCCGTCGTCTGAATCTAGGTGGTGGCAAGGTCGACCTTGCGACGGATCAATTTCGTTTCTGTCGCAAATTTGCGACGGAATGAAAGTTCCGTCGCAAATTTGCCACAGAAACCTAATTCCGTCGCAAATTTGCAACAGAATGAAAGTTCCGTCGCATATTTGCGACGGAATTAGGTTTCCATTGCAAATTTGCGACGGAATTTTCATTTATTCGTTGTAAATTTGCAATGGATAAAAATTCCGAGGCAAGTTCGGCATCCCCTCATGGCCGGCGTGGCCGTTCGGCCTCCTCCCAAGGCCGGCGAGGTATTGCCGGTCATCGGTCGTTGAACCGGCGACGGAGTTATGAAAGAAAAACAAAAAAAATCTATAAAAAAAAAAGAAATTCCAATCCAGCGATGAATAGTCACGAAGTTAGCTATGATACTTACTGATAAAAAAGCTTCACCAATATTGATTTGTGCGTGCGCGGATTTTGCAGATTTAAGACACGAAAGATGGAGAAGAGAGAGAGAGAGAGAGAGAGAGAGAGAGAGAGAGAGAGAGAGAGATTAACGGTGGGGTGGAATATCATGGAAGGTCTGATAAACTACAAATTAGAGACGAATTCGTTTTCGTCACAAAATCCATCGTAAATTTGCAACGAATTTTTTATCCGTCGTAAATTTGCAACGGAAAACTTGTCGTCGCAAATTAACGATGGATTTTGCGATGGATTTTTATTTTGTGGTAAATTCCGTCGCAAATTTGCGACAAATTTTTTATCCGTTGCAAATTTGCGACGAAAATTAATCATCGCTAATTTGCAACAGAAAATGAAATCCGTCGCAAATTTGCAACGAGAAATTTCCCGTCGCAAATTTCCGTTGCAAATTTGTAGTGATGATACTTGTATATATATACAATTAAACTAACTTCTCTTCCCTCTATCACTATAATCCCAAGAATAACCGTACATTCAAAATAACTACAATTTCGTATTAGCTCTTTTGATTAAATTCACAAATTGAAGTATTTTACCCAACATTACTTTAATGAATTTTTGAAACCGAGGAAGAATTCCGTTAGCTTTTTAGACTTGAAATCTGCATAATGTTTAATACCTCAAATTCTAAAAGTATTTGAATATTCTTTTCAAAGTAGGTCAAACTCGTGAAGATTTTTAGACCAAAAAAAATGCCATGGACAAAATTTTCAAGATGTGATATGCTCTTATTGATGGGAAAGTCAAAGATAGTATCCAAAAATCACTTTAGACAAGCTTGGTGCCCAAAACCAAGATTTTAGTGTCATGATGAAAAAGATAAAGGAAAAGAATATCATAAGTGCTATAACTTTTTCTCCAAACACTTAAGTATCATATAATTTTTCAATCGATTACTTGAGTATCATAAATTTTTAAAAATATTCACCACAAGTTCCATATCACGTCGGATTTTCGACACTTAGGTGAATGCGATTAAAAAATTATGGCACTCCTGTGATCAATTGAAAGTTATGACACTTAAATGAACGTTTTTTTTAAAAAGTTATGGCATTTAAGTGATAAAAAAAAAGTTACTCAAGTGAGTGCCATACAAAAATTATGGCATTTGTGGTGTCCTTATCCCGAAGAAGATGCATTTAACATAGCATTAATAACCTACATTGGTCATCTTCCCATAGTCTGAAGCTAGATTGAGTTGCAAGAATAAGATAGTTTGGTCAAAGCAAGTAGACTTCTCATACTCCTCGTTATCTCGACTTGATGCTTCTTTTATTTTTGGCGAAAATGTTTAATGTTGGAAAGATGATGACAAACATTTTTGAATTGATTGTATTTAGTGTGATAATGATCATTAAGCTTTAATCCGAAACTGTGAATATAACTCAGAGAAAATTCTAAATAAAAACCTGACATGAGATTATTTTCTCAAAAAAGGGGTTTATGATGGGTATTATTTCAAATAAGGATTTGAAATAGCCAAGTTAGTCTGAAATAAGGGCCAGAGCTCACCACTGGCCAAAATTCTGTCGGCCGAAGATCACTTGATTTTTTTGATGGTCAAGACAAAGCATTTTTGTCCAAAATAAAATCTAAAATATGCATGACCCTTATTTTCCAAGGCAGAACCATCCCTGAAAGTGCAGACTCCTATTGCTAAAGACCATTAGCTACAGCTCATTGCCCGTCGCCTAATTGCTGCTAAATGGAACCGGCATCAAGTTCTCCAAACCTACCCAAGCTTTTTTCTCTTATGAAAGTCAATTGCAGAAATAATAGAGAGAAAAGAAAAATTAGTAAAATGACACTTGACGTCACATATACCCAAAATTACTCTTAGTCATAAAAAATTCCTGTTTTTTTCTTTTCTTTTTTGTGTTTTTTTTAAATTGGCCTTTTTATCTTTTAATCTAATTTAACTAAACTTTGGGTTAAAAAAAAAAGATTAAGACAACAATGACTTTTTGGCATTACATTTCATGTTTTAGTGATGTCAACGCAACAGGGGGAAGAGAAAACAGTAAAAAAGACTCACATTAGTATTTTTCGTTAGTCAAATTGGACTGAATTAGCGAAAGAATTTGATTGCGTCAATTTGACAAATTTTAGGATTTATTTCACTTTTTGAAAGTTTTACGTCTAAATAGCATTTTGGTGAAAAGTAATAAGGCTTATGTGGCACTTATCCAAGAAACAAATGTAGGTAAAAAGGAGGTAAGATAAATCAACATGCAACCAAATCCGCAACAACTTTATTCTATTGATGAATTTATTGAATGGTTACAAGTAACTGCTTCAAAAAATTCACTAGATGGCGGACTTTGCAATGGCTGCGACAAGCCTCAATTGTGGATGGGATTAGGTCCAGAGGGGATTCATGCAAGATCCGATTGTGGTTAGGATTTAGTGCAGAGGGGACCTTGGGCAAGATCCGGTAGTGAAAATGGGTTCCTTTCCCTTCTTTTCCGATGCCAGTATGACCTCTGGCGATCTGAGCTGCGAATGATAACTATTCTGTTTTTCTATTTATGTTCCAGAAATAGTTTTGGAACAGAAATCCATTTAGTAATGCAATTTTAATTTCTTTTTCTAGAACAAATTTTTGCTCCAGAAATAGATTTGGAACAAAAATCAGAAGTTATAATTTTTTGCTTCTCTATTTCTAAAACAGAAATAGAAACAATTTCTATCTCTTCAGCCTTAAAAGACGTCCACCAAAGTCTACCAAAGACAAAGACCGGCTTTGAATGAAATCTCCACCTCTTCAATAGGGAGACCACAAAAACCCTAGGCCGTCCTCCTCGCCGCGACACCGTCCTCCTCGCCGCCATCAATGCCATCCTCCTCGCCGTTGACGCCATCTTCCTTGCCACCGCAGGAACGCAGGGAGGAGGAGGAGGACGGCCGGGAAGAGACGAAGACAGAGCTCCCCCCCGGGACCTCAAGCACGCTGGTTTCCTTGCCGCTGCTCTTGCTCTGCCTCTCGTCGCTGCCATTCCTTCGCCTCTCATCACTGCGCTCGTCACCGCCGTTGCTCCGCCTCTCGTTGTCGTGCTTTTCGCCTTGTCTACTCTCTGTCTCGCTCTAGGTGCGCCACTTTCCTCGTTCCTTGACTCTGTCATAGTGCTGTTGCCTTTGCGTTCTCTATGTGCGGAATGGCGCAGTCTTGTCAAATGTGTTTGAGTGTCGTATGGCGCAATCTTGTCAAATGTGTTTGAGTGTCGTGTGGAATTTGTCGGAGCGGATGGCTGTGTTATGGTGCTATATGTTAGATTACGTTAGTTGGCTCATGACCGTGGAAGTGTGCCAGAGACATGTTTCGGATTCGTGTTTTCTTTTTGATGAACTCGAAAGTTGAGAAGAAAATGAAGAAGGATGATTCGTTGGATAGGCTGATTCACATCTCCTACCACCGACCCGGTTCCACGTTATTGTTGTTGTTAGAGAATGAGCAATTTGCCTAGCTTTGCATGATTACATTCATTGCAAGGCTAATTTCCGCTTCAAGAGTAGAGAATTGCGCCTGTTCATTCGATAGTTGAGTATAGGACCAGTGCACTGTTAAGTGTCGTTCATTGTGCATTGTTGAATTTGAATTTGTTGTGCTGTGTTTGAATGCCTCTGTTTCACATAATTTCTAGTGTTTTCAATAAGTCAATCTTTTTTCATATGCTGTGGAATGTGAATTGCTTGCTTGTCTTGGACTGGTCGATGATTGCGGGTTTTTCAAAAGGATTGATCCTAAGTCCTCATTACATGACAGAGGAGTGATTTTTGGATTGATCAATGAAAAAGAAATCATTGGAAAGTATGGAAGTTAGTTGAAAGTATATGAGGAGAAGTGATTTTTGGATTGATGAATAACTTCTCTTGCTAGTTTGGTTTGGGTATGGTGGTTGTGGTTGTCTATCTCTTTTGCTTATGGGTAGCATAAGCGATGCACTTAAATTGGTGAACTTGGAATATGCTAAAATTTGGTTGGTCATGTGGAAACGGGCTGCTGATCAATACTCACGGCTATGCCATGATCGACGTCGTTTTTTTGCATTTCGGAGTCTTTTAGATGGGTTTTCAGGCTTTTGGGTTTAGGGTTTCGTTTTAAGGAGAATTTAGATTTTTGATTTTTTTTAATAATCACACCTGAGAGGATGAATTGTTTCTCTATCAAATATTCCTATTTAGTCAATTTTCTATCGCGATTCGGCATCAATAAGTAGGGGTAGCTGCTAGGTAAGACCAATGTTATGATGCAAAAAAAGTGAAACTGTATTCAATTGTGTTAGCAAATCCAAGTTCAACTGTGTTTAATTGTTTGCAATGAAAGATGTCTTATTTCAAATTTGTAGTAATACTATCATGTTATTATGTCGCACGATAAAGAATTTAAGTTCTTAAGCTTTTTAAAACTATGTTGGATTTGCTTGGAGACAAAAAAAGAGAAGAAACATAATCAGACAGTTTTCCAAAGCTGACTACTGCCATCTGGTCAACATAATCATGGCTAAAGCTCGATCCTGGTCCCATCGTTTTCTCTCTTTCGTTGGACGATTACAACTCGTCACTTCAGTACTTCATGCAACACAGGTCTACTGGGCAATTGTTTTCACTCTCCCCAAATCAATACTATCGAGAATTGGGAAAATACTCAGACAGTTTCTCTGGAAAGGACCTAACCTGGGAGCTAGTGGAGCAAAAGTCTCCTGGAATGAAGTCTGCCTCCCAAAGGCGGAAGGAGGGCTCGGCATTCGAAGGCTAGCGGACTGCAATAGGGCTGCAATGCTCGAGCACATATGGATTCTATTTATTGATAAGGAGTCTTTATGGTGCAAATGGATACACTCCAACTTTCTCAAGAAAAGAAATTTCTGGGTCGCAACCAAGCCGACTTTCTGTTCTTGGACCTGGAAAAAAATCCTGGAATTACGCTCGGAATTCTAGCACAATTTCCTTTGGAAGATGGGTGACAGGTCTTCCATCTCATTCTAGTTTGATAATTGGCATCCCAAGGGTCCTCTCTATAAACTATTTTCTGATAGAGACATATACTGTTCTGGTATCCCCGGAAATGCATTGATTCGGGATTTCTATTCTTCTGGCCGGCAAAACTCTAACTTTCTAGACATCTTCAACTCTTGGACAAACAATGTCCTGGCTCTTGACGCGGAGAGGCCTGATCAATTTACTTGGAAAGGCCATTCCTCTGGAATGTTTTCCACTTCTTCGGTGTGGGAACTTATAAGAAACAAAGGCTCGCTTGTTCCATGGAGCTCCTTCATATGGGACCGAGCCATTGCGCCAAGGTACAGCTTCTTGCTATGGCTCATCTCTTTAAATAGACTCCCTATGCTATCACAGAATCTCCGAAGGTGTCTGTGCCTTCTGTAGAAGCAAACTTGATTCAATTGACCATCTTTTTTTTGGTTGCACTGTCACCGGCACTTTTGCTCTATTTTGGGCAAATAACTATAATCTAATCTGGTGAAATAGACCTTCGCAAGAAAACCTCCACTAGGCTATCCGAAATATTGGGGGTCAGAATTTTCATCATCAAATTGCTCGATTTGCTCTTGGTGCAATGTGCCGTATTATCTGGACGGAGCGAAACCACATTCTCTTCAGGAATCGCCCTGTGTTCGTGCTGGCCCTCCACAGCCACCTTACTAAACTTGTAAGGGACAAAGGCTTGTCCATGAAGCCTATTGTAGATAACGTCAACAACAGAAGAATACAGCAAAAATGGGGCATCTCCCCTTCTATTTTTGAGTAATCTTTCGATTACTTTGTAAATAATATGTAAGTCTCCGGTTCTGTTGGCCTTCTTTATGGCCTTGGTGTTGCGCTCTCTTGCATGTAACCCCTTTTATTAGTCTCTACACCTTTGCACCTGTCGGGACACTCGTGTCATCTCAAGTGCAAGGTTTTTGTGTACAACTACTTTCTCTGTATGGAGCGTGTTGAAAAGTATATATAATTCTTACTTTACCAAAAAAAAGAAAAAAAAAAGAAATGAACAGAACAATCCTGCATCTACAAATAGAACAACAATCACTAATTATATGCTTCAAACGAGGTCTAAAAACCTCTTTTTTTGGTGAACTCAGATGATTACATTAAAAAAAACCTACTGGAGAAGTTGGCATATGGTTCAGAAAACAGTAAAGAAAAGGAAATTACAACCTACTTAAATAATTGCAATAGAAAAAATCCAATTAGACATTAGCTGCAAAGTTGAATTGGTAGGAGGATGTTCTCTTTCAATTTGACTAGCACGATATATACTTGTTTGGTCTAATAGGAAGATGTTCTCTTTCAATTTCTTCGTGTATTTTTGTTTATTAATAGTCATTACATATTGTTGTGATCTTGAAATCAAAGCTTCTGCACTTGAATTGGTACATTATCTGACGTGGCTCATTTGATGCTCAACCAGTTAAGGTTAAATGGCATCCAACAGAAAGGTTCTTATGGCAAAGTGGATCGAGCCTTTGACCAACATGCTTGTAAGTTTGTTGGTAGAAGAGGTAAAAAAAGGAGATCGCACCACCTGTACTTTCAACAAAGTAGGATAGAATAACATACATGCTAAATTCAATAAACAAGCGGGACTCCAATTTAGTGTAATTCAGTTGAAGAACAGGGTAAAATAGTATGGTAGTTTTAAGAAACTTATTTCACAATTTAGATTTGGATGGGATAATGTAAACAAAAAGGTTACCGTAGACGATGCAAGTGTATGGGAGTCTCACATCATGGTATAACTTTATTTTGGTCATTTTGTTTTTATTAAGGATGCAAGCTTCAATTATGTTGCTGACGTATGTCATTATTGTGAAAATTGTGAGATAATAGCGAATGGGCTAAGTTCAAGAATGATGGATTTCCTCTGTATTCCCAGTTGTGTATTGTGTTTGGTGATACATATGCTATTGGGGAGTATGCAGCAGGAAATGTAGAAGACTTGTTAATGTCGGAGGGAGAAAACAATGGTGGGGGGGGTAGGTGATTTAGAGGAATTTAATGAACACTATATTAATGAGGGAGTCTTTACACCTGACATGACTGACATCCCAGTTCGTGAGAAGCACAAGTTGGATAGGACTCCAAATTCCAAGAGGAGGAGAAAGAGCAACACATATGATGTTAGTGGCACATACAAAGCCATTCAAGAAATGATCACATTTAGGATGGGTCAATCAATAAATGGCTCCGTCACTTCACATGCCCCACCACCTGTAGACCCATACTCCATAGGAGTTGTGGTTGCCATCTTAAATGGCATACCTAACTTGGAGTAGGATCTTTACAACAAAGCTGTGAACTAGTCATGCCTTAATACCACTTGGACAGAAGCTTTCATCATATCTCTACTTGAAATGAGGCGTGGACTTCTTGAATCTCTTTAAGTAGTTGTTGAAAAATATGCTATGGATTTATATTTGGCTTAATTTCATTGTATGACATATATACTTGAGACTTTGGTTTTTTTTATGCAACTACAATGACATTGTGGTTATTTTTTGGTTTTTTCTTATGATGCAACTATGATGACATTGTGGTTATTGTTGATTGTTGCTGGAGTCCTTATTTGATGTGTTTATGTTTTTATTTTATGTGATGGCATAGGTCATATGGAGGGCGGTGAAAGTAGCAATTATAATGATGAAACAACATCGGTCGAATCAGTTGAACAAGACTTTGATGATTTTGATCTTGATATACTGATATCTTGGTTGTCGACTATTACGGTGGATATATTGATGCACACGCAAGAACCTATTAGAGATAGCATATTATCAAGACCTGAATGAATAAGAGAGGTTATATATGGACATTCAGATAGAGTATATGAAGCTTTTAAAATGGAAAGACATGTTTTTCTCAACCTTTGTGAGTTGATGAAAGCAAAAGGTTGGTTGTAAGATAGTCGATATATTAGGATAGATGAACAAGTTGGGATTTTCTTATCTATGATTTATCACAAGAACTCGAATAGAGATTTATGTGAGAGATTTCAACATTCGGGACAAACTATTAGTAAGTACTTTACAATAGTGTTTAAATCAGTTCTCAAACTGGCAAGAGAGGTTATTGTACCCCCTTCGTTGGATGTCGTCCTAGAGGAGATTCTTATGGATCCTAACCATAAACGTTACTTTAAGGCAGGATTCTCACACATTTCTTCCTTTACACCATCAGTTTTATTTTGTTGATAATAATGCATAATACTAGTTTTTGATAAAATGACAAGGTTGCGAAGCGCTATTGATGGCACCCATGTTCATGCTTCTATACCTGTGGAGAAGCAGATCTCATTTCGAGGAAGGAAAGGAATTATCATTCAGAATGTGTTGTGTGTTTGTTCGTTTGATATGAAATTTACTTTTGTGTATGCTGATTGGAAAGGCTCTATCAACGATTATCGGGTGCTCTCGGTAGCACTCAAGACTCTCGTTTGGAATTTTCTCGACCACCACCAGGTATTTACTTGTTTTTTAAGTAGTAATTTTCTTTATGATTGGATTGCGATTGCAAATCATGATCAATAAATGAATAGATTGTCATAGGCAAATACTACATAGTAGATTTTGGTTATACAGTGACTTCGGGATTTTTAACTCCTTTCAAAGGTGAACGGTATCATCTAAATGATTATAGGAGTAGAGCAAGACCACCAAGAACAGTAAGAGAATTGTTTAACTATAGGCATTCTTCACTAAGGAATGTCATTGAGAGATTATTTGGAGCATTAAAGAATCGCTTTTTCATCTTAAGATACATGCCTTCATTTACAATTCAAAAGCAAGCATGTATTGTAATTGCATGTTGTGCTATTCATAATTACATTCGTGATCAAGATAAAATGGATAAGAACTTTTCCCTATATGGAGATCCGAATTACGAGTTTGAACCTACACAAGATGAGGTTACAGACGATATATCGATCGGGGAAGGAACTGAGATAAACATACTTAGGAAAAGTATTGCCAATAAAATGGCAAGGGATCATTATATGCAGGAGATTCCATGAAATTGTATTTTCGACTTATGTAATGTATTTTCATTATGTTGCCTTTTCCTTTTTGGACTTTCTATGGTTGCAAGTCTTCTGTTACAACAATTATTCTCCATGACATTTTTTTGGAGGCATCTTTAGTCTGACAAGTTGTCTCTTGTAAGGTGATGTGGTATTTGAGGATTATGATATCAAATGAATTTCTATTCTAGGAAATTGAAATTTTATACAGTTATCAAACGAATTTCTGTTCCAAAAATAGAAATTTTGTGTCATTATCAAACGTGTTTTTTTGCTCAAAAACTCATCTATAAACAGAAATAGAAAAATCAATTTCTGGCCAGAAATTGATTTCTGGAACATAATAGTTGTCATTCGTAGCCCAAGTCTTTTGCCTTTGTTGCAAGGAGAGAAGCTAGCACAAAAGCTAAAACGAGCATGAGGAGGATCATCCATGAGCATTTCAGATTAGGTCCATTGTTTCTTTCTTCTTTTTCTTACCTAATAATTTTCTCCCAAAAGTATATGCATGACTCTTGCCCTAGTATCGCTATTTATAGGTATGAATTCTTATGAAAAAGATTCAATCTCCATATTGCTTGTTATGAAATTAATCATGTGTAGTGTTAGAGTTTGAGATTTGTTTCTAGAATTGATAATTGATAGATGCAAATTAGCACGAGTTTTTCAACATCATTCCATATATATATGACAACTTCTCTCAAAAGCCACGTTCTATAGAATCCACTATCTAAAGGTATGCATTCTATTGAGAAAGATGCCATCTCTATATTACTTGTTATGACGTTACTCGTGTAGTGCTAGGGTTCTAGATTGGTTTCTAGAATTGATAGATACAAATTAGCACAAGTTACTCAACATACTTCCATATATAAATGACAACCTCCCTCAAGAGCAAGATTCTAAGTCACTCCTTTTGTAGAATCCATCCCCAATTACTTCGATCCCATTTTTATCATATATGTATCCTGCTTAAACTTTGATCTTTACATTTCGACAATCACATGATTCGCTATTGAAAAGTATTTAAATAACTCATCTCTCACTTGCTTTCATTGTGCCACATTGCTCGAGAACTCTCTCTTGTTCACCATATAATGGTGGGACGGGGGTACAGTTAGGCAAGGTATGGTATTGAGGACCGTAGTTGTGGCGGCAACTAGGTCCGGATGATGGGGTTGGGGTGCCCTTGGGCAAGGTATGGTACTTAGGACCGCAGTTGTGGCGGCAGCTAGATCCAAATGGTGGGGTGGGGGTGCCCTTAGGCAAAATCCGATAGTAAAAATGGGTTGCTTCGCCTTCTTCTCCGACGCCGGCACGGCCTTCTGTGACCAAGTCTCTCGCCGTTGTTGCCGAAGCTAAGCCAAAAGCTACAACGAGCATGAGGAGGATTGTCCATTTGGAATTCGCTCTCTCCGTTGTTTCTTTCTTCTTCTTTTGTCCTAGTGGTTTTCTCCCAAAGGTGTATGCCTGACTCTTCCTCTAGTATCGCTATTTATAGGTATGAATACTATTGACAAGGATGCAATCTCTATATTGCTTGTTATGATGTTACTCATGTGTAGTGTTAAGAGTTCTAGATTTGTTTCTAGATCTTATAGATGCAAATTAGCACAAGTTATTCGACATACTTCCTTATATACATGACAATTTCCCTCGAGAGCCTGATTCTAAGTCAATCCTTCTTTGGAATCCATCTACCATTGCTTAAATCCCTTTTTTTAACACACATCCTGCTTAAACTTTGATCTGTCCATTTCGGTAATCACATTTGTTATAGAAAAGTATTTCAATAACTCACCTGTCATCTTGCTTTTCATTGTGCCACATTGCTCAAGAAGCTCTCTTCTGTTCACCATTATAATGGGTTTACTTTATTATCACGGTAACAAAGAGAAACAGTGTTGAGCTTGCTAGCATGAACTTGGACCGGACTAAGTTAAGTTGGATTCCACCCCAACGATACTTTTTCCATCCTAACAATACCTGTATATATATAGTTAAAGTTACTCCTCTTAACTCTATCATTATAATCAAAAGGAGGGCTATACATTCAAATTAACTACAATTTCCTGTTAGCTCGTTTGGTTTTTTCACAAATTGAAGTATTTTACCCAACATTCCTATAATGAATTTTTAAAACCAAAGAAAGATTTGGTTAGCATTTTAGATTTCAGTTAACATATTATTGACTACCTCAAATCCTAAACGTATTTGAATATTTGGATTAAGAAGTGCTGAGCGAGCCTATATCTGGCAAACCTTTGTAGCCATGAAAGCCTAATACAAGACGGATAGCAGTAAAATGAAGGTGTTTATACCCTTGCCGAGGCTACTGTTGTGGGAACTCGGACGGATCGAGTGGAGGATATTTACCAGTAACCATTAGTAACGTTATGGGGTAAATAATTCCTTAAAGAGAGTGTTATCACGCCTCAGAGTCTAATTTCATTATTCTTCCCGATTCACGTTGAAATTTTCCCAGCAATGGAGATGAGATTGATTGTTGCCAGAGAGACGGAAGACGCAGCTAGGGCTGAAAAGGCAATTGCACTTGCTGAGATGAATTCTCCCTTATAGAATTAGGGTTATCATTTCAGATCAATTTGGGTGAACAGAAGAGTCAAAAAGACGGTTGCCACGTCAATTGAAGATTGTCCATGTTGGATTTGAATTTCCTTTAAAAATAGTCATGTTGGAATCAAAACTTAATTTTTAAAGTCACGTAAGACAAATAATTGAAACGAACATCTAGGTGATCGATATTTCACCAATGCGGCTTTCAAGTAATTAAACAAAAAAAAAGTTATGATACTGAAATATGTATCGTACGATAATTTTGGTACCTGTAGCATTCTTAAAGATAGAGTTCGCAATTCCTAGAATTCCAATGATGGAGGCATAATCAGAGGCCTGCAAAGCCTTTCGGAGACTGGACACGAGATTGGGAGTATGGTGGGCCATGGTATGGGGAAATTGTCCTTCTTGTTCCCCGCAATGGTTAACGATACACCAAGTGAAAAGAGCCAATTTCCAATTTAGTCCTATGACGCATAATCTATACTCCATTATTTTGTTTCTTCTTTGACTTTAGCATTTGTCCTACCTAGAAATTCATTTCGAGAATTCGGGTTATCGGGCAAATGATACTGGCCCAACAATTATCAAGTGGATTCTGTAATTAGATGTACACCAAAGTAGCGGAATGGGATCAAAGTTTCGAAAGATGTATATGAGTTAAAATCCTAGTCACTGTTCTAGTAATTTGAGTGCTTTGTTATGTTACAAAGTGATACAACTCCATGTAAGAAATCGATGAGTATTATATATCAACCGGCTACACTGATGGACACAATGAACACTTCACATAGCAATGCGAGGAACTCGGCTTTGTTGTTTCAGTGAGAAAGAAATCTTCTCGTATGTTCTTAATACATTTGAGAACTGATGAATTTGGAAATGAAAATCACATTGAAAAAGTAAATAGCAAGATATGAATGCCGCTAAAAACAAACAACACGCGACGGGTAGAACCATCCCTAAAAGTGCAAAATCCTGTCGCTAAAGACCATTAGCTATAGCTCATTGCCTATCGCCTAGTTGCTGTTAAATCGAACAGGCATCAAGTTCTCTATATTGCTTGTTATGACGTTACTCATGTGTAGTGTTAGAGTTCTAGATTGGTTTCTAGAATTGATAGATATAAATTAGCACAAGTTACTCAACATACTTCCCTATATAAATGACAACTTCCCTCAAGAACCAAATTCTAAGTCACTCCTATTGTAGAATCCATCCCCCATTACTTCGATCCCATTTATATCATGCTTAAACTTTGATATTTACATTTCAATAATCACATGATTCGTTGTAGAAAAGTATTTCAATAGCTCATCTCTCGCTTGCTTTTCATTGTGTCACGTTGCTCGAGAAGCTCTCTGCTGCTCACCATTATTATGGTTTTATTTTATTAGGTCGGTAACAAAAAGAAATAGTGTTGGGTTCACCGGCATGAAATTGGACCAGAGCAAATAAAGTTGGATTCCATCCTAATGATACTTGTGCGTGTATATATAGTTAAAGTTGCTCTCTTCCATCTGTCACTATAATCGCAAGAAGAGCCATGCATTCAAAATATCTACAATTTCAAGTTAGCTCGTTTGATTAATTTCGCAAATTGAAGTATTTTAACCAACATTCCTAAAATGAATTTTTGAAACTGAAGAAAGATTTGGTTAGCTTTTTAAATTTGAGTTTTGCATGATATTAAATACCTCAAATCCTAAAAGTATTTGAATACTTGTTTCTAAAGTAGGTCAATGTCGTGAAAATTTTTAGACCAAAAAACTGTCATGGGACAGATTTTCAAGATGTAATCCGCTCTTATTGATGGGAAAGTAAAAAATAGTCTCCAAAAGTCACTTTAAACAAGGTTGCAAAGTGTTGTGCGCAAAACCCAGATCTTAGTATCATAATAAATAACAAGAATTCTGTTTAACAGAGCATTCATTATTCTTAACCTGCATTGGTCATTTTCTCGTACTTCGAACCGTGCTTGATTCACGTATATTTAGATGCAACAATGAAGAACCCTATTAACAAAAAGAATTTATTTGTGTTTCCCTATTCCTGTCGAGTGAGAGTTTCCTTCAGCGTCAAAGATGCTTGATCTTGCTGTTGGGCCTCAACTTTCCAAGCATGCATGCCGGTAGCCGAGGAACCTAGTGTCAAGAGCTGAGCGAGCTGTCACTGGCAAACCTACACAGCCATGAAAGCTTAATGCAAACGGATAGCACCAAAGTGAAGGTGCGTATGTCCCTGCTGGATCCACTGTCGTGGGAACTTGGGATTGATCTTGACGGTGAGAAACTGCTCTTATTGAGTCGCAAGAATAAGAGAGTTTGGTCAAAGCAAGTAGACTTCTCATTTTCTCCCTCATTATCTCAACTTGATGCTTCTTTTATTTTTGGCCAGAATGTTTAATGTTGAAAGTTGATGACAAACGTTTTATAAATTGGTTGTATTTAGTGTGATAATGATTTATTAAACTCCGAAGTTTTAATATAACTTAAGGAAAATTTCAAAAAAGGGCCTGAAATGGGATTATTATCTTAAACAAAGAGAGCTCAAAATGGACATTATTTTAAATAAGGGATGGAGCTTGCCAGCGATCAAATTTTTGCCAGCTGGCGAGCAATTAATTTTTCCAGCGGTCGAAACAAAGCATTTTTGTCCGAAACAAAATCTGGATAAGCATTAAAAAGGAAAAAAAATTCAAAGCAGAGGAGAGAGATCAGCGATGAATAGGAAGAAGTGGGTGGAGTTCAACAAGTCGACGCCGGATGACTTCAACGAAGAGCTCGGTACTGAGAATCAAGCAACAGACTATTGGTTTTGTTGAGGTGAAGGAACTTCTCAAATATAGAATTCGTTGTACCTAGAATCCCTTTGATGGACGCGCAATCAGAGGCCTGCGAAGCCTTTTGGAGATTGGACTCGAGATTGGGGACCAAGGTGGACCGTGGTTTGGGGAAATCGGGAGCAAATCAAAAGCCCTCATTGTTCCTCTGATGCTGTTCTCGTCGCCCCGAATCAAGAGCCAGCTCACCTAAGCCTTAGTCGTCGAGAATCGGAGGAGGGGAAGGGGTTTAAGCGTCTGAATCGTGGGGAGATGGGACCAAGTTAGTGCACAGACGGAGGTTCTTGATGTAGATGGCAGCGGCCTGGCAGATCTGCTTGTCGATGGAGGACTCAGCAACAAGGCGGAGGACGGCGAGGAAGTAGTTGGGGTGATGGAAAGCATCAGAAAAGGGAGGACTTAGCCTGGCAGCAAAGGTCCGGGGCCAGAGATTGTGTGGAGGAAGCACTGGGAGAGGAACTGAAGTCTCTCCTAATTTCAATCCATGAAGCTTGAGCAGGAGCTCCGATGAGAGTGGCGCTTGACTCTTACTAAGGTTTAGATGAGATTTTGAATGCGGAAAAGGAGAAGAAATAGAGGCTGCGATCGCAGAACTCTTCCAGCACTGGCACGGGGGCAGCAATAATTATCGCCTCCATTCCCGGCCTCTTGCGATGATGTCAAGCTCCAAGAGAGAGGCTTGGCATTGAGCTTCGCCATCCCAAATTCTTGAATAAATCTTGCAGCTATTCGTCAGACTCCACCGTCCTCTTCTTTCTCGCCATCGCCATAGCTGATCTCCCTCCTCCGGTTTGAACAAATATGTCCTATTTTGACCACCAAAAAAATTCAGTGCTCGCAAGCCAATGCATAGACCCTTATTTAAGACTCAGACTTAACCACTTCAAGTCCTTATTTAAAACTAAATTCATTGTAAGCCCTTTTTGATAAAATAAATCCACTTCAAGCCCTAAATGAAATTTTCCCCATATCCCACGATAATAACACGCCCCTTATAAATTTCTATATGGATTTAATCCACGACCAATGTACACCGCCGCAATCACTAGATGTCACAATCCACTTGGGCATCATCGACAGCAATATAAAGGGATAAAGAAAGACATAAGAATCGATCTTTATAATTTCTCAACTATCTTTGGACAATTGTTAGTTTGACAAATGTATCTACAGAGAATGAAAAGTTTCTCAAGGTAAATGACAGTCCCTGAATCGATCCGAGTTGAAGCGAGAGCCAGTGTGGAGAAGAGACTTCATCTATAATTAGATTAGTTGAACATTCAACATGAATATTTTTCACCTGAACAGACGAAGAAAAAAATTTGCAGGATGAAAAGGAGACTCAACATGCTGGCTAAGGGAACACGGACTCAGCATATCAAAATCTGAAGCCAGGTTCCACGTCCATCGCCCAAGCAAATTTTGCCAACAGAGACTTGTTGAAAATCTGCGACAGCAAATAATATAGGTCATCACATTTCAGAGACCGGCGGACCCAGCAAACAAAAAAATCAGGACACCAGGAAATTCGGAATTATTGTGCCGTCCCTTTCTAGTGGTAGAAAAAGTAGCACTAAAATAATGTTACCATTGTTTAGATCATAAAATGACCAATTCTGAAGATTGCTTTGACATGTGCAAGGTTCGAAGCTACTACTAACCTTTTCAATTGGAACTTCGTGCCGCTTGCACCATGCAACCGTGATCCTTGGGTCAAGATAGTTGATTTTGGATGTGCCCAGTGCAACAGTTTTCAGATCTTCTCTGGTAGTTTTGTCCCGTTCCATTTTCTCAATTTTCACCTCAATCTGAGCAATCTTCTTCTCTAACCTGCACAGCAGCAAATGAGGTAACATGGAAAATGAGAAACATCTACATAGCTGCAGAATCAGAAACAGTTAGCAATTATATTACGCTTCTGAAGTCAAGTTCCTTTTTTGCTTTCCATCAGCATCCTTTAGGGGAGGCTTTCCTTTTCGTGCCCGATCCAAATCTACTTTTAGCTCTTTCATATTGTCCTGCACATGATTTAGGATGTCAGCTCCGTTCCAACACGAATGAATTCTTAAAGTCACTAGAATCTCTTGTGCAGGTCCATATAGAAAAGCGTGGTCCATTTGCAAAACCGATGCGAAAATTGGAAGATGTAGGTTGGGACCAGGTAACTTGTATGATAGCCGGAGATTGAGAAAGAAGTTGTCACCTTCAATTCATCTATCTTCTCTTGCAACCTGGTCATTTGTGCCACATGGGATTTCGAAATGCTACGTTGATGATTGCAAATTATAGCAACCTGAAGACCAAAAATTCGTAACTACAATCTATGCTTGCTTATGCAGTGCATATTCTTCTGTGATAAACAATAATTACCTCTTTGTTTGCACGCTGATAGACTACAACTTTTTCTGCGACTTCTCCATCTTTAGTGTCTCTACTTAACTGTCATCAAACAAATGAAAAGCTTCCACATTATATTCCATCATTTCACAAAATTATGGTGTAAGACCACCAACTGTGCTTTACATATGAACACATCCATAGTATGTATCAACAAGCTAACCAGCTCCAACGATCCCTTGATGACTAGACATCATTCGATAATGATACCTTTCCGTTTTGATGAGATGCATCAAAATATGTGCATGTAACACATGTTTGTTCTTGTTGCCAAGGCATATAAGCTTAAAAAGTACTGCAGATGAATGTAGTTTCCCATGGCTAATTAATCTATCCACCCGACAGATGAAGCACATCAAACATACTGCAACACCAATTAAAATCCCCTCAAAGAGCAAATGTGAGCTTACCATCTCATCCAAAGTAATGGAAGCGTTATATGTACGGAAAACTTTTGCCGTCAGACCAGGCATGAGTTCCTTTAGATGAGCATTCAGTTTAGTTGTATCCAGCTCATCGAAAAGAGGATCACCAGGCTTTTTCCCTACACAAACAAAACAAAGCAAGATAAATTGACCACACAAAAAAGCAAATGCATATGTCTAATTTTAAAAGGGTAACAAGTCATATAACTAACCAGATTGAAAGTGCACAATTGCCTTGTAGACAGGGAGCTCAACTTCTACAGTGTTTTCATATCGGATAGAGTCTTTACCAAGAAAGTTAAACTGAAAATTGACAGAGTACAACAGCCCTTTTAGCTCCAAGAAGCAAGCAGAAATATTTGAACTTTCAGTGTATTAACTCTTCTTACCTCCAGTGAGTTTGGGCTAATTGCTTTCACATTTTCAACTTTCAGTGTGCAGCAACCGACAGTATCCGCTTCATCATCATCCTGAGTAACGAAAAGCAAACTAATTGGTAACCATATAATACACTCTGCTAATACAAGCAACGATTCTTTGTGGAATTAAAAAATTTAACGTCTAGTCAAATGTAAATCCTTACTACTATTTTGAAGAGGCTTCTTTTTTTTTTTTTTTCATTGTCATACTTACGAAAAAGAGTTTCTTCTAGTGAGTACAACTTCCTAATTTAAGTTACTTAAGAACAGGAATCTGGAAAGGAGACATGTTGTACTTATCTCCACAAAACAAGCAGAACCAAAGTTGTGGTCTAAACATGAAAAGGAACAAGCAATTCCATCTCAAGCATTCCAACTCTACATGACTAACACATGGAAAGTCATTTCATCAAATTCATAATGACTGTCAATTGTATCTCAAAACAATTACAGGAGAATAGTTACTTGCAAACACCTCATTTCGGGACCTTCTTATATCTCATATAAATTAAAAAATTGCAAAGTGATGCTTAATAATCGTGGATATAATGGCTTGTCCAATTGTGCCAGATTAGCAAGATAATCCCATCCTTCACCAGAGTTATCACAATATAGTCCATGGAAAAGCAAGTTTGCAAATTGGAGAGAGAGAGAGAGAGAGAGAGAGAGAGAGAGAGAGAGAGAGAGGGGAGGGGGAGTCGATCTTGAAGAGTTTCACATTTGTACCTTCTCATTGCCAGCCCTCAAAGCCAGTTTATCAATCAGATAAGTAGCAACCGCTATCTGCCGCTTCATAGCATCTTTACTCATAAAATCCTTGGTGTATGCTGCCCTGATGTTCGCTATGTAATCCTATGCTCAAAATATTAAGTTTGGCAATCAGTTATGAATCATATTAAAAATATTTAATGACAAATTGATCACTGCCAACATCTTCCACCCAAGTTCTGCTGTACCTTCAACATCCTTGCTTTCTCATATTTCTCTTTATCACTTTGGCCCTTCAAGGAACTGCTAGCAGCGAGGAAGACGTATTTAAATTCCCTCGGATTAATAGGATCATTCCAAAAGGCTAACCACGTGACGGTGTTATCATGCCTTACTTCTTTCCATCTGCCACATATCAAGAGTCCAGAATTCTTAAAATATAAATAAAGAAGATGAAATAACAACTTGGAAATCAACTTTGTTCCTGCAGGACATAAATGACAGTACTTTTCATCAGGGATGGGACATTCCGGCACGGGAACACCTTTCCCAATATTGATTGTAATATCCCTTGGACGAATGCGTCTCTTCAGCTTTCCCATCTAAATCAAAACACACCAACCATTAGGAATGAGCGAAATGCATGTGTTTAAAAGTCCACGTATCAAAGAGAACGTCATTGAGCCAGGAGAAAAGACATGCAGTCAAAGGTTATGCAAGAAACCTTTGGATGTTCTCCACGTCCACGGAACAAACCAGGTGGTTCAACCCTGAAGTTTCCAACCTGTGGTATAACTTACTGTCAGCATTCAGTTAGATAAAGCACAATTATGCTCGAAAAAAATCTGAATTGACCAAAGATGCAGTAAACTACATAATTCCACAGTAACTTAGCATCACATTAAAAGCAATGGAAAATCCCATGTCCCAAGAGGACAACAACCCAGATACAGATGGAGGATGTAGTTCGAAAAGACACAACATTATAGACTGGACAAGTTTCAAATCACTAGCACTAGTGTAAAACATAGTTTTGAGATTTACTGCTCATTGATGCAGACAGAAATAATATATCGAGGAAGATCACATATTGACAATTTTATTAAACAAAATAGAGATGCCTCAGCCTCCGTAAATTCGAACCAAATAGCTAAACAAATTGCATTGAAATTTAGCCAATCTTCAATCCAAAAATGGGACACAATTGTAAAAGAAATTCTCAAAAAACGGAGAATAACAATTAAGAACTTATAGACATTATATCACTTGAAAGTGTTTCAGGGTAATCCTTAGTGAAAAAGAAGAAATAATGACAATATAACTGAAGAAAATTTCAATACAGAAGGAAGAAATGACAAGACACAGAAAACTATTTGAGGGGCATTGTTCAGATCCAGAATACACAAGACATGATCAAGGATTAGAGATAGGATTAACCTTTTCTTTCACACCATCCACAATGGCCCACATGTACTTCTCCTCCTGCTTCATCTTGTCTTCCTTGAGGGCATTCTTTTCCTGCATGAAAGACAAAATCTAAAACATCTACAGAAGCAACAGAAATTGACACAAGTAACATTTGGCATCATGACATTAAGAACAGCATATAACAGGTTGGTACCTATTAAGCACACAAATACTGTGCATAACCAGAGGCACAAAAGATAATTCATTTCATAGTATTCATAGTGAAACAGAAGGACATCTCAAAATTTCAGCAGTAGAAATCATCACAGAAGCAGCTGATAGTGTCTGCATCACATTCAACATGCTTCCGCATCTGAAACAAAATTTTATTTCACATCATACTATTGGCTGCAAAATAGCAAGATGGGTACTTCCGTATCATAAATTAAGGCCTCCCGAAACTTTAGATCAAGTCCCAATTTTACCCTAAACTTTTTTTTCCCATAAAAAACCTCCAACTTTCGGTACAGTCCTGATTATACCAAAAACGTTTTTTTGTCTCTTAAAAAACCATCAACTTTTACTTGAGTCCCATATCTGTCTTGTTAATCCTCTATCCAAAACTTCTCTTGACAACTGAGAGATGGAAAACTCCCAAGCACGACTTTCCGACCGCAAGAGATGGAAAACTCCTGATCATGAGAGATAGAATACTAAGCACAAAATCGAAGATCCCCGAGCTAAATGGAAGGAAGACTCTTAAAAGTAAGAGCAAGTGAAGAAGGCCAACCTAATTGCTCTAGTTTTTAACCAAAATTCATATCCAAGATGATGTCGTTTGGGATGATGTGGAAATTCATCTCCAAAAAACGTCTTATTGGATCAGAAATTTAGGGAAAACTAGAGCAATGATGTGGAAATGCCACATCACTAAGGGCACTACTAGTTGGAGTGTTAACGGGTGAAAATATGGGACTCAAGTAAACATTGGTGGTTTTTTACGAGACAAAAAAAAGTTTAGAATATAATTGGGAAATGACCAAAAGTTGAAGGTTTTTTTATCATACGCAAAAAAGTTTAGGATAGAATTGGGACTGGAGCTAATGTTGAGGGTTTTTTAGGATATTAGGCCCATAAATTAAACATACATGGATGAACAATTAAATTCACAGCAAGAGCCAATTATAGGCAATGGCAACACACAGCAAAATCTTCTTACGAGTACTTTGGCCTATTAATGCGCCACAAAAATATGATGTCCCCGCATTAGACTAGCTGCAGGCATGAAACAAGAAAGTAAACGACCATGCAACAAAGACTGATGATAAGTTGTAATTATTAGTTGATATAGCAATTTACTAGCTCAAGCAAAGTGAATAAAACTTACTTCTTTAGTCATTTGCTTCTTCTTCTCTTTCTCCTGCTGACACCAATCATATATCGGGGTGAAATCACAGTGTTCCAATTTCTGAACCACATGGTTGCTTCCAAGAATCTTTTTCCAATCTGTCCAAAAGTTCTCCTTGAACTTATCTTTCTGCATGTAGTCTGTATCTTTCATCACAGCAAACATTGTAGCCACCTGCAAATCAAAATCCCAACAAATGACTAACCAAATATTAAGCATGACCAATGAAAAAAGAAGCCTATGATCAGAAAGATAGCAGAAGAATGCAAAAGAGGAGAGGAAAGAGGAGAGAAAAGGGGATGGCTCACTTCCTCCTGTTCCGGAGTCAAATCGACAGGCTTCCCTTTGTAAAGCATCTTTACACCATGAGGTTTGTATGGAGGTGGAAAAATTACCCCATTGTGAACCAAGGTCGTCCATTTTTTCTGGCCATCGCCGGAAGTAGGTGTTACCTTAGTGGATTTAGAATACTTTGACTTTTTCATTACTTTCTTGAAATTCTTGGTTGGCTTCATGATCTTCTTCTTTATTATAACCTTTTTCATATTGTCCTTTGCCGAGGAAGACTTGTTTCCTGATGCAGAAGCTGATGCTGGCTTTTTCATTCTCTGGGAAATTGGAATGTGGTCATCGTCATCTGACTCCGGTTCTCCTTTCACTGATGGTTTCGACTTCGTTGATGTTGATGCATCGCTAGTTTTTAGCTTTTTGACTGACAACTGATCAGAGGAAGTTGTCTTCTCTAGCGGCCTTTTATTTGACACAGTGGAAGATTTCGCTTGATGCTTACTTAAGGCAAAACCATTTTGCTGTGTTTTCAGTACCAAAGGTTTCTTTTCATCAGAAGCATAACGATTATTATAAGATGTAGGGGCACAGGATTTCTGAGGCAACCTTGATGCTAAAGGCTTTTCATCGTCTGAATCTTCAGGAGAATTTTTCAAGGAGGCCTTTCCTGATGATGGAGATAAAACAGGCATAGTGCGACTTTTGCCAGAGTTATCCTGAAGTCTACTACTCAATGGTTTATCATCATCAGAGTCACTATTGGATTCCTCTTTAGCAGCAACTACTGAACTCTGTTTGGACGAGTGCCTCGACTGATCCTCTGGTGGCCTTGATAACTTCAAACCTGTCAGTGGTGACTTCATTGGGGGTAACTTGGCAGTAGACGATGATGCTTTTGGACTTATATCCGGGGATTTCATGGATGATGTCTTGGGAGAAGAATGGACCTTACCCTGTTGAGATCTAGCACTTTGACCATTTGAGGAATGTAACCCTGAGGACCCCGACAACGAATCAATCCTCTGAGAAGGTGGCTTCTTTACTTCTGTCTTTATTGGAATTTTCTTTGTTGTAGTACTGGTCCTTTTGAAGACTATAGGCGTGTCATCATCATCAAAATCATCAGATACACTTGGCTTTATAGGAGCCTGAAGCGCCATCATCCAACAAAGTATTCCCTATGCATGTATATGCAATCAATCTCTGGTACAACAGAACTCAAATCCTTTTAAAGAGAAGCAAATCTGCCAAAAGCAAGCGATGATGATCAGAAACAGAATGAAGTCATTTCAAAATATAAAACAAAAACAAAAAAAAACAACAGTCCAAAAGGTTTCTCAAAAGAACTTGGGTAAATTGGGACTATTTCCAATCAGATCACTATAATTTTGAAAAGATTTCAATAACATCCCTCAATCAACATCAGGCGTAATGAATGGATGAGGCAATGACCTTAGTGAAACCAAGGCAAGACCACAGCAACTTCAATTAAGTTTCTAAAACCTGGCAGCCCGATCGGATAGCACCGAACTAGAATGACCAAACAAGTCATTCGAAAAGGCAAACAAGGGTGGGAAGAAGCACAGAGGGAGGCATCACACGCTCGAAAGCATCATCGACTCAAAAATTTTAAATTGCACAACCTGCTCTTAAATTAATCCTCCTCTTTTCACTAGAGAATACAATGTCCAAGAGGATTAAGGATTTCACCTAAACATCAGCTCAATCCTAATAGGAACATCGGAGGCTTCTTCATCGCACCAACCCTCAAAAGCACTTAAAATCAAAAGCGCCTCCCCAACTCAGATAACCTATGCCATAAGGAGAAATGCCCCAGTTCGCCGCCCCGGACCCCGATTCACAATCGGCCGACGGGAGGCGAAGCTCAGCACCCGGTGTCAGAAACTCACCCCCACAAGCTAGCGCCAATCCAATGCCCCGAATTTGGCGGGAGCGGGAGCGGGACCGATTTCCGGCGTCTCCAGCTCCGCGGCGGAGCCCCCGTCGGGAACGGCAGAGCTGCAAGAGAGAGCCGGGCGAAGCAGGTTCTTAGAAACCAGTGCCCCCAGAGCTACAGAGGCGATTGAACAAAGGAAGAAGAGGAAGAGGAAGAGGAAGGACGGAGTGGGCCGAGCGCGCGGGGGCTCACCGCACCTGCAATCGCCGTCGGATTTCCGGCGCCGACGGGGGATTGATCGAGCGGCGAGTGGAATTGGCGGGCGGGCCGGTGGCTATGGCGACGGGGAGCGGGAAGCGCGCATTCGCTGACTGAAACCCTAGCTGGAGGAGGACGGAAGGAAGGAGCTCGCGTCTCTCGCTCTCTCTCTATCTCTATCTCTATCTCTCTCTTTTATCTGAAACTCATTTGCATTGGATTAGTTTGGAAGCTTTCTGCATCGTTTCGCAGGTGACGGTGGCTTCCCGTCCTTTGGGCCGCGCTTCCGGCCCAATGGGCCCTCTTATTTGGCCCATGCTTTTCTCATGGGCTTGAAATGCTTCTCTCCTTCTTCGGTTAACATAGAGGTGAGCATAATTCTAGGGTCTGATCCTAGGATCTAGGGTATGTATAATAGATTTCAGATTGCAAAATTGAGAAACTGGTTAAGATAGGCAGGTTCACTTGAAAATAAGCTTTTGTGCTTTTCTTGTTCTATATTTTCACGCAATCCTATGGTATTTTGTAAGATCCAATGATGGGTGTATAATTTGAAATTAATAGTCTAACAATCCATATCCAGCGATATCCATAAATGAGACTTTTACTTTGATAATATTTCATATTTTTCATGTGTCTAAATATAAATTGTGGTAAGTGGATTGCAACAGTAAATTGTGATTATAAGATATAATGTTTCGTTGTAATCGTTCAATTAAGAATACATGCGGAACCTAAGTAGATCATGAAACCTGTGATAGAATAGGTTCCACGTCTCAAAGTACACAAGATGACTTCCATATTCCAAAAATTTGGAACCAATTCCCATAGGTAGATTCTAGGTTTCAAATGAAACCCGAACCAACCCTGGAATTGCTCACCATTGAGTCAAAGCCACATGGTTACAAGCGAAAAGAACCTCCATAAAGGTGGTTGTATCGAGAAACATTTGGCCTTGCACCTCAAACAGGTTGGTAAAGAATACTCATTTGTCATTACATCTAGGGGTGAGCATATTTTCAGGATAGAACTTTGAACCGGAGAACTGGACCAATAAGAACCTATCGGTTCCAAGTTCCAAGGTATACAAGTTAGCAAAAATTTGAGAACTTATTTTGACGAGTAGGTTTTAGGTACTATGTAAGTGGAACCTAAAACCTGAAACGACTTTTTATATTTTTCTCGGTCTATGTCTTTACACGATCTTGCGGTACTCCATAGTGTTCAATGATGAGTGTATAATTTAGAATCACTAGTCTGAGTTTTCATTTTATGACTGAGACTTTTATTTTGTTAATGTTTCGTATTCTTCATGTGTCTAAATATAAATTGTAATCAGTGACTTCTAGCAGCAAATGATGGTCAATAAAGGTGATGATTCATTGCAATTATTTAATTAATAATACAGGTGGAACCTGAGTAGATCATGAAACCAACCCTAGAATCTGTGTTAGAGTAGATTTCAGGTTTCAAGGTATGTATATTAAGTTTCAGATTCCAAAAAATAATGAATTTGTTACCACGAGCGGGTTCCAAGTTTTAGGTGAAATCTGTATGGAATCTGAAATTGCTCAATCTTAGTTACACCTCTCACGTCGCATCTCACGAAACATTTTAATGCCCCCGAGTCCACACCTTTTGGCCACAAAGCCACCAATTAGTGCGTATCGTCAGACACCGTGCACTCGTTCCTTACGCTGCCACACTTGGCATGAAAACTCAACAAGGAAATCCGCGGATATGAATCTGGGTCTATTCTATTTCTCGCGATATGTCCATAAACAGCCCTGCCTCCAGCTGAAGACTCCTTCGAAGCACACAACCGCGCAACATACTCGGGTAAAGTCCAAGCCTAGCACGTCTCTGGGCCAATTTATTCTCAAGTTTCTTGCTTTCAGGTAAGGAAGGCAGCGTCCGGGAAGGTCCTCCGCAGTGGATAATGTCATCTCTTGCGCTGTTTGCTTCAACGGCGCGGAGCGAAGCCCGGGAAGAGCGAGATGATATTCGACGAGAGAGAGAGAGCGGTTCCGAGCAGCTGCGACGCCTCTTGAGGAAGTGCAGTTTCACGGGCAGCGAGAAGCCCGTGAAATGACAGTTTTTGCTGACGTGATAGTCTCCAACATGCACCTGTTTCCCTCTCTGTTTTTAAGTTTTACTTTTTTATTTTTTTGACATGGACTTCTTGTTGTGCTTCTTCAAAATATTCAAATGCTGCTAGTGCAATTGCAGCTCTAAAGCTCTTTAGGGGTCACGATAGCCATGAGCTCGAGGCCTACGACCTTTAGATCTCATGACCACGTCTCGCGAGCTTTGAGCTTGAAAAGCCATAGCGATGGCGAGTTTCAAGCTTGGGTTTGAGTGGCCATGACGGTTGCGAGCTTCAAAGACAGATTTGACCATATCCTGCAAGCTTTGAGCTCAAAAAATGGCCATTCTTCGAACTTAAGCAGCCATAATAGCCACGAGTTTTAAAGTCAAATCTGGCAGTGGCGGCTACAAGCTTCAAGTTCAAATAGCCATGGGGGTTGCAAGCTTTGAAGCTGGATTTGGCCATGGCGAACACACAGTTTCGAACTCAAACAGCCATGGTTGCAATCTTTTTGCTCGGGCGGCCATGGCGGTTGTGAGCTTTGAAGCTAGATTAGGCCATGGCGGCCGCAAGCCTCGTGTTGAGATTGTCCCAACATCGGTTGTGGAAGGGTCTAGTGGTTGATTTACAAGAACGAGGGAAAGCCTCGTTCTTTAAGCTAGCTTTTGGGTGAGAGAGGTCCAGGACCACCCAACATTGTATCAGAATCCAATGCCAACAAGTCTAGACTTAACAGTCATACGGGAGAAATATGGATTGTCGCGCTCCAACTCAAGGCCAGGGAGATTGTTGAGATTGTCCCAACATCGATTGTGAAAGGGGGCTAGTGGTTGATTATAAGTATGATAGAAAGCCTCACCCTTTTGAGCTAGATTTTAGGGTGAGAGAGGCTCAAGACCATCCAACACCTCGGGCTCAAATAGCCATGTCCAAAAGCTTCGAGCTCGATCTAGAGCAACCATAGCGGTCAAATCATCAACTTCAAGGAACAAGGTCGAACACACTTGCTTCACTTCTCTTAACAAATCTATCAAGACTTACTAGGATTATGTATACAAACAAAACGAAATAGAGAATAAATATGAAAAAGTAAAATTAAGATACAAATTTTATCCTGATTCACTGTTAAACTAAAATTATATTTAGCAGAGAACTCCACCATAAAGGCCCTCCAGCAAAACTTGAGGGTGCTGCCCCCTCGCAACCCCAATCAAGAAGGCCCTCCGGATCCCCGCCCACTCGCTAGGAAGCAGGATGCTCGTGCCATTCTGTCGATGGGGAGTATGAACCGCCTCCCAACAGTAGTTTTAATAAAAGGTGTGTGCTCCATAACATTTATATTACTCTCGACGAGGCTCCTTTGGCTTTTGGTCCTAAAGCCAGAAAAATCAATATCCAAATATCAATTTTAGATGGGTGCTTGCTAAAATAATATTGTAGTAATAACGTTTCCCAATCTGGTCCATTGTAGTATGATAACCCCTCACGCCTAAGTCGTTCTTTCATTTCCGAAACTAGTTACGTATACTTGCTCCTAAAATTTGAGCTTCATCTTTTCTATACTCTAATTCATATGAATCACAAAAGCCTGAAAAGCTGAAAAGGAGAGAACAAAAAGCAAAAGAAATCATCTCCTTTTAGCTCTTCCTTACATCATTCCTATTACACTCAGTTCGGTGAATCAAATCTGTAACAACATGGTGAGTATATCTTAGACAGTGTAATGTTGTTGGATGGTCTCAATATCAAGCCCCTTCAGCTTCACCACCGACTCAACATGCCCCTTGAGAGTATGCAGCTCCCTGAGCCTGCAAAAGTAATTTGGTTTTCAGAATTCACTCGAGGTTGATGTAATCTTTCTAGACTGAGTTCAGTAAAAGATTTAAGTCTAGAATATGATGTCCAGAATATGCGCGCTATTGTATCTAATTGCAAGAATTTGGGGTTTTCTGCTAGCTTTTTTAAGTTGTCATTCTCATAAAACTGTAGTAGAAGGCGTCAAGGAACGGCTGTGGCATACATTCACGAGTCATGACGACTGACAGAAAAATTTTGGTTAAAGGTTGTGCCGAAGTTTCTTCATTCTCCAAGCTGACCATTCATTCCTCAGCAATTTACTTGAGGCATTGGAGACCAAGAAATGGAAAAAGGATAATAGCCCTTCTTCTGCTCGAGTTTGAATAATTTTGCTAGGCCAACTCATTTTAAAGTGTGGAGTGAGCCATAATTCTGACCTCATACTATTGACATATCTTTCAATGAGAATGAGGCTTGTTACCTTGCGACTTCGGCGCGTCTCTTGGCTTGCTCAGCAATCTCAGACAGCTCCTCCGTGCTGCTCTTGTCATGGAAGAGAGTCTCCGGAGGATTGAGACCGTGAAGAGTACGTTGAGCTATTGCCCATTGCGCCTCCCTCTCACCCTTGCCGTAATCCTTCTTGGTAGTGAAAGCGGTCTGCGTAATCAACCAATAAAAGAAAACGAAGAAGATTAAAATCAAATGAGTAAAGATATACACAAGTGAGAAGTATGAAATCTGTGAAAGAATGAAAACCTTGTTCTGCAACATGTTGTCCCAGGCCTTGCCACTCAAGCTGTAGCGGATGATGAACTTGAGGATGTCGAGAGGGAAGTAAGTCACAATGCTATAGATCCAGATCACTCCAGCCCATCCCCATCCAATGCCTTGGATCCTCGCGAATTCCCAGTTCGCGTAAACAGCAATAATCGTGGCAACCTTTCAATTATAAACAAGTTATACAAGAATTGAGAGATGTTTCAATCTGGTCTTTTAGAGGCAAACAGTGCAAGTGATATTGAGATTCGCAAAAGAGATCGTTAAGCATACTTACTAGCTGGGCTGCAATGAAGGCGACTACAAGTAAGATTCCTGGCCGTTCAACGAATGACCAGCTTCGCGAGCGAGTCACAAATATAAGAGCTTGGCTTATGATGCTCACTTGCAGGTAGAGGGCTGCAGTGAGCTCATCCACATTATTTTTTATTGGCCTCACCCCGAAAGAATTCTGAGAGAAACCCACTTTTAGCTTTTCTTGCTAAGCACTTCACTGTATGAGTATGTCTTTATCAAAACAGATTTTCTTTTACTTACCGTGAAAAAGTCGGTATCGTGCACAAGCCAAAAAAAGACCACAGTCATGATGGCCATATATGCTCCGAGGACAACCCCCGTGGCGAAGATTTCCTTGAGCTTCCACGAGTCTGGGACAGGAGATGGCTTGACTCTGTCCTTGGAAATGGTCATGATAGTCCCGTCATTCAATATGGCGATGATGAGAACCATGAAGGGTGAGAAATCGAACTTCCATATGAGAGCAACAAGGAGGAAGCCCAACACGATACGGATCGTGATGGAAACCGCATAGATGGTGTAGTTCTTCATCCTTTGGAAGATTGCCCTGCTCGTCAAGACGGCACTGATGATCACGCTCAGTCCTGGCTCAGTCAAGACAATGTCCGATGCACCTCTGGCCGCATCGGTTGCATCAGCAACTGCAATACCGATATCTGCCTTCTTTAGAGCTGGGGCATCATTGACACCATCACCGGTCATTCCACAAATGTGCTTTCTCTCCTGCAATTTCCTGACAATCTCATATTTATGCTCTGCACGTCCACATACACAGTATCAGTAAAATTGACATCAACAGCTTAATGACAGAGAACTGTTGGTGCTTCTATTTACCAGGGAAAACTCCAGCAAATCCGTCAGCTTTCTCAATGAGTTCATCAACAGGAATCGAAGCAATAGCCTCGTCCTTGCTCTCACCCAAGAGGGATGAAGAGGGATACATGTTGGTGCCCATGCCGAGTCTGCGACCGGTCTCTTTGCCAATGGCGAGTTGGTCACCAGTGATCATCTTGACATTGACACCCAGCTCAAGGGCTCGCCGGATTGTCTCTGCACTGTCGTGTCTTGGGGGGTCAAAAAGAGGCATGAGACCCACAAACTCCCATGGCATGCCCTCGCTCTCCTTTGTCTTCTCAGGAACCGTCTGTAACAGAGGTGATTGGAGTTAGCATATGTTCCCCAGCGTGGACAAAATAACGATATGTGCTATTTTAGTTTGTAGTGCTCACTTGTCGAGAAACCGCCAATGAACGAAGGCCGCGCTCAGCGAAATTGTCGATGATGGCATGGGCCCTTTTCCTCGTCTGGCCCTTGAGGCCACAAAGATCAATGATCTAGTACATAATGACAAAAAGGTCAATGCATATACGAAATTTGGAAATGCTCGTGCACCTACAGTAAAATCACTTGAACTGATTCGACTTGAAAACCAACTTACTTGCTCTGGTGCGCCCTTGCTACTACGGTGCCAGTCACCATTCTCATCGACATAAGTTATTGCAGTGCGCTTCTCGACGGGATTGAAGGGCAGGAAATGCAATTCTGTGATGCCTGCCCTTGCCTGCATAAAGAATAATTGAAGCCTTTTAACGTCCTTGAACATCCGTCATTGTAAGAACCTATAAGACTCATTGAAGGGGATTTAAAGGCTAGAAACCTCTTTAGGGTCACCCAACATGCCAACTATGCAAGCATCAATAGCATCTTGATTCTCAACCCTAGATGCCCTAGCAGCCAATAGCAGCAGACCATCCTTGTCCACATCATTTGTGAAGACCTGGCATAAAGGAAATTCATGAAAACGAATATTGTTGCTTATCAAGAACTTCCAAGATCGTAATGACACTGTCCTGGGATATTTAAATTAATGTTTAAAATGCGAACCTCAATCAAGTTCCTATCTACGGTGAGCTTGTTAAGGGTAAGAGTCCCAGTCTTGTCACTGCAGAGAACGTCCATTCCGGCCATCTCTTCGATCGCAGTCATCCTCTTGGTGATGGCGCCTTGTTCGGACAAGCGGTGGGATCCAATGGCCATGGTCACGGACAGCACAGTGGGCATGGCTATCGGAATACCTCCGATGAGAAGCACAAGGAGGTTGTCGATGCCCTCTCTGTACTTCCTGTGCTGGATCGCGTACATGACCACAATCTCAACGAGCATTCCAACTGCGATGGAGCAGATGCAGAAGTTACCGATTGCTGTCAACACCTGCTCAGATTACCCAAAAAAGAAATCATTCTGAGAATTAATCAGACATAATACACATTAATGAACTAGCAATCTTATCTATATGCGAAAAGTTTCACGATCATGAACAAGTGATTTAAACATATGCAGGAAGAATCCAACTAGATGAGGAAGTAGAGAGTTAAATGATGTAGATACCTTTTGGAAGTGACCGACTTGGTTGGTGCTATCGACAAGATGGGCGGCCTTGCCGAAGAAGGTGTGGACGCCGGTGGCGATGACAACGGCCTCAATTTCACCTTGCTTGCAAGTGGAGCCAGAGAAAACCTCATCACCTGGGATCTTTGTCACTGGCAGCGACTCGCCCGTGAGAGCGGCCTGATCAATCTTGAGGGGATCTCCTTCCAAGAGTCGGGCATCCGCTGGAACGATGTCACCCAGCTTGATGCTGATAACATCACCCGGCACAAGGATTTCTGCCTCTTGCTCGCTCCACTTACCATCTCTCAACACCTATTCATTTTCACATTTACATAAGCTTTTTAACGAGTCCACATTCTAATGTTTCAGACAAATTCACAGTGTAGACATAAAATACTCAAAAATCACCTTGGTTTTTGGGGCAAGACCGGCCATCAAAGCAGCCGCGGCATTGCCCGCATTGTTCTCTTCGATGAAGCTAATGGTTGAGTTGATAATGAGCAACACGACAATGCCAACAAAATCTTGCCAATCCGGCGGCTTCCCCTGCATTTATAAATTTCTCTTGTTATCTGAACAATGGCGATTATCAAAGAAAATTGGTTGTCAGGATTTGGCAAAATGGTTTTTACCCCTCCATTGGCTAGAGCAATGGCCATAATAGCAGCAGACTCCATGACCCATGACAGAGGATTCCACATAAAACCCAGAAACTTGAGAAGTTTGCTCTCCTGCACAAATTTCGCCATATCAATTAAACAATTTGAGCTTACGCTGTCGCAATGAAGAATTACATTGATATTATATTTGGTGAATTTACCTTTTTCTCTTCGAGCTTGTTGGGGCCGAAAATCTGGAGCCTGTTCACTCCTTCTTCACTTGACAGGCCATCTTTGGTGCACTTCAGCTGCTCAAAGACTTCTTCCACGGGGATGCGCTCCTAAACATCAAATGTAATGCCATGGTCATTATTTTTGCATATTCTAGCTAAAAAAACTTAGAAACTGGGGGGCAAAAAGTTATCCTGCTAAGCAAACAGACGATTGTGAGGGCAAAAAGGAAAAGAAAATGAGATCTCTAAAATTATGGGGAGCAAGAGAAGGATGTAGCACAGTCTGATTGCTAAAATTCGCATGGCAACTTATAATTTTTCTAGGCACCAAACTAGACGTGTAAATAAAGTCTATATATATAGAGTACGGATCGAGCATCTTTCTGTAATTTGCCAGTGGTAATAAAAGATACGTTGCAGCATGCCAAAACCAAACTGCTCATAGGGAGCAACACAGTATAAGTTTTGAAGGGTCATTGCATCAGCAACAGTTTGATAGATTTCGGTGTATCAGAAGATTCAAAGCAACATATCATGCACAGACGATGCTTAAGAAACGCGCCAAAAACCAAATATTAAACATGCCAGCAAGATCAACAAAATGCGATTTCCGAGAGAAAAGAAAAGAACATCTCCAAAGTCAACAACGTATAAAAAGACATGAATCACTCTGCAACTCACAAGGTCCACATTCTCATTCTTGATCTCCTCCAAGGTGATGTCAGTGGTGGCCATGGTTGGGACAGCACACAAACACACACCCTCGTGATCCCTATTGGCCCCCCCTTTCCTCCAACCAAGAGTGCAAAAACTCTCTGCTCTAGGCCTCCTTTTTGTCCTCCATAAGGCCTAGAGAGACTGAAGAAACGGAGGGTATGGAGGATCAAAAAGCCTTTGGCTTGTACACCAGCTCTCTCTTTATACAAATCCCAGAAAAGAGAGAGAGAGCAAAAGGTTCGGGGTGAGAAGCAATCGGAGATCGCTAGTTTTTTTTTCCCTTGGTGAATGGAATTGTAGTTGGAGTCTGTTTGTTCTTTGTGGCTTCCCAAAGTCCCCGGCCATTTGATGGATGTGTGTATACCTCTGCTCCATTATTTTTAGAGTGTTGTGGGTTAAAAAAAAAACACAAAACAAATTACCAAGAAATTGTCTGTAAATTGGCCTGTGCTTCATATCCTCGTGCACTTTCAAAATTGTGGGTTTTCTTT
Source organism: Syzygium aromaticum (assembly GCA_024500025.1). NCBI lineage: Eukaryota > Viridiplantae > Streptophyta > Magnoliopsida > Myrtales > Myrtaceae > Syzygium > Syzygium aromaticum. The sequence goes on along the minus strand of CM044887.1, from coordinate 2,419,582 downwards.
CCCCTTTTTCAAATTTATTTTTGCTCTATCGACTCATGGTAAATATTTTATTTCCACAAGCAGGATTCACAAAATGACATGTGCACGCTCATCGCTTTCAATGGCCATGTACTGGGATTAGAGTTCCATTATGCATGTACTTCTATCTGGTAAACAAGATATGGTCATGGGAATGTGTCATATGTGCCTATCTAAGATTTTCTTTTGTTTTTGTTGGCCATGCATATCTTTAAGGTGGAAATAGCTATCATATCTTAATTTCCTTATCCGCCTCAGTCAATACTTAGAGCAAAAAGAGGAAAAGCTACGCATAATTTATCTACTCTCGACCCGACAGTTTCACCTGTGGGGATCGAGAGTGTTGTGTCAAGTGGTGATTTTGACGCATTGATCATCTCTTGACACATGTCATAACTATGCTGACAGGAACATATAACATAGAAAGAAGGTTCCTTGATTACCCGGTAAGCTAAAATTGATAATACATCACTTTATTGTTATTTCATTGACCACACAAAGGTTTTACCATTATCTAAAAGGCTGGACATGCATCGGTTCTTAAAATGTTATGAATATCACGTGTCATTTCCTTTCACCACTCTTCATCTATAGGCTATCACTCGCGTAACACAACCCAATGACCCTTCAACAGTAACACATAAATCGTATTTTGAGATACATGTAGACTTTCTTCTTCCCATACGTTTTTCTAACAGTCCGCCATTCTCCATAAAAGCAAAAACACTCTCTCTTCCAAATTTCCCTCACTTCCAGTGCTAACTTAAGTATTGGAGGGTCACTCCGCGTACAATATTCGGACGCCTTGACCCCATTTCTTATGCCGCAAATGGATATCCCCGCGAGGTAGCATATCAAGCTCGTGGTTCTCAGTTTTAACTTCAACAAATGTGAATACAAAACTCTGTTCGTTTCGCGGAAAATGAATAATTTGGGAAACAATTTTTTAAAAATGATCGTTTGTATCGCTTAAAATAATTAGTTAATGAAAATTATTTTCATTATCGACAAGAACTTATGTCTAAATATTTTCGTGTAGGATAAAAATGTTTTACATTTATTCATTGTTGTAAGCGATACAAACGATCTTTTTTAGGAAAATATTTTCTATATCATTCATTTCCCGTGAAACAAACAAAATCCAAGAATAAAAATACCTTGGATCTAATAGACAAAGGTAATAATATATTTATCTGGAAATTAATTTGCTATTATGCATGCAATGGGACTGTAAATCATGATGCACGGCTTTATAGATTAGTATACTTAACATATACTCCTGCTAAGATCATCGTTTGGTGAATGCTAGTTCATTCTCATCAATTCAAATATACTTCTTTTGATCGATATAAATGTCAACCGAAAGAAAATTGCATTGGGGTTGCACAGAAGACTTGTTGGGTCTTCGACATTAATATTTGCTTACACATTTATAACATTAATTGTTCATGATTATGAATACAAGAGAAGCAACAGTCTCGGGATTCTTTTAGCAAACAAAATCTAAAAACAATTCAAACAAGTTACGTTACATGATCAAATCAATGTAAAAAACAACTCGGCATTAAATTCTGTCATGCGCGGTTGTTATCGAAATTTTCCTAATTTGGCTGTGCGTAGCCCGAGATTGAATGTGTGGATGAATGGCCGGGAAATATGTAACTTGAAGCCTTGAGGAGCTTCTTGTTAACTTGAAGTTGCTGAAGATATGGAAGAGTTACAAAGGTTGAATCTTCAATCATCAAGAATCCACGCTCTGGATGCTGCATAAGACAAATCCAAAATAAAAATTCAATTAAAGATAAGAACTCTAAAATACTTTTTCTTCGTCAAAACTATAACATATCGAGAAAGCCTTCAAATGGTGGTCCTAAGTAAGACCTAATTGGCTTTATCTCGATTCACGTCTGGATCTCGGGATTATTGGGATATAAAACTCTCACAGGATACTCCCACCTTCTGGTTAATAGAAAATTGAGAGTGCGAGGCGTAGGGATACCGATACATTAAAATAAGGATGTATCCCTAAAACCCACCACACAAGTTGGGGACAGGCTATGGAGGCCCTCGTAGGAGAGAAAAAGCTCATTTTCTTTGGCGAGGTTAACTCATAACCGAACATAAAAAATTCAAGGGAAGCCTTTGGTGCGGTACTTTCATATTGCTACAACACAAACTTTTGAGTGGAGATATATGTTATACCTTGGGATGATATTTGCCATTCGGTTTCAAAACTGAGGGCCCAAAAGAAATATCCCCGAAGCCCAAGGGCCTGTGCCAATCCAATCTTCACCATCGTGGAGGCGACGTCGTCGTACCCGACCCAAGATGTCCCGGAAAAGGAGTAGGTCGACACCGTCTCCGCATCGTATACCACGGAGGCACTATGATTCCTATTGAATGCTTGCACATCGGAGTAAGGTAGCATGCCGCCCCCAGGGCCCGCGCTAACTGCCGGGGCACCGATCTCGGTGACATTAGGGTCCTTGAGCTCCCAAGTCCTCGCATAAAGTGGCAAGCCCATGACCACCTGCTTTCTGGGCATCCCCGCCCGGAGCCAAGAGTTGAGCCCGTGGATCGAGCTCAGGTTGGTCTTGGGGTCGAAGAATGCGGCTAGGGCCCCCGTGGCAGAGGGGTCCCACGCCCCGTGATAATCGTAGCACATGGCGTTAATCCAGTCCAAATTCTTCCTAATGGCCGCCACCGGGTAGATCCGGTACACCGGATCGAGGAAGAAGTCAGAGGCGAAGTACACCGCGGCGGTCAACAACAGCGGGGGCTGCTCGGTGGCTCGGGCCTCTTCGATGATCGCAAGCCTCCATTCCCTCAATAAGTGGGCCAAATCATCCATCTCCTTTGGGTTTTGAGGCGATTCCCAGTCAAGGTCAAGCCCATCAAACCCAAACTTCCTTGCAACCTCCAGTGAAGAGTTGATGAAGACTTTTCTTGAGGAATGGCGTGAAGCCATCTTGGCCAAGAGAGCGGTTGGAACGTCTCCGGCACCACCTATGGAGAGGAGGGTCTTGACCGGTGGGCTCGCAAAACGAAGGGTGGTCGTGAAGTTCGAGAGAGCCACTGCCATGGGCTCCGCGAGCTTGAACTTGAAGGTGATGTTGCTTGGGGAGAGGAAAGCATAGAAGATGTGAGTGAACAAACTTGTGTCTATGTCCGATGGAGTGAAGTCTGGCGTCCAGGAAGGGTAATAAGATCCTTTAATGGTGGAAGATGATGATGAAGAAGCTGTTACATCAATTGAACCCATGGTCGTGAACAAGAAGGAGACCATGCAAAGGAAAGGCCAAAGGGTGAACTTTGCCATTTTTTTCAAGAGGGTATATGATCAAATGCATTTAGATCTTTGGTGTTTGATTGGAACATGCATATTTATAGGGAGATAATGGTTAGCTTAAAGTTAAGTTTTGTAGGATTGTGTTTTGTCATGATGTGCCTTTTATAGATCCTAAGAAGCTAAACAAGGGTTCCTGGGCGATATTACCAAGTTCTTGTCTAGATTTGTCCATGGTTAAAAACTGTATAGACAGACCAATATTAATAAGACCATTCCAAAGGAGTTTGGACATGATCTTGCATGAATATGTCACAGCGAAATCACAATAAATACATGTATAATTCATGGCATCACAAAATACAATGAATGGTACTTAAAAACAAATTACCTAAAGATGTAAAAATGTCTGGAGAAATCCTATCTGGATCGAGGGAGATATTTCATGGGTCCAATCTTGAAAAGAAAATTAGCTAGTGCTAATTTTGAATCATATATGTGTGATAAGTACGAGAGCAATAAATAATCCAAAAAGTTTCCCCCCTGCTCATTGTTTACAAACGTAGGTCAAATTCGATAATTCCTAAGTAGACGTAACATGACTGATTCCAGTCAATTTTCTCGAGTTACAAAATGAGGCCAAAAAGTCTTACTTTACGAATAAACTGACCTTTTGATGACCCACTTTCGAATATGAACATTTCCTAACGAGACAAACGGGGAAACAAAATGGCAGAAACAGTAAATCAATTGAGTACAACACTGGCCATTACTGACGGATGTGTTTGTGACATCTTGTAGATGTCTTTTAACGTTTGTCTCTCATGAATGTCTGCAGGTCTGCTTACTCGGGTAAAATAAGGACAAATGGCAGCTGGAGAAGAGCTCTTCTAGGATCTATAATTGATAACAAGAAACTGTGTTTGAATATTTACTTGTTTGGAATCGTGGGTGGCTGAGTTCAATGTGGTCAAATGGATATGAGCCGCTTAATTTAGAGCCTAACTGGTGCACAAGTATGAGAAGTTGTTGATATCTTGAGTTTCTTTCGTTTTGGTATCATGAAGACGGCTTGACCAGCTCGGTGTCGAAGAACAGAAGCATATGTCATGCACGGACATACGTTAGATCGGCGTCATCGGGTGTAAATACTCTTGTTTGAGTTTTGGCTCGGGACTCGTCTATTTAAGAGATTTGTGGACTTGAAAGAGATTGGTTTTCTAGGAGATAAAAGGAAGGCGGCCTTGACCCTATTCTACGGCTTAGTCTATTTGATCCTGTTCATCACTTATTAATCAAGAACAAGAACAAGACGAAGCAGAAAAAGAAAACAAACGAAGAACAAAGTGACAATTGTAGCTTTAAGACCCCGCAGGGTATATACTGACGGACTATTCATAGCTTTATATGTTACAAGACGAAAGAATGAACACTTGAACTGGCTCTAGAGGATTACAAATTATACAGATGTCGAAAAATATTACAATAAATGGGGCAAATAAGGCCAGAAATCATCTCTGTTTCGTTTTCCTTTTTGATTAACCTTATCCTGGGCCAAACGAAGTACTAGGCAACCAAATATTTAACAAAAGATTCTCTCTATGGCGTTGGTATTCACAGAATTGGATACATAGAATGTATAATCAGCGAGGAAATAATTCAGAAGTGGATGCATCGTTGACTGAATGAATTGCTTCCTTGAGCAAGCACTCGTCATCTTCATCTTCATCTTCATCCTTCTTAATTGAAAATGCAGGCTTCTTGGGGAAATTTACAGCTGAAAATTCATTCTTGAGCATTGAAGACACTTCCAACATGGAGGGTCTGTCCCCAGGCTTCTCTTGCACGCATAGAAGAGCCACTTGCATGCATCTCATGAGCTTACAAGATGATGAAGAGTCATCCAGAGATGGGTCAATGAACTCCATGCATTTCTCGTCTTTCCACTGCTCATATGCCTGTCATTAAGAATGCCAGTTGGTTAAACTTCAGAATTCGTGTTCCTAAATTTGAGCCTGGAAAATTTTGAATCACAAATAATCTCTACTTACATATTCGAGAAGATTCAGATTTTCATTTGGGCCGTAGTAACATGAGGTCCTTTTACCACTGATGGTTTGCAACAGCAATACCCCGAAGCTGTAGACGTCATACTTCATCGAGTATATGCCTTTCCTCACGTATTCTGGCGGAACGTACCCGCTGCATACAAGAACAGAAATTGGTTTAAGAAGGAGAATATCTGTGAGGTAAAACTAGGAGGGCCTAGTTAGTTCACTTACTAAGTCCCGACAATTCGGCTGGTATTTGCCTCAAGGTCATCCTTCCTAAATATTCTCGCCATACCAAAATCTGATATCTTGGGGTTCATTTCATCATCCAGCAGAATGTTGCTGGCTTTCAAGTCCCGATGAATTATTGTAAAATTCGAGTATTCTTGGAGATAAAGAAGCCCCTGTGTAATGCCTTCTATGATATGAACACGTTTCACCCAATCCAGCAAATATTTCCTTATTGGATCTGCATCATTAAAACGTAAAGACTATCAGAACCAGAAGCAAAATTAGAGGACTACATAACTTTGTGTACCCCAAATGCTTAAAAGGGTCTAATTGCCCTAGCCATTGTAGCGGAACTGGGGACCCATTTAAGCCTTTTGGAGTATCACACTAGATGTCACTTAAAAACACCCGGGTTTTGCTCAGAGACTATTGGGGACAAGTATAACAGGAGTGCCATAACTTTCGTATAGCCCTCACTTGAGTGCTACAACTTGTTTTTTGTTCACTTAAGTGCCACATCGCCCTCGGCCGATATGGCCGCAAAGGCCCTCGCCCTTGGCTACCCTGATCTGGCGGCAGCCCTCGCGGCCGGGGGCAAGGGTGAGGCCTTCGCAACCGACGAGGGCGGCACTGAAAAAAAGGAAAAAAAAAGGAATAAAGATTTAAAAATATTTATAAATTGTCCACGTTTGCGCTGGTGAAGCCACATAGGACAACTGGCATCCATGTTGGATTTTTTAGCAAGGCAAATCATCAATGGCACTCAAGTGAACGATTTTTCAAATTTGTAGCACTTAAATGAGTGAAAATAAAAAGTTATAGCACTCAAGTGAGCGCCGTACAAAATTATGGCATGCGCTGCTTTTATCCCAAGACTATTGTAAGAAGCATGTAAGATGTCAAACCAAATAGGTAGAAGTCCAAGCTCTTATTTGGCATGTACTCATAGATCAGCATCTTTTCTTCCCTGTCGGTACAAAATCCAAGAAGGCGAACAAGGTTGACATGTTGCAGGCTGGCAGCGAGCATAACTTCATTCTTGAACTCCTCAAGCCCTTGGTTTGAAGTTTTCGAAAGTCTCTTCACCGCAATGTCCTTTCCTTTGGGCAACTTGCCCTGAGCAACAGGGATGCTGATGGTCAGGACAGGGCAACTGACTTCCACTTGAACATGGAAGACTCAGAGCTAAACTTTTCACTGTTTATGCTGGAAGACAGTCTTTTGTCTATGACACAAGTCACGTAACCCCAAGGATTATAAAGAAAAAAAAAAAAACTCAAGCAGAATGCATTCAAGTCCAACCTCCTAGAATGAAACTTACAAGCTCACATACATCATAGAGAAACCTATGCTGCATCTCTATATATCTCAAGCTTATTGCGTTGTGTTGTGACACCAAATATTTCTGCTTAATTAGAGGGGACGTGTACCTTAATGAGACATACTCACCGGTTGATTTCGACTAAGTGATTGACACTGCGAGCATAAACCAACCAGCTGGTAGCTGCTAAAGAGAAAGCTGGCATATCTTCAATCAACATATGGAAATATTTGCTTTCTCTCGTAGCAATGGTAGCAAGTTCCCATTAATTTTATCTTCTCAATATTTAGTCTCGTCTACAAACAACAAAGACCACATACTCTTGAGCAAAAGGAGTATGACAAAGGGGGTGAGTTATTTTCCTTGCTCGCATTTGAACACTAAAAACACATATTATAGTATTATAGAGCAAAGGGACCCTATCTGGCACTTAATCATGGTTCATACTTCATATGATTTGCAATGAAACAGAAAAAGAAAATCATTAGCTTTAGTACGGCCTCATATATTTTACCTTGTAAACAGGTCCAAATCCACCCTGTCCAAGCTTATTTTCACTCGAGAAGTTATCAGTTGCTGCTCTGAGGGTGGCATAACCAAATGTTTGCAGATTAGGAGCACCACTCTCAAGACTTTCACCTTTACGCACCATCGTCTTTAAGCGGCTACTAAATCCTTTTATTACACCCGAAATACCTGAGAATCAAAACCAAGAAAATGTATCTAGAACTTTAATCCTTTGTTTGCTGAATCCTAAGTCAATGTTCCCAATTACCACAGAGATATAGCAATCCTCCAGTGAACTTTAGAAAATGTACCTTTTGATTTCAATGTTCTCCGCTGTAAGTAGCATATCAGGCCAAATATAAGGAGAACAACTATAGCAATCGAAATAAGCATAACTAGCCGGAACCGTCGCCTCTCTTGCTGATCTTCACCGGCTTCTTGAGCTGACAAGCGGTTAAGTCCATGAATTACATTTAGTTCTACATTTTCAATACAATAATATTTTAAAACCGTCATCAAGAATTCCTGTGAGGTAGTTATCCTAACCTGTCCTTGAAAGAACCCAGTTCTGATCATTGCCAACCTGAAACACATTGTAACCAAGGAGCCCTTTTCCCTTGGCATAAGTTACTTTGGCTCGAATGGCCTCCACATCATCGAAATTGATCCATATCAACCCCTTTCTGAAAAAATTCACTACATATGTACCATTATATACAGAACTGGCTCCATAACCAAAATCTCGGATGAATGATCTTACGGCCTTATATCCATATGACCCATCTGCCGTCACAGCAGGCCCCACCGCTGGATGGCCAATGGCATCGTCTCTTGAATCCTCGAGCTGCCACGCATAGCCATGGTAGGGCAAGCCCAGAACCAGCTTTCTTGCGGGCAATCCTCTAGTCAACAACCAAGTTATGCAGAAGTCTGTGTTGTTATGGCTAGCTGGGTCAAATAAAGCTGCATGAGGGAGGGCAAACTTTTCCCTGGTGGGGAGATGGCAATCGTAAGCAATTAGGTGGACCCAGTCCAAATATCTCCGAATTGAGTCAAGTGGGTAACTCACGGAGTCAACAATGGCTTGACAATACACACCCATTACTAGCAGCAGCCGAGGTTTCCCAGATTTTCTTGATTCGGCGTCTACTCCATCTCTCCACTCCCCCAAAAGAGCACTCAAATGGGTCATGTTAATGCTCCCACTGGGCAAGACCCCAAAGAGATCAATCCCACTGAACGCATAAAGCCTTGCCTTTTCTATCGTAGACTCGATAAAGGAACTTCTTGAAGAAAGCTCGCCGATCATCGAAGCCAAAGCTGAAGAAGCCTCTCCGCCTGCCCACACTGATAGCAGCGTGGTGATCGAAGGGTTCTTGCGTTTCACGGTGCTCGTGAAGGTGGAGAAGATTTGTTCAAAGGAGGCGTTGAAGGAGAGCGGATGGGTCGAAGAGCCGATGGAAGCAAAAGCGCATATGAGGTGAGAGAACAGAGAGGAATCGATGTCCGAGACCGGGATTTCGCTGCCGGCGTAGAAGTAACCGGACTTGACCCACGTCTGTTCCTCCAAAGACGGGTAGAGACAGAGAAAAAAGATGAAGAAACAGGCGAGTTTGCCTTTACCCGCCATGAAAGAGAGCTCGGAAGATAACGCGAGAGCCAGAAGTGGCGGTCTGAGACGATGGGAGGAGGAAGGCAACGACGCCTTTGCCGTGGTCTTTAATCGGTTGTCCGCACGAAATGAGACAGAGTCATTGCTCCTTCAGCCAATCAGTGCATGACGGTTGTTCGTTCAACTGTAGTTGTCGTACGTCAACTTTCAACAATATTTTGCAATGTTTGCATAGAGAGAGTTCACTTTTATCGGGCGCGACACCGACTTTTTGAGCCATCAGGTGCCTTCCTGTCCTGGTCGTGGCTGCGGATATTTCTTTCTGGATATTGTCATGCCGTGTACGACCCGTTCATCGTCGGGCCTAGCTTTGTCGTTCAATCTTGTCCGAAGCAGACAGTTGTGCAGGCGAAAGTTTCCATGGCGGCCAAACGATAGAACGAGATTGAGAGGGAAAAGAAATGACTCTAAAAACAGAGTCTTGTCTGAATTGAGGGAACGGATTACGGGGGATCACTTAAGTCTTTCGCAATACCTCCAAGTCCGTTCAAATATGAAAGGATTATGAGGGATTTGGGTAAAACCATGATCAAGTCTAAAGCCCCTTCTAGAGTTACAACTAGGAAAAATGACACAAACAGTCCCTGAACTTTAACTTGATGTGCAATTTGATCTCTAAACTTTTAATTTGTTCAATGTAGTCCCTGAACTTTCACCCAATGTTCAATATGATTCATGAACTTTCAATTTGTTCAATATGGTCTCTAAACTTTTGGTATATATTCAATATAGTCCTTGAACTTTATAAAAATGTTTAATGTAATCCTTCCATTAATTCAAGTTCAGGGACTATATTGTATATTTTCATATAGTTCAGGGACTAAATTAAACATTTACTAAAAGTTTAGGAACCAAGTTGAATAAATTGAAAGTTCATGGACCATATTGAATATTGGGTTAAAGTTCAAGGATTACATTGAACAAATTAAAAGTTCAAGGATTAAATTGTATATTGAGCCAAAGTTCAGAGACTGTTTGCATCATTATTCCTTACAATTACGATTCAGGGCGAGCCTGACATCATATTAAGCTCTGCCGATCGGCCACAAGCTTGTCGGCGGTGTTGAGCTCACGCACGCGCACACGAAGAGAGAGGGAGGGAGGGAGGAAGGTCGCGCAGACAAAAAGGAAGGCAGGGAACTTTGTCATTTTGCTGGCGATGGCAATATGATACTGATTGTTGACAATGGCTGACGGCGGAATGGAGGCTAGATTTGCGGATGTTGATCTGATGTGGGTTAATACAGAATGAAACATCAACATGTCGCCATTTCTCGTGCGGAGATTATAGATGAGATTTAAGTAGGAGATAATAAATCTGCATTTTTCTCATTCCAATTGGTACACCTTTCGAAATCAACATTCCTACAAACTGCCTCCAGAGGATTAAAATTTGTACAGACGCAAAAAAAAAAAAAATTACAATCAATTGGGAAAATAATGCTACAAATTCTCTGTTTCTATTTCGTTGATTCGGCATCTACTCTATCTCTCCACTCGCCCAAAAGAGCACTCAAATCGGTCCTGTTAATGCTCCTACTGGGCAAGACCCCACAGAGATCAACCCCACTGAAGCCATAAAGCCTTGCCTTTTCAATCGTAGACGCGATAAAGGACCTTCTTGAAGAAGACCCACCAAGCATCGAAGTGAAAGCCGAAGGATCATCTCCGCCTGCCCACACCGACAGCAGCGTGGTGACCGAAGGGTTCTTGCGTTTCACGGTGCTCGTGAAGGCGGAGAAGATTTGTTCGGTGGAGGAGTTGAAGGAGAGCTGATGGGTCGAAGTGCCGATGAAAGCGAAAGCGCATATGAGGTGAGCAAACGAGGAAGAATCGATGTCCGAGACCGGGATTTCGCTGCCGGCATAGAAGTAACCGGACTTGACCCACGTTCGTTCCTCCGAATATGGGTGGAGACAGAGGAAAAAGATTAAGAAGCAGGCGAGTTTGCCTTCGCCCGCCATGAGAGACGAGCTCGGAAGCAAATGTGAAAGCAGAAGTGGCGGTTTGAGATTACGGGAGGAGGGAAGAAGACCGCTTTGCTGGGGCCCTTAATCGGGTGTTACGTAGGAAACGAGAACTCAAGCGCCAGTGCTTCTCCAGGCAGTCGGTGTCCTTACGTAGGAAATCGTCGCTTCTTCGGGCAATCGGTGGTCGACGGTTGGTTCCTCTACTGTTTGCTGTTCAAGGTTCACTTTCAGCAGAATCTTGCATCGAGTGCATAGAGACGACTCATTTTTTGATAGGATGAGATGGCGACACTGACTTTACTCTACGGCTCGGGTGATCTCCAGCCTTGCCGGCCTGTAACGAGGCACTGGTGAGCTTCAAGCCTTGCGGACCTTTGGCAAAGCTTGCCCCTCACCTTTGGCTGATGGCCAGCCGTCGCTTTGGTCAATATAAAAGCTCAATGTTTGTTAATGATTTCCATTACTTTACATTTATAGATTGTACACGTTTATAAAGAGAAGAAAAAAATACAATCTTTTTTTTTTTGGTAAAGTAAGAAAAAAAAATACAATTTTTGGTAGAGCAAAATTCAAAGAATGCCAATTTATCTATAATTGCAAAAATCAAAGAATGCCAACTCATCTATAGTTTGGTAAGCTAATTTGAAATTCAAAAAGATTTCATATTTTAACACGCCCCCGCAAGATGGACGTTCCATTGGAAACGCCCATCTTGTCTCGTAATTGTATTCCGCAGCCTTGATAGCAATTTTGTGAGAATGTCTGCAAGTTGATCATGGGTAGAAATATGGAAGACTCGCATCTTGCCGGCTTTAACAAGTTCCCGAACGAAATGGTAATCTATCTCAATGTGTTTCATTCGGAAATGGAAGACAGGATTTGCACAAACATAAGTAGCGCCTATATTGTCGCAATACAAGCTCGGTGCCATGTCCATGTGATTGCCAAGTTCTTGAAGCAAAGATTTTACCCAAATGAGTTCTACCGAGGCCATGGCAATTGCTTGGTATTCTGCTTTAGTAGATGACCATGCAATCGATACTTGCTTCCGAGAACTCCAGGAGATAGGATTGGCCCCAATATAAATGACAAAGCCCCAAGTAAAATGTGCGATCATCAATGTTTCCTGCCCAATCTACATCGGTGCAGGCATGAAGCAAAAGTTTTGTGTCGCGTCTCAAGTGCAACCCATGGAATAATGTTCCCTTAAGATAGCATAAGAGCCATTTTGCAGCTATCTAGTGGGCTATGGTCAGCTTATGCATGAATTAAGATAGCTTGTTTACTGCAAAACCAAGGTCCGGGCGAGTAATGTTGAGGTATTAAAGTGCACCAATGAGGCTTCGAAATTCTGTAGCATTAGCTCGTGGTTCTTTGTCATGGATCGAAAGAGACTGACCCGTGGCTAATGGTGTCCCAACCTCTTTTGCGTCTACCATTTTGAAGCTTTCAAGTAGCTCTCTTATGTATTTATGTTGAGAAAGAAGTAAGCCCATCTTTGTAGGAATGACTATAATTCCCAAAAAGAATTCAGTGGCCCCAAGTCTTTAATTGAGAACCGATTAGTGAGAGCGGTGATGAAGTTCGAACAAAATAATGATCACTTCCTATGATAACAAGGTCATTTACGTACACTAGAAAATAGGCTTGAATGCCACCGTGAAAGTAAATGAACAGTGAACTGTCATTCTTTGAATTTACAAATGAATTTGCGAGAAGGAATGAACTTAGCTTATTGTACCAAGCCCACGAAGCCTGCTTTAACCCATATATGGCTTTCCAAAGTTTGCAAATGCGTGTTGGTTTTTCTGGGTCTTTAAAACCGAGTTGTTGTGACATGTAAACCTCATCCTGGGGAGTTTCTTGTAGGAAGGCATTGTTGACGTCCATTTGTCTCAATGTCCATCCACGCATTAGAGCCAATGATAAGACCGCCCGAATGTTATTTGGTTTGATGACCGGGCTAAATGTATTAGTGTAACCAAGGCCCAATTGTTGGTGAAAATCTTTGGCCATAAGACGTGCCTTGTACCTCTCAATACTATCGTCCGCACGTCTTTTTATCCGATAAACCTATTTGTAACCTACAACATTCAAAGATGGATAAAAATGTATTAGTTCCCAAGTCCTGTTACGAATAAGGGCATTGCTCTCAGCCGACATTACTTCACGCCATTGAGGATTGCACATAGCTTGTGTAATTCTTGTTGGTTCTATAGTCGGTAGAAATAGATGTTTGGTGGTAATGTGGTTGATTTGTTTGGGCTTGAAAATACTATTTTGGGATCTAGTGGTCATTTTGTAAGTTCAAGTAGGTGGATTTATGGGTTCTGATGCTTGGTCATTGTTGATAGTGGCAAGTTGGGTTTCGGGTGAGTTACGGTTCCATTGTTCCGAAACACGATGGAACCACGAAAAGAAAACATTTGTTAAGGAAAAATACTAATGAATTTTGAAGCTGATAAAACTTTCTATGTTTATCTTGTGAATCTGACATGCATTCCATTCCAGGTTAATATATTCTGAAAGTTTAGAAGAACATATTAGACTTTACAAGATCTCAGAACTACAAGTTCAGACTCAGAATGAAAAGTTCAGATTTTACCATAAAAATCATTCTGACTCTTTTTAAGTCTTCAAAGAACTTCAGACCATATGAGAAATAGGTTCATTAAAAGAATCCACTAATCTAAGTTCTGAAAAGGATGCAAACGCGGAAGAAGTAGAAGTTATGCAGACGCAGAAGTTTTTCAGACATAGAAGCAAAATTCATTCAAAATGAAGCATAACAGCTAGTGATCTGGCATGGATTTCACAAAAGGAAAGTTTTGATTATCTCAATCTAAAGCTATAATTGATTGACAATCAAACATTATGACAAGTAAGCATTACAACGGATAAAGTTCTACTTATGAAAACTAAAATTCTGATTGTATAGGCGACCACAATCAGCGGGATTTAGATTTTGTCAACTAACAACTACTCAAACCATTTACACAAATCTGTTTAAGATGAAGATTGAAAGATGATCCTCTAAAAACTATCCAACAGCTAGTTTGAAAGTGGAAGAGTATAAAAGGAGATCTACGAGGAGCAGAAGGTCAAGAACAAAATCAAGAATCAACAAGTCCAAAATCTAAGCATACTCTGATCCTTTCTCTTGTCTTTCTTGAGCTAAACATTAAGATCTTAAAGAATACTTTGTAAGAATGATTGTATGAGATAGAGAGTCCTATTATATACAAGAGTGTTGTCATTCAGAATCTGTAATTTCTCTTGATTACATAGTGAAATCCAACTAGTAGGCTGTCAGCGTGGGAGAGTGGACGTAGGCTTGCTATAAATCGAACCACTATAAACTTGTGTGCAGTTTTTCTATACATTATCTCTTACTTTACATACTACATATTGAGAGCATTGTTTATATAAACTGTTTTGAATCTGAATTTTATTTAGACTCTACTGTGCTATATCATTTCCGCTATAAATTGATCAAAATTATTTAAAATCACATATTCACCCCCTCTAGGTGATCCTTGTTAGCTACATCAATTGATATTAGAGCAAGTTGCTCGTTTATTAAAGTGTATTACTTTTGAGCTAACGATCTATATAGCTAGCTTGAGTGCTTTAGGTCTCATTGAAGAATAAAGCAACAACAGACCATCATAGTTCAATGGCAATGAATATAGTGTCTGGAAGAATAATATGAAGGCATTCATCAAGTCAATTGATCACATGTAATTGAATGTTATCATCATAGGAGTCAAACCAAAACCTTATGATTCTAAAGAAAAGATAGAAGGAAGCACACCAGCAAATCCTCCATTATCTTAAACTGAGATATCAAAAAGAGAAGCTTTAGATTCAAAAGCAATTTATTCTTTCTATTGTGCTTTAACACCTATTGAATATAAGAAAATTGCTTCTTGTGAATCAATTAAGGATATCTGGGATACTCCCTACACTATATATGAAGGAACAGATCAAGCCAAGGAAACTCAAATCAATCTATTACTTGGTCAATATGAAGCCTTCATAATGAAGTTTGGAGAATCAATTGCTGATATGTTTGATAGATTTGTTGACATAGTAAATGGTTTTGCATATCAAGGACAACCAGTTTTAGATGCGATGAATGTTAACAAACTTTTGAGAGGATTGTTAAAGCAGTGGAATAATATCAAAACATCACTTCGAGAGACTTAAATGATCATGCCTCTATCAGTGAATTAGCTAATTGGGACTCTTCAATCATATGAGACTGAATAACTGAATGAGAAGAATGAATCTAGAGATAAAAAGTCAATTGCATTAAATTCTAATATTGATTCTGATAATGCAGATTCTGAAGATGAAGATGTTGACGATGAAGAACTGGCTCTCTTTATAAAGAAGTACCAGAAGAAGAAAATCAAAGGAAGAAACTTCAAAGGGAAGAGCCTTTTGAGAAGAAGAAGACTCTCAATGAAACAAAAAAATTAAAGGAACTAATTTGTTTTCATTGCAGGAAATGTGGATATATTAAGCCAAATTATCCACAACTAAAAAACAAAAAGAGCAAATTTGACAAAGCAAAGAAAGCCTTAAAAACAGAAACCTGGAATGATACATAATGTGAAGACAGTGATGAAGATATCTTAAACTTCTGTCTGATGGCTAAGTTAGACTCAGACTCAAATTCAGACTCTGATTCAGATTCTGATGCTAGAGTCGAAATTGAGGTAAAGTATCTTGAAATTCCAATTGAAGTGTGAAATTATATTGATGAATTATGTTTTAAATTTAAGGCTACTCTTAAAAGAATCTCTCAATTAAAAAAGGAAAATTCATCATTGAAGCAACAAGATGTTTCACAAAAAGAAAAAATCGATTTCCTTCAAAAAAAATTTCATCAAGTCAAGGAAAATCGAGATTTACTTTCCAAAGAAAATGCTGTTTTGAAAAATGAATTTTCAGAAATTACTTCCAAATTTTCAAAAGGTTCAAAAACGTTGAACCATATTCTTTCTATACAAATTCCTTACTATAACAAATCTAGTCTCAGATTTGTGAAGGAAAGTGACAATTTAATTGATTTTCCAAAAGTCAAGGAGAGATTAAGGCAAAGACCTCCTAAACAAGTTTATAAAAATCATTTCAAAAGGAACTTTGTCAAATTTGTTGGGCAAAGTGCACTCAAGTGCTCAAAATGTAGAGATCCAAAGCACTTTGAGAATGAATGTCCTAAGGTTTGGAGACCAATTCGAAGAGACTTTGTTAAGACAGCCTCTACTAATTCTCAAGGACCCAAACAAATTTGGGTACCAAAGAAAACTTGAGTGGTTGTAATTTTTGCAGGTTACCATAAAGAGAAAAAGAAAGTGGTACCTAGACAGTGGATGTTCTAGACACATGACAAGAGATTCAAGCATGTTCGTTAAACTACAAAGCCTGAATGGTGAAAAAGTTTCATTTGGAAGAAATAACAAAGGAAATATAGTTGGTAAATGAATAGTTGAAATTAGAGGACTCACAATCAATGATGTATTATTGGTAAAAGGACTCAACTATAACTTGACAAACATAAGCCAACTATGCGACACAGGCTTCAAAATCAACTTTCAAGAAAATACATGCTCAGGAACAAGTAAAGATTCTTCTCAAACATTCACAGGAAGAAGATATGACAATATTTATCTTCTAGATGTCAATCCTTACTCCACTCATTGCTTGATTTCAATTAAAGAGGATGAAGATCTATGATACAGAAGATTGCGGCATATTAGTATGAAACAAATCTCAAAAATCTCAAACAAGGAATTGATTCGAGGTTTGCCAGATTTGAAGTATAAGAAAATAGAGTTATGTAATGCCTGCACTCTAGGAAAATAAATAAGAAGCTCTTTTAAGTCTATATATCATGTTTCCACTAATCATATTTTGCAGCTTCTATATATGGATCTATTTGGACCAACAAAAACTCAAAGTATTAGTAATAAGAAATATTATTTAGTTATTGTTGATGACTTCGTAAGATTTACATGGGTGTTCTTTATTACTCATAAAATGAAGCATTTTCATATTTTTCAAAATTTGCAAAAAGAGTTCAAAATGAAAAGGGTTATACC